>JAFBJZ010000940.1:0-600000 GCA_016785225.1 Psettodes erumei | reverse complement strand
GCATGATTTTCATTCGTGACAGGAGAGCCACACACCCATCACCACACACACACACACACCTTTTTTTCTGGGATCAACCACTTGTAATTTCAACATTGCCACATATGGGATACTCGTCTCCCTTTTATTGCTCTGATATGTGACTGATAGGTTTACTACTTCCAATAGCTTGTGACTGGTGAAACTGAGCTCAGCTTGTTGCAAGAAGACACAGTTCATACATAAATGATATGTAAAGTTAGAATGCAAGTACGTTTAAATCTACATCCTTCTTTTCCAGTCTTTGAGGCAAACCATGACCAACACAGTGCCACTTTTCTGCTGACTGGACAGTTTAGAACAAGCACATCAAATGCTTCATGCTGCTCAGACTCAAACCAGCAGCTTGTACAGCGAGAAATCCCCATGCCATGTATACCGACAGCTCGCTAAACAACAGAGGCTGGTGAACGCACATCTTTCACACACAGCTTCTCGTGGGTGAATACAATAGATATTGATCTTTTTTTAACATGAGCAAGCTGCTGAGTATAATGAGAGATATTGGTGGATTTAAAAAGTTTTGACAGACATTTTTTTTTATTCACCAAGGTCAGTGACCAACAACATAGCCATTAAACTTCCACATATTTTCAGTATCACTCTATGCAATTGAACATTTTCTCTGCAATAGCAGCAACTGAACAGTTTATTCACTACAGGCTCGACTCACCACACATTGACTACACTGACCCTCTCACTCATTACTTATCACCTCCACCTCCAAAACAAGACTGAGATTTTATCAGATTGTCAGATGATAAAAAGAAGAAGCCATGATGGTGGAATGGCAGATTGCAACAGTTTGATGGATTGCTATGAATTTTTAAAATTTTAACCAGTGTGAATCCCACTCATATTGGTGATTCCATTTTGTTCCTCTGCCTCTGTCTGTAAGGCTTTATAATCACAATTACAAATATAACTACTAAACTGTCCTGCCTTGCCTGGTTTGTGTCTGCATTTGGACCCTCATCCTACTGCATCTCCCACACAGAATGGAAAAGAATATTGTACACATATCCATGTGGAAGAGACACTGTGATCCTAAAACTTTCCACTGGCCACCACTGTTTTAGTTCTTTATCAATGTATCTCAACAACTAATGGATGGATTACAGTTAAGAAAAATAACATATTCAATATCTCCAGAGGATAAAATATAATGACTCTTGTTATGCCCAAACAAAGTTCTGTGTAATTTTGATGTAACCTTTACAACACAGAAGCAGTGTATACTTGGACACAGACAGGAAATAAATTCACCATGCTTCCCTCATCTATACTTGTGTGAGCACAGACATCAGTTCTTCAGTTAGTAGGCTTTTCTTCCTCCCACTTTTGCTAAGACTGTTGAGATGTTTGGTTTGTTTAATAATGCAGACATTGTGTTAACAATTTAACAAGATTCCCAGTCAACTTCATGGAAATTAATCATCTGTGTCCCAGAGTTTTTTGGGAATATAAAATGGAAATGTAGCCCATGACAGTAAAAAGACAGCAACACAGCCAATGGGAAGCACAAGGATTGCCATTTTACGGAGCTACTCAATATCAAGAGATGAACATTCGATCCTGATATTGAAAACAAACTGAGTTACAGTAATGCAGTAATGTCACAATGTAGCAACCATAACAGAGCAAATGGAGATAACCACTATGAGTCTGCACACTCAAGGAGCAGCTGTCATCTGGTGCATCATCCAGCTCAAAGATGAGCATGGCCATCACCATGGCAAAGGCAAAAGCTGAAAAGATCTTCAAATGGCATTACCCATCTCCTGCGCACCTGCCCTTCATGGGACACCTTATGGAGTTAGGCATGACCATTCTACAGTCACTGGAGACCTCATCAAATATCTTGCCTACAACCACCGGTGACCTCAGGTCTCACCACATATGACAACCAGTCAATTAATTATTGGGCCTGGACAACATTGTTCCAAAATGCCGTCGCCAACCGACACCTGTCTGCATCAGAAGAACTTGACCTCTTAATTAAGTATCTGAGGAAAGAGTCAGTAGAACAGGTAAGAAGAGTAAAAACTGTCAACCTCAGGAATTTGCCTACTGGACTGTGCATGACATGGGAGCACCTTGACGAAATATATGGCTCCCCAGAGGCTGTCAAACAGGCTCTGTTCAACAAGTTGGAGAACTTTCCAAAAGAAAGGAACAAAGGATCCACAGACTCTGGGATCAAGCCGACCTGTTGTCAGAGCTACAAGCTGCCAAGGGAGAAGGCTACCTCACAGGCTTGTCATACTTGGATACCTCCAGAGGAATTAAGCCTATCATTGAGAAACTCCCAAACAACAGCCAGGAAAAGTGGCTACACTGCAGGACAAGATACAAACATGAACATTTTGTCAGCTTCCCACCTTTTTTCGTGTTGGTAAACTTCATCAACTGGAGGCAAAGGCTCAGGCAGATCCAGGCTTTAACTTCTTTATGCAAGCTCCACCAGAGTGAAAGAGCAAATGGGAGAGGCCCATGTATGTAGTGTGAGAGCACTGCCCATGACAGCATATCACCCCAACCCACCTACCTGGAAATCTACGTCATCCCTCCTATTTCAGAGGACAGGAGGACAAAATGGACAACGAGGAGACAGAACTTGCACGCAAGTATGTCAGGAAGGTCTGAGGTCCAGAGCATGTGCTAAGATCTTCCTTGTCAGTCTGTTCTTTGAGTTCTTCGATGTCTTTAAAATCTCCAGTTGCTTCTTTTCATTCATGCACAGGACTTATGTTGGACGAGACAGCGGGGAGAAGAGCCAGTGGTTACAAGAAATTAAGACATCTTATGGGTGCACAAGGTCTGAGAGCATATAAATGTCCCAGGAGATACACCATTTCCTCAAAGGCTTGACCTAGGATAGGTCATTGTCAGTATTTTATGCCTTGGAGGTGCTCACAGACCACTGGAGGTGAGAAGTTACATGACAGCCATCCAAGAGAATGGTCATGCAAGCCACCTCCAGCCATACAACAACCAGATCAGAGTGAAAGAGGTGTTAAGTCAAGTATCTTAACATCAGCACCATCTAGCACCAACCTCCACACGGTACAATTATGCTCAGGAGACAGCTTGGAGGAAACTGTCTTTGCTTGTACTTCTGTCGACCATAGACTTTCTCCATTAATGGAAGATGTAGAGTTTCTTCAAATAATGGAAGCACAGGAGACTTACAAGCTTATCAATGCCGACATCGATTCTGAAGTGTGTCCCCAGGTGATGACAAGCTGTACATGTTACCAGAGGTGTGGTACACCCATAACGCTTTGAATACTTCTCCAAGATCAGCACTCTCCTCACAGCCATAGCACACCTGATTCTTGTAGCTCTCTCCTTCACCCACTCTGTCCAGAATGAATATCAGGGGTGGCACATCTGTCATCCTACAGAGGAAGAGCTGCTGAGAGCTAAAGTGTACATTGTAAAGGGCGTCCAGAATAGAAGAGTGCTATGCAGAGGAGTTCAAGTGCATTAACTCCAGATCCAACATCCCCATCTTCCAGCAGCCTTTGGAAATTGCACCCCACCATAGACCAAAACCAACTTTTTAGACTAGGAGGTGGGATTGGACAGTCAAACCTAAGCACAAACGAGACTCTCCCCATCATCATTCCTGGCAGTAAAACACCAAGGAAGATATCTGGCCAAAGGAGCCATTCGACTTGTAGGATTCTGGCTGGCAGGAGCCAAACGCTTAATCAGCAGTCTGTTTAACAGAAGTATCACTTGTAGAAGACTGAGGGGAAAGACTGAAAATCAGTAGATGGCAGCCCTACCAGCAGAACAGCAACAAGTTACATCTCCCTTCACCTACCTAGGCGTCGATGCTTTTGGACCAGGGGACATGATCTCACACCACACAAGAGAATAAGTCTCAAATTCCAAGTGATGGGCTGTGATGTTCTCATGCATGTGTGCAAGGGCAGTTCATATCGAGGTGACTGAGGCAATGAGTGCTAGCAGCTTTATGAATGCCTTGAGAAGGTTCTTTGCAGTCAGGGGCCTTGCAAGGCAAATACCCTCTGACTGCGAAACTAACTTTGTTGACAAGACTAATCCAGACTTCAACAGCGTGGAGAAATACCTGAGCACGCACAGCTGCACCTGGGTGTTTAACCCATGCATCTCACATTTGTGATGCATTGGAGCATATGATTGGTATCACCCGCCATATTTTGGATTGACAGGCTCTGCACCTCCTCCCCTGTCAGGCAGCTTTGATGAAGCAGATCTTTTCAGCGAGGATTGGAAACAAGTTCAAGGCTTTGCAGACATGTTTTAGAGCAGATGGACACGTGAATACCTCAAAACACTGCAGCTTCAGCACAAATAGCAAGGAAAATGGCCATGTCTCCAATTAGGGGACATAGTTCTGCAACAGTAGTAATACAATCAGGCAAAAAGGAATGAGTGGCCTATGGGCATGATCAAACCTTTCCAGGAGAAGATGGATTGGTCCAGTAAGTGAAAGTGGAAATCATCAAAAATGGAAGCAAAACGACTTTTTCTCATGCCTTCACAGAAGTAGTTCTGCTTCTTTCTCCAAAGACTGATTGTGTTTATTGATGTGGGCTCTTTAAAGACCCCAAGTGGGGAGTGTTGTGCTCCTAGACAATGTATTTGTTTTTTTTAAATAAGCACATTTCCTAGCAGTACAACAACTTTGACAGATCAAAAATAGAATCAGTGTCTTTTGTTCAGAATGTAGTTTTGTTCAGTACTTTGGATGACCAAATATCTGTAACATTGTCATTCCCATAAGCCTTCAGTTGTACTTTGTGTCTGATGAAATTACGCTTAAAACAGACGCTAATATTTTCGTACATCTGCCCCTTAGTTTTCTTTCTATACATGGTTGTCCACAGTTGGCAAGTAAAAATATATTTCTATATGAAAGGGTGTATTTTTGAGTGTCCAGGCTTTCTGAGACATCTAAATAATAAGACGTCCCTGACTGGCTCAACCTCAATCAACCACACATTTTGTGTACTACATATACAATGAGAGATGATGTGAGTATTCAGAAGACTGACTGATCTGTGTGTGTGTGTGTGTGTGTGTGTACTGTACTTGTATGAGCATAGAAAGAGCCCAGGTCTGTGCATTCATGCAGGCCCTTTTTTCCAGCAACAGTTTGTGTCCATGTCAATTCAGGATTTATTTCCTGATACACTGGGTGTGTCTCAGGCATTTGTGTTATTGTGCAGATATGTGTGTCTGTGTGTGTGTGTGTGTGTGTGTGTGTGTGTGTGTGTGTGTATAAGATTTGTGTTTTTTGTCTGAGCCAGTACACATCTGTGGGTGTTACTGTATCAATAGCCTATTTCCCTGACGTAATTTTTCATCGTTGTGATGGTATTTGGTTCAAGGATACAGGCTCTTACCCTGAGTGGCTTATTTTTTTACCACCCCAACCAAATAAAAGCCAAACTGCCTTACTTTTCTCAAACATTACTTTTTATGGCACTGCTGCTTCATTAGACAGAACAAAGAGGAGGACGACAGGAAACACAGACTTAGTGGCATGCAGCTGAACCCAAGATGTGATGGGCACCTCCAAGGCTATGCATTTTTGGTCTGTTGAGCTGTAAGGTTACCTTGCAGTTCAAAAGTGTCAATTTAAATTTAGTAAATTTAGTGTTGCAATTGGTAGCCACTGCCACTGCACTCTGAATCTGTCCAATAATACTACATTACAAAAGCACTCTGGTACAATTGTTGCAGCTCCCATGGCCATGATGGCAGTCAAAGCCAGGACTGTCCATTTACTGATGAATGTCTTTTCAGTGGTTGATTAATCAGTTCCTGAATCAGTCTGTTTGTTCCATGACCAAACAGTTACTTTTAGCCCATCCAGACTTAAATATCTTGGGAAACATGGGCGAGATTGCTATGAAAATATATATGGGCATTTGTGACCCCAAGAGGATACATTCTGTTGATTTCAGTGGTTCCATAAATTTTCCTTTTGTAACAGGTTGATATTTTTAGTTAGCAGTGAATTATCTCCATAATTACTATGGATTGTGAGTATATTTTGTACAATCATCCATTATATGAACAGAACAAAATGTGATTTTCTTTTAAAATGTGCTTTGAATTTATTATTTGTTTGAAGTTTAAGGCACAGCCAAGGATCAAAGAGTCATGAGGGGATGAAAAACACACTCTTGGCCTAACCTTCATCATCTTGGATTAATACTAAGAGTGTTGCCATTGCTGCCTGCCAGCTAAGGGATGTCAGAACACAACAAAGACATGATGCAATATGTGGACAAGGCTGGCCAGCCTTGGTTGTTTCTCACAGAGGGAGACAGAACTCATTTTCTCTTCTGATAGATTGCAACAGTAGACCCTTTGAGAGAATGCAAAGCCAAGGAGGGTCACACTCATTTATTATCATCTGTTGTAGACACCAGTCTGTATCTTGGATTAATCTCCATGTTAAACCATACCGGAACAATGGTGATCAGTTATAGAGAGCAATGCACCTCATGCAGTCTCATGCTGTACATACAGGGTCAGTGAGGCAGCTTCTGGTGGCCAAACAAAGACAAACACCAAACAAAGACAGGCTGTTTCACTGCTGTAGGACCAGATGTGTTTGATAACCTCTCACACATGGAGCCAAGCCATATTTTATGTTGGGAGAGATTACAATGGTGAGCTCAGGAGATGGAGTGGAGCTGTGGATTTTCATCCGTTTGTGCGAGTGACAAAGAGAAAACCGTACTGAACTGACTTTCTTACATGTTTGGAAATCTGGTTGAGGTGGTTTCTGGGTAGCATCAGTGCATCTGATTGCTTTTTAGAGACAGGCAGGAATCAGTCTGTAAGATCCTGTGGGTGGGTGGTAAAAAAGTGTATTAGAGGAGTTACTGTAGCATCATTTTAAAAGTGTCACTAGCCAGCATTTACAAAACTAATGGCTCTCAGTGTGAAGGAACAGTTGTTTGAGATGTTAAGCCTAATCATTAATAATGTACTGGGAAATTCTGTGGAATTCATTACAATTGAAATAGTCCTGTTTGAAGCCTGTACAATGTGATTTTGTTTAAAAAGAAAGGTGCTTGAACATCTAAACATTCAGTGTGTTACATAAAGGGAATTCATTGTAAACAGACAGAATTGTACCTCAATTTGTGATACTAGGGAGGTAAGTACGTGTTTATTTGGTCACCCAAGCTGTACAGTGATGTGAGGACAGGAATCTCCCAGTGAATCATGAAGAAGACATTGTGCTGTGACTGAAGGCTGCAGTGGTTCACAGTTGACAGGCACAAGCTGACAAGCCGAGGTCCACGATGGAAGTGGAAACTGCCCCTCCCTAGGCCTGTTCACACGGCACTGAGCTCAACTCGGCTGCCTCCCAGACCACCAGTGCCATGTCTGAAGCTGAAGTCAGTCCTGTAATGTAGTCAGAGATGCATAAGGTGAAATTGTTTGCCGTTGCAGAAGATCAGCAACCACTGAGTTTACAAAGCTGCCTTTGCGTGGCATGTGTAATGTTGGCCTGTTGTGCTGCTTCTGCTTATGAAGCTGCAAAACAACTAGGTTGCTTGTTTTTTATCATGCATTATGTCTGTTTTATAATTTGTTAAAGAGGGAAAGTTTTCCGAGAGAATTTTGTAGTGTAGGTGCTGAGATGAGATAAAGGTATCAAGCTTTTGCACACAATAAATATAAAAGGTATGATAAAAAATTTGTTTTTCATATGAACAGAACTGAGGACATTTGAAATATCAGGTTTTTTATGTAAGTTATCCTTGTGCATTAAATTATGTGAAATGTCCAGCAATTACTCGTTATTTTTGCGAAGCTCCTGTTCTGAGATGTTCAGGCCTGAAACATTTGCTTTGAGACATTATCATCTAGGGCCATAAATAATAATATAATAATAACATTATTTGTACAGCACCTTTCTAAAGGAAGTAATACGTGCAGAGTAATAAAAGGAAATAATAAATAAATGATACGATCACACAAATAGGAACAAAAAAACGGGACGTCATTAACAATATCTGACCTGGATCTGCATGATGTTTTGCACTTTACTGCTGACACATTATGGGTAGTTGTATAGATCTGCCTGCTCTGCTTTTTATCTTTGCCTGGCTGTTTGTTTGGGGTTTTTTTCACAATTGCACTTGTTTTCCAGATCTGACTGCTCATCTGATTTCAACTGTTGTGTGTCTCAATCATGGTAGTATCTTTTTAAATTTCATTCTATTTTTAATGAGCCATTACATTGGCTCTATCAGAATACTTAAAAACATGTGTTTTCTTGAACCTGTGACTTATGTTTGATATTTTTGTTAGAAACAAATTAAGCAGAGCTCTGTTGACATCCATTCATGGATAATTGTTAGTGAGCATTTGGCCTATGCACAAGCACACAATTTCATGCTGACACAAATCCATAACCTGGAATAATGAGCATAATGAGTGTTATAAATTGGATGTTAATATACCCATACCTCTGCTTCTTTGCATACACAGTTTTTTCTGTGTTGGATTTCACAAGTCTGACCTCAGCTGCTCCTGTACTGTAGTTCCATTCCTTTTGAGGAGCTCACCCAACAAAAACAGCAGCAAGCCAGATGTCGACCATATCAAGGAATCAGTCACTGTTGCAGCAGACACAAACGCTTTTTTCAGAGATGATGTTGTTAAAGTAGCATGCATGCCTGAAGAGAACCTCGAAAGCTCAACAAGCTTTTCACAGCTGCTCTTAATTTTGCTGCTGACTTTTGCAGGAGGATTTCTGAAGTTTCACAAGTTGTCAGAGGCCAATTGAGGATTACACAAGCAGCCAGACTGGACAAGTTTGCATTCAATCCCATTCTTTTGCTGTGGCCCCAAGAATTATTTAGTATTCTCATTTAATTTGTCCATTAAATGTTGAGCCACATCTGATTTATGAATAGCAGAATTCACTCACTCATTAATCTGCTTTTCTGCCCCCCAAATCCGACTTAAAATATGAAACTCAAATCAAAAGTCGAGCACACTGTGTAGTTCCCAGTAGGACTGATTTTAATTGCATGCATTAGCAATGTCCTCTGCATATTTTTTTTTTTTTTTTTCTGATGCTTGCTAAATTAAAAATATTTTAAAGAGAAAGTCTTTACAAATAAAATATCCCATGCTGTGGGCTTTTGGCTGTTGATGACCTGAATTTAATTTGAACTTATCATTATTTTAGCTTCCAATATTTATTAAAATTCTGCAGTGGCATTGTGAGTTACTGTCGTTTAATACTGAAAAGCTTTCAGTGCAGATTTCTGCAGTAATGAGATTACTATCCATTAGATACTTCTGAGTTGGCAGTAGTAAATATGAAATATGAATCATTATCAGCTAGCAGGTATTTACTGTATCTGTATCTAGCTGAAAGTTAACAGCACTCCAAGAAACAAAAGTAAGAAAGCCCTTTATCCTCTACTTCATCAATATCAGTCTTCATGGGCTGCAGCTGTCACTCTGCATATTCACTGACTCACTGATGATGATGATGATAATGATCAAAATCCACCGGCATGGCTTGACATCTTGAATGCTTAATGTCCAATGCTGGAGAAAGCAGTCTTCTTTGTCTCCTTGACAACAGTAAAGGAAATGATCTTCCCTGATCTCTAATCACAGTCTGTAAATATGCAGAGTGAGGGTTCAGTTCACTGAATTATATTTTTATATTGGTGATCCTAGTTTTCATGAACAATCATAACATTGCTTCCAAAATGGCATGTCATGAAATTCCAATCTGAAGCAGCGGCAGAAGGATTTTCAGTAGTAACTTAATCAAGCTAAGATCCATCTGCAGGGGAGTAAACCTTTTACAGTGAGGCTGATGAGATCAAATCATCTCCTGTTAATCTCAGATGCATAGGTGATTTGAAATTTATCATTAACAATAAAACTACTTAAAAGAGGACATTGTGGAATGCAATAAAAATGCAATGAAAAACCCAAACACAAATAGTATCAAACATGCCATTTGGTTTCATTAATTTATGGATTATAGCTTCAGTCTCAGACTTTTCAGTGTAGACATCAGGTAGACTATAGAGCTCTTTCAAATGTGGTTTCACTCACAGGATGCCATTACTTAAACTTAAGATTTTGTTACAATGACAGAAAGATGCAATTTTTCAAAACAAACTCCTTCAATACCAAGAGTTCATCAGGTCTAACTTTCTTCGGAGTACAAACCCACGTCTGTATAGTTCTGACGGTTTTTCTTCTTTCATCAAGAAATGTTGACAGACATGTAGCTCAGCCTTCTGAGTAAATATGAAATTCAGGTTCTTGTAAGCAAGTAGTCTACATAACACTTAACTATAGTTTCATCATGAAGCTAAAAACAAACACAAATACAGTGGAAACCAAATATAATCATAACCTTTAAAAGGTTTATCAGAAAATATACATTTGAGTATGAGTGACTGCTGCTATTTATGTATTTATGTTGATAAGTCGGAAAAGGCCTGTTCTGTGCAAATCTGTATGTGCAGAGCTGGAGTGGCTTTATGTTCCCATGTTTTCTTTTTCTTTATTTACAACTTCATTTACTTCTGCCGGGAAACTCTTGGGGAACATAATCAGAAAGCATTAAAGACTGATTATTACATTGTGACATTTGAGATGGAGAGCTCTCCCAGCTGCAGAATGTTTATAGGATTGCTCCAAATTGATGAATATGTTTGGAGCAGCCAATTTCCTAATATCATAGCAAGCATGCTTCATTTGCCTCTGGGTTTATTTGTGCTAGGCCACAAGTGGACAGTCAATGGAGATGAAGACACCACTTCCGTTTACCTCAGGCACAGATGTAAGAAAAAGGGCTTTATGCATTAATGCATCAAAAAGTGATCGCATCTTCATTAAAATCACAAGTATAGAGAAGTAGAAAAATGGGCTTAAGCTGATATCACACATGCAAATATAATTTTTCATATCTTTATTGAAGACACCCATCACACATTCACAGTGCTGGTGCAAAAAGAAAATGAACCCTTGAAAAAATGTATACAAGTAAATGGCAATGTTAAGTTACTGAGTAATCATTCTGCATCTTTTTAAATGTGTTGAAGGTAACATACTTTACTTTTCTTTTTTCCATAACTAAGAGGCTTTTTTTTTTACATGGTTTAAGTTGAAAAATAGTCCCTGTAGCATATAACCTCATAAAGTTAAAGTAGTACTAAAGACACAAATCAGCATGTTTTGACATACAGTGTAATATAACACACTTAATATCAATAGGCTTTTAACAGCCATTAACACTCCTTACAGGTGTATCAGTTCACAGTAGGTTTGATGAAGACTGCTGGCACTGTTTGTTCTTACTTCTGCCTCCCAAACATTCATTCAGCCATCCACTGTAAAATATTCCTGTACTGTGAGAGAAAATCCAACCTGAGTCTTTGCCATATGAAAGCAATAAGCTGTTTTGAAAAGGCTCTAAATGACTCATTCACGTCACTCAGTTTTTAAGGAATGCTTTCAGGTGTATTCTCCAAGAAAGATAATACCGCTCTAAGACGATTATATTTGATATACGGCTGTCCAATCCATCATGACTAAACCTGTTAGCAGTGAAAACTGATGGGTGTGGTCTGGGAAAATAAAAAATTCTCAAAAAAAAATAAAAATGCCTCATCTACAGGAGGGTTCATGTGTGGGCTCCAAAGAGTTCAAACACATCCAAAAACTTTGCATTGTTTCTTTACATTACCATGACAAAAAGGTGAGTCAAGTATTAAAATGACAACTGTGCTATTCTTTCAACTGGGTTCTATAAACACAGAAAATTCACAGGTATCAAAGTTATGAAAGATGCAGTCAGAAAATGGAAGATGACTGAGATTTTCTCTCACTTCCATAGTGGTGGGTGCGATATGTCAGCAGTACAAAACTGTCTACACAGTAAATGTGTGTGCGGTGTGGTGTGTGTGTGTGTGTGTGTGTGTGTGTGTGTGTGTGCCTGGGAGAGTGTTTCTGGTGAAAACAAAAAAACAACAACAGAGTTGAAGATATGCATTCTGAACCCTGCAGAGAGAATTCCATGCAAAGAGGACAGAGAAGTGTGCCTATGTTACTCTTTTACTACCATTTCATGATAGAACTGATCAATTGAAGCACTGATTTCAATGTGTGTGTGTGTTTTTTTGCCATAGCACAAACTCTGGCTCTGTCTGCTGAACTGCAGTGTCTTCAATCACATTTGTTTCAGTATTCAGTCTTTCAGTATTTTGAAAAGGAAGAAAAATGTAACAAAAAACAGGACAACTGCAATATTTTTGCACACAATAATAAAAGTCTCAACTTACTGTATATAACCTCCAGTAGATTGGCATTAATAAAGCTGTGATACCTCACTGTGCTCTATGTTCTGTTAAAAATATCCAATGAAAATGTTACTTTGCAAAAATAAAAATTCTGTAAGGTTAATTTACCACACAGAAAAGCAGACCTTTATTCAAAACAACTTGATGTTATAGGCAAAGCTTTAATTCCTGTTATAATTTAGTAAGAATTTGCCTTGATTTTTTTTCCTCTTAATGCCAAATCTCCATGTTTACCTGTCATCCTGTTAAATTCAGCGTGTTGTATAATCCAACACTCCTTGTTCTCACACATTTCCTCTTGACAAGGTGAACTGGCTGCTTTTCCTGGATGCTGCTGTTGGTGTTGATGGAATGAACAGAAATTAAAAACAGTTAAATTTACTTTTCTCTTCCCAAACAAGGTCCTTGGATCCATTTGACCATGTCACATAATGGAAATTGTGAAGATTCAAACAAGTTTTAATATATTTGTAGATTTACTGTATGAGCGAGACAGTGTGATGCTGTATTTGGCTGGTGTACAACACAGCTGGGGCTTTTTTGTTTGGTTGAGACAGAGCATTGCCCATCAATCCGAAGGCACCATGCCGTAAGCCCTGTGAAAATGCCGCCACAGCTCTGCAGGATCATTTCCAATCTACCTGTGTGAATCACACTGTCAGATAAAAATGACGGGAGTTTCAGAGACACATGGTGAAACTCATGTAATTACAGGGGTTTTCTGTTTCTTGTGTCAGACCGTGGAGCCGATAAGAAATACACTGAAATAGATTTGGTCTGGGTAAAGGTATCTGGCAGATCACTGACATCTCCAGGAACAAGCAACATCATCTGACAAAGGCAAAATGTATGCAGGTTTATGGCAGCAGCTGTCACTGTGTTTAATATTTCCATGACTAGTTTTACTACGTAAACTATGATTGAAATCTTGTGTAACAGATTATCATTATTTATACATTGTATGACAAGCTTCAACGTGGAGAATATTCACAGAATATTATTCATACTCATAGTTAGTGCTTCTCTTCCCTCTTTCTCTCTTGCTCCACAGCTACACAACTATACCACATGTTAGTAAAAGTTTGTCTTTCTTTTCAACTGCTCAACTACTACTATTATTATTATTATTATTATTATTATTATTATTAATAATAATAATATGTCAGTTTTGTTACACCGGTATGTGCAATTATTCCGGGTCTTGCTCTCCCTCTCTTACTCACCCCCTTATTTCTCCTCTCTCCCGCTGTCCTTCTCTTCCTCCTCCCTTCTTTTTGCCCCTCCCCCCTTGGTTCTTCCATCTCTCTTTCAACCCAACTGGTCCAGGCAGATGGCCATCCAGCTCTGAGTGTGGTCTGCTTGAGGTTCCTGCCTGTTAATAGGTATTTTTTCCTCTCCACCGTCACCAAGTGCTTGCTCATTATGGGAACTGTTGGGTTTCTCTCTCTAAGGTCTTTACCTCACTGTTTAAAGTGTCTTGAGATAATGTTAATTGTGAATTGGTGCTATAAAAATAAAACTGAATTTGACTGAAGATTGCAGCAGAATAGAGATACTGGACATGTGGATACTGCATTCTGATGAGAACTCAACCCTCGGGATGCTGCAACCACGCTACAGTGGAAAAAGTAGGACACTGTCAGGTGCTGCCACTGTATGGCAGCTGATTAAAAAAAATGGTTGCTTATGCTTTTTGTTGCTTCTGTTCAGTCATTCTTCAGATAAGGGACAAAAGGGGTTTTAATTTTCCAAAAATAAAATCACCTTATTTCCAACACATGTCCTTATATTATGGTTGCACAAGGTCTTGGCCTTCTTTTGCTGTTTAAGAACAATCTCCCAGATCAATAGTTTTTACAAATATTTCATGTTTGCTGGGCAAGTCCAAGATTTTGTCAACACCATAAGACACAAAGAAATGTAAAAATATGTGTTCTGAATTAACTTTGTCCTGGAATTTTCACTCTTGGAGGTTGCATTAATCTCTGTTCATCTGTCTGTGTTGTAATACTAGTAATATTACTTTTAGTAGTTAAATTTATTAAGCTTTCAATGATTATATTCAAGGGCATGCGACTAAACACATTTTGTTTTAAATCTCTATAGCAAACAATTATATTTAGCAATGTAAAAAATACACATTTAATTAGGAAATGTAGAGTTTTTATTGTAACAACTTGAAACAATGTAATACAATCTCTTTTTAAAGAAAAAAAAAAACTTAAAGAGTCATCTTATGGAGTTGACACAACGCTTATGGAGTTGACACACCAATTATGGTGTTGACAAATCAGAACATAAATGGAGATAACTTCATTGAACATTGCCACTGAACTTCAGAAGCTTGACATTTCAAATGTAACAACATAAAACACTATTTCATGTAATCATACATTGAGAACAGGAACTAGGCAGTAGGCATATTAATAAATAATAATAATAATAATAATAATAATAATAATATTTTATAATAAGTAATCAGTATCAAACTACAATTTAATCTTTTGTATCATGTACAAACAAATCAGACCTAAACAATCCAATTGGGTTTGGACTGATAGCCTAGTTTGTCAACATTTAAAAAATATATTTCTGTAAATTAATTAAAATGGCTTTTAGAGGCATCTGAACTATATATATATATATAATCTATTTATATTTGAATATATTTTAATAATATGCATTGTGATTTCAGCATGAGAATGATACATAATCTTCAATATATATGAAGTATATATGAGGATATGCAACACTGATATGCAGAGATGTCACTTAAATAGATAATAAGTAATAAAATAAAATGTTAATTGATAAGACTGAGTGGAATGGGGGAAATTACATAATTTTAATAATAAACAAGATGGCTGCTACCAAAAAAACATGAGTTATGATGAAATGTATGAATGTATTATTTTGTCAACACCATAAGGCAAAGGGTCAACTCCATAAGACATAAATCCTTATGGAGTTGACGACTTATGGAGTTGACAAAATAATACATTTTTCATCATAACTCATGTTTTTTTGGCAGCAGCCATCTTGTTTATCACCAGCTGCTTATGGCCTCAACAATGAAGTTATTTAAAACTTTTATTACAAAAAAACTCAAATAAACCTTGACTTTTAGCAACTATGGTGTTGACACATTATGGTTGTGACACTGAATGTTTTCTTATAGAGGTATTGATGGAAAAAATATAAAATCTTAACTTACCAGAGCTGGAGCCTCATGGCATGTGTATCAAACAGGAAGTGGTAAAGGGGTCCTTAAAGTGTGAGTTGGCCACAATAATGCCTGTTTTTTTGCACTTTTAGAAAAATCTTATGGTGTTGACACAAGCTCTGGACATGACTTAAATCACTTAAAAAGTACATAAAAATGTTTCTTAAATTGTTAACTTTTATGCAGCTTGAATAATTATTTGTAATACTTTATGACAATAGCCATGATGTTTGTTTTATTTTACTTTTAGCTATTATTTAAGGATTTTGAAATTATGAAACCTGCTTTCGGACAAGGGTTTTTTTGGGTGCTGGCAACACACTGAGCCATAAAAATAAAATCTATGTGTAAAAAACCTTGAATTCATGTTTTATAGTACAATTCTGTACTTGTTCTTTTATTGAATATAATCATTTGACATATTTTATATACATTTTAACCACAAAAATGAGTGTTATCCCTCGGACATGTTTTGTCCCTTATCTGAAGAATCACTGAATTTTTTGTTATTTAGTTGAATATTTGAAGATTTGTTTCTGTGTCTTCAAAGTGGAAAACATAGAAACATAGAGGAGTCCCCATCTGCAAGCTGTAATTCACATCAACCACTATGTCCACTCATACTATCTCTAAAATGTGCTACTGTTAAAAAATATGAAAGCTGCTGAAAAGCTGTCCTGACCTTCTTTTTTACAAGAGAGGTTTTCACATTAATAGTTCTGACTGTTATGTCTTCAATGGAATGCTAACATTTTAATCACTGGTTTAATTGAAAAGGCAATGCAAATTATCTATGGCACTTGTATGGAGGTGAAAATTAAACATAAAAATGATTGCCTGCTCCAACTGCTCCATCTGACAAATACACCTACAAAATATTCAACATTCAGTCATAAGCATAAAATGAGGCTCATCCCTACTGGCCCAGTGACACACAAATGTGTGTGTGTGTGTGTGTGTGTGTTTATACTGCAGCAGTCTGTGAAGTGTCTCTGTTTCATTACCAAAGGAATCTAAAGAGGCATCTGCAGCATCTGCTGATCCAGCAGTGGCTGAGGACATGAGGGATGATGGATGGAAGAGAAGCATGGAATGAAAAGAAACTGGTAGAGAGAGAGATGGGGAAAAGGCAGGAATGGGCACTGAAAAAATAAAACAGTGAAAAGCATGGAAATAGAAACTTATAAGCTTGAACAAAAAGGTTTGCCTTAGAATAATGCCTAGTGTGGTCTCATTCTTGGCCAAAGATGAACGAAAACCCTGTCTTGACAAAACATGCTTCAATAATGGAAAATGTAGTTGTGTTTTTGGATTGACATGGTGCAGAGAGAGGGTACAGTCTTCAGTCTAGAGTTTCATTTGCCCTTCTGTCATAAGATTTGTTCCACTGAGAAAGCAGGCGGGAACTTTTTCACTGTCACTGGAACAGCACAGAAATTGGAAAAGCAAGGACTATTAGAAGCATGTTGTCACCGGAGCAATGTATTGACTGTTTTACTAATAGAACAGATGTTGTGTATTGACACTAGAGGCTTAGGCTCCTCGTTAGCATAGTCATTCATTAAGGTGAACAGTTCATGTATTGACATTAAGGTCAGTGTGTGGTGCTCTGAATTGCTGCAGAGATTTAAGGTCAAATGTGGAGGTTATAAAGAGCACTTGCATGTTCATGTTATTATGCAGTGTTAAGTAGTTTTACCCTTTACTTTAAAACTTCTGCCTTGAGCAAGATGTCAAAAACTGGAAAGAAAGTTCAACGGTTAAGTCAAAGGTTAGGTTTTAATGGACAGTGGCCTTGCACATCTACAGCTGTGTCTTTAAAGTAACTAAAAGCAAAGGAACACCTGGAATGAAATGAATGAATCAAATTGGTGTTATGAAACAAGATGATGGGAGTAGAGTGGCATCAGTAAAAGAGAAAAAGACAGAAATTCTCCCGTTGGTTGATGGTACAGTTGATGAAATTAGCTATAGTTGTTGGCTGGAATCAAAGCCTGGACACAGTACGTTTGGTGTCAACGAACAAACGCATAAATACTTCTCTCTCTGTGTTCACTGGAACTGGATTCTCTCAGATGTATTAAATCTTGTCAGCAGCACCCATCTCAACACAGCACTTTGTGCTATCACACTGTTTGTGTCAGGTGATGTGCAGAATGAAAATCTGAAAATAGGATTCTCCCAACTCAAATCATTAATTTTATAACCTGGTATTATCTTCTATAATATTTTCATTTCATGCTTAAAATGATACTATCTGAGCAAAAAAGAGTTACCTTTTCCTTTTTGCTGTTGTTCTCTACTGTAACATTTTTGACACAAATGTGTGTTGTGAAGGGTAGTGCATTCAGGATGGATGCAATTAACACTTTAAATATCTTATGACTTTACAAGTCTATACTCTTAATTCCTGATAACTTTTCAATGAATATCCTTTCTTGGAGAGAACTGAATATGTTGTCAAGCTTTCCAGTAAATGAGTGGTTTTGTGACTGTGTTTTCATGATGCTCCGCATACCTATCACCTAGAACAAAAATCCGACAGCACAAAATCCAAGCAGAGCATTCTGCTCTGGAGAACTTGACAACACAGTGGATCACTTCACTTTGTTCAGCTTTCAGGACACAAGCTTGTTGTTTGTTGAGGGTGAGAAAACTCCTCCCATCTTTTTTCTACCTCACCTTTTCATCTTTTTCCATTCAGCAGGTGACTGTTGACTGCGCAGTACTGACAATAGCTTCACCATGTCACAATGTCAGAGGGTGTTCAAGGTTAATTCTTTGTCACATAGTTATGTGTGGTTATGCTCCTGGTGCTGATGTATGGTTTCTCTGTCACAGACATGGCTGTGAACTGAACATTGGAACTGCTATATTTAAATATGGTTAATTTCCAGAAGTGGATATATAGTCATCTTTATCAACAGTGACAGTTTCACTAATTATACATATGTTGGAGGACTAGCCTGCATTTGGACTTGTCTACATATCTGTGTAAGCATTAAGCTAATACTGGAACTAAACCTTCCCTACACATGACCTACACCTGCCCCTTACTATATTACCATATTTACTCTATTAATTTTATTAGTTTTGAGCTTTGCAGTGCTGATCACGATAGCCCGCTTACTGCAGGACTCACGCTTTGTCAACATACATAGTCAAGTTCAGACATTATATTTAATGCAGCTATTAAACCTGATTTATTTTGTGAGAGACTGCTGCGTCTGCCTCATGGTTAGATCCTCCTTAAGGACTCTTCAAGTCCAATGTGGTAGAGATTTGTCCCACTGCATATATTCAAAGACACAGCAGATGTTTTTTAGCCAGGGTGGAACAACTCCATGGGTGACAACAGTTATATTTTAGGCATGCAAGTGCAGCAAGTGCACAACAGTATGTCTTGGGTGCAGCGACTGAAGGCATCTCCAGGCACACAAGCTACTATTTTGGTTCATATAGGTCAAGCAGTGCAAAGTGCGAAATGGCAGGTATGAAATGGAATAAATGGTGTAGTAATAGTATGTGGAAATAGTCAGTTTTCATCGTGTCACTGATCTCATCCTCTGAAACAGCTGTGCCAGTCACTGTGACTTATGATGATGACAGATCAACATATAATAAGTGTTTCTGAACAAATCATTATCTGGATTATTCAGAACAACAGTGGTGTGTGTGAGTGGTGCAGTTTTCTACTGACTTTGTACAATAATGATGGAGGAAAAGCATATTAATGACAAAGGCTAATAAATGTGTCTTAATAAAGCACCTTACCAATCAGCCTCTCTTTAGCTCTGGTTTGGTCTCCAACCCCTGAGGGAAATACCTGGCTCTTTAGTAGCCCATCATAAGTACAGAAATATTGATTTGGTGCAGCTTTAAATTCAAACTCTCCAAATGATGATATTGCAATGTTTTGCAGATGGCACAAATGACACAATAGTTGTTTTTCTGTGGCAGTGGTTTCCATGGATTACCATAATTCGGAAAAAAGTGGAACAAGATGGAAAAATAAATGTTGGCTAATTTTTATAAAGCATTGATGCAGTAAATTTACAAAAGGCCAGTGCTGTTCACCCAGTCCATGGGTATCTACCAAGTATCACTCCCACCAGCCCAAATAGTTCCTTGCTCAAACTTTAGGAAAACAAACATTTTCAGCTATTCAGATCAAACACTGTGAAGATCCTTAAACTGAAATTTTGAGCAGAGTGCGAACATGCTTCTGGGCATTCTGCTGTAACGTACAAATCCATTAATCTGAAATTCAGACTGGATATGGCTACTGTCTTAAAAAAGGCAGACTTTGGCAGACTTCAACACAGGCGTTTTTCGACTTTTTCACTCAAGCGCTTAGAGAAAAGTACCCCGGCAACATTTCAGCTAGTACTCAAGCAGAAAGGTTTCCTTTGCCTCAGTTGACGCCACTGACTCAGACAAACTCTTTCACCCCACAGCTCATTCTGCAGACATTCAGACATGCTTCTGTAGTACCATAGCAACTGAACCTGCTGCAACACTTTGATGCCTAATGGACAAAATCCAAACAGCTTTGTTTGTTCTGCTATTTAAAAATGTAGGGAAAGCACTTCCAGCTTTAAAACACAACCACATCTATCTGTTATCATCACTTTGTAAGAGGGACTCTGACCAGCTGGTGTATGTAGAGATATGTCATTAAGTGAAAATTGGTGCAGTACACTGTTTCTTTCAGCCCAATTATGCCAGTATCCTGATGGAGGTTGGATCTGTGGGTGTGTGGAACATTACATCGCTGTCTGTTAGTGTTCTTTTTAATACAAGCACTCAGTGGCAACATTGTTTTGATGTTTCTGTACAAAACTGCTGTTTCATGCTGTTATCAGTTGTCATCATTGACTTAGCAAGTTCATTATCCACTGTCGCTTTGTGTGTCCATCTGTAAAGTAGAGCCTACAGATTTAAGAGTTTTCCATTATCAACTTTGGGAGGGTTTGTCTTATATATTGTATATTTTTTAAATTTATCCTGGGGCATTACGTCTTGACATTAAGCATTTACAGACTGTGCCATACAAGAAGAAGAGATTTATTTTTCCTATGTGGCATTAAGCACAACAAATGGGCCCACTTTTTTTGTAAAAAAAAAAAAAAAAAGAAAAAACATCCAGGACTCACACACCCACAGTTGGAGAGCATCTCCTGTGGCAGAAATGCAGCAAAGTTTGCAGAGGAGAAACATTGCAGTTACCTGAACAGGCGCTTGCTCTTTTCTGTGAATAAATCTGCTCGTAGAAAACATGTCTCTCTCCATACAAGTTACACTGACTATCATCACAGGTTTTGTCGCCTTGTGGTAACACCTGCTATGATCACTTATCTACCCTCTTTCACTGCATTGTATTACAGATGCAGGGAGGGTGTTAATGATTACAAATAGTCCCTGCAAACAGTTTAAAAAAAAACACATCAAAACTGATGCGGCAGAACCAGAGATCATCATTTTTATTCAACTAAGGTGCAATAATATTACCCAAAGAACAGACTTTAACTACACAGTGTATGTAGAATGCTCTAAGTGGATATCCCCCTTTTTAAAACTGTTGTTTCACAAATGGATATAATCACTGAAAGAGAGTGAACTGAGTACCATGGTTATGTAGTGTGTATATATTTTTGTTTCCACTTAAACTAAACTAAAACTCAGCTCTTCCTGTACGATGTTTTTCATTTTGAGGATATGAAGGACTGTCTCCCCATGGGATACGACAGACCCCTCCTAATCTCATCCTCCCAGGTATTAATGTCATCCATTTGTGAGAGAAGAAAGGATATCCCCTCGTGTGTATGGCCTGGGCACAGTGACATGCGTGGGCACCGCTGTTGCCATGATGCTCCTAATGTAATGCTTTGCTTCCACAGTCACCATGGTAACCTGAGTTGGACAGCCAGAAGGTTAAAAGTAGAACATCCCCTTGGAAACAACGGAGGATTGTCTCGTCAGTGTGGTCACGATAGCTGCTGTTCTTTTCATGTTTTAGTTGGCTGTTAATGGAAGCTCAGCACAGTATTTTCTCAGCAGTGGACACATTCCTGCAAACATATACACATAGTGGGTTCAGCTTTATTTAAAATTATAACACAAATAATGGCATGAAATATGCCTGAACAGACACTTCTTCCTATGTCTTGGATCAAAAACCAGTTTCAATAATTCACTCCAGTGCCTTATGTTACATTACCCGCAGCAGCTGCCAAAAAAGGAGCTTTCACCTCTCAGGCTTCTTCCGTGCAGCACCGACTCAGCAATGGAAACGTGGTTATGAAGCCTATAAGCCAGGTCTCTAGGCTCTTTAAACTACCAGTTCCCAGCTCACATCCACTACAATTCAATTGTGCTAAAATGTTTTTTCACTGAAATCCATGGATCAGGGCCCATATTTAGTTTTTAATAAAAGCATTACAAGGGATCCCATGCCGTGTTTTCATGCCCGCCACATTGAAATCATTTAGTGCACTGAATGCAGCTGTCGTCCTCTTCTGGTTGGGAAGACTGCTTATGCCTCACTGAAAATCTTGTTTTAGCAATAATATTGTGTTGCTAAACTCATTGGTGTGAAGAGAGATTGGAGTCACTTGTACAAACATTTCTAACAGGGAAAATTATTCTGGAGACAAAAATAATTTCACTGAAAGAACTGACGCTCAGAGGGAAAAGCCAAAGTTTTTTGTGGCCAAATATAGTAATAATACACATCCACCTGTCGGAAAAGACAATAGGAAACATACTGAGGCTCATGTGTCAAGTTGAGGGGGTTATTTTTTGTTGTCCAAGCCTAGATGTTATTTTCATTCCACCTGGAAGCTGCTGTTGCAGTTGCTGGGAGCAGAGAATGAAATTCTTTTCAAGTTGAGCAAAGAAATATGCCAATTTCAGAAGTGTTATTGTAATAAGTCTGCTTGCAACAACCGGCAGAACATGTGCCAGTCTCATCTATGGCTGATGCCATTTTTAATGTCATTTATATGGACATTTTACCCTTCCTGCTTTTCATTGATGTAGGTAGCTAGCTATTGGAAAATGATGACATCAAACACTAGAGCTGTTCAATTAAATTAACAGATAGAGTATGTGATTGGTAATATTAGAATTTTTGACAAGCCACATTAACCATATTAACTTTTAACTTAATTTGTTCAAGTGTTGCTCACTTCTGAAGATCATCATGGATTTATTCTAAAAACTGGGTTTTACGGATTCAGATATGATGCCTGTTCTTTTCATGAAAATTACTGTCATGCATTAGCCAAAAAAAAAATGCTTCAAGATTGCTTTTGTACTGTGTGGTTCCACTGCCCACTCAGTCCTGCTCAGCCTTTACATGGTGATGATAGGTACATAATTGTTTTTTAGGCAGTAGAAAAGTTTTGTGAGCATGAAAATTATAATACCACGAATAGCAGTGATCTTCTTCGCAGTTGGAGCTGTCCTATCATCAGTTTTACAGATGATGATAATTGCTGTGTATAGAAAAAGCTTTATGGATCACAGGAGATTTTTACCTGCAGTACTGCTGGTGGCCACTGCAATAGATTGGCAGCAAGGCTGTACAGTAGCACTGTGTCAAGCTGTAAACAGATGTATGATTATAGTTCATACCAGTCATACCAGCTTTGAATTTCAAAGGGAGCAGCTTTGCAGCCAAGCAGTAATGCAGTACTGTACAGCCGTGGCCAAAAGTTTTGAGAATGACACAAATATTAATTTTCACAAAGTCTACTGCCTCAATTTTATGATGGCAATTTGCATGTACTCCAGAATGTTATGAAGAGTGATCAGATGAATTGCAATTAATTGCAAAGTCCCCCTTTGCCATGAAAATGAACTTAATCCCCCCAAAAAACATTTCCACTGAATTTCAGTCCTGCCACAGAAGGACCAGCTGACATCATGTCAGTGATTCTCTCATAAACACAGGTGAGAGTGTTGACAAGGACAAGGCTGGACATCCCTCTGTCATGCTGATTGAGTAAGAATAACAGACTGTAAGCTTTAAAAGGAGGGTGGTGCTTGAAATCATTGTTCTTCCTCTGTTAACCATGGTTACCTGCAAGGAAACACATGCAGTCATCATTGCTTTGTACAAAAAGGGCTTTACAGGCAAGGATATTGCTGCTAGTAAGATTGCACCTAAGTCAACCATTTATCGGATCATCAAGAACTTCAAGGAGAGAGGTTCAGTTGTTGTGAAGAAGGCTTCAGGGTGCCCAAGAAAGTCCAGCAAATGCCAGGACCATCTCCTGAAGTTGATTCAGCTGTGGGATCGGGGCACCACCAGTGCAGAGCTTGCTCAGGAATGGCAGCAGGCAGGTGTGAGTGCATCTGCACGCACAGTGAGGCAAAGACTTTTGGAGGATGGCCTGGTGTCAAGAAGGGCAGCAAAGAAGCCACTTCTCTCCAGGAAAAACATTAGGGACAGACTGATATTCTGCAAAAGGTACATGAATTGGACTGCTGAGGACTGGGGTAAAGTCATTTTCTCTGATGAATCCCATTTCCGATTGTTTGGGGCTTCCGGAAAAAAAGCTTGTCCAGAGAAGAAAAGGTGAGCGCTACCATCAGTCCTGTGTCATGCCAAAAGTAAAGCATCCTGAGACCATTCATGTGTGGGGTTGCTTCTCAGCCAAGGGACTGGGCTCACTCACAATTTTGCCTAAGAACACAGCCGTGAATAAAGAATGGTACCAAAACATCCTCCAAGAGCAACTTCTCCCAACCATCCAAGAACAGTTTGGTGATGAACAATGCCTTTTACAGCATGATGGAGCACCTTACCATAAGGCAAAAGTGATAACTATACATGGCTTGGGGAACAAAACATTGAAATTTTGGGTCCATGGCCAGGAAACTCCACAGACCTTAATCCCATTGAGAACTTGTGGTCAATCCTCAAGAGGTGGGTGGACAAACAAAACCCCACAATTTCTGACAAACTCCAAGCATTGAAGCATGAATGGGCTGCCATCAGTCAGGATGTGGCCCAGATGTTAACTGACAGCATGAGAGGGCGATTGGAGAGGTCTTGAAAAAGAAGGGTCAATACTGCAAATATTGACTCTTTGCATAAACTTAATGTAATTGTCAATAAAAGCCTTTGACTCTTATGACATGCTTGTAATTATACTTCAGTATATTACAGTAACATCAGACAAAAAGATCTAAAAACACTGAAGCAGCAAACTTTGTTAAAATCAATACTTGTGTCACTCTCAAAACTTTTGGCCACGGCTGTAGTTTTGTTAGTTTAGTTTTTTCATCACATTTCATTTCGTATGAATATAGCGACTATGAAATTATACATTATTGTAGTAAGTCAATATTAACACACACAGCACATTCAGCTGTATGAGCTACATTAAATTACACAGAATGTGCACAGTTATCTTTGAAAGTTTGTCCTGTCCACAAATGATGTCTGACCTCACCCGGTCAGCGTTGTCCACCTCTGATATGATGGGTATGGTGTAGATGGACATGATTGATGGCATATTTGTGATAAAAATCAATCAGCAATGTTGAGGTTGAGGTTGTATACGGGAGGACCTAAACCTGAATTGTATTTGGCATGACAGATTACCGAAGCACACCAGCACAAAAAAGTGATGAACCAACTGACCAAAAAATGTAAGCATCTTTGTATAGACCAAGAAGTAAGGACGTGACTGAGGCTGCAGTCAACTGTTACTGCTTCACGGTGCTGGCCTCACAACAGATGGCCGGTGGAAATTAACTGTCGACTTCATAACCTGAACAGAAAAAGTGAGGAGTAAAATCAACTTAGATGTCATTTTTTACTTTTAGCATCTTTTCTTGTCAAAATAGTAAGTCAAGTGTCAAAACAGGATTGATAGAAATAAAAATGAATAATAACATTAACAAAATGTGAATCCAAATTTTAATCAGTACAATATAATAATACTCTAGTGTTACCTGGGTTTTTATTTTTGAAGGAATACTTTTGCAATACTGAAATAAAAATTGTTGATGTTACTGTAGCTGTTACTGAAAAACATTCTACAATATAAATGTGAAACACACCCAAAGATGTTGATTTCATTCAAAAATATAAATGTGTAAATGACTTTACACTGTATTTAAACCACATTATGTCCTTTCAAGCTTAACAACCCAAATGGGATTCACATCCAAATTTCACACCACAGTCACATACCACAACAGTATTTTGGCTTTGACATGCAAGTCACCTCTAGAAGTAAATGTCAACTGTAATTAGGTCGTCAAGCTGCAGCAGAGATGACTATCAGATCGGAACAGTGACGATGATAGCTATTAGAGACAATTAGAATAACAATTAGGAAGGCAGGGAGAGACCTCTATATATGTGATGCAGAGTGTGGTACTGTAAGTACGTGTACAGCTTCCACTGTGCAACTTAGCACCCTGCACATCCAAACTTGGGGTTGAACAAGCCTCATATTGGTAACTTAAAGTTTGGTCTGATGGCTGAGCACACTAACCAAGCACCACTTCCTGTTAATGTCTCTCTCAATCTCACTCTCATAGATTTGTGTTCTCATTGTGTGGTTTTGTCTTGTTTTATTTACGTGAGCTTTCTATTATTTGGCTGGGAAAATAAGCAGCAGCATAGTGTGATGTTTTATCACCACTGGGAGTGAGTTGCCAAGACTTCTGCTGGCAGATCAGCGACTTTTGGGACTTACTCCCTTCATTGTTGAAAATAAAAGCAGCTGTGCTCTTAAGATCAAGAATTAAAGAAGTGCTCCAACAAATATGAAGATCAGCAATCTGCTGATAAAATATCATAACATGATGGCAAGCTCTTCAACAGATACTCAAGTGACCTCGAGTGAGACTTTTGTCTCAACATACAGAATCAAATTGAGTGAAATGCTCCAGGTGTCTGTGAGCTAATTCTGCCTTTTTGATCCATTTCAATGCTTTCTTTTTCTTGAATCCCACACCCGCCTGCTTATTTTGAGATGAGCATTATCACAGTCATCACATGAGACATTACTTACATGAGACATATAGCAAAATGTAACAATGCTATGGTTAAAGATTTGTTAGGTTTTTAAACTTGTTGGTTGAGGTTCCGTTGTCTTCAGTATAGTCTATGGAGACACAGATGTTGTTACATACAGCGGCGCTGTACCATCATCCCACTACTGCCTGCTTTGCTTCTGAGAGATGATGACATTATTTTCATCATCACTAGTGACATGGTGACTTAGCCAAAACATGTAGACTGGTTTGATAGGTGATACGTTTGGAGTTTATCATGTAGATTTTGATGCAATACTCACAAGCTATTTATATGGTGTGGTGAAACATTTCTTGATCATTCCTTCTCCCACTGAATTGATCCATTCGTTGTGTGACAACACCATAAATAATGTATTCAGTTAAAAAAAAATTTCAGTTACATTTTTGCACAACTTGTAAAGTGTTTAACTTTTGTTTCTTTCCTTCCCTGTCCTCTTCCCCTGAAATCCATCTCCTGATAGGAATTGGATCGACCACACTGAATGCACACAATGCCCTATTGAGATTCTCTCTAAGCCTACCAAAGAGACAGGCATTTGCAAAGAGAGTTTAATTGACTTGTGACTATGAAACTAAAGAACAACGTACTATTCTGGGGTTTTTTTTAGAACTTTCTCAGGTAAAATTGGTAATGTATTTTTTTATTCTTCATTTTTATAAAAATATCAATGTAACTTTTGTGTGAAGGTATTGATAAGGTGGATGAACCATTAAACATCCTGGCCATGTTGCTCTGATTGTTTATGATGTTTCTAATTGCAACAGATTAAAATAGATCCTAGAGTGTCACGCTTCGGAGCACCAGTAATGGTAGCGCTCACGTTTGTGTTAGGACGGTGTTTTGTTTAGTGATGTGACTCGCAAACAGAAATTGAAGCATAAAAGTGTATGCTGCCATACTGAGACACAGTTGACCAGTTAATAATGGTGTATTCACATACACGGTCAAATATATTTTTCTAATTTTCCTTTTTCAAATAGTAAACTATTAACATTGTTAATCAGTGAAAATATATTCCACTCATCAACAATTATGTTCCTCCATAGAACCCTGTTGCTGTCACAGCCCTCCTTCCTGCAATGCTTCACAAAGATACACTTTTTTAATCACAGTTAACTGACACTCACACACAGAACATATCAGCTCACTCAGTCTTCTCACACCAACATGTACAAGCACAGTTTTATGAACTTCATCAAGGGTGAAGGGACAAACTCACATTAAAGAATGAGCACAAACACACATTTGTCATGAAAAATGAGGCTCCATGGTAGCAGCATGCACTCACAGAATGCAGCAAGGCAGAGGAAGTCTGTGACCGCCAAAGAGGCTCTGTGGCATCTTTGCACAAAACTTGTTGCAAACATGCCCGCTAATCAGGGGCCTGACAAATAAGACGGATTACTGGCTGCATTAACTGTGTAAACCAATATATCATTGTGACACACACACAAACATGCAGAGTACACACGTGGCAGTCCGGACCAATCATTTGCAGGGGCCCATCGAACAGAGGATGCAGACTGCATCATCTGTCTCTCCAGCCAGTGTAAAATAACAATGAATGACAGGAGAAGATGAGATGATGCTTTACTCCTTCAGTTTCTCTTAAGAATAGAATTTTAAAAGATATATGTGTAAATTGGGTGAATATCCTCTGATATATGGGGACTTTAGTCAGTAGCCTCCTTTTATTTGAAGTTTCATTAGCCTATATTATAACTAGAATTTAACTAACACTCTTGTTCTCCAGTAAATCCTGAAGCCGCAAATTTTGGAAACGTATTTTGCAATCCAATTGTTAAGCAGTTTTTTAGTCTTCCTTTTGCCTTTTACAGGTGATAATCATTTTGGGTCTAAACTAACCATTGTGTCCTGATAAATACACTGCAGAGCCCCATATTTTCTGTAGTACTCTTCAGAACTGAGGCAAGGCCCCTAAGTGCTACGATTTCCAGTGACACCTTAGATAAAAAATAGTAAGTGTTCTGAATTTCAACACCTTTTATTTTCAGATTTTTATGATTCTGAAACTCTTAACTTCTGCAACAGCAATTAAAATTCCCAAGAGATCTAACTTTTGAACTCACAGATAGTTATCATAAAACTTTAAAATGTTCAAAAATGATGATGTGATAAAAATGTTCATTTCATTCATGTTAACCCTGCAAGAAACCACAATTTTCACAGGATACAATATAAAGCAGCACCTAGATGCTGCAGCAACCAGCACAGCCTGGCAGCTTGGCAGATGTCCAGGTTTAGGGCAAGGATACAGTTTGCCTCGGGACTTTCAGTCTCGGTTCTGCTCTTCAGACAGCATTCATTTTCTCAGCCGCAGCCTGAAGCCAAAGAGCCGAGAGATGGCAGGACACTAAAGGGATTTAGTATTTTTACTATGTCATCCTCTCTCTGCTACATTTAGTCTTTCAAAAAAGCCCAGAAGAAAAGCTGGTACACTGCATCTGGCCACTGCTGTGACGTGCTCCGCTGTGTTGTTTTTATTTTTGTTTGCAATTACGCTTACGCCAAGAGGTTTGTCATAATTTGGAAATGTATTAAACTAGACACATGCTCGTCCTCTCTGACTAGACCAAATATGACTGAGGGGTATTGTGTCCTTGTTTTGTTGTTTAAGGATGGCATGTCGGATGGAGGCATTCACTCAAGAAGTGCTGACATGGGTGATTATATACATAGCACTTTTACCACATACAGATTATTCCCTGTAGATTTACTTTGGTGACAGTATTTATGGGGTTAAAGTTTTAAGAAGTACTTTGGTATCTTATTTTTGTAAGTTCCTGTTAAAATAATCAGAATTTAGACCAAAAAACTCTAACTTTACCCTAACTTAACCCTAACCCTAACACTTAATTTCACTTCCCCTCCCATTATTTATCTTATCTGTGATTCTTTTTGATATCTCCCAATAACTCACACACTGTAACAAATTAATCTTCACAATATTATTCACAAATCAAAGGGAGTCATAACAGAAATTAGAGTCATGCATATGCGAAGTAACCTGAAGTGAACTGGAAACACATTTGAGTGTGGCTGCCTGTGGTGTTGGATGGCCTGTCAGATGTAATTGACTTTCCACAGTCTTTCCTGTCACTCTCCACTGTAATTTGATAGGCTTATGCACACAAGCCTTGAGAAAAAAAAATCCACTGTAATGAAAAAGAAATAATTTTCACAGGTAGAATGTGTTGATAATCTCTGAGTAATGGTGCATATGAAGCTGGTAAAATAGTTACACCTGTGCTTGTGCTACAGCTGAACTCTACTGACAATGATTTTTTTTGATACAAAAACAGCATTATACTCTGCATTTTTACAATGTGAATTTTTACTGAAGATGAACGGTTTCAGTACATTGTACTGTTCTTCTGGTCTGACCTGTTGCTGACAGAAGAATTCCCTGCCTCATTACAGTTTGCATAACTTTGCAAAGGAAGCTGAGAGAAAACTCAGTTAAGCCAAATGAATTCAGATGGCTGGTGGTGCATTTCATTAAACCTGCATTAATTGAATTTTGGGTACTTGGGGGCAGCTGAACAAGCTGTAATCACCTTATAAAGTTTGTACGGTGAGCTTGTTAAACAACAGTTGCTTGTTTTGAAATCCCACAGACACTGAGCAACATTAGCATTGATTCAATTTCATTTCTCTCCCCATAATGAGTGTAAGACCAATATTCACTTTGTTGTCTCCTGTTTAGCGGTGAGAAAGTAGTGATAACAGGATGTTTCAGCTCTCTGAAACCAGCTGCTAACGAACAACTGATAAGGGCAACCAGACCAAAGTAGCATCAAGTTGGCCGGTAGGCTAAACAAAGAGCAGAAAGAGAGATCTATGGTACCTGTGTGGGTTTGTCACTGCAAGTGATCCCACTCACATACAGGTGCATCTCAGTAAATTAGTACATTTATTTCTGCAATTCCATTCAAAAAGTCAAACTGATATATAGAATTATTACACACAGAGTGATATATTTCAAGGGTTTATTTCTTTAAATTTTGATGATTCCCAAAATTACTCATCACGAAACTCAGAAAATTACAATATCATGAAAAAGTTCAATATTGTAGACTCATGGTGTCACACTGTAATCAACTAATTAACTAAAAGAACTGCAAAGGTTTCCTGAGCCTTTAAATGGTCTCTCAGTCTGGTTCAGTATGCAAGGCAATTATGAGGAAGGCTGCTGACTTGATAGTTGTCCAGAAGACAGTCACTGACATCCTCCACGACGAGGGTAAACCACAAAAGTACATTGGAGAAGCTGGCTGGTCACAGAATGATGTATCCACGCACATTAATGGAAAGTTGAGCGGAAGGGAAAAGTCAAAAAAGTGCACAAGCAACAGGGATAACCACAGCCTTGAGAGGATTGTGAAGCAAAGGTCATTTAAGAATTTGGAGGAGATTCACAAGGAGTGGACTGAGGCTGGAGTCAGTGCTTCAAGAGCCACCACACACAGATGAATCCAGGACATGGGCTACAACTGTCACATTACTTGTGTCAAGCCACTCCTGAACCAGAGATGATGTCAGAAGTGTCTTTCTTTGACTAAGAAACAGAACTGGACTGCTGCTCAGTGGTCCAAAGTCCTCTTTTCAGATGAAAGTCAATTTTCCATTTCATTTGGAAATCAAGGTCCCAGAGTCTGGAGGAAGAGTGGAGAGGAACAGAATCCAAGGTGCATGAGGTCCAGTGTGAAGTTTCCACAGTCAGAGCTGATTTGGGGAGCCATGTCATCTGCTGGTGTTGGTCCACTGTGTTTTATCAAGTCCAGAGTCAGCGCAGCCGTTTACAAGGAAATTTTGGAGCGCTTCATGCTTCCCTCTGCTGACTAGCTTTATGGAGATGCTGATTTCATTTTCCAGTAGGACTTGGCACCTGCCAAAATAACCAATACCTGTTTTTAATGACCATGGTATCACTGTGCTCTATTGGCCAGCAAACTCGCCTAACCTAAACCCCACCAAGAATATATGTGGTATTCCTCTGTCAGAGACACCAGACCAAACAATGCAAATGAGCTGAATCCATCACACCTCAGCAGTGCCATAGGGCTGATCATCAAATTGTACATTGATATTTTTTCAATAAGCCAACACTTTTTTATTAAAAATCCCATTTTATTGTTCTTATGTAATATTATATTGTGGAGGATGTCAATGACGGTCTCCTTTTGAGTTAATTAGCTGTAGTATGACACCATGAGTTCACAATATTGAACTTTTTCACAATATTAAAATTTTCTGAGATACTATATTTGTGATGGCCCGGTTCCTCTATGCTCTGTTCTTCCCCTCCCCCTCCTGCTTATCTGCTGTTTTCAGGTTGTGGCAGGAGGCATGGCTGGGCTCTCAGACGAGACACACCTGATTAGCATTCTCCAGTGATCAGCTCTCCTCCTTTTTATAAACCAGGCCATGACAGCCACTGGCTGCCAGAAGATTGTTAGAGCTACTCTCAAGTGTGCCTTACCTGCCTAGTCTTGCTTTTGAACAGTTGCTAGAAGATATTAAAGAATTAGAAATCTCGCTCTGTAGTCTTCTGCGTTTTGTGGTCCAGAAACGTTCCGTAACAATATTTGGGGTTTTCATTAGCTGTTCATTAGCCAAAATCATCAAACTGAATCTATATAATATGAGTTTCATTTTTTTACTGGAATTGCTGAAATAAATTAACTTTTCAACAATATTCAATTTATTGAGATGGTCCTGTAAATATGATCTTTTTTGGCACTGTAACATCCATAACAAGTACTTCACACAAACTACAGCTGAGGCTGATGGGAATGTTATTTGTTATGCAGTTTTTTGTCAGAAGCTGAAACTTTGGAGGAACTGAATCATTGACATGAAAATGGCAGCAGTGAATGAAGCACTGAAGGTATCCTGACAGGGAGTGGAATGCACAAATTTAATGGTCTTCCATCCAAAGGTTGTTGAAACATATAGTGTCTCATTAGTGTGCGTATCATAAAATCCTATTAAGGTTCCTAACAGCATGGCACCATTCAGAGTGCCCCTACCATGAAATCAACTTTAATGAACAGTTTCTTGTGTACCAATAAGTAATGACTTTTATTTCCTGTATTTCTGGACAGTAGGTCTTGGCTTACATTTGGGTATGAGTGAGCTTTGGAAAAGGTTAATGCTTTAAATGGCTGTTTTCATGGGAAAGTTTGTATAGCTCTTAGAAAATAGAAAGTCTCTTGAAAGCTAAAATGAACTGAACATATACAGGTGCTGGCCAGTAAATTAGAATATCATCAAAAAGTTGAATTATTTCAGTAATTCCATTCAAAATGTGAAACTTGTATACTGTATACTTTCCTTCCACACATAGTGATATATTTCAAGTGTTTATTAATTTTCATTTTTATTATTACAACTGACAGCTAATGAAAACACCAAATTCAGTATCTCAGAAAATTAGAATATTCTGAAAAGGCTCAATATAGAAGACACCTGGTGCCACACTAATCAGCTGATTAACTCAAAACACCTGCAAAGGCCTTTAAAAGGTCCCTCAGTCTTGTTCTGAAGGCTCCACAATCATGGGGAAGACTTCTGACTTAATAGTTGTCCAAAAGACGACCATTGACACCTTGTACAAGGAGGGCAAGACACAAAAGGTGATTGCTAAAGAAGCTGGCTGTTCGCAGAGCTCTGTGTCCAAGCACATTAACAGACAGGCGAAGGGACGGAAAAATGGTAGAAAAAAGTGTACAAGCTCTAGGGATAACCGCACCCTGCAGAGAATTGTGACGACAAACCCATTCAAAAATGTGGGGGAGATCCACAAAGAGTGGACTGCAGCTGGAGTCAGCGCTTCAAGAACCACCACGAAGAGACGCATGAAAGACATGGGATTCAGCTGTCGCATTCCATGTGTCAAGCCACTCTTGAACAAGAAACAGCGTAAGAAGCGTCTCGCCTGGGCCAAGGACAAAAAGGACTGGACTGCTGCTGAGTGGTCCAAAGTTATGTTTTCTGATGAAAGCAAATTTTGCATTTCCTTTGGAAATCAAGGACCCAGAGTCTGGAGGAAGAGCGGAGAAGCACAGAATCCACGTTGCATGAGGTCCAGTGTAAAGTTTCCACCGTCAGTGATGGTGTGGGGTGCCATGTCATCTGCCGGTGTTGGCCCACTCTGTTTCCTGAGGTCCAAGGTCAATGCAACCGTCTACCAGGAAGTTTTAGAGCACTTCATGCTTCCTGCTGCTGACCAACTTCATGGAGATGCAGATTTCACTTTTCAACAGGACTTGGCACCTGCACACAGTGCCAAAACCACCAGTACCTGGTTCAAGGACCATGGTATCCCTGTCCTTGATTGGCCAGCAAACTCGCCTGACCTTAACCCCATAGACAATCTATGGGGTACTGTGAAGCGGAAGATGCAATACGCTAGACCCAACAATGCAGAGGAGCTGAAGACGACTATCAGAGCAACCTGGGCTCTCATAACACCTGAGCAGTGCCACAGACTGATCGAGTCCATGCCACGCCGCATTAATGCAGTGATTGAGGCAAAAGGAGCCCCGACTAAGTATTGAGTGCTATACATGCGCATTCTTTTCATGTTCATTCTTTTCAGTTGGCCAACATTTTAAAAAAAAAAACATTTCTTTTCATTGGCCTTTTCAATATTCAAATTTTTTGAGATACCAAATTTGGAGTTTTCATTAGTTGTCACTTATAAATATCAAAATTAAAAGAAATAAACATTGGAAATACATTGGTCTGTGTGCATTGCATGAATATAATGTACAAGTTTCACTTTTTGAATGGAATTACTGAGCTAAATCAAGTTTTTGATGGTAGTCTAATTTACTGGCCAGCACCTGTAGTTTACTTACTTGCCTTACAAATAGAGAGAAAACTAGAGCTCTTCAGTTTTGTTCTGAAAAGGTTATTTATTGTTTGCATATTATACATGTGTTTGTCCAACCTACAGAGACTAAGTGAAACATAAAAAAATTGGATAGCAGTAAAATAGAAAATGAAAGTGAAACATGTGAGTATTACACAAGTATAATCTCAGGGGAAGTTATAACAATAATAATCTAAAAGGTCATGCTATATATAATAGTGGATCTAGATACAGCGATCCTTTTTATGTGCTTATTACCTCAATAAACTGAAACAAAAGTTGACCTTCACAAGGAGCTGAAGTGTATCAAAGTGGAGCTCTTACTGCAGAGAGTGGACTCTGTAGGTGCAGAGACAGTGGGAGGATCTGTGGAACAAACTAATGAAACTCACTGAGGAGCAGTGATCCACTGACCGGCTCCTGCTCCCTGTGGGATCAGGAAACAATCAGAGGCAATGAAGCAAGAGATCTCTCTGATGGGGGACCAACACAACATTGCATGAGTGATACATTCCCCTCACAGGTCGCTGGCACACCATTACTCTTACCTGCTCAGTCTGGGCGATACATTTAAAGGCTGTGCGTCCAGGATGAATATTGCTTTGATTTGAGAAAGTGGCATGGTCAAGAATCTGGGTTTACTTAAAACCTAATCGTCCATGAATAATCCTAACCACAGGCCAGTCGGATTCTCAGAATAACCTGTTGCCAGTTAAAGTTCAGTTTCTGTGAAAGTGGTGATTAAAGCATTATTTTTTCAAAAGAAGATTAACGTTGTGTGATAGCCATGTCTTTCCAGCCATCATTAATTTAGCAGATAAACAGGAACAACAAAGACCCGAGGCTGCTCTTTAACAATCAATGAAGGGAGGATTCAAAAAGTCATAGTTTTAGAATTAAATATGACTAATTACTTTTTAATAATATACTTTTACCTTACTTCACTGAGAAAATGTATGCATTTGATGAGCAAAGGCAATGAGCATACCTTTTGATCATCAAATTAATTTCTGGTACAATGAACCATGTAGAAAATGATTATTGGAACATTTTGTCGTCTAAGATTTTCTGCCATTAGTTTGGTTGGATTTGTTGGATAATAGTCACTGATAATGTTTTTTTCCAATGAGATGTTCCTTCTTTTAGTTCCTGATAAATTGTTAGTGTAGTCCTTGTAGCAAATGCCATGACTCCACATTGCCTCATTCCAGTCACAATGTCTCCTGAAAAAGGTGTCATCTGGGCTGAAATGAAACACGCGACTGACTTATTGTGGTTGCAAAACTGGTCGTGCAATCAGTACTCACATTTTTTGTTACCTCTAAGACCCTGCTTGTGTTTTTGCAGCAAGTCATTCAGCATCCCCTGTATATTGGGAAAGATGTGTGATAAAGGCAGTAGACAGTAAAGATATTACATACAACCCCAGAGAATGCTTAGTGCTTATTGACTTTGGCTTGAAAACTGTGCTGAAGTGTATAGTATGTCTGTTTTGCTGCTGTTCATTTTTTTCAAACACGGCTCTCAATATTACTAGAAACAACTTGTTGTCTTAACCACAAGAATATGATACAAACCATGCAACTGTACCCAATTCCTCCTTTTGAATGCATTTGACCTAAAGGCATTTTGCTACTGTAACCTTGATAAAGACATCCATGTGGAAACCTTTTGAGACTCCTTTACTTGCCTGTAGGCTTGATTAGCTATGTGTTGCTTTTGTATGAAAAAAAAATCAACCATTCATCCACTACATTAAGACTGTGCTCATGCACATTCACTTTAGAAACATAGAAACTGATATCCCAATAATGCATCCATTTGAAAAGAGTGATTAAAAAAGGCAAAACTTTAGTTTAATTGCAGTTCTCAGGACAAACAGAATGGTGAGTTTTCTGAAACAATGTCTACTACAGATTAATGTCATTTTCAGTTCTTGCAGTGTCACAATAAAAAATGCATGGAAGTTATATATTGTAGATTGATTAGCAACATCTGTTCTGAATCAGGACACTAGAACAATCAAGATCCGGCAAACAAACTCCATTAGCCAACAAACACAAGGTTTGTAGGCTAATCCTCCATACAACAGGAGCCACACAGCGAGTTAGCACCGAGCTGCTAACCAACTACGTCAAAGGAGCGGCCAGTTTCCCTCCAGCGTCTGCCATCAGGACCGCACAGCAAAGACTGCCTTCCAACATTGGAATTCCAACTGTCTCAGCTTGGCCAATCAGGAACTGCCAGCCAGAGGAGCAACACACCAGAGAGAGTTTCTCTCACACCAGAACTGGTAACACCAACTGGGCCTAGTCAAGCTAAGATAAGCTAAGCTAAGATAAATCAAGAACTGTGATTTGATGTATTTGTGTGAGTGTTGTGATCAGTTTGGTAGACAGGTTATTGTATAGTTGGCTCTGCCACATTGTTAAGTTGATGTTAGTTAGGTTATGCTTGCATGCTAACTAACCATCCTTCCTCTAACCTGGCACCTCATGAAACACACACACACACACACACACACACACACACTCACCCAGCACATGGTCTGAGTGCCTCCACAGATCTTCTTTGTTCAGGGCCTCCAGGCCTCAGCAGCCATTTTGACACACCCAGACACACACACACACACACACACACACACACACGCACACACCTGTAGAAAGTACACTGTAGATAGATTGTATGTTTCCTTTTCTTTTATTCTTGTTAATAAATGATTATTAAACATACCTGCTGTCTATTTAACGTTGCACAAGAGTAAATTCCGCCAACCTCTACACGGTCAAGAACTCCAGATTCCTTCTACCTAAACTAGTTGTTAATCTGGTCATTTTGGTTCCAGTTATTAAATTAATTATTAATCAGAGTTCCAAATTGACAATTTAGGACTATTTATGAGATTGATTTAATAAATTGGCTATCTTTCCCTTGTCAAAATGGTGGTGCCCCGAGGTGATCTAATGTATTAGATCCAATTATTTAATGATTAATAATTATTATTCTAATAATTATTAATTATTTCAGATAGCCAAACACCAATAATTATTGCCCTTAGTAAGCAAACTCAACAAAGGGTGCTCCAACAAATGGTGCCCCCATGAGGTAAAGAACAAATTGGTGACCGCGTGTTACGCTGGCCCAACACAGTCACTCTGTTACCCTATTTCACACACAAACACTCCCACATAAAACCAGCCATCTCCACAAGGCACGGCCGCACATGCGCTGCACATGCATTGTATATATACAGTATATGTGTATATACCTGACAATATAACTGTTCAAACTGTTGTTTTTCATAGGTTCAGAATGGAAGGGATTGTATTCCAAGCTTATATAATAATAAGAGCTTTATTCAGTTCAGTTCAGTTTTATTTGTATACTGCCAAATCACCAAATTCATTATCCCAAGGCACTTTACAGGGTAATGTCAAGACCTTACGATGTTAGACAGAGAAACCAAACAGTTTCCACAATAACCAAGCACTTGGTGATAGTAGATACTAGGTGATTGAGGAAACACTTCCTTTTAACAGGCAGAAACCTCTAGGTTTTAACCTTCTTGCTGTGTTGGCCAGTAAGTTAACTATATGGTCAATTCATTTAAGCTTTCAAGAGACTTTCTTTTTTTACTTTTCATTCCCTCCTTGTGTCTGAAGTTGAATCAAATAAAACACAATATCAGGAAAGTAATTGGTGGACTGTTGACTCTTTGAGGGGTATTTGTAACAGGCCATATAGTCACAGTAGCAATATCAATCTAATAATGAACAATGAACAATTTCACCACCAAAACTAGAGGTGATCTATTTTAAATGGTAATTAAAAGTCTATCAAAATAAAAGTAATTTCAAAATGAGCATATTTTCAAGTTATATCAATCATTCTTTCAAAATCTCACACCCGAAACAAATTCTATTAGCTACCTGCTGCTATTAAAATGACACACTGATTAAAGACAATTTATAAAGGGTAAATTAACACAACACCATTCTAATAACCAAATAATGTAGACAGTATTCTAATCACTGAAATATTACGAATGCTTCTTTCCGCTAAGGGGAAGGCAGTTAAAACAAACTGCATCAACTGTGAAGTACAAAGTTTGTTTAGCAAGTCTCCTCCTATTTTGAGAATACCGCATGCAGCTCAAAATGCTCCAGCTGTTTCAGGCACTGAGAATCTGGCATACGCCTCTGGGAAGAACAGCACACTTTCAGCAATACATTTCTGAAACATTAAACTATTTCTGGGTAGTTACAGATATTTTTTTACTGTAGGATATTATACAAATAAATAATAACATGTAATAGAATATGATAGAGGTCTTATCAAAACATTTGTAACTATATGGAACACACAAGACTGTCCAGCCTTGAGAGACTGCTCACACAAAGTCATGTTTAAACCATGTCATCTTATTTTGTGTTTGCACCTGGAGTTGTGATAAAAAAATATAGATAATATAGTAAATTATATAGAAAACTCATTCTTTGGTGAGTTTGGATAGTAATAAGTGAACCAACTCAAGGAAATTAGTACTCAAGTTTATTCTGGCAGACACTCTTAACTTCACTGGAAAGTTTTATTATAATAATAATAATAATAATAATAATAGGACACAAACTTCCATTATTACATCCATTGGAAGTAATGATGGAAGGAGCCCACTCATGATGCTGGTGGACATGGTTCCTATGATCAGCAAAGGAGTCAGAAGATGAGTTTGGTGTGGTTCTCAGAGCTCTCACCAGCATATTGTAACACTCCATCATTAGATGATTGAACATCTGACAGTCAAGCTACCTTTTTTCTCATGAGTCAACAAAGAAACATGTTGGCCACATCATTAACAGCATTAGCTCCATGGTAACACAACAATAGCAAGAGGATGTGAGGACCTATGGACTGGCAGATTCATGCCACCAATCTTTTTTTCCCCCTTGGTCAACATTAACCCCTCATTCATAATAATTAGTGCAGAGTAGAAGAATTATATCTAGAAATGTAAAATTTGCTGAAAATCACATTAAATGCCTTATGGCTTCTACAAATGTCATTGTAGATCAGCAGGAGAGGGATTTCATCTCAACGTTAAAACGAAAAACTGATAAAAGATGAGATGATGATGATAAGTCTGGCTCAGGCAGTAGAGTGGGTCATCCACTAACTGGAAGGAAGGTGGTTCAATTGCCAATGTTTTTGGCCAATATACTGAACCCAAATTGCACCAGATGTATCATGTGTGTATGAGAGTATGTGTGATGGAGAAGCACTGCATGAATGACTGTGAAATGATGAAAAGAACTCATAGTGTAAAGCACTGAGAGTGGTTGTCAAGATGAGAAAAGTTCTATATAGTGTAAATGCAGCACATTTGCCATTTAAAAATGCTACATATTGTATGTAATTACCAAATAACCACTGACTCAGATCATATAAAAAACTTCACAGCAATTTATCTAATTTATTATTGATGAGCAATCTGAATCAATGAAGGAATCCTAAAATAATTTCAAAAAATAAAATAATTAATCTTCCCTGCTTATGGGAGGAATAAAAACATGAATTTAAACAGCTAGTTACTATTTTAGTAATATGCATAGTCATTAACTGTTCCAAAAATAAATGTCCAGAGCCAAAGTCAAGATCTATCAAGTTTTTAATGATGACTTTTCCCCTGCTGCTTTCACAGGCATAACAAATCATTTGAAAATGGAAGATTTCCACCAATGTTGAATGTTGAAATGTTGAATTGACTTTAACCCCTTAAAACCTGAATTTATTTCCAATTATCAAAAAAAAAATAAATTGGTGTGTGTTTTTGCTTTCAAGTAGATGCTAAATTAAGTTGAGAGTGTTAATTTGAGTATAGCACATAAAATAGATATAAATCTATTATTATCTATAGTGGGTTAATGGGCAGACAGTTGAGGTTCATCCCTTAGCCTTCATAGCACACGTGTTCTTTCACTCTTTATCTTAACTTCTGGCCCATTTCTGCTACCTGCTTGGTAATTTGGGTAAACCATGATTAACAGCTGCAAGACGAACTGAAGGACAAAGTGAATAAAACAGTCATCTTGGAAACCTTTTGCAAAATCTATATTTCATTAATTAACATCTTGCTTTGTTCAAACAATCAGCAATGAGATGCTGAAACAAAGCTGCCTGCCACAAAATGAACACTGGTCATGGGGGATAAACACAGGAAACAATAACAAGAACCAGCTCTGGTGTCTGGTGCATGACATTATTGTGAACTGTTGTCAGAGTACCACAGAGAATTAGTTTGCCTCTTATCAGTGCTGTGTTCTAATAGAGAGAGTGTTTGCATGTTGACAGAGGGAGATAGAGGAAGAGTGAAAGATGTGATACAAATGAGAGGAAGGGGGAAGAGAAGAGAGAGAAAGATAGCAGCAGAAAACAGTACGGGCTCATCATTATTAGTGTCAGTACAGTCCAATTCATTCTGTTATCGGTCCTTATCTCTTCCTACTAGGAATTCCAACTCATCTGTATTGTCTGCCATCTGATTAGGAACAAGGCCAGAAGCCTGTGTGAGCGCCTGCCCCGCATACTGATCAGCAGGCACTTTGAGCCGACACCGGCTGATTGCTTTCCTTTTTGTTTTTCAAATCAGAGTGTACATCACCGATAATGGCTGCATTTTTAATACACAGATCAACTGTCTTTTCCTTCCATTACAGAGGTTAAAATGTTTGACAGTAGTTGTTTATTCCTGTCTAGATAATCAGCATAAACACTTGGCTGGAAAAGTGTTCTAGTGACAGTGTAATCCCTTGACAATAAAAGTTTTACTTATGCTGAAATCAGCTTGTTAGCCGTTATTGCAGTTACAGTTAGGTAATTTTCACCATTAGGCAAGTTGTTATTTTAAACTTTGTAGATAAACAGCAAGTTGATGATCTGAGGGCCTTGTTGTAAAAATAATAATAATATTGTGTATTTGTATAGCACATATCAAAAACTGCCATAGCAAAGGCTTTATGAAAGGTCAGCTTAAAGCAATGAAATAATTACAGCAAAAAAATGATATAAAATACTAAGAACAAAGTACAAAAAATATGAAATACAAACATACATATATACGATCAAAGACCAAACCACTGCTAGATGAAGTGGATAACATTGAGTATCTCATTACAATGAGGCCTGTCAGTGGGTGGCATATATGGGCAGCAAGTGACTTGCAGTCACTTCTTGACTTCATGTGTAAAATGACAATTGTGAGTAGCTAAGCAACTTCTCCAAAACAGCAGAACTTGTGGGCTGTTCTCAGTATGCAGTGGTCAGTACCGACCAAAAGTGGTCCAAGAAAGGAGAACTAGTGATTGGGTGACAGGGTCATGGGTGCCAAAGGCTCACTGATCTTCATGGGGAGAGAGGGCTGACCCATTTGGTCTGGTCCCACAGAAGAGCTCCTGTAACATAAACATGCTGAAAACCTTAATGCTGGTTCTGATAGAAACCTGTCAGAACACACAGGTTTTTTTTATTTAAAAAAAACATACAGATCATCACAGCTTTTTGTACATGAGACTGTGGAGCTGCTCATGCTGATCCCTGTCGACTGCTGAAAGCTCCTTCAAGGGGCATGTGAGCATCAAAACTGGACCATGGAGCAATGGAAGGTGTCCTGATCTAATGATGCACTATGGAAAGGAGGCAAGCTGACGAAGGCAGTGCGGTACTCTGAGCAATGTTATGCTGGGAAAGTGTAGATTGTGGATTAATGTGAATGTTACTTTGACATGTACAACTCACATAATGTTGTTGCAGACCCCCCTTCATGGCAGCAGTATGTATTCCCTGATGGCAGTGGCCTCTTTCATGTGCCCTGCCACACTGCAAAAATTGACCACGAATGGTAAAAAATTCCCCAGATCTCGGGCCAATTGAGCAACTGTGGAATTTACTGGAAAATCCAGTCCCCACCTTACAACTTACATATAGGATCTGAGGCTGAAATCTTGGTGCCTGCTACCAAAGGACACCTTCAGACGTCTTGTGAGGTCCATGTCTTGATGGATCAGAGCTATTTTGGTGGAACAAAAGAGACATACACATTGCGATCTCATTATTTTCTGGCACTCTTCTGCCATGGGTTTCACTGACTGGATTTTGATTGCTCTGACTCATTTTTGATTTGTGGTGTGGTCCTGCCAGATCAGTAGCTGTCTGATGTGTACTTTGAGTTGCTGAACTTCTCTGCAGAACCATAATTTGCATATTCAGCTGTGCTGAGTTTTTCTTTGACTTTCCATTCATGGTGGAATTGCTCAAAGATAAGCTGTCTGTCTGTTTTTGTCAGTATTGTAGAGGATGCAGTTGTCTTGTTTGAATTAATATTATTAGAACTTTCAAAGGACCAAACCAAGTGGGTGTTCAGTGTTGATGTTGACTGGGAGCTCCACGTCATGGTCGGTAATAGATCCGTACATCGTGAGCATGAAAGTCACAGGTTCTGGCTGCACAAAGAGGCAGAATAAAAGGTGTAGTGGGAGTCAACACAGTGTGCAGGATCAATACAAATGCACAGTGTCTGTTCAGCTACATGCTGTATTGTGGGTCACTTTCAAAAAGACAAATGGCTCTGCAAAGAAAAAAATGCAGCCCTCTCTTTCATTTTAATGAGGCCTCTCCACACAGCAGTGGTGTCAGTGCAGTGGGCCTGCACCTGAAACAACACGCCCTCCCACCAATGCAGCCACTGAGGTTAGATAAAGGCCGCCCTGCCTTCTGATTATTTGAGTTTGAGAGACAGGCGCTGTTTAGGTTTGAAATGAAGTACCACCTCCTCTGCTATTTGTTTGGGTTAAAAAAGGTTATTGACAATGACAAGATGCATATGGAATAAAATGTATGCTTTTAATGGGCTAATTCATGAGTATTAAAGAATGAAAGTATGAACTATGAAAGAGCCCACACAAACAAAAGATGCATGATGTACATGTGTATTTAGCATATACTGTCCTATTTCTATTCACTATAAGGAAGAAAAAACAGAGCAGTACATTTAATGTACTATATACAGTATATAGGTGTCTGTGTCCCTTTATGAAAACAGCAGTGCTCATACAACAGTGCACTGAGTACACAGTCAAGCAGCATGCAAAACCCACACACAAGCAAAATGTTAGCCTATTGACATTATCAGTTACATGTGTCACCTTTTAATCATGAACACAGACAGGAAATCATGCAATCATGCTAAGCCACTCTCACACAAGTATCTGACCACTGCACATTGTGAGTCACATTAGCATTCGGTAGTGTATTTATTCATGGGTTAATTTTTCAGTGATAAGTCTACATTGGTACATTTACATGCTCTCTACCCGGCTCAGGCTAAAAGAGGCTCCAGGCTCACGTTGACCCTGAATACAAATAGGAGTGTATGTGGTTAATGAATGATCGCAGTGTATATGTGTGAAGCATACTTTCTAAGTGTATGTGTAAGGGTCTTTTTACGTTCATAAAACAATATAAAACATTTAAATATGGTTACAATTATTTTCTACCACAGTTCAATCTTAAAACGTACCGATGCTGTTTTGCCCTGACTGTGTCTGATGCGATGACATGCTTTCTTCTTAAGGTAAGGAAATAATTCTAGTTTAAAAGAGATCATTCCTTCTTAAATAGCGCAATGTCTGTCAAGTCCTACGCCTCCTCAAAGCTGTTCAGACACAGTGTGGCCATTGCATACTGAATCTGGAACTTGTTAAATACAAACAAATGAAAAAACCCCCAACATGAACCAGTGATGCTTACATTCAGCAGATTTTTCTGGGAGTTAAATTTAATTATACATGTAACTGCTATATGTACCCCCCCACACACACACACATGCTTGTTAAGTGCAACTGACCATGGGTTCTGTCAAAAAAATATTTCTGTTAAAAAACAAGTAGAGTAGTAGATATCCATGCTTTAAATTTTGGAATGGCAGCCCTTCATGTATGGGGGATGTAAAGTAGAGCAATATTTGAATGGATTCAGAATTATGCCATGGGCTATGATATACATTTGGTTACCTTTTTTGTATTTACATCTTGGCAATTATGCAGAATTAGCTATTAGCAGTCCTGCTTTGCACTGCACCTGTCACGGCGGTGTTTTTGGACCAGAAAGGGCCGGAGACCAGAGGCACTTGGTTTGAGGTTTTATTGGTTACCAGCAAGGAAGATAGCGCAAGATAAATACCTGAAGAGTCGCACATGTGGTGTAGCTGGTGCCGACTCTTCCGGGAGGTTGGCGCAGACGTAGTCGTGGTCGGGGACGTAGCAGTGGTCGGGATCGTGGACAGGAACGTAGCCGTGGTCAGGGACGTAGCAGTGGTCGGGATCGTGGACAGGAACGTGGCCGTGGTCAGGGACGTAGCAGTGGTCGGGATTGTGGTCAGGAACGTAGCCATGGTCAGGGACGTAGCAGAAGTCGGGATCGTGGTCAGGAACGAAGCCGTGGTCAGGGACGTAGCAGAAGTCGGGATCGTGGTCAGGAACGTGGTCGTGGTAAAGAACGCTGGATGTGGCAATGCAATCATCTGGCACTGAGTAACTAGAGAGCTAGGCTTAAGTAGGGGGATGTGCTGATTTGTCTCATCTGCTAATTATGGCCGGCCACGCCTCCTGCCACCACCTGGGAGTAAGAGAGAAGAGAGAGAGGCAAACCGGGAAGGGACGCCCATCCTGGGCCGTCACAGTACCCCCCCTCAATGGACGCCACCTGGCGGCCTACCGAGTTTCTCCGGGAACTCCCGGTAGAAATCAACGAGCAGCTCTGGGTCCAGGATCAGGCTCTTGCTGATCCAAGATCTATCCTCTGGACCGTACCCCTCCCAGTCCACAAGGTACTGGAAACCGCGGCCCCGCCTACGTACGTCCAATAGGCGACGTACGGTAAATGCAGGGTGACCGTCGATGAGCTGGGGGGGTGGAGGGGGCTCAGCCGGAGGGCTCAGGGGACTCTTTGTGACGGGTTTAAGCAAGGACACATGGAAGGTGGGGTGGATCTTCAGGGCCGAAGGGAGTTTTAATTTTACTTAGGACTTGCTCAATAGTGTATGGGCCGATATACCTGGGGGTGAGTTTTTGTGACTCAGTTTGTAGTGGGAGATCACGAGACGAGAGCCACACCTCTTGCCCGACCTTGTACTCCGGAGCAGGGGTTCTGTGTCGGTCTGCCAAGCGTCGATTGCATTCCGCCTTTCGTGTTAACGCTGCCCGGGCTTCCCGCCAGATTCGGTGGGCGCGACGTAGGTGGCCTTGTACCGAGGGTACCACAACCTCACTTTCCTGGCTCGGAAACAGGGGAGGCTGAAAACCCTGAGAGACCATGAAGGGGGACATACCTGTGGCGGAGCTGACCAGGGAGTTATGAGCATACTCAACCCAGGGTAAGTGCGTGGACCAAGAGGTCGGTAGCCGGAAAACCATGCAGCGTAGAGCCGACCCCAAGTCCTGATTTGCCCACTCCGTCTGGCCATTGGTCTGGGGGTGGTACCCCGAGGAGAGACTGGTTGAAGCCCCCAAGGCTTGGCAGAAAGCCTTCCACACCTGAGAAGTGAACTGGGGCCCCCGGTCTGATACAATGTCCTGGGGAATACCGTGGAGGCGAAACAGATGGTGAATAAGTAAATTGGCAGTTTCTAAAGCGGAAGGGAGTTTTGGTAGGGGGACAAAATGGACAGACTTAGAAAACTGGTCAACTATGGTTAAAACCACCATGTTTCCACTGGATGGGGGTAACCCACTTACGAAATCCACCGCAACATGGGACCAGGGATGGTGAGGTATGGGTAATGGACGGAGAAGACCAGACAGAGCCTGGTGGGAAGACTTGCTGCGGGCACAGACGGAGCAGGCCAGGACATACTCACGGGTGTCGACAGGCATGGACGGCCACCAGAATCTCTGTTGAAGCATGGCCAGCGTTCTGTGGCAGCCAGGATGGCAAGCCAACTTTGAATCATGGGCCCACTGTAGCACTGATGACCTTACTGGAACAGGAACGAAGAGCCGTCCCGCTGGGCAGTCTGAGGGGACGGCCTGTCCCTGGAGGGCCTCCTGGACCACCTGCTCAACCTCCCATCTGGCCGCTCCAACCACACAGGATGATGGGACAATGGTCTCCGCAGGGGCCTCCTCCCCTGTGGATGAAAACTGGCGGGAAAGCGCGTCAGGTTTGGTATTGCGGGAGCCTGGGTGGTAGGTAATGGTGTAATTAAACCTACCAAGGAACAGGGCCCACCGCGCCTGATGTGGGTTCAGCCTCCGGGCGGAACGCAGGTAGGACAAATTCTTGTGGTCTGTCCAGACTATGAATGGGTGTTTGTGCACCCTCCAACCAGTGTCTCCACTCCTGCAGTGCCAACACCACGGCCAGCAGCTCCCGGTTTCCTACATCATAGTTTTGCTCGGCCGGAGAAAGACGCCGAGAGAAAAACGCACAGGGGTGGAGTTTCTGGTCGTCTGGAGACCGTTGGGACAGGACCGCCCCCACTCCGGAGTCTGAGGCGTCAACCTACACGATGAATTGTAGGTGTGGATCTGGGTGTACCAGCACAGGGGCGCTCGAGAACCGCTCTTTGAGGATCTCGAATGCTTCCTGTGCTGCTGGGGCCCACCTGAAAACTGTCTTGGTGGACGTGAGTTGGGTAAGTGGGGCTGCCAACCTGCTATAGTCTTTAATAAAACGTCGATAGAAGTTGGCAAACCCCAGGAACCGTTGAAGGTGTTTACGTGTGGAAGGGACCGGCCATTCCAGGACTGCCTGGATTTTGGCCTGATCAGGCTCTAGTTGGCCCCGCTTGATGACGAACCCCAGGAAAGACACAGACGGGACGCTGAACTCACATATCTCTACCTTCACAAACAGTTTGTTCTCTAGCAGTCTCTGCAAGACCGCCTTAACGTGTGTCAGATGAGCCTTGTGATTCTGGGAGAAGATCAATATGTCGTCTAGATACACGAAAACAAACTGGTTCAGCATGTCCCGGAGAACGTCATTAACTAGAGCCTGAAAAACTGCTGGTGCATTAGTCAGGCCAAAAGGCATCACCTGGTATTCAAAGTGTCCCAGGTGTGTATTGAATGCCATCTTCCACTCGTCCCCCTCTCTGATTCTTACTAGATGGTAGGCATTGCGTAAATCTAGTTTTGTGAAAACAGTAGCTTCATGCAATGGGGCAAACGCGGAGTCCAATGGGGTAATGGGTATTTGTTTTTTACCGTTATCTCATTCAGGCCAGTGTAATCTATGCAGGGGCGTAGGGAGCCATCCTTCTTTTCCACAAAGAAGGCTCCTGCCCCCAGGGGTGACGATGACGGACGAATGAGACCTGCGGCCAGGGAGTTGCGGAGGTAGGTCTCCATCGCTTCCCTCTCTGGTTTGGAGAGTTTATACAGTCTTCTGGACGGAAAAGAAGACCCCGGAAGAAGGTCAATGGCGCAATCATAGGGTCTATGGGGCGGTAGGGAGAGGGCCTGGTCCTTGCTAAAAACCACTTTCAAGTCATGGTATTCTCTGGGAACTTCTGATAGATCAGTCTCCTCGGTGGAGCTCGGGGAAACTGGAGATCTAGGAGGAATAGCGGAACGGAGGCAATTGGCATGGCAAAAAGGACTCCAACTAGTTATGGAGCCCGCTGACCAATCAATCTGTGGATTATGTTTTTTCAACCAGGGTAACCCTACCACGACTCGGGAAGAGGGCGAGGGGATTACATACAATTCTATTCGTTCATGATGATTGCCAGAGATCGTGAGAGAAATGGTCTTGGTGCAGAGGGTTACTCTGGCTAAATGTTGGCCATCTAACGCCAACACCTCTTTCGGTCTCGCGAGAGTTAGTGTGGGAATGTTTGTTTGAATGACCAGTTCTTCATTGATAAAATTGTCATCGGCCCCCGAGTCTACCAGTACCTGGACGGATAGATCGGCATCTTGCCAGCGCAACATGCCTTCCGCCTGGAATCTCTTACTTTCCAGGGAAACCGAGGACTGGGCAGGCCGGCTCTCTGGTGGAACTTCGCTGGTGGGAGAGAGCCGCCTCCCCGGTGCATCTGGACACCCGGCCCGGAGGTGTCCTTCCTGGCCACAATAAAAACAGAGCCCCAGGCGGTTGCGGCGTTGTCGCTCCGCGGACGACAGTCGGGTCCGTCCCAGCTGCATGGGTTCCTCCGCCTCGGGTCGTAGACGGGTAGTCTCCGCTGGGTGAACACCGACGTCCTCCGTGGTTCTGGCAGGGTGCCGGGAAAAGTTGGCGGTGGAAGCAAACCGCCATGGCTTCCACTCCTCCGCCCTTTCCCTCCGTCTCTCCCTGAGTCGATTGTCCAGGCGGGTAGCTAATTGGATGAGCTCATCTAGCGAGCCCGTTTCGTCTCGCGCTGCTAGTTCATCCCGGAGCTCATCTGACAACCCCCTCAGGAAGATACCCTGTAGCGCTAACTGATCCCAGCCGCACTCCGTAGCTAGGATGCGGAAGTCTAGTGCATACTGGGAAACCGAGCCCGTGCCCTGGTGGAGCGACAAGAGCCGGCTCGCTGCTTCCTTTCCCCGGACTGGCTGATCAAAAACTCTCCGCATCTCGGCTGTGAATTCCCCATAGTCCCGACACCGAGAGGTTTCGCGTAGCGTAAGAGCCAAAGACCATGAAGCAGCTTTTCCAGTACACAGACTCATGACAAATGCTATCTTGGACTGGTCGGTGATGTAGGTGGCCGGCTGTTGGCTAAAAACCAGGGCACACTGGTGCAAGAACTCTGCACATGTCCCTAGGTCCCCTGTGTACCTGGCTGGGATGGGAATGTATGGCTCTCGGGGTGAAGAAGTAATTAGTCCTGGAGTGTCGGCCGGGAGCGAGGGAGTAGATGGGGCGACGGCTGGCGGAGCAGACGGAACGCCGGAGGTCGAGAGGCTGGTAAGTTGTGACGTAACTCGCCCCATTTGCTTGTCAAGGTGGGTCACGCTGGAGGCCAGTTGCTGTATAGCTTCCAGAGCTTTTGACAGGGCTGATCCCTGCTGGCTAAGGAGCGCGCCTTGTGTGGCCAAGGCATGCTTGAAGCGCTCGGTCTCCGCCTGGTTCATTCTGGCCAGATGATTCTGTCACTGCGGTGTTTTTGGACCAGAAAGGACCGGAGACCAGAGGCACTTGGTTTGAGGTTTTATTGGTTACCAGCAAGGAAGATAGCAGGTGGGTTTGTTGTCGGAGAACCACTATACCTTCCTAGTAGGCATAGTGTTTTCCACACAGAAATTAATGCAGTCAGGCTGTCGATGTCATCCCTGTGAGGTTCACACAACACATTCCAGTCTGTGGGGTCAAAGCAGTCCCTCAGTGCCATACTAGTCTCCTCAGACCACCTCCTTACATACTTCTTGGTGGGTCATTGTTTAGTTCAAGTTCAATTTCTTTATCAATCCCATAATGGGTAAATTGCAGTGCCCCAGCAGCATATACAGTGAGAAAAAAGTGCAAATAACAGTGAAAAAGAAGCGCACAAGAAGAAATAATTAATAATAAAAAAAGAGAAATGGAATGACGTATAGAAATTAAAAATTTGAAAAATAAATTCACCATAGGTATGTATGCAGGGGATTGATGAACCAGGTTGTGGTCAGAATGGCCCAGCAGGGGGAGTGGTGATGAGCTGTATGTTGGTGTTGGGACTTGCGGTGCGATGGGGAAGTTTTGATACAACAGTGTGTAAGAGCTTGCACGCTGCAGCAGCATCAGCCGACAGGGGGGAATGTACATGATTATTGCGATACCATGAGAGAATTCCCTCAGGAGGCAATATGACCGAATGCTAACCACTAGCAGTGACAAGACGGTGCTTTTGGACCAAGAAGTGCAGGAGACCAGAGGCACACAGTTCGAGTTTTTATTGGGTACCAGTGAGGAAAACAGCGCAAGGGAATTTCAGAAGAGTCGCACACGCAGTGTTGCTGGCGTGGTGTTCTGGTGTTGACTCTTCAGGGACGTGGACGTAGCCGAGGTCAAGATCGTGGTCAGCGATGTAGACGTGGTCAGAGACGTAGCCGTGGTCAGGGACGTTGTCGTAGTTGAGGCGTAGCCGGAATCGTGTTCAGGGACGAAGAATGCAGGATGTTGCAGGGCAATCATCTGGCACAGAGTGAATGGAGGGCGGGGTTTTTGTAGGGAAGCAGAGTGATTGCTGATGATGAGTGTCAGGTGTGTCTCATCTGCCTGTCGGGGGACCAGCCACGCCTCCTGTCACCACCTGGGAGCAAGGGAGAGGCAAACGGAAAGCCATGCCCATCCTGGGCCATCACAGTACCCCCCCCCCCATCAATGGACGCCCCCTGGCGGCCTACTGGGTTTATCCGGGAACTCTCCCGGTAGAAATCAGCGAGCAGCGCCGGGTCCAGGATAAGGCTCTTGCTGACCCAAGACCTCTCCTCTGGACCGTACCCCTCCCAGTCAACGAGGTACTGGAAACCGTGGCCGCATCTACGTACGTCCAACAGGCGGCGGACAGTAAATGCCGGGTGACCGTCGATGAGCTGGGGAGCTGGGGGGGGCTCAGGGGGCTCTTCGTGACCGGTTTGAGCAGGGACACGTGGAAAGTGGGGTGGATTTTCAGGGCTGGGGGGAGTTTTAATTTGACCACTGCAGGATTTATGATGTGCTCTATGGTGTAGGAGCCGATTTATCTGGGGGTAAGTTTGCGCGACTCGGTCTGTAGCGGGAGGTCACGTGACGAGAGCCAAACCTCTTGCCCGACCTTGTACTCCGGAGCAGGAGTTCTGTGACGGTCCGCCAAGCGTCGGCTGCGTTCCGCTGTTCATGTCAAGGCTGCCTAGGCTTCCCGCCAGATTCAGTGGGCACGACGTAGGTGGTCTTGTACTGAGGGTACCGCAACCTCGCACTCCTGGCTCGGGAACAGGGGAGGCTGAAAACCCTGGGAGACCAAGAAGGGGGACATACCTGTGGCGGAGCTGACCAGGGAGTTATGAGCGTACTCGACCCAGGGTAGGTGCGTGGACCAAGAGGTCGGTAGCCGGAAAGCCGCGCAGCGTAGGGCCGACCCCAAGTCCTGATTTGCCTGCTCCGTCTGGCAGTTGGTCTGGGGGTGGTACCCGGAGGAGAGACTGGTTGATGCCCCTAGGGTTTGGCAGAAAGCCTTCCACACTTGGGAAGTGAACTGGGGGCCCCGGTCTGACACAATGTCCTGGGGAATGCCGTGAAGGCGAAACAGATGGTGGATGAGTAGGTTCGCGGTTTCTAGAGCGGAAGGGAGTTTCAGTAGGGGAACAAAATGGGGACAGACTTTGAGAAACGGTCGACTATGGTCAAAACGACCATATTCCCACTTGATGGCGGTAAGCCAGTAACAAAGTCCACAGCAACATGGGACCAGGGATGGTGAGGTATCGGTAATGGACGGAGAAGGCCAGCCGGGGTCTGGTGAGAAGGTTATCTGCGGGTGCAGACGGAGCAGGCCAGGACATACTCACGGGTGTCGGCAGACATGGACGGCCACCAGAACCTCTGACGAAGCATGGCTAGAGTCCTATGGTAGCCGGGGCGGCAAGCCAGCTTCGAATCATGGGCCCACTGTAGCACTGACAACCTCACCGCGGCAGGGACAAAGAGCCGACCCTCTGGGCAGTCTGTGGGAACGGCCTGCCCCCGGAGGGCCTCCTGGACCGCCTGCTCGATCTCCCACTTGGCCGCCCCAACCACACAAGATGATGGGACAATGGTCTCCACAAGGGCCTCCTCCCCTGTGGGTGAGGACTGGCGGGAAAGCGCATCAGGCTTGGTATTACGGGAACCCGGGCGGTAGGTAATGGTGTAATTGAACCTACCCAGGAATAGGGCCCACCGCGCCTGACGTGGGTTCAGCCTCCGGGTGGAACGCAGGTAGGACAGATTTTTTTGGTCTGTCCAGATGATGAATGGGTGTTCTGCACCCTCCAGCCATTGTCTCCACTCCTGCAGCGCCAATACCACGGCCAACAGCTCCCTGTTTCCCACGTCATAATTCTGCTCGGCTGGGGAAAGGCGCCGAGAGAAGAATGTGCAGGGGTGGAGTTTCTGGTCATCTGGGGACCGTTGGGACAAGACTGCCCCCACTCTGGAGTCCGAGGCGTCGACCTCCACGATGAACTGTAGGTGTGGATCCGGGTGTACCAGCACAGGGGTGCTTGAGAACCTCTCTTTGAGGGTCTCGAATGCTTCCTGTGCTGCTTGGGACCATTTGAAGGCCGCCTTGGTGGATGTGAGTTGGGTGAGTGGGGCTGCCAACCGACTATAGTTTAATAAAATGTCTGTAGAAGTTGGCGAACCCCAGGAACCGTTGGAGGTGTTTGTGCGTGGAGGGGACGGGCCATTCCAGGACTGCTTGGATTTTGGCTGGGTCAGGCTGTAGTTGGCCCCGCTTAACGACGAACCCCAGGAAAGAAAAAGGACGCTGAACTCGCACTTCTCTGCCTTGACGAACAGCTTGTTCTCCATGAGCCTCGTGGTTCTGGGAGAAAATCAAAATGTCATTTAGGTACACAAAAACAAACCGGTTCAGCATGTCCCGGAGAACATCGTTAACTAGAGCCTGAAAAACTGCTGGAGCATTAGTCAGGCCAAAAGGCATTACCTGGTATTCGAAATGTCCCAGGTGAGTATTGAAGGCCGTCTTCCATTCGTCACCCTCCCTGATTCTTACTAAGTGGTATGCATTGTGTAAATCCATCAGGGACGTAGCAGTGGTCGGGATCGTGGTCAGGAACGTAGCCGTGGTCAGGGACGTAGCAGTGGTCGGGATCGTGGTCAGGAACGTAGCCGTGGTCAGAGACGTAGCAGTGGTCGGGATCGTGGTCAGGAACGTAGCCGTGGTCAGGGACGTAGCGGTGGTCAGGATCGTGGTCAGGAACGTGGTCAGGAACGTGGTCAGGAACGTGGTCAAAAAACGCTGGATGTCGCAAGGCAATCATCTGGCAGCAAGGTGACTGGAGAGCTGGGCTTATGTAGGGAATGGGCTGATTAGCAGATGAGCGTCAGGTGCGTCTCATCTGCTCGTTATGGCCGACCACGCCTCCTGCCACCACCTGGGAGCAGAAGAGAAAACGAGAGGCAAACCGGAAGGGACGCCCATCCTGGGCCGTCACAGTACCCCCCCCTCAATGGACGCCCCCTGGCGGCCTACCAGGTTTCCCCGGGAACTCCCGATAGAAATCCACGAGCAGGCCCGGGTCCAGGATCAAGCTCTTGCTGATCCAGGACCTATCCTCTGGACCGTACCCCTCCCAGTCCACAAGGTACTGGAAACCACGACCGCGCCTACGTACGTCCAACAGGCGACGTACGGTAAATGCCGGGTGGCCGTCGATGAGCTGGGGGGGTGGGGGGCTCAGCTGGAGGGCTCAGGGGACTCTTTGTGACTGGTTTCAGCAAGGACACATGGAAGGTGGGGTGGATCTTTAGGGCTGAGGGAAGTTTTAATTTTACTACTGCGGGGTTTATGACTTGTTCAATGGTATAAGGACCGATATACCTGGGGGCGAGTTTTCGTGACTCTGTTTGTAGGGGCAGATCGCGTGACGAGAGCCACACCTCTTGCCCGACCTTGTACTCCGGAGCAGGGGTTCTGTGTCGGTCCGCCAAACGTCGATTATGCGTTCCGACGTTCGTGTCAACAACTGCCCCTAGCTTCCCGCCAGATTCGGTGGGCGCGGCGTAGGTGGTCTTGTACCGAGGGTACTGCGACCTCACTTTCCTGGCTCGGGAACAGGGGAGGCTGAAAACCCTGAGCGACCATGAAGGGGGACAAACCTGTGGCGGAGCTGACCAGGGAGTTATGAGCATATTCGACCCAGGGCAAGTGCGTGGACCAAGAGGTCGGTAACCGGAAAACCATGCATCGTAGAGCCGACCCCAAGTCCTGATTTGCCCGCTCCGTCTGGCCGTTGGTCTGGGGGTGGTAACCGGAGGAGAGACTGGTTGAAGCCCCCAAGGCTTGGCAGAAAGCCCTCCACACCTGGGAAGTGAACTGGGGACCCCGATCTGACACAATGTCCTGGGGAATACCATGGAGGCGAAACAGATGGTGAATGAGTAAATTGGCTGTTTCTAAAGCAGAAGGGAGTTTTGGTAAGGGAACAAAATGGACAGACTTAGAAAACCGGTCAACTATAGTTAACACGACCGTGTTTCCACTGGATGGGGGTAACCCACTTACAAAATCCACCGCAACGTGAGACCAGGGACGGTGAGGTATGGGTAATGGACGGAGAAAACCAGACGGGGCCTGGTGGGAGGACTTGCTGCGGGCACAGACGGAGCAGGCCAGGACATACTCACGAGTGTCGGCCGGCATGGACGGCCACCAGAACCTCTGTTTGAGCATGGCCAGAGTTCTGTGGCAGCCGGGATGGCAAGCCAACTTTGAGTCATGGGCCCACTGTAGCACCGATGACCTTACCGGGCAGGAACGAAGAGCCGTCCCGCTGGGCAGTCTGCGGGGACGGCCTGCCCCTGAAGGGCCTCCTGGACCGCCTGCTCAACCTCCCACTTGGCCGCCCCAACCACACAGGTTGATGGGACAATGGTCTCCGCAGGGGCCTCCTCCCTGTGGATGAAAACTGGCGGAAAGCGCGTCAGGCTTGGTATTGCGGGAGCCCGGGCGTAGGTAATGGTGTAATTAAACCTACCCAGGAATAGGGCCCACCGCGCCTGACGTGGGTTCAGTCTCCGGGCGGAACGCAGGTAGGACAGATTCTTATGGTCTGTCCAAACGATGAACGGGTGTTCCGCACCCTCCAACCAGTGTCTCCACTCCTGCAGTGCCAACACCACGGCCAGCAACTCCCGGTTTCCTACGTCGTAGTTCCGCTCGGCCGGAGAAAGGCGCCGAGAGAAAAATGCGCAGGGGTGGAGCTTCTGGTCGTCTGGAGACCGTTGGGACAGAACTGCCCCCACTCCGGAGTCTGAGGCGTCAACCTCCACGATGAATTGTAGATGGGAATCTGGGTGTACCAGCACAGGGGCGCTCGAGAACCGCTCCTTGAGAACCTCGAACGCTTCCTGTGCTGCTGGGGACCACCTGAAAACCGCCTTGGTGGATGTAAGTTGGGTGAGTGGGGCCGCTAACCTACTATAGTCCTTAATAAAGCGCCTGTAGAAGTTGGCGAACCCCAGGAATCGTTGGAGGTGTTTACGAGTGGTCGGGACTGGCCAATCTAGTACGGCGTTAATCTTGGTCGGATCAGGTCTTAGTTTCCCCTGCTCAATAATGAACCCTAGGAAGGACACCGTTGGGACGCTGAATTCACATTTTCGGCTTTTTACGTAAAGTTTGTTCTCTAACAATCTCTGCAACACTGTCCTGACATGCGATGTATGCTCTTTGACGCTCTTTGAAAAGATTAGGATGTCGTCTAGGTACACAAAAACGAACCTGTTCAGCATATCGCGGAGAACGTCGTTGACTAATGCCTGGAAGACTGCCGGTGCGTTTGTTAGACCAAAAGGCATTACCTGATATTCAAAATGTCCCAGGTGCGTGTTGAAGGCCGTCTTCCACTCGTCCCCCTCTCTGATTCTTACCAGGTGGTAGGCATTGCGCAAATCCAGTTTAGTAAAGACCGTGGCTTCATGCAGGGGGGCAAAAGCGGAGTCCAGTAGGGGTAGTGGATATTTGTTCTTCACCGTTATCTCATTCAGGCCCGTGTAGTCTATGCAGGGGCGTAGGGAGCCATCTTTCTTTTCTACAAAGAAGGCTCCTGCCCCCAGGGGTGACGAGGAGGGCCGAATGAGACCTGCGGCCAGGGAGTCTCGGAGGTATGTCTCCATCGCTTCCCTCTCCGGTTGAGAGAGTTTATATAGTCTCTTGGATGGGAAAGAGGACCCCGAGAGGAGGTCAATGGCGCAATCATACGGTCTATGGGGGGGTAGGGAGAGGGCCTGGTCCTTGCTGAAAACCATCTTTAGGTCATGGTACTCTTTGGGAACTTCTGAGAGCTCAATCTCCTCTGTGGAGCTGGGGGAAACTGGAGGGCTAGGCGGAATAGCTGAACGGAGGCAATTAGCGTGGCAAAAAGGGCTCCAACTAGTTATGGAACCCGCTGACCAATCGATCTGTGGATTATGTTTCTTTAACCAGGGTAACCCTACCACAACTCGGGAAGAAGGCGAGGGAATTACGTATAATTCTATCTGCTCATGATGGTTGCCAGAGATCGTGAGGGAAATAGCTTTGGTGCAGAGGGTTACCCTGGCTAAATGTCGACCGTCTAATGCCAACACCTCTTTAGGTCTCGCGAGAGTTCGCGTGGGAATGTTCGATTGTGTGGCCAGTTCTTCATCAATAAAATTGTCATCGGCCCCCGAGTCTACCAGTACCTGGACAGAAAGGTCCGCATTTTGCCAGCGCAACATACCGTCCACATGGAATCTCTTACCTTCCCGAGAGGACGAGGACTGGGCAGGCTGGCTCACTGGTGGAACTTCACTGGTGGAAGAGAGCCGCCCCCCCGGTACGTCTGGACACCCAGCCCGGAGGTGTCCTTCCTGGCCGCAATAAAAACAAAGCCCCAGGCGAGTGCGGCGTCAGTCGACGACAGTCGGGTCCGTCCCAGCTGCATGGGTTCCTCCGTGCTAAGTTGTGGACGGGTAGACTCCGCTGGGTGAACACCGACTTGCTCCGTGGTTCTGGTGGGGTGCCGGGAAAAGCTGGCGATGGGAGCAAGCCGCCGTGGCTTCCACTCCTCCGCCCTTTCCCTCTGTCTCTCCCTGAGTCGATTGTCCAGTCGGGTAGCCAACTGGATGAGCTCCTCTAGCGAGTCCGTTTCGTCACGCGCTGCTAATTCATCCCGGAGCTCATCCGACAACCCCCTCAGGAAGATCCCCTGTAACGCTAATTGATCCCAGCCGCACTCCGTAGCTAGAATGCGGAAGTCTAGTGCGTACTGGGAAACGGAGTCCGTACCCTGGCGGAGCGACAAGAGCCGGCTTGCTGCTTCCTTTCCCCGAACCGGCCGATCGAAAACCCTCCGCATCTCGGCTGTGAATTCTCCGTAGTCCCGACACCGAGAGGGTTCGTGTAGTGTTAAAGCCAAAGCCCATGAAGCAGCTTTGCCTGCACAAAGACTCATGACAAATGCTATTTTAGACTGGTCGGTGGCGTAGGTGGCCGGCTGTTGGCTAAACACCAGGGCACACTGGTGCAAAAACTCTGCGCATGTTCCTAGGTCCCCTGTGTACCTGGCGGGGATCGGAATGTACGGTTCACGGGGTGAGGAGGTAGATTGTCCCGGAGGATCGGCCGGGGGAGCAGGTGAGGCAACGGCTGGCGGAGCAGACGGAACGCCGGAAATCGAGAGGCTGGTAAGGTGTGACGCCAATCGACTCATTTGCCCGTCAAGCCGGGTCATGCTGGAGGCCAGTTGCTGTATTGTTTCCATGGCTTTTGACAGGGCTGATCCGTGCTGGCTAATGAGCGCGCCTTGTGTAGCCAGGGCATGCTTGAAGTGCTCGGCCTCCGCCTGGTCCATTGTGGCCAGATGATTCTGTCACGGTGGGGTTTCGGACCAGAAAGTGCAGGAGACCAGAGGCACACAGTTCGACTTTTTTTATTAGTTTCCAGCAGGGAAACAGCACGAGGAAAAAAAACTCCTGAAGAGTCGCACACGTGGTGTAGCTTGTGCCGACTCCTTCGGGAGGTTGGCGTAGACGTAGTCGTGGTCGGTGACGTAGCAGTGGTCGGGATCGAGGTCAGGAACGTAGCCGTGGTCAGGGACGTAGCAGTGGTCGGGATCGTGGTCAGGAACGTAGCGTGCCGTGGCAGAGACGTAGCAGTGGTCGGGGTCGGGATCGTCAGGAACGTAGCCGTGGTCAGGAGAGCGTGGTCGTCGGTCAGGGGCGTGGTCAGGGTCAGCGTGGTCAGGAGTGGTCAGGAACGTGGTCAGGAACGTGGTCAGGAACGTGGTCAAAAACGCTGGATGTCGCAAGGCAATCATCTGGCAGCAAGGTGACTGGAGAGCTGGGCTTATGTAGGGAATGGGCTGATTAGCAGATGAGCGTCAGGTGCGTCTCATCTGCTCGTTATGGCCGACCACGCCTCCTGCCACCACCTGGGAGAAAAACGAGAGGCAAACCGGAAGGGACGCCCATCCTGAGTCGGGTGGCTACCTGGATGAGCTCCTCTAGCGAGCCCGTTTCGTCTCAAGCTGCCAGTTCGTCCTGGAGCTCATCCGACAACCCCCTCAGGAAGATGCCCTGCAGAGCTGCCTGATCCCAGCCGCACTCTGTGGCTAAAATGCGGAAGTCCAGTGCGTACTGGGAGACGGAATCCGTGCCCTGGCGGAGCAACAAGAGCCGGCTCACTGCCTCCTTTCCCCGGACCGGTCTATCAAAAACCCTCTGCATCTTTGCTGTGAACTCTTGGTAATCCAGGCACAGAGAGGGCTCGTGATGCGCGAGGGCCAATGTCCATGAGGCAGCTTTGCCGGCACAGAGACTCATGATAAATGCCACCTTGGACTGGCCGGTGGCGTAGGTAACCAACTGCTGGCTACAAACCAGAGCACACTGGTGCAGGAACTCCGCACACGCCCCCAGGTCCCCCATGTACCTGGCTGGGATCGGGATGTACGGTTCTCGGGGTGAGGGCGTAGATGGTCCCAGAGGTACAGCCAGTGGTGGAGGAGCAGGCGAGGCGGCGGCTTGCGGAGCGGGGACGGAACGGAACAGGACGCCGAAACTTGAGAGGCTGGTGAGTTGCGACGTGACGTGACCTAGCTGCCCGTCGAGCTGGGTCACGCTGGAGGCCAGTTGTTGTATAGCCTCCAAAGCTCTTGTCAGTGCTGATTCCTGCCGGCTGAGGAGCGCGCCTTGTGCAGCCAAGGCGCGCTTGAGGTGCTCAATCTCTGCCTGGTCCATTTTGGCCACATGATTCTGACAAGGCAGTGCTTTTGGACCAAGAAGTGCAGGAGACCAGAGGCACACAGTTCGAGTTATTATTGGGTACCAGCGAGGAAAACAGCGCAAGGGAATTCCTGAAGAGTTATACACGTGGTGTTGCTGGCGTGGTGTTCTGGTGTCGACTCTTGAGGGACGTGGACGTAGACATAGCTGTGGTTGAGGACGTAGCCGAGGTCAAGATCGTGGTCAGCGATGTAGACGTGGTCAGAGACATGGCCGTGGTTGGAATCGTTGTCAGGAACGTAGTCATGGTCAGGGACGAAGAACGCAGGATGTTGCAGGGCAATCATCTGGCACAGAGTGAATGGAGAGCTGGGCTTTTGTAGGGAAGCAGAGTGATTGCTGATGATGAGTGTCAGGTGTGTCTCGTCTGTCTGTCGGGGGACCAGCCACGCCTCCTGTCACCACCTGGGAGCAAGGGAGAAGAGAGGGAGAGGCAAACTGGAAAGCCACGCCTATCCTGGGCCATCACAAGCAGCTCAATGTCTCTACTGCAGTAGTGCTCCTTCACCCTGATGTGTGCCCTAGGTTACACCATCTGTCATTCACACACATCACTATGCCCATTCCTTTCCTCTTACCACTCTTCTTTGCTTTCCTGTCCACACTCATGAGTTGAAATCCATCCAAAGTGATGTTTGAGTCCGGTGACTGTTCTTTGAACCAAGTTCCTTGGCCAAGTTGAAGCACATAAGGCTACACTCCTGGTACTCCCTCTGCAGCTTGGTTTGCACCTTTAGCCCTTCCATCTTATTAGGGAGAGATCTCACCTTCCCCATGACAGACGGTATGCAGAATTTATACTGTCTTTTCTTCTCCCGGTGCTTTGTTCCAGCTCTGCATCCCCTTCTCCTTGTCTTTAATTCTATTCTGACTGCAAAGAACCTTCTCAAGGTGTTGATAAAGCTTCAAGCACTCATTGCTTCAATCACCTCACCTCATATGAACTGTCCTTGAACACATGCATAAGAACATCACAGCCCATCACTTGAAGTTTGAGACTTTTTCTCTTGTGAGGTGTGAGACGATGTACGACGGTCCAAAAGCATCAACAATGGGGTGGTGAAGGGAGGTGCTACTTGTAGCCCTTCTGCCAGTAGGGCTGCCATCTGCTGATTTTCATTCTTTCCCCTCAGTCTTCTACAAATGATACATTTGTGAAACAGACTGCTGATACAGCATCTGGCTCCCACCAGCCAGAACCTGAGGTAATGCACTTGAACTCCTCTGCATAGCACTCATTCTGGACACTACTACTACTACTTTACAATGCACACATGGCTCTCAGCGGCTCTTCCGATATGCTATGGCTGTCAGGAGAGTGCTGAACTTGGAGCAGCATTAAAAGCATTGTAGGTGTACCACACCTCTAGTAACATGTGTGCAGCTTGTCATCACCTGTGGACGCACTTCAGAATCAATGTTGGGGTCCTTAAGGTTGTAAGTCTCCTAAGCTCGAACACTGGTTCTTTGAGCCCTGTTCTGCTGGTAAGGAGAGCTGGTGTCTCAGTTCTTGACCCAAAGTCAGCTGGGTTGAGGTGTGCTTGGATGCCACTGGCCGGGACAAGGTGACTGGTGGCTTTGCTGGACCCTGTTATGTATGTAGACATAAAATGTCCTTGATTGGTTGTGTATATTTCCCTTTTCCTTGTGTACTTAAAACTTGAAACTTTGCATTTCTTAGTCTCAATGCACCTTCGCACCTCATGGCCTGCCACCGAATCTCATTGTTCAGGCAACTGTTCAGTGACAATAAAAGCCTTGAACCTTGAACCTAACCTCTCACCTCCAGTGGTCTGCAAGCAAGGCATACATCACCAACGATGACCCATCCAAGGTCAAGACTTTGAGTGGTTGGTACATCTCCTGGGCCATTTATCTGCTCTCGAACCTCATGCACCCTAAGATCTCTCTGCCCAGAAGGAGGAGTATCCTGGCATCTGGATCAAGAGATGGTATTTTGTCAGCAATGCATTTCATGTGTTCATGATGGTAGGCTGCATCCAAGGTAGGAATCTCAGCAGAGATGTTGTCAATTTAGTAACACTAGCAGTGTAGGCAGAAGAATGCTTACTTTCTTGTGCACTGGCTCTCCTCCCGGCTGTCTCTGTATATCCTGCACAGGTCTTAAGCATGTATGAATAGGAATAACCAGAAATTTTAAAGACACTAAAGAACTATGACCATGCAAGGGATCAATAACTCTGCTCATCCAGTATGGGGTAAATTCTCTTTGACTCCTCTTTGCATCCGTTTGGGAACATGCTGACAAGACAGATCTTAGCATATGCTCCGGAGTGGATGACTTTGATTTCCAGGTAGTTGGGTTGGGGTGAAGTGCTGTTACATGGGCAGTGCCTCACACTCCATACATTTTATCTCTGCAGTACAGTTCTTTGCAAGATGTTCTGTGGAGGAACAACACTGTAGTGTTCTTTCAGGCGCTGTTTGCAATCACCTATGCCTTTTTCATGGAAGCCTCTGCATTTCCTCAGAGGGTGTGCTTTTTGTGTAAGGGGCAATGTTTATTTGGATCAATTCGATCTCTGCCTTTTTTAACTCAGAGTTGGCAGATCCAGGCTTTGACTACCTGAGAGCTGAGGTCTCAGGAGGTTAAAGCCTGGATCTGTGCGAGCCTTTGCCTCTGCGATGATGAAGTTTACAAACATGGAGAAAGGCGGGAAGCTGAAAAATGCTCATGTTTATATCTTTTCTTGGAATATAGACACCTTTCTTGGATGTTGTATGGAAGTTTATCAATGATAGGCTTAATTCTAGGCTCAATTCCTCTGAAAGTATCCAAGTATGACAAGCCTGCGAGGTAGCCATCTTCCTTGGCAACTTGTAGCTCTGACAACAGGTTGGCTAGATCCCGGAGTCTCTGCGGATCCTTTGTTGTGACTTTTGGAAAGTTCTCCAGCTGTTGTGGAAGTGTTCCAGGAAGTTGAGGAGCTGGAGAGGAGCAGGGAGGTTGCCTAATTCTTTGTTATAGTGATGTTACACTTGAGTGGGGAGCCTGAGGAGAGTGGTGAGACATTATGGTAACAGAAGGAACCAGCTTGGGTGAGCCTTACATTGGGAGGGGTGCTGAAGAGTTAACTTCAAGTGGTTGAAGACGTGAAAGATGACATGTTGTCTCCCTCTCTATTATGGCAGATGTCAATTGCTGTGTAGGCTGGCTTGTGCTGACATGAAGGCAGCGGTGCGTTGGTCTTTTATAGACTGAGGGACCAGGCCATTAGTCTTACTTCAAAGCTCATATCTTGTTAACCAGCCTTAAGAGCATTTGCCTCTGCTATGGCAGCATATTTTTCTTTTTCTTCCTTTAATGCATCAAGGCTGGCTTGAATATGTGCCTGCTCCACTTTCAGTTCAATTTCCTTTCACACTTTCCAGCTTCTGCCTTTGCCCTGGCAATGGCCATGCTAATCTTTGAGCTGGATGATGCACCACATGAAAGCTGCTTCTTGAGTGTTCAGACTCAGAGTTGTTATCTCCATTTGCTCTGTTATCATTGTTACATTGTGACATTACTGTGACTCAGCATGGTTTCAATATCAGGAGAAGAAAGCTTGCGTGAAGCTACCTGGAAGCTGTAGTGTTTGTAGTGTAGTGTGAGATGCTGTTTATCTCTTGATACTGAGAAGCTCCATAGAATGGCAATCCTTGTGCCTCCTGTTGGCTGTGTTGCCAATCTTTTTACTGTCATGGGCTATGTTTCCATCTCAGTTTACGGTAAACACTCCCCAAAAAATCCACAGCACAGATCATTAATTTCCATGAAGTTTACTGGAAATCTTGTAAAAAGAAGTAAAAAGAGGGAGAAAGAATAGCCTGCTAACCGAAGAGCTCACATCGAACTGTACCTGAAGGCAGCATGATGGATTTACTTCCTGTCTGTCTCCCAACACACACTGATTCTATGTTGATATGGTTAGAAAAATAAAGAAAAACACAGAACCGTGTTTTCTAGAAACAAACACATTTTCTCGGGGCATAAAGTATTGTTTTCACAATACTGCACAAACCTCTCTATTTGGACCCATGAAGTATCTTACCTCATGTCTCCACGGTGAGGCCCCTCTTAAAGTTTGAAAAACCACTGCAATGCCAGTGCCAGCAGGTATGTGTGTGTTTTTAAAGACCTTGGTGATGTACACTAACTTAAAACAACAGCAGCCATCCCAACACCATTTATTTACTACAGTCTTATTTTGAAGACATAGTGGAAGGCTTGGTTTCACTCTTGCCAGCCAGTCAATTTCATTAGGTCCAGGAATCACTGGGAGCAGAATAAGCAGAGAGACCCAAACATTATTTTCTGCAGCTCCCTGCATCACCTCCTCCTGGGAAACCAGAGGAATGGTAAAGTCTGTGCTGGTGTTATCCTCCCTGACAGTCAAACCTGCAGTACGTCCACAGGGAGGCCTTCCAATCAGATACTCTAACCACCTCACCTGACTGCTATCATTGCACAGGAACAGGATGCAAAGCTGTTGTACCGGTCCCTTCATGATGTTTTCAACATTGTACGCATTTACATTAGCTGACAGAATTCACTGACACTGGCTGTTTGCAGTACAATTAAACAAGCTATTGGCTGAGATAACAGATGTTACATTCTTTTAAGAGTAAAGTTTTCATCATGCAAATTTCCATTGTTTATGCTTTCCATTGTTCCAATTATCAGCAGAAATGCAGCCGCATGTGCATGCATTGTTTCCTGTGAATCCCTGGTGCGTGTGTTGGCAATCTGAATCATATGGCAGACCACCACTGTCAATGAAAACTTTTATATAGAAAGGTAACCGCAGAATGTAAATGTGCTAAATAGATGGAAATATGATCATATGCTGACTTAGTATTAAAAATCATGGTTTTAAATAATTAAACTGAGGGTTATATTGCATTCTAACTTTAAACACATTAACATGAAAACAAATGTGTACAGCTATGATTCCCTGTTTTTTGCTTTTCTCTGAAAACTAAGAACTAAAGTTTAAAAATTAAACAAAACCCCCTAATTACATCCAAAGGTTCTATCCAAAGCCAACAGGCACCCTACTTATCTTGGCCTATTATACAAGGCTTTACCCTGATTGGTTATCAAGACATTGTCTGACAAACATCAGCTCTTCTTCACTGGTTTCAGTGCCACCTTTTCTTAAAAACCAATGGATCTGACCAATTCTTATTTAGCTACTACTGGACATGGAACTGTCTGCTGCACTGATGCCCATTTTTATGGTTTTAGTGACAGATTGTGGTCCATGTGTCCAAGTTCCCTTCCAGGAAAGTTGTAGACATTGTTTTTATAGGTGCAAATATTTGCATTGGAAATGTGGTCAGTGTGAAATTGTGGTCAGTTAAAAAGATATTAACATCCTACATGTGTGTAGGCATATAGCACTGTGCTTTGCTTTTCTCATTTCCCAGAAAGTAAAAAATGGATGTTATTATCAATTTAAATATTATTGGTTAATATTATATTTTAATAAGGATACAGATTAGAGCACCCTTTTGAACTGCAATCATTCAATTATCAATGCAATCATTGTACAGTATTACAATGATTACCAGTCACTCCGAAAATTGAGACCACATTTTCCATAAATAATAGGGTAATTTCGAACCAACATGACAATGACAACTGCTCAAACCTCAAATCACTCATGATGTCTTTGAATGTAAAATTGGACTTTGAAGTGATAGTGGTTATTCAAGTGTGAGAAATAATTATCAGTACTTTCACCATGTCAGTAGAAACTGTAAAAAGTTTAGTTCTTCTGTAAGACCAGTTCCTTCTTTTTGGTTTGTGATGCAAATCAAATAGATTTCCCTGCATATTTGACCCGATAGGTAACAATGAAAAAATGCAGCAGAGGCCAATCATCTCTTCATTTACTGCATCTTGTTGCCTATCTCTACAGAACTCTCTGTGACATTTACACATCATCTGCATATAAAAGTACACTGCATGTAACAGTCTCTGTGTTAGCACAATGAAATGAATACAAACCCTTTGCAGTCATTGGTGGGATTAAACTGGCCTGGCAGTTTGACAAATAAGGATGACCTTTAGCCACAAACAGCCCCAGATATAATTAAAAGTCATATGCCTCCCACCAATGAATAAATAAATAAATAAACAAAAAATGAACAAAGAACGTAATTGTAATTTGAGTTTGTGGTACTTTTGTTGTAACAGGAGGAAATTTGAAAAATAAAAGAGAAAAGCTTTTCACTTTCTTTTATTAATTATTTGACAGATTAGCACATGCCATAATTAGACACTCAGAAGAAATAACATGATGAAAGCATTGCAGTATCAAAGGGCAAGTCAGAAGAAGAAAGTGAGCTCCATTCTCCAGCAGCTTTAAACAATAATGGGCTGTAATACAGAGATGAAATAGATGACAGAGAGATGCAGAGAAACAGAGAGAGGGAGGAAAGATGATGACATGCAGCAAGGCTTAAAGTTTTATACACAATATACTGAATATTTAACAGTGTTTTAGGATGGACGTTTGCCTTGCTTCCAGTGAAACATTACTGAGGGTGTCCACCAGACACATTTCAAAATGTCGCCGACTCTGGCAAACATGCAGAAAATGCTACCCCCCGACCTCAACCACCCACCCACCCACACTACCCCTCACCAATTTCTATGAAAATTTGTCAAGGCTATCTTTCATTAAATTTTCTGTGGATAGGTATTGCATACTAGAAATATAAAATATATCAAAAAACCATGCTTCCCTAAGAATAAATCTTTTCTTTCTGAACACGGTGCTGTCCCTAGACCAAAATATCAATTTGACACACAAGTTATTTTAATCATTCAATAGGAAGATGATCAGGGATATTTGCTGAGGACATTCATGCTCCCAAGAGGATGCACTCTTACAATTTTAATGACTCACAACCTTTCCTCTATCATTACCCTCAATTGTATGTATGTCAAACTAAAAACTTTCCAGCCTCTCGGGGCTGCTTGCCTGCTTTAGAGTTTTAGTTTTGTTGTTGTGTCAAAAGAGAGTAAAGTTTCATCGTCTCTGACAAAGACTTAGCTCTGGAGCCAGCTCTGAAGTAAGCATGAAAAATCAATATGATTCAAGGCCAAACACAACGGCAAGTGTGTGGTATGCTGTCACTCTGCGTTGTTTAACAGTGGAACATAACTATTTACACAGGTAGACTGTACAATTCCCTGAGTTCCTTTGACAGTGTGAGACACCACAGCGCCGTAATAGAGCTATGTCAAAGATCAATGCAACACCTCTGACAAGTGGGTGCAGTGCTATTTCTCTCTGTGTGCACATTTCACCATCAGTAATGCTCCAGCAGTAGCTGTCGAGGTGCTCCCTCCCCGCGACTGCTCCTCTGAAGTGTGACTATAATTACCAGAAGATTCATTTTACAGTGATTAAAATTTGTATTATTCTCCTTATCTTGTATATTAAATATTTGGAATTTTTGTCTGTGTAACAACCTGAAGTGGTTCTGAAACCCAATGTTAGCCCTCTGGACCTGGTAAGTCTTCATATCATCAATTCTTCACAAGCACCAGTCTGTCAGGGATAAAATGTGTTATCATACTGGACTCATGTGCCAACATACATGAAACTACTTCATTTAAAGATGATCATATAATGCTTGATATACAGCAAAACATCCCAGTTCTTTGGACAACTGAGCCCTAACAAGGTTGAAATGATCTATCAAAGCCTATCACAAGTATCTGATCTAAAGATAAAATATGTATGCTGTCGTAGAGAAAATATGCTGTTTTAATTTCAATTTAAAAATAAATATACTGTTTCATTATTTGTTTTTATTTCATTCATCCCCCTTTACTATTTCTTTCTCATTTAGGAATAGCTCTTTCTGCATGCACTGATGTGCTTAATATCCCCTGTGGGAAGAATCACAGCTCTGTCTTCCATTGTTTGTCTCTCTACCCCTCTTCAGAGTGAAGTATCATTCTCAAGGGAACCATCTTCTAATAGTTGATTTTTATTGATCTTGTGGAGATGAACAGAAAGCTAACCTTTCGTTAAACCTACATAGTCATACTCAGATAAAACTGCTGCCGAAGTAAAGTAGTATACTCACAGTCCTGTGTGCATAACATTTTAAATCCTCTACCTATGTTGGATTGCTAGAATCAGATTAGACATGTCTCACCAAAGGTTTGAACAGAGGATAGAATCAAGTAACATCATATCTTCAGACCTATTACGGTCCACAATGATATGGTAAGCAGAGATCATAGTGTAATCTAAACACAAAGATTTCCTTTCTCAGTTGATGTATTGCCACAGCATTCCCAACAAATACAGAGGAGACAATTTGTTTGCCGTGCTCAACACTGGACTACAGGCAAAGACCCAAGTCCAGACTGTTGTTAGCGGCTGTTGGGTTTACATCACTTCCCCTCAATGCTGAGCAGCCAAACAACCAGGCTAAGGCTGCTTTGAATGGGTTGAGCTGTATTGCTGGGACTAGGAGGTAAACACAAAAATGCCTTCAGAATCAAGTGTAATCTATAAAAAGTAATGTGCATTTAGTTAGAGGTTATTAGGTTTACTGACTCACCTTTAACCTTCAATGTAAATGAACTGTGTGCTGATGCATTGCCCTTATGTGTGAATGCATGTATGCACACTATACTTTCCTCCACATGAGTGTCACCATCAGGACCTTGGAACTACCTGTATGTTGGCATGTACACGTGAGCAACACTTATCATTGTTGCCGCATGTGCCGACGTTTCTAAAGCTCATTGTGAGCATGTAAAAGAGAGAGCCAGCACTTCCCCCTTCTGACCTACTGTGAACACAGGCAGAGCAGACTGAAAGACAAGCACGTGTAAATCTAGGCCTTGCAAAGCTCAACTCCTTTGCTGCCTCAACTCACACAGATGATTGAATGAATGTATTTCACTCAGCTCAAATCTCTGCAAATATAATATATAAATAAATAATGTTTGGTATAATGATGAAATTATTTTCTCAACAGAATATGTGTGCAAGTAAATTCACTCACATCAGGTGATTATGGGTTCATTTTCCTTCTTTTCTCTGCAAACTAAAGACAAGTTTTGCAGACTTATTTTAATAACAGGTCATTCTCAGCCGTGGGCTGTGACATTAAGAGAGAGAGCAGATGATAACAAGACAACAGTCAGATGACTAATGTTTGGAGTGTTACACATACAAGCTGCACCAGAGACTTGTATGTAAAAGAAAAAAATTGGATCTTTGCTTTGTAGATGGTCATGAGATATGTATATATAGATATGTATGCTCAGTCTTTTTTAATGTTGTTTAACATTATTGTTCTTAAGGTTTCAGTGCTCCTTTTTCTGATCAAAACAACTGTCTACACAGGCATTTATTTTAACCATGTGTTTCTTTGTTTACCTCTTTCCTTCATGTAATGAAGAGAGAACACTGTGTGCAGTAACTTGTGTGTGGTTGTTTGTTTTATTTGTCCGTGTTCATCTCTTTCAAAGCTATTACTAGTGGCAATTTAAAATCTGATGGTTGGGGAATGATTTGAGACACTCTTTGTTTTCATCACCTCCATACAAAATTCTTGTGCTGTTGCCTAAAAGGAAGATCATTTCGCAAGCATACTAATTACCACAAGCCACTTAGTACTTAATAGAGTTTTAGGGTTTGCATCACAAGCTGGAATGGTTAATCTGTGTTGACAAATATTTCAGCCTCACCTGCGCAGAACAGCTGCCACACACTCTAGATACAACTCCTTAATCAATTCCACGCCTGCTATGCAGAAATAAAATTTCTTAATTTATGTCAACATGATTACTGAGTATGACATATTGTGGACCGGAATAAAATATTATTGAACTATGCGTAAAAGTGTAAACTAAATGTTATATCAGACATCATACTTTTGAATAAGAACATTTGGAAACACTATACTTACAATACAAGAACAGCAAACAACTAGCAACCTTGCACATTCACATCAGCATCTTAAAATGTCAGTGCAATGAATGAAAATTTAAGAACAAAATAATAATCTGCAAAACAGTACAACAGAATGTGTTCAAAAGAACATTAGCAGATTTTTGGATTCATGTTTCAGGCCACATCTTGAGTCTAATATTCACTTTCTATGTGAGCTCTACTCACATCGCTTTGTATCTGTGCGCTTGTCTGCCTAGAAGTTCACTTTATCTGCTGTTTTGAGCTGTTGTGTGATCATAAAACATTTGTAAATATAATTGTACGTATAGTCAGGTCATAAATCACGGCTCTCTGACAGGAACATTTTAGTTGGTTAAACCTGCTTGTGAAAGCTTTGTAGTGCTACTGATGAAGACCGCTGGCATCCATGTTTTTCACACCTTTGCTGGTTTGTTGCATCGAGGTCTTATTTAAGTCTTATTTGTTGTTAATGTGTTTTCACAGGGTAATTTAAGAGGCTAAGCATTTGTATGGTGTGCATTTCATTGCATAACAGGAGGAAAACTGGGCTGTAGTTGCTCTTCCAAGTTGCTTCTAATGCTCATTACCACCATGTGAAAAATGTCAGCTACCTTCTGCAGCCATGCTGAATGGAGCTGCACACAGCAAGAATTCCAAGGTAAAAACCAACAGAGGTCTGGCTCAGTTTATAAAAGAAATTACATTATCCACCCATGCAACCTTTGAGGGCGTGTTGTACTTCTGAGTTTTTTATATATTATATATACAGTATATGTATATTTGCCTTTCAAGACATGTATACATACAGTGGGGAAAATAGGTATTTGATACACTGCCGATCTTGCAAGTTCTCCCACTTACAAATAATGGAGAGGTCTGTAATTTTTATTGTAAGTATACCTAAACTGTGAGAGACAGAACTGAAAATAAATTTTTAAATATTGCATTTTATTGCATGAACTAAGTATTTGATCACCTACCAACCAGCATGAATTCTGGCTCTCACAGACCTGATAGTTAGACTTTAAGAAGCCCTCCTATTCTCCTCCCATCAGCCTGCTCATTCACACACATACAAACACTATTGGGTCTGCCCCCATCTTGGTGATTTACACAGTGTGTGTAAGCTGTGCGCACACAGAGGTCAGTTATACATCAGCTCAGGTTTAGAGGACATGTCACTGTGTCTGAGTCGCACAAAAACTCATCAGTCACTCAGCCAGACACTAGTGGCCTCTGCCTCCTCCTGCTCACTCATGTAAACCACCTCTGAGTGGCTGTGTGTGTGTGTCTAACACTGTCAAACCAATAGTCAGAATTGTTTTTGAATCATCTCTTATCTGTGTACCTGGATTTGTGTACCTCGTGTGTATGAGTGTTTTGTGTGTGCACGTGTGCTCCTGTTACTGCTTATTACTCAGTGTGTCAAATCACCTGCCCTCCAACAGTGATATCAACTGTCCAGATTGTCATGGTGCTAATGAATCATTTAGCTAGTACAAGTACACACACTAACACACACACACACACGTGCAAACACTGAAATACACACATGCATACACACATCCACAAAGATTATACGCTTGCCAAGATATCTACAGGTAGAGATGGCACTTTCATTGCCACTCACTTGACACTTTTTAACTTTGAATCATGGAGCTGTTACTGTGAAACACATATCTACAAAAACGCTGTCATTTAAATCCACAGTGTTCTTGGTGACATGTAAGACTTGTAATACATTTTATTTTGAAATCCATTTGACGTCATCATTATCATTAGTCTTTTGTCTGTTCAGTCACATTTGCAGTGTTTGTTGATGTTTGACGTAAGCGGAGGTAAGCTGAGGGATAGAGGGATTTGCAATAGTATACCGATCGATCCAATGTTGTTTTTATTATGTGCATGTGCATGAGAACGCACAATGTCACACATGTTGAAGAGGCAGAAAACATTTAAGGAAACAATGAATGTTTTAAAGCTCAGTTTGGTCAGGGAGGAGAGTGGGTTACCCCCAGTCACACTGTTGACGCCACCACAGAAGCCATAAATGCTCCTGATTGTCAGACCAGCACTTTGCCCAGTAGCTGGTGTGTCAGGTATGTGAATATGTGTGTGTTTGTGTGAATATGGGTGACTGAAAGTCAAATTGTAAAAAGCTATGAATAAAAGTACTAAAAATACAGTAATTTACCCAAGTATTCCAAAAGAGCTGATTTGCAAATTTAAAAATGAGGAAAGGCTATTCAACACACTGGTTAAGCATTTTGGTGAAATACTCCAGATGTCACATATTTCTTGTATATTTATATAAAATACTGTAAACAACCCCAGACAGGCTCAGAATAAAATGAGAATCCTAGACAGGGTCATAATAATAATATCTTTTCCATCTGATGAGCAGAGAAATATAAGAAAATAAACTGCACTGCACTTCTTTCTATGGGTGGAAACCATGAACATAGTATACAACGTTCCAACTCAGTGCATGCATATACATTCATATGAAAGTGGGTGCTGGGCACATTAAGCCCTTGTTTTCTTCTTTACGCTTTGCCATAATTTGATCATACAATTTTTCTATGATCTGAATAAAATCCATTTGGTCTAATGAAATTTGGAAAGTCAGGAAGAGTCGTTTCACAGCAATTTGTTTTCTTGGGGAAAATGTTTTCTGGACCAGTGTACGTCATGTCACACAGACTGTACTACTGAGTGTGGTCAGTACAACAAAATCGCTTAATAGCCCAACATTTTTCCCAAGGCCTCCGTTTTTAACACCCACACCTATTGCCATATCACAGCAGGTATTTTGCTTTGGCAATAGACAGAACACACATTTGTAATGTACTGGTTTGGAAGCAGTCAACATTTTCAACCATGAAAGGGCACTGCATCAGGTTTTTCCATTTCTTTTTTCTTATTTCCTAATTTCACCTTAGAGGATTGTTGGGTAATGGAGTCCTCAAAATCCAAACAGTTTCCAAAGAAGAGGAGATTATTTTAACTCATGTATACTAAATTCTGAGATTTACTGAATCACTCGACTGAATTAAAAATGACTTGAGTTATTTCCCTGTGTACCTCTGATCACCTTATTCACAGATGTTTCTGCTACACAGTGCAGGTTGAGTATAAACTATGAGCCACTGAACCAAACAGAGAGCAAGTGGAGTTTAAAATGTATTTAACTGGGAAAATTGCATTCTTTATTTTCCAGCATGGGATGTGTTACCACAAATAAATACAATAGCACTTCTAATAAGCCAAATGGGCCACACTAGCAGTCAGCCTGTGGGGATGTGAGTTGGGGTGGGGAAGTTGCTGTGTTGGAAAGTCTTGTTTTTTAAGTTTATTTTGTGAGGTCAATGCCAGTGGGTACTGTGGCACAGGTAGATCACTATATTCTGAATAGAAATAATATTTTATTCATTTGTTATTATCAAAAAAAAAAACCTGTTCTCTTGGAAAGTTGAGTGCTGATGAGCATGGAGCTGATGGAATGTGAACTGGACTCATTTACCCTTTGAAGCCACTTTTGGGTTTTTTATCATTCATTAATGCAGTGTCAGAGGGTTGACTTTGTGTGAAGGTCACAGTACCTTCTACATGAGAAAGCTTTATGATGATAGGCATGTATGAGCAAAGCTTAAACATGATGAGCTTGTTTGAACAAATCTTGTATGCTGTGACAATAAGAGATGTTAATGGGGGCTTAATATATGCATAATATAAATATGTGGTAATAGATGTCAGGTCCACCTGCAGATAATGTTTGAAGGGATGGCTGGTTGGTACAGCATGTACAGACAGAGGTGAAAGGGACAGTATACATATACGTGGTGGATTTTGTTATGTTTGCCCATCAGTGGCCATAATTTTATGGTGAGTACAATCAATACAATCTTCAATCTGAAATTTCGGACTGATGGTTGGTTCATAATTCAAATAAAAGAAGATCAGTCTTAACCACACAGCAAGCAACAGCCTACAGATTAATGTGCTTTACTTAGGTACAATGCTAAAGACACAATGCGAACATGCTGATGTCAAGCATCTAATGTTTAGCATGTTAGCCATGTTAGTTCCGCATGTTGGCATTTTACTTGGCTGATGGGAATGCCATGAAGTTTTTGTTTCAGGAAATTTGTCAAAAGCCAAAGAAAACTTGGACCTGCTGACTGTCCTGTCTATTCACTCATGATGAGCACAATGATTTTGTCTTCAACCACAGACTGAGGAGTTGATTGAACAGGGCTGGTTGAATGCTTATACAATATAACACAAGGTTGAAACGACGAACACCACAAATCTCAGTTTTGTGGTGGAATTAGAGGAAAAGTCAGGGGATGACCGAAGTCATTAGGATTCATCATCAGGCAACCATGAAGCTCTGTGCAAAATGTCTGCGCCAATCCATCAAGTAGTAGTATTGCAATGTTACAATGGATATATATGTATGTATGTGTGCATAGCACTAGAGAAAATTATGGTTAGGATGTATCCTCTGGGTACCATGGATATCAAGTACTAAGTTTAATGGCAATTCATCTAATAGTTGACTTAGCATGTCACATTTCACCAAAAAAAGAACAAAAAAGACATATCATTCCTTCTAGAGAAGGTTTCAGCAAGTTTAGTCCTCTGGGAAACATGAGTTTCCGTAAAAAGAAATTCAGGAAAATACATAGATATAGATATATAATAGATATTTCAGTCCGGCCAAATGGTGAGCAACAAAATGACCAACACTGAAACCCCTACAATCATAGAGTAGAATAGACTTTATTGGAATTGCACAGTGGGCACAACAATATTGTGGGTGCTCTACTCAAAACAGTGTATGAAATAATATAAGTAATAAAATGCAACAAAATAATAGCATAGAGCACAGAAAACTACAAATAACAAATAACAAATAATTAAATGTAAAATCAAAGTAAAATGTGCAAATCAGCAAGACTGATCAGTCTTGTAAACAACAATGCCGATGGCTTGGCTACAGGGTCAAATGAATTTTGTAAGGGTCATAAGGCATGTCCTGGAGCAAAGGGACACACCTATTTAGTGGGATAGGTTATGTAAACTTGCAGCAAAGTACTAACATGGTCATGGTTCCAGGTTGTTTTTTGAGTGCAGATAAAGGAAGTAGGAGTCTGTGCACAGACAATGTACCATATAGTGAACGTTTTTTTTTTTTGTTTGTTTTTTTGTCGTTTGGCCAAACATAATCTAACATCAATTCCTTTTCCCATTATATCACAATGTTGGTGCATAACACACACAAATAATGTTTGAAGATAAGAGTCCATGGAGTTTTATTGAAATAGGTATTAGGTGTAAAAGATATGGGAAAAAAAGTTTTCTCAAAGTGAAGAATTGCCTGAAATCCTACCTTGTTAGTTATTGGCTTTAAAGCTAAAGCTCTCAAGGCATTTATCACCTACTGATAGACATGCTTTTAAAGCAGAAGCCCTGCTAGCATCACATTAATGCTGAGTGTGTGTGTGTGTGTGTGTGTGTGTGTGTGTGCTTACGATTTAAATACAAGTTAATACCTTGTACTGCATGTGCATGCTGATAGCATACACTACGTGTCTGCCACTGCGACTATCTGAGTGAGAGAGTTGGAGCATTCTCTTGTGTTCTCTCCTAACCTGCTGCTTTCCACCAGGGACACACAGGTGATAATGGATGTTTTGTTCCCTGGGAAAAAGATTTTGTCTCGAGTCCAAGGAGAGAATGACCTGCCATCACCATTCAGTAGTCCACCCGAAATCCACCGCTAATAGCCTGTGTGTGTGTGTGCGTGTGTGTGTGTGTGTGTGTTTGTTTGTTTGTTTAATAATTCTGCCTTTGGGTAGGGTCACTTGAGGGAGATCGTCTCCAGAAAGGAAGACACTGTTGCTAACTTAGTCAGTTTGTTACTAGATTCAGTGACTTTTCAAATCCCCAGATGACGTAATTTCTCAAAACTAAATGGTTCATGTGCACACCAGTAGGGAAGATATTAATGCATTAACTTCCACTGTATCCTCAATTCCATCTAAGAGTGAGGTTAGCATACTGCAGGCCTAATTAAGGTGTAAAATGCGTTTCAATACAATTGCAATGCAGATTTTATTTAACATTTTGAAACCAGCATCAGTTACATCCATAATTGCAGTTATCTTCTTCGTTTTTGGTGAACTGATGCTTATCCCGGCATGTCACTGGCTCCAACTGTCAAATCAGTGGAAGAGGGTGAAACTTTTGGCAGGAATTTGTATGATGTTGCTCACATGTTACCCACGTGTGGCTGTTTTACTGATGTGATGGCTTCTATCACATTGCTCTTTTCCCTACATTGATTAGTTAATGTTTCAGCATAATAGTCAAGACCTTTTATATTGACATTAACATAATGAACGGACTGGCAGTAGGTTGAGACAATGATTATCCTAAACTGACTATAGTAAGAGTCCGATGATGGGAGCGGCGTGAGTAACGTCAGACTGGAGAGAATGCAAATAATTTCACATTGTGCTGGGAGCTGGTCATTTGCTGCTGTTAGTTGATTTTGATGTGAGCTGACTCCATTTCTAAGCTCACGTTAGGGGAGCAGTAGAGAGACATTGAGGCAAAGCACTTTGGACCGTTGGATGTTCCCAGAAAATTTACACTGCAATCAATCAACAGGCTGTTGCTGAAGGATTTTCCAATCCATCCAAACAAAGACAATAACAAAGCCATTCAATTGTTTTACATTCTTGCAGAATGTACCTATAAAATCAGACATTCACGCATTCAAGCAAATTCTTGTCCTTTCAAAATCCTAAGCCACCATCCATTTGTAAGATTTCAGACCAAGACCAAGAATATTCTTATTCAGTGATTCATACACAGTCTAAGTGAGACTTTTAGAAGTTTTGAAATTTAAGCAGTCTCCCACACTGATTTGAAACTAAAGCTACCAAGTGCAGCTTCGAGCATATTGTGACCTGGACCATAACCCTTGTTTTCCATCATACCAATGCAGTGTGACTAAAAGCTCTGTGTGGCTTGTTTTCCAGTGTGGGTGGCTCATCACTGTGCTCCTGCCAGCACAAACAACCAAGCATTTTTGCCTTTGAATATTTCATGTTTTTTTTTTTTTAACAAATAGGGTGCAGATGTCTAAGTTAACCAGTTCTTGCACAGATTGCTACAGTGGCCAGATCTTTGTTCTTCATATCTCATGAAGCCACTGTGAGCAAAAGGTTATCATTCATGAATGAAGTGAAACACAATATTTCCATCTTTTAAGATGTACTGAATACTGACATCTGATCACATGCTTTTACAGCTGCATCCAACAAACAAGACACGATTCAGGCCAATAGAAATGTTGCTGCCATTAAGGCTTCGATTTCCTTTCTGACTTTTCAAACTGTTTCTTGTTTTCCAAATAATCCATGATTCACATACGTATATGTTTGAAGTCCAGAGCTAAGAGAGGACCTCATATCTGGGAGCTGTTGTGAGTTGTAGCGTATCTGTTGTTATTATTACTATTATTTATTTAAAAATCAACCCATCAGGCACCTGGGTTGTGGGGGCCCTGGAGCCAATCCCAGCTGACATTGGGTGAGGGCAGGGTACACCCTGGACAGGTCACCAGTCTGTCACAGGGCTGACACATAGATATAAACAACCATTCCTACTCACACTTACACCTACAGACAATTTACAGTTACCAATCAACCTAAGCTGCATATTTTTGGGGGAGCATCTGGAGAAACCTTCTTGCTGTGAAGAGGCAGTGCTAACCACTGCATCACCGTCTTTTTTTTTTTCTTTCAAATGCTCATATTTCTTCGCTCAAGATTTAAGTAGCATTGTACTAGTGTATCATTGTAGTTAGGTAAAAACAAGAGCAAAATACTCCTTGTCTTACTGTTAAAAATATATTCTTAAATGATCATAAAGTAAAAAAAATCCCCAATATATAATCATATAAACATGTGCATATTAAAGGATTAATTCAACTTAATAAGGTCTTGTTCTTGCTTTAGATCTGGTAGCTGCAAAAGTATTGACTGCTATTATGTGCATAATGAATGATGTATTAAGCTGAATAATGCAACCAAAAAGCTAAGTAAATGTTTAACAATGACATAATTGGACTCCCTAAGGTCACTAAAATATATGTTTCATTGCATAGGTGAAGAGGACTTCGGTGGCTTTTGGGAATTCATCGGTGATAAAAGACTGCTGCAGAGCCAGCATCATCAGCCAGAATTTGTTGGCATCATTTATTCTGCAGTACAACATTCTTGGGTGTAAAAAAGATGAATAGGTGACATAAAAGCCATAATTATCAGTTCGATCCACGGGCCCTGTGAGACTGTGCATGACTGCAGCACGTGTAACGCAAAGCTTCATCACGTATCTCTCAGTAAATAGGCTCACACGCTGCAAGGCACACAGTTCTTGTTTTCCAGACAAGAAACAACCTTCCTTATCATGATGAGGGAGAAAGGAAGAGAGAGAGAAAGAGCATGCAGTATCTTGGCCTGTGCTGGTCTTACCCAAATGAAGGAGCTGTGAGCAGAATGGCCTGTGAAACCGCCAGCAGTGTTATCGACAAACAGTTGAGAGATTAGAATTTTGAACACCTCCCTGTGCTGGGCCTTTCCTCTGTCAGAACAGCTGACTTCTCTGCAGTGGGCACACACACTGTGCTGCAGTGTTGCATCGACACCCTTGAAATCGCTCGTCACATGTCCAATTGATGACACACATGGCTCTCCTGGTGGATGTGGCTACAAGAAATGGGACTCCTTGTAGAGCTTTTTCTATAGTCTGCACTAACCCAACAATATAATGGTCATTGCAAAAAAAGAAAAAGAGGTGGGGTTCTTGTTTGTTTTTGAGTAGTGACTGCAGATATCTACACAGCATGGTGCAGAGGACATAGGACGGTGCACATTGGTAATTCAGCAGAAGTTACCATTGTTTTCTGTCTGTCTGCCTATTCACAAATCTAGTCCCTATTTAAGCACGTTGAACACATACTGCCAAGATTGCCATGTTGCAAAGTTCTGAGAATAACCTTTTCACCAACCACACTTTTATACACACAGCTTTTATGTTATGTTATTGACAGCTCTCATCTTACTTGCTGTGTGAAGGATGAGCAAGGTCAAAGCTGACGTTGGTTGTAATGAAAGTTATTCACTGGGCACAAAAGACTTAGAAGAAAAAAGATATTTTTGTATTAAACTGAAGTTTTAACAAGCCAAGAAGTGGCGCTTATTCAGTAGGAGAAGCTCATATCATCTCTGTTGCACCTCTAATGTCTAAGCCAGGCTTTTGTTTGGTGCTCAGAACAACACAGAGCACAGTTACATCATTACTTGTGCATTGGTAGATGCGATTAGATGAAAATAAATAAAAAATAAAATGTAAAAACTCGGACTGTGAAGTTCTGTGGCACGGGTCAGCCTTTGGAGTAGGAAAAAGGGGGTCAGCCTTCGTCTTATGCTCTGATCTAAAACTAGAATTGTTGCTTTAGTATGCCTGAGGATGTCAAGCTTCTTTATGCCAAGAACACCCAAAATAGAGCACTGTCCTGCCAGGGCCCCTGACCGATCAAACATAAGCTATCCCCCACCCACAGACTGTGCAAGACTCAGCACCATCTGATTCAGAGAAGCGTGGTGTTCAATAACCACAAGGTGCTTGCATTACCTTTTATTGTGTTCATTATGTTCAATTTATTCCTCCTTGTTTCAGTGTCCTCAGTTCACTGTTCCGCAAAATGAATGTCTTCATTTACATGTTTTTTTTAATCATTAGTCAAATTCAAACATATATATATATCAATTTATTAAATTTAAATGTCTTCAGTGTATATTTGAATACACTGTATTCACATTCAGGCATTTACTTTGATAATCCAACCATCTCACTTAGGCACAACATCACTGTATTTATGATATGATGCTTTATCAGCTACTCCAGCACCTTCATCAGCTTCCGAGACAATGTCCATGACAGCAGGCAGAATTAGATCTTTGTTGCTGCACCACCAGTAGTCGTGCTGGAGATGAACAGATGCACTTCAGCACATCTTTTCAAACTGCGCAGTGCACCTCACCAGCTGAAAATGTCAGATGCATGTTGCTGTTCCAAAAACAATTTGGGGCCAGTTATTGCGGTCCAGTTCACTTATCAACATGATCAGCGGCTGGAGCTGCCACAGTAGCTGTGCCACAGAGCTCGTGAGCTGTCTTCTCTGAGCCAGTCAAATCTGACCACAGAGACATAATCCACAAAGTGCCTGATTCAGTGTGATTTACACCTCCCATCATCTCAGATGTACATCATGAATAAATGTTCATAAATCCACTCACAGAAAACCAATCCATAACCTGCCAGAGAATCACTGAGTTTCTTAAGTTTACTATAGTATCAAAGTGCTTAACTGGTAATTCACTGAAGGTGCCTCCATAATACAGATTATTACAGTTAAGTATTTTCATTCATCCTTCCTTCAGGTAGAAGTGTCTGCTGAGTTGTTAAATTACTTTAATCAGGCCTATTGGATGGAAAATAAAATCACATCATGATGGAACAGGTAAATACACATGCAGTGACACTGGCAGACAGAAATGTACCTATTTATTGTTATTGAATTTTCTTAGTATTTCTTCTCATACAGCCCCTGCAACAACACAGTCAAAATTCAGCCTTGCATGAGCAAAGGCCACCGAGAACCTACAGATATTTCAATTCATGCATCCTTCTGCACTTGTGTGTCAGCACATCTGTACTTGGCATATAATGATGAACAGCAGAGTATCCAGATCAGATAGTCTGGATAGATAAAATAGATATATAAATTTAAATAAATAAATAAAATAGATATATTTTCAGGAGACTGTGTCACTCCCACGAATCCAACTGGTGACCTATTGCTATGTGCTCTGAACACATCAGGTCACCCCACATATTTCAGATTTCTTTGCATTTATGGAGATATGACTCAAGATGTGAAATTTTGCCCTATCCCACAATGATAAAGAATTGTTATTGTAATCCTGCTAACAAAATAACAAAAAGAATGAACCAAAAACACATTCTCCTTGGTGTAGGTAATAAACTGTACTGTCTCCAGGCTGCTGTGTGTATTATACTGTATATAATCAAGACAACAGATGAATATTGAGGAAGTTTTTCAGCAAATTAAAATGGGATTAGATCAGGAAACAAACAGGCAAAGTTTAAATTAAGACTTGGCTCTATTACAAGACTCTTTCATTTGAAGGACTGGGTCTCTCTGTTGATTATGTTGCATTCATTATGGATGAAGGTCTATCCTTGTCCAACCGCCTTGGATTTGAAAAATGGCTTGTTGAGACTGACACTATACTTACTTAAAGCCTCTGCTGGCAGCAAGTGGACTCATTAGCTTGTGCAAGCAGAAGTGATTAGTTTGACAGAGGAATGGCTAAAAAAGATGATGCAGTATCTTCAGGGTAAACAAGGACGGTGCAAAAACTTTTTGTGGTCACTGAATTACAATGTAAAAGAAAAAAATCTAAAAATTCCATGGTCAAGGTTTCCTTTGAGTACAGTGAGAAAAATATAACCATTGACATTTGCAAAAGACTTACTCTTGCTGAGAAGTGCAGCACATTTCCAGTCTCATTGATTGAAACGATACATTACCTTTGCCTTTTGCCCTCCTCTTCAACTCCTTGCATTTCCCGTTCGCCTCCTCCTCTGGGATGGCCTCTGTTTCCCCTACTCTTCCTTCCCCCCACTGAAACTCTGCAATTCTGTTTAATGTCCACTAATAATGCTCTGGAGAATATGATCCTTCCCTTCCCTGCAACACTTTGGCTGCAAAATGACACTTTATATGAAAATGAACAAGTGTGAGTAATTGTGCAGGACAGCATGCCACATTCATCAATATGCATACAGGGGTGGAGGGAGTGGGAGACTGAGAAAGACAGAAAAAAGAGGAGAGAAGAGAAAAGGTCAGGGGAGAGGGAGCGGAAGATAGAAGAAACAAAGGGAGAGGAGACAGGAGAGGTCAACGGGAAACAGTGAGCAAGTGAGCAAGTGATGAAAAAAGAGGCGAGAGGGAGAAAAGACAATCTGGGGGGAGGAGGAGATGGAGGAGGAAGGTCAGTAATGAAGTGGCAGACAGGCTGCCAGACTCCCCACAGCTCTGAAACACTGACTCGCAGACTGATGGACTGGGATGGGGGAAGGGGAGGGCAAAATGAAAGTAGGGGGAAGAGGGATGGGTGGCATGGAGGCTGGACAGGCAGGGATGACTGACTTGCCAGCTCAGAGAGTTAAAGCAACAAGGTCTGGATTCATTTTATGAGTGAAATAGTACAAGGCTACTGTCTTTTAACATAAAAAAATGACAATACGTTGTTCTCAGTGAAATGGGACTTTGGGCATAGATTGTCTGCTGGACATTTATGGGCTTGCAATGTTGATCTGTTTACTTTTTTGTTTTTGATTTTTCCTTTAACATGGCCTCTCCTTATTGAATTTGTTGAAACGTAATAATAATTATTAAAAACCATGAAGCACCATCAGCATCCAGTAGTGTGTCCATTCACCTCATAAATGCCAAGATTCAGTCTGCGTTGTTTTGGTTTTGACTTTGGTTAAGCTACATGCTGCACTGTGTTCACCAGTGGCTCGCCGATTAGGACTTGGTTTAGCAATAGTGCAGGTTGTCAGATACAATCAGAAAACACTGTTATTGGTTTCGGTCTACAATGGTCACACACACACACCTTGCAACTGAGTTGTGACAATAAGACACAAGGAAATGACTGCACACAGTTTTTGTTGGCTGGGCATATACAGTAAGCTTTGATAAAGGTAGAATGTTTTCCCCCGTCCCCTACCAGTTGAACACTTAAAACCATGTTTATACCTTAGTTGCACACACAAGCTATTGTTGGATTATTATGAAACTAAGTGTTCTCAGTTCTCATCACACCATGTCATGCCATAGCCTTATGATATGTTAATCACTGCTTCGCTGCTGCTTGCTCATTAGAACAGAATGCACCACATCTGATTTTAACACTCGCTCAGGCCCAGCTAGAGCCGGTTGGCTACACATAGCAAGACACTGATAACACTCAGGGTCGCACTGCCTGGCACCAGGAGGATAACACTCAAGGATATGCTCCCTGGACGCAAGAGGAGTCAAGATGCATAAAAACTTATGATTTCCTTAGGTCGGGGCTTCGTCTCTCCAACTCTTAAAGTAGACGGGTCGAAGCCTCAGCGCTGACTCTATACTCATCTTCCATGCTTCTAAAATAAATTCTTAACCATACGCCGTAATTGTGTCTTCTATCTTGGTACTGTTTGACTATCTTCCTTCCCCTGGAATAAAGTTCCCGGACGAGAGGATGCAGCAGTGCCCGGTCCATCACTATGAAGTAACTTTAAGTGAAGTTTGTACTCATGTTGATTTCCAGAGCTTCCTGTGTACTTGCACACAGTCCTGCTGTTGCATGCACGTGTTGCCACATAGGGAATTCGTGCCTGGAAAATTGTGCACAACCCCAACCCATCAGAGCAGGGGTTTTTCAGCTTTTTTAGAATCACAGGATGTTTAACCAGGCTTTTCTCCTGCAGTGAGCAGCGCAAATGTATCGTGAAGATAGGTCTGGCCATGCAGGTCTGACAGACAAATGCACAATCTGAGAAGGAAATATGGAAGAAATATGGGATAAATGGAAAATTCTGGAAAACATAAAGATGCCATGAATTTAATATGTGGCTGTGCAGTGTAATGAAAGATACAGTATGTTTCTCAAAGCATCAAGGATCATACTGTTTGACATAAGCCACATATCATATCATATATTTATCTCACTTCCTTGTCTAATGACGTCCTTTTGAGTATGCTACTTTTTGACTGCATGGCTCTGAGTGGTGAATTAACCAGAAAAATGTAGAACATAACTTAATTCAAGCAGCATCTATGTTCAGACACAAACGATAGATACACAAAAGTCCAGAGTCATCTCTTAGCCAAAGGGAAGGTTGCTGAATTTCAATCAGAATTTGGACGGGATCTGTGGTCGTGGGGAATTTTATATAGTGACATGTACCAGTAACAGTTTTATAAAACATATAGTTACACTTTGAAATTATTTAGTTAGGTATTAGATAAATATTGTGAAAAGCTAATTTTCCACAACTTGATCAATAAATAATTAAATTGTTGTGTTCTTTTTAAATTCGACAGTGTGGAACAGGTTAGGCTGGGTTGCCATTGTGCCTCCCAGGACTGTTTCAGAAAATTTCAGTATTCCATGACCTGTCATGCTGTTAGATGGCTTTCTCGGTTAAACTGCAGGATTAATTGAGGTATGATCTTTTTGACTGAAAGAGCGAGACTTTATAAAGTATTTGCAATTTTGCAAATTGTAACTAGCTGTGTATGAAAGAAAGGGCTTTCTGATGAGATTTTTTTAGATTCTTTGTTGCCAAACAATGTAAACATATAACTCTGCGGTAAATGGTAAATGATTAATTCCTGAAACGAATTAATCTTTCATTTGAATGTGTCAGTGGTCTATAAGATGTGAATCCCTAATCTCCTTAACATGCTTATAACATCTTGGATAGCAGCTCCTCCACATCAAAGTGTTACTTGAAGCCCTGTTCCAGTCTGAATATTCATACCTATACATTAAGAAAGCACAGCAGCCATGTTAGGTTGGCCGTATGTTCAAAGGGGAGCCTGATAATGACTTATATTGCCTCCAGTCCTCCAGCCCCCATAGTTGATAACATGCTTTTCAAGGGGTACTTAAGCTGAAGCCAGTGAAAAGAGCTATAATTATCCATACATGAAACTCCACCAAAGTTAAAAAAAAAAAAAAAAAAAACTTTTTAAAAAAAGAGCAAGAATTGACATGTGGTGTGAGTGCTGAAACCATATCAGTGATTTATAGGACAACATAGTCCCTTCCTGTGATTGCAGTACAAATTAGTTTTGTAGGACATGAAATAATAAATTAAGGAATAAATCATGTGATGTTCTGTAATTTTCTTATTATCAACAAATCCCATTAAAGCTCCAGAGCCACCATGGAATTAATCTTACTGATTCATTTCGTGATTAATCCTACTGATTGCCTAAAACATCTTGTTCCTCTTTGCCACAGGGTTCCATTCTTGTCCAGTGAGTATCAAAACAGGATCCACAACATTACACTGGGCAACATGTTTGTTCATTACCATGAACACACACACTGTAGTTTCTTTTGACTCAATCTGTCATTGTTCTGCGACCAGAAAAGGAAATTGACTTCCATAACTTCCGCTTTAGCACTTTTTCAGTAGGTTATATGATGGGACATCTGCTAAATTAAGCTAACTATCTTTAGTTGATGCATTACATTCAACATATTGAAATGACAATGGTGTTAATCATTTCATCTGCAAGAAGAATTTCCAAATATCCAATTCTTTCTTTACAACCAAGGGCAGATCATGGAAATGGTCAAGAGACCACCAAGTGCAATTAATCCCAAACTGAAAATAGTCCCCAACAAATGCACCATTGTCTTCTTTTTGATTAACATTTACCAGAAACTACAGTGTCCTGTTTTTTTTTTAAAGACATATTCCTTTTTGTCAAAATGAAAGTATACATCCAGGACAACTTTTTTAAAGGATTCCATGTATGGTACTGAGAGTCATACTAAGACATTGTCCTTTTGGTTGTTTTTCCTGGGATATGTTGAAAGTAAAAGCTACAGAATTCACTGGCCTTAAGCTTTAATCAAAATTACATCTTTAATAGGCAACAAAAAACCTATACTTTCAGATCTAAAAGGTTTTCCCAGCTGCAGTTCTTCTTATCTCCTACCCTCTTTATGTCCATAGCTATGCCCCGTCATACCCCCACACCCTGCTTCCTTCTTTTTCCCCCTGAAACCCACTAACCCCAGATTAATTAGCTTCACTGCCCCTCACTCACTCAGTCACACACCCAGCCAGCACTTGGAACATCATCCATGGATGTTTTCATCCTCTGCCCAGCTCGGCGCAGTGTTTCCTGGTTAGCGAGGAGTGCCAGGAGTCCCTGGGGCCAAATGCCCACAGATGAATGGGTGGTAGTGTACCCCTGAATATTTACGTCTTTCCTTGAAATGACAAAAAATAATGTTATATTATAATTTAATAACTAATCTTCCTTCATTACCAAAGGGACATGATCAAAGAATGAATAAATTTAAATTTAAAACAAAATGGCGAAAATTATAAAATATTTTTCTGATACTTCCCTTTGCTTTAGAACCTTCTTCAACATCTTTTGGTCATCTTTTGTATCACGTATAAGGTATTGTATCTCAGGAATAAGTTGAGGCAACTCTTCATGACATTATGGGGATGCACTCAACTGTATCTCATATTTTGAAGGCTGCCCATCTCCTAATCCCCCACTGTGTTCAGTATTTAGGACTTTCTTTCTTGTAAATGTAACATCTTGGGGGAAAAGAACCTGTCACCTGGTACAACACTGTGAATGTGTGTGTGTTTGTGTCCTTGTTATCAGCATCTGGCCTGATTAGTGGTTAGTGACAGAGACAGGGGTAATTAGCAGTGTTTGTTTTCCAGCATATCAATGCAGTGGGCCGTGATGCAAACCAAGTGTGATACCCCTAAATGAAGCAGAGGTGGAGATAATATCGCCGACCTTTAAAAAGTAATGAGTACGGTGCAACCAAAGCAGCTCTTTTTCGGAAATGCAGCGTCTGAATGCTCTTTGTACATCCGATCTCACACGTTGACCCCCAGAGGGATCAATTTAGTCCAATCTTATCTTTGACAGGCCCTTAGCACCTCTTGCACAAGGGAGGACAATTTGTCCCTACCTCTGTTGTTGCTGACAGAGAAAGTCAGTGACCTTTTTTAAGTCCCACAGAAAGAGAACAAATATGAGACTGAAATCATGTGTGATAAGATCAAGGATTATGAGTAGATTTTTCAAATGGCATGTTTTTCTTCAACATGACACACTTTATTTTTTCCACTTCACCAGAAGGCTCTTTAAGAAAAACAGGTTACAACAGAGTGCCATTCAAAGCTCATTTAAAATGTACCCGGATCCTGGCCTTCTTCCCCAGATAAATAACATTTGAGACATTCAGTGGTCGCCTGAATGAGTATCCAGTGTCTTTTTCTGCACACAAAGGTGATCTGTCAATAAAACAATGAATATGATTATTGTCAGTAACTTGGACGTATTGTCAGTCATGTTTTCATCCCCCTCTCCCTCTCGCTGAGGAATCAGAGAGTTTGAAAACATTATCATTGGCTGTATTGATTAGATGTTAGTGATGTTGATACAGATATGTGGGATTAGTAGATCTTATCACATGAGTGTCATCTGTGTTTTTTCAGTCCATCATACCCTCCAGCGCACATACGCACACACTGATGGAACAGATTTGACGGCATTTAAACAGATGTCACTCACATAGTGCATTGGCAGCCCAAAGCACCTGTTAAGACTTCAGCAGTGTTTCATTCTGACTTACAAGTACCGGCGATGTGTGTGGGGCAGTAAGCTGTCTCCATGCTTGTGTCTGAACACCTCCTGTGTGATAATGATATAGAGCTGAAGCTGCTGCTGCTGCTGCTGACATGCTGCTCTCTGTTCATAACCAGTGTAATCAGGGTGCTGGGCCTCTTCTCACACCTGTTCATGTCACAGGAGTTGTATTTACACTTGGTTGTCAGATGCATTTTTGTCCTGGCTTTGCTATCCTAACTGATGTAAGCAGGTTACTTGTGTGATAAGGGAACACTTTAACATTATGGCTGTGCAGAACAACTATGAAAATTGCTTTGATTTTTGACATGGTCAGACAGCACTTTTCACAAACCAGCTGTGAGAAATCATATTCTGACCATTAGACCTCTGGAGTTGACTTTGTGTTAGTTACGATTAAGTCTGCGAATGTGTCTAAATGTGATGAAAGGGAATCTCACAATTCCATTCACAGATGTAAGAGTACAACTTGATGATGTTAACAAATAGCGAGGGCTCCACACGTTGGCAGTGTTGGTGCTACACATACAAACATCATTAAGATGAGCGATGTAAATATACAGTCAGGTGGAAGAGGTATCCAAAGGTTCCTTACACTGCCCCTTTTTATATGGCACTTGGCGCTGCCTCTATCAGGCAGAGGAAACAGTCAGAAAAACAGCAGAACTACATGAGACAAATCATCCCCCCTGGCCACACATGGCATTGCTATGAATCTACATTTGACAACCTCACCTCAGCGCTGTCAGCAGCTTGCATCTGAGCATGGAAAATGCTGCTGGAGGGAAATCCTCTTATCTGGACTGCTCTGAGGCTAGGAGCGAGGCAGCAGCCGGGATTTGGACCAGAACTGTTGCCATAGGAGGAGCGGGGCTTGCAGATGATTGGGGCTTACGGTCAGCAGACAAAGTGGCCAGCACAGGATGGGAGGAGAGACACCCTGCAGCCTCCAGCTGCCTAGAGGATTTAAAGACAGGAAGGTGGATGGGCTCCAGCTTTACGGCCTCCTCCAACAGCTCTTGATCCACCGGGCCCTCATCCATGGCTGACACTTGATCAATGCCCCCCCTCCCATGTGGAGGTGGTGCAGCAGGAGGGTGAGACGAGGGGGTTCTGGCTCTGCTGATGGCAGTGGCAGCAAAAAAGCAGCTCTCCGTTTGGAGTTTGTCCTTGTTGCTGGCTTTCACCAAGGGTGGAAATACTTTGTTCCCCTGCTGTAATGCGAAGCACTGTTAGATGTCAGTAATTCAATTTTTACTTAAAGAAGTATTAAGCAATCCCTGACTTTAATCAACCTTTATCAACCACTAAGGAAAGGAAGATGCAGAGACAGGATCCTGGCACAGTTTTCACAGGTCTGTAATTGACACAGTAATAATGTCGTATTTTTTCCACATATTTTGTAACCTTTCAGGAAGCTGGGTAATCAAAGAAGAGACATTAGGGCAGAAACATTGATTGAAGAGGTAAGACTGATGTGATGTAAACAAACACTACTTTACCAGCTGCTACTGCTTATTTCCATGTTGGCATTTTGCATAACAGTTGTGTTAAGATGCATTTGCATTGTGGATCTAATTTAAAATGGACAAAATTGCCACTTTTGCTCATCAATCTACATTTAGTAGTCTAAAATGGTGACATGAAAATGCATTTACAAATATTTGCAAATGAAAAACTAAAATCCCTCATTTACAGAAGTATTCAGATATTGAATTTAGTACCAATTGTGGACAGAGAACAACTTCTTGGAACAGATGTGCTTGCACATTTCACAACTGTGACATTGAACCAAGAGTTACTTTAGGATCATCATGACACAGCAACCCTACAGGACATACACAGCAAGCACTGCCTTAGAAGGAGACCGCATATGTAGAAAGACTCCTCCCACCCAAACAATAGACACCAGAAGAGCTTTTTTCCTTGTGTTACTCCAACCTCCTCCTGTCACTGATTTTATCACTCTCTACACCTGGGCCACCTTCTTACCACCTGTGCATGAGAGTCTGAGCTGCTGTGGATCACACGCATGTGTGTCACCACCACTGCTGCTGCAGCACAGTGACTGCCAGTCAGGTCTTAATACAATGAGTTTGCATGGATAATGGCCATCAGTGTCAATTCATTAAAAAATTTTCAATTTACATTTGGTTAAGATTAAAGAAGGTTAAGAAGTGCATCCCCAAATGTGGCTTAAATAATAATAAAAAAATTATATATATATACTGAGGTGTAAGACATAATCAAAAATAGCCTATTGAAACTAGAGTGAAAAGTATCACTTTTTGTAATGCTTCTGGTGAGCCTAACAGGTCTTTCCCTGTCTGTTTTTTGCAGAAACCTGTGCTCATCACATTTTAAAAATAGGCTCCGTACCAAAACTCTAAATGTGGTGCTGCTGCAACAAGGCTGGAGCCACACCTCAAACACTACACGCCTCTTACTCAGGCTGTGTGGCCAGGCTAATCTTTTAACACGGGTGCCGAAATTACAGCCAAGAGGCTGTGGGGTATCGGAGCATCTCCACAAGAATATCATCTCAGAGTTTCTAATATGCAAATGAATCCTTTCAGACCTTTGACATTAAAATACGAGAGAACAAGATCTTGTTTTAGCAAACATTTAGCTCCATTTTATTGCATTTAGATTTTCCATCACAATGTAACTGGTTAGATGGGCTTGAGGATAATAATAATAATAATAATAATAATAATAATAATAATAATAATAATACACACACACACTATACACCATTGATATTTTGTTGTGGTGATTAGGTTTTAGTCTATTGTTTGAATAAAAGAAGACATTTTAAGATTTTGCCTTGGGCTGTTCGAGATTATATATATTTACTTTTTTGAATAATTAATTATTTCATTAATGAGAATGATTAATTGATAGTCAGCAAATTAATTGATATGAAAATACTAGTCACTTGCAACTTTAAAATTGCTGCTCTGCAGCTTGCTGTGTGTGCACTCTCACTGTCTGAGCGTATGTGTGTAACATGCATCAGGGAAAACACATTTGAGTAAGGTACATGCCCTGTACAGTCTAATGAAGCTTTTCAGGCCTGCATGATGTAGCTTATCAGAGGCAACAGCCAAAATATGTCAGTCCAGTCATACATGTTTTCTATTTTGTTGACTATCTTGCTTTCCTCTTCCCAGTTTCTCGCTCTTCTCATGCAACTCATCTCTGCTTCTTTCTCCCCCGCTCCATCTCCGTCATCAGGATGGTTTGCAACCAGAGACCATAGCCCTCTCTTTCTCTCTGTTAAGCATACCACGGGCTTTAAACCCTTATGTTACAAAAGAACTTGTGGGCAATAATCATGTAAAGTAAGTTAAGCCCCAGGCAATTGTGCTTTTTGCCACAATTCTCCACAGAAAATAACCCACAATTTGCATACTTAGACACACTCACACTTAGAAGCATTTGAGAAAAAAAATGTGCTTTCATAATGGAAGTTAGTGGAAATAATGAGAAAACTGAAGAAAAATAAGAAAGCCACAGAGATGATATGTTGCTTTGAAAGGGAGTTAGAGAGTAAAGGGTGAGGTAAAAAAAAAAGTTACTGGACATATTGTGACCAAACATATTGAAACATGAAATACCCCTGATGATAAAAAAAAAAAAGGTCTATTAGCACCAGATGTACATTCAACACTTTTCTTAAACATCATTTATGGCTAAAATTAATATTTCAGTTGAAAAGTGAAAGTGTTATTAGCCACTAAATGACCACTTTCAATGAGATATGAAATTAATGGAACCACAAAAAAGGAAAGAAACTGACAGTGACGGGGCAGTGAACAATTTGGCGTGTTCTGTCTGCTGCTGTATGTTTTACAGTTTCAGTCATTTGTCATCCCATTTACAATGAACCTGTATTGGAATAATCCATTGCACATTATATCGTGTGTTGAAAAAGACATCAGCACAGGATTGAATATTTAAAATGGTCATCCTTAAAATTGAAAATGAAATCAAACCAGATTTTTTTTAACAATTCATTCGGCTATTCTCTTCCTGCAAAAGTCATTCAGTGTATCGGTGCATAATACTGAAAATACTGTAGCTTTTATTGGTAGTGGCAGAGTGTGCCATTGCCCTGCTGGATCCAAACATGAAGGGTTCACAGGAAAAATATGCAGCATGTAATCCACCACTATTTTATTTCACTTAACACTGTACACCTTAAAAAAAATGATTCTGCTAATGCAAACAGAACACCCCAATTCTGCTGGCACGAGCACTCAGCTGGTTGTACTTGGGGTGGCTTTTATTGTGAAGCAGTCACTAGAAACAAAACATGCGTGTCTGACACTAGTGCCAACCGGTATGGTTCAAGATTTTAAATTCTGAACGTGACAGATCCTTTAGGGGCAGCTGTTAGATGAAGAGCTGTGTTAGCTTTGTTTCCGGGTTGAGGTACCTTTGCAGAATATGCACCTGTAACCATGTTACGGCCCGGCTAACGGAACCATAACGTGACAGCCAAAATGAGGAAGAACACAGTTGCTGTAGTGAAAGCTTTTATTACCGGTGGGATTTCACAGTTAAACATTTGGAAAACCAGTACACAAAATGGTGTGGTGGAGGTCGGGACAGTGGTTGTGCCAAACAAAAGAAACAAATAAACAAAACAGGGCCTCACTACCTCCCCTGACTATGAAATCAATCTAATCTCGATCGAAATCGAAGGAACCGGGTGGAGGCACACATAACTGTTAGGAGAAACTGATTTCCAGTTTTAGGTTTAGGCAATGGTCCAACACAATCAACAATGACTCTTTCAAAGGGCTCTCCCATTACTTGGATGGGGGTGAGTGGTGCTGGGGAAAGAACCTGATTTGGTTTTCCAGTAATTTGGCACACAACACATACGACAATAATGAACAACATCTGACTTGAGTCCTGGCCAAAAAAAAAATGCTTTGCTTTGTTGTAGGTTTTTGTGACCCTCATGTGTCCCGACCACGGGTGATCATGAGCCAAGGATAGTATCTGTAACCGGTAGGCTTTAGGCACAACGACCTGGTAAATTGCACTCCAGTTTAGATCCGAACCACGCATCTCTTCAACAACCTCTTTAGTCCAGCGCCTCATCAACAGACCATCATCAAGAATATACGCCACTTTCCTGATCTTCGCTTCCTCCGGACAAAGAACAGAAGAATGACATTTTGAGAGAGTGTCATCACTTTCTCCTGTGCAGAAATGAATTCTTCCCGGGTGGCAGGCAGGTCCACAAGCTCTGGACCAGAGGAAGATGATGCAGCTGGGTTAGGTTTGGCCTCAGGTTGACAATTTCATTCACCCACTTCAGAAACCGTGTTCAACTCTGTCACCAGAAAAGAGTCGGACAGGTCAAGACCATACCTTTGACTGGGCCCTGGTAACCACACAAGCAGGGAAGACATCAGTTTTTTGTCCTGCAGAGTCAAACTCTGGATTTGAATCAGGGCTGTTTACTACCTCTGGAGCAGGAACAACTTTGTCCCCAGCTATGTCGTTACTCAGAATGAAATCAACACCGTTGACAGGCAAGGCAGGAAGAACAGCCACTTTAAAAACCCCACTGATGAGCGGACACTGAAGATGAACATAGTGCAACGGAGCAAGTACGAAGCCCATCGACAACTCGAACAACTGTACTTGCCTGACAAGATGACTGATGACAAAAGGCAAGATGCCTTGTAGAATAATAGACTGGGCACCTCCTGAGTCTCCAAGTACCCTCACCGGCTTCTGATCTGTTTCATCACCAGTTAATGAAAAAGCCATCTGAGATGAAGGGTTTAAAACAAGGATCAGGTTCATCATCCTCGTCCTCCAATAATTCAGTGCTTGGAGGAGAAGTAGTCTTAACTAGACTCACAAGTTTCGGTTGCATTTTAGGCTGAAGCTGATGACGCCTCAGAGAAAAACAGTCAGCAATGACATTGTCCCTTCTTATGACAATAGAAGCATTCGCGAGCATCCTGGGGGGGTGATGGTGGTCTCCTCATCTTTTCAGAAGCAGTGTTGGCAGCATCAGGTCTCACAGGGCGTGAGACTGATAATTTGTCTGAGCGAAAAGAAGGTAAAACACATTTTTGTGAGTTAGAACAAATTCGTCAGCCAAGACAGCTGTTTGACAGTGTAGTCACTTTCTGTTCATTTAAGAACATCAACCTGTCTGGTAAGGCATTCTTAAAATCTTCTAACACCAACTGATGGAGTGACTCATAACACTTCTGGACCCCATTAGCACTACACCATTTATCAAGGACACATTTTTCTCGTGCAAACTCAACAAATGTTTGCCCAGGTGACTTTTTGTGGTTCCTGAATTTTTGCCTATACGCCTCTGGCACAAGTTCATAGGCACGTAGTATTGACTCTTTTAATATGTCATACCGCAAGCTGTCCTCTAAGGAAAGGGATGATACTACCTCTTGTGCTTTCCCTACTAACTTACACTGAAGTAGGATGGGCCACATGTCTCTAGGCCAGTCTAGTGCAGTAGCTATTCTTTCAAATGCACTGAAAGATCATACTCAGCTTTACGGACCATCTCCCTTTCTTGTGCTTCTAACTGAAGACGGGCTAGGCGAACCTTCAGTCTGGCATCCACACTGGATCCATGGGTCTCTGGGGAGAGGGGCTCAAAACGCGGCAAGGTAGCAGGAGGAGCCTGATAGTCAAGCACAACCCCTTTGGGTGTGGCCTGCTGTTTTCCATTGTCTTTAATAGATGCACCTGGTCCAATATCAGTATCAACATCACAAGCCTCAGCCCTACCCTGAGGAGGGCCTGCGACTAAGTACTTTTAATTCAGCCAATCGCTCCACTATTTTATCTTTAATATCCTTCTTAACACCATACTTCGGTACAGGTATGTCAAAGTGGGCCGTGATACACAACAGATCATCTTTACGACACAAATTGACCTTCTCAATACTAGGATTGTCAATTAAATCCTGCATGTCAAAATTCATGTCTGCTCTCAACACCACAACACTGCTGACTCCTCAACATTGACTGTCACAAGTCAGGGAAAAAGATCCTGGATGAGCCCCCAATTGTTACGGCCTGGCTAAACGGAACCATAACGTGAGAGCCAAAATGAGGAAGAACACAGTTGCTGTAGTGAAAGCTTTTACTACCGGTAGGATTTCACAGTTAAAGATTTGGAAAACCGGTACACAAAAGGGTGTGGTGGAGGTCGGGACAGGGGTTGTGCCAAACAAAAGAAACAAATACAAACAAAACAGGACCTCACTACCTCCCCTGACTATGAAATCAAGAAAACAAAAGTCACTTACCTACAAAAGTTCCCAGAAATACACGGGCGGCACCAACCAATAAACCTAGGGAGTTAGACAGAACAACCGCTACATGTGTAAAGTTTACAGGGTGCCCCATGCTCACCTTGTCCTGAACCTCCACCATATACCACCATGCCACAGTCAAAACCAGGAAATGAAAGTGAGAGGTGGAGTTTTCCTGTGGGGGCTATATATATATGGTCTCCTGATTCGTGATAGGCTGGCTAGGGCCCAATCAGTAATCCCGTCAGCCTGCTCAGGTGTGATCTTCAGAATACCTGGAGACAGGAGGAAGGGGAGGACCAACAACAGACAGAAAACAGAGCATCCCTCTGTACGGCACGTAACAAACCAGATACACAGACACACATATGGACTAATATGAGAGGACTTTGCTTTTGAAATCTGTTTTTTAGATGTCATGTTGAGCCATTTACTCTTCTTTCTGTCACAGTATACTGCAAGTGTGATGACACATTATTGACAGCTGCGTAGATAATTTCTTATTGTGTAGGTTCTCTCGAGGATTGGTTCCCAGTGATTCATTTTATATGCTCATGAAATTAAATTAATTAAATAATCAGATCAATCAATTTATCGGATAAATCAGATTAATCAAATTATCAATCACCTCAATCTTGTGAATTAAATTAATGATATGATTATTAATAATTTAATCAATAAGGGGGCACCACCCTGTAAACCAGGGACTGAGAGCCAACCCAGTTATATCAGTCTCAAGATATAAAGGGAAGGTGTGAAATCCCACCACTGACCCTTGCCAACCAGAAATCCCTACAAAGTATCACCAACAATAACCACAAGATTCAGTAGCTTCAGATACAATGCTGGTTTATTCATCCACAGTGTCAATTGGCATTAACGCTTGAAATAAATAAACAATACATCTATTTACTACCACAGCAAACAACTACTACTACAGTAAATGAGCATGCACAGGTATGTCTGTGTGTGTGTATGTGTGTGTGTGTGGCTAGAGAGAGAAAGGGGGAGGGGTGGTTACATCAAGATGGTGGCTCCCCGCGAGGATTCAAAGTGGAGGTGTACATAGGTGTGAGTGTCTCCACATGGTGTAGAGCGACTAGCCTTTTGGTCCTGTGTCCCCCCTTTGTGAGCCACACAGGAACACGTGTGTGCATGTGTGATGGCGTGTAGAGAGCGGAGAAGGAGAAGGAAAGAGAGAACAGGTATAAACTAAAGCCGAGGTTCTAATTAACGCTCAGAGATGGCGGGCTTGCTTCCTCTCATTACTCGGCAGTAGATTTTAACTCGAGTGAGTTAAAGCTAGTGGCCGGTCCTTGAACTAGTGAGATTACACCCACGATCTCTGTGGTACTACAGCCAAATGCTTCAGCCGACCCAGACACGTTCCAGCAGCTAACAAAATAAACCAATCACAATCACCAAGACGACAGAGTGACAGGGCGGTCCGATCGTACACAGTCAGGATTGGATTAACAACAAACACCAGTGAACACTTTTAAAAGTCTCTGCCCAGACACTAGCCCTTACTATTGATGCTCTACCGGCGGGTAGAGGAGGTTTGACTCTGTCAAGCTGGATCCCTCGTAGGCAGTGTACAGGATCAGCTGAGTCAACTTGAGGGGAGGAAGTGGCGATTGTTGTCGTCCTTCCAACGAAATTCTTTCATCCTTCTGTAGGTTGGGGGTAAATCACCAGATGCCTCTCCATAAAATTTGGATTCCAGAGTACTGGAATAAATAAATGGAGTAAATAAATAAATAAAGGAAAAAGAAGGTCTGCGGGACAAATCAAAATCAAAATAAACAGGAGGAAGTCTGGACTTGTCCTGCGAGTTACCGACTTGTGGCCCAAAAGAAAGGGAAAGATCCCAAGAAAAGTGGCAGAGAAAAAAAAAATCTTACGAAAAGGAGGTAATGAAAAGACATCTCGCTCCGTGCTTCCTTTGGTGATCAAGCGGAATAAGAACGGGGCGATGCGTTCAACACGACTTGGGACACAGGACAGTGAGGAGGTTTGAACTTTGAATGTTACATACAGGCCCAAGTTTTAGGCCTTGCCTTTGTTTGCAGGCCTCCTTTGTTCTCCTCACATGAGATCAGATCCCAACACGCAATTGTGAAATCTCATGAATGTGTGCATCTTCATGAACAAGTGGTATCCACTGGGCTGAAAGGAACTGTTTGAGGAGTTTTTCCAGTTACGAGAGTTTTAATGAATCTGACTTGGCGCATTTGAATTAACAAACTAAAAGAAGGAAAAATGTCCAGGTTCTGCAGCCAGTTGCAAGCCTTGCTGGTGCCCAGTTGGAAAGCTCAGCCCCATTCACCACCGGCTTGACAAACAATTCCCAGCCAGCCGAGCCCACAGCTGCACCACCTGCCTCCCATACTCTACCTCTGTGTGCCAATAAAACTGTCGAAACCTTTTAGCTCTGCAGTCTCTGTCTGCTTTCAGATCCTGAGCCGAGCAAACATGACAGAAGCTGCCTAATGCCATCTGAAATACCTCTACAGTCCCACACACGTCTGCATACAAGCACAGCCTAGCATCTAAAACAGGACCATCCAGTGAGCAGATGCATCATCAACTTGACTCTGCCTTTATTGCCTCTTTGGTTTTAATTACAAGTCAATATTCATTTGGGAAATAGAGCACATTCTACTCAAGCAGTACTTTCCAGTCTGAAAGCACTAAGCACTGAACACACGTATACGCATTTAGAGGTGTCCCTGTGTGTATGTGTGCTTGCGTACATGTATGTGTGTGTGTGTGTGGGTAAAAATGCTAATTTCTATCTCAGCAGGAATTGCCTGAATGGACTGTGCTATCCTTCATTATGGTTATATCCCAGTTTTGTAACAGCAGGACACACACACGCAGATACACACACCAGTTTGTCTTGTAGAGAGAGAGAGCAACCGACAAGAGAGAAAAAGGAAACCATTTAATGCCAGGCAATTACTCTGAAGGGAAATGTCTGCTGTTTCAGTCTGAGCAGTTAGTGTCAGCGTTGTGATATGATGTGCACAAATGTTTGTGCGACTTGTTCACCTTCCTCTGGCAGCTGTTGGGTGGGGAAATTAGCCTCTTTGATGTGCTCTTTTATGTCAACACAGTTTTTTTTTCTATTCATATGTCAGTCAGCCTGGATATTGTTCAAGTACACACACATCTGTGACACACTCGGTCTACACTGTAAAAACTTTTACTTATTATTTTGATGTTTGCTTTACAACTATGTCAGTGCTATATTTTGTGCTGCCCCAACTCTCCAAAAAAACAGCCTGTGCATTATGTGTTCAGATTTTACACACATTACATTGCATTTTAACTCTGTGGAGGAATAGTGATCATATGACACTGAAGGCAATATATTTGAACTTGTATGGAGAGGGTCAAGCCCAATTTTTTATTTTGTAATCTGGATCACTTTCCTCCCACGGTGACCAAATTTATAACCTGGTACGTGTTACATTAGCAAATACAGTTAGCAACCTGCAAAATTAGCTCTCAGCTGGATTGCATGAATAGGTTGACATGGGATGAAGTCAAATTCTCAGTCTGACTGTCTCAATAGTGTCTGTATATGTTACCCACAGAAATTAATATCACTACACAGACACATTTTGAGTTGTCTGAGCCTGACTACACCTGCTCAACATGTTTTTTTTAAAAATCCTGATAACTGTTCTAACTGCATATTGTGTCACTTGTGTATTTTATTCATCTGTGTCTATACTAGCTGCACTAATGTAACATGCTTAAAAAAAACACTCATTGGTGTTCATGCTTTGTCCTGGCTCTCAAAAACAAAGTGGCCCGGAGGTTACCACACACTCTTCCAGCCCATCAACACATTGACTAAGACATATGGAAAGGAGAGGTGTAATATGTTTGGCTGTTGAGCTCTAATCAACAAATTCTTGCATGAATCAGTCTGCACCTTTAAGTAAGTGTGGTATTTTAGCTTGTGTTCCAGCCACTAAACTTTCCAGCATTTTAGCTGGAAAGGAAATACTTTTGATATGCATAGCTGTGGATAAACTGTGTTTATTTCCCCAAATAAAGGATTAAGTGTTCCCTTCCATGCCATGAATATGGCAAGTTAAGGAGTAGCTGGTGAGTGCAGTGGAGCATGTAGCAGCTAAGGAGCCAAATATTTCCCTAAAGTGTTGGCGGATTCCAAAAACAGAGCAATATATAATGAGAGTGAATGTTGGACTTATATTTACCAGAAGGATGGAAACACTCCAAATGAATGCTAGAGTAAAATAATGTATAATACATCAATGTTTTGTTAACAGCTTGTTCTGCAACACCCAAATGTCAAAATACTATTGACGCTGCTTTAAGTTGAAGTTACATTAAGTTAAAAACATTGTTTTTTTCATGCGCTGCTTCCATAACCTGTTTTCTTTCAGACTAGAGAAAATAAAATGAATTCACTAAAAAGTTAGCATTCTAATGTGACATGCAGTACCTTGATTGTTGTCTGCACCATGACAGCATAGGCAGCTCTTGCTCTCCTGCACAATTTAACTGGACCCAGACATGGTTAGTTCTTTGTACCAGTCACAATGTTGTAAATCCAGGTTTCAGGCAAAGATGAATGGCATTTTACAATATGTTTCAGTTAAGGTCTAATACTCTGAGCCTACATTCAGTAGCATGTTTTTTGTTCATTTTTTGATTCTTTTTATCTATATTCCAAAGGTTTTTAAAAAGGGGTTTACATATAAATCATTCATTGCTGGATTTGTATTTTCTTCCTTACAACATTGTGAAAATAATATTTTATGGCTGTTGGCATTATTTTCTGATATATGGAGTGATAAAAAGAAAACATTTACATTTAAAATTAGATAATGAACCATTTGCATAAATACACATACAATTCAGAAAACTTGAATGCAATAATATTGTTTTTATTGTAAGCAGTCATTCAGGGAAGTTTCATTAGGTAATGAATATTCGCTTGTGGAGTCCCCTTGCCAAAATCTAGTTTTAAGTCCTTCTGATTTCCATTGATATTTGCATATGCTGTAAATTTCCCCAGATGAGTATTACTTAACATGAATAACCTCACAACAAACCAGCAGCTTGAGACCTAGCAGCTAATTTTGGCAAGCAGGTTAATACAGTAATTCTAGAGCAGTGTCAGTGAGGAAGAACAACAAAAAAAATGTTCTTCAGGGTTTTATCCAGCCTTCAGAAGGGTATCAACTTATTAAGGCTGAAAAGGATCACACCATATTAAATTGCATATTGAAAACCAGTTAATGGTATGTTGCATGGCGTCATCCCATGGTGTCCCTCACACTCATTCAGTGTTTTCTTCCTTAGAACAGACCTAGCGCATCTCTAATTGACATGCCGTATGCATGGTTGATTCTTTGGCATTGGCGAAACACCCTCCTGTCATTGTTTCCACCCAGAGAGGCCTCCGACCCAGGCAACAACCCAGATATTACACGGGTCAGTGATGGAGAGCAACACTTACACCTCTGTCAAAGGGAGCCTTCCATTTTGCAGGAAACAAGCTGGCAGGCAACTGTGAAAGTTTGCATAGATACAAACGCACACACACAAACCACTCACTAAGTGAACAGCAGGTGGTTATGACACTGTGGCAGGCATGCAGCTATTCAGAGTCCAGTTTACACAAGACGTTCATCCAAGCTCTCTACCACAGTTTTTTAAAATCCAAACCCCTTTGAAACCAGTCTCTTCCTTTACTCGAGGTTTGAAGCTGTATGAGATGTTATGTTGGCCAATAAAGGGCAGAACTGAGAAGTAGCCTAAGCCACTACATCACTAGTGTTCCAAACTACTGCCTACTTTTACATTCAGCAGAGACAAAGCCCCCTTTAGTATCCCACTGGAGTCATATTTCCAACCACCTGATAAATCTAAGTCCAATATTTACTCTTTCTCTGGCTTTTACCTGGTCTTTCGTTTGGCTCAGATGTTGCACTATTCCAACAGGGTCCAACTGGTGACTTCATGTCTGGAGACTCCATGCGAACCAATAGGAAGAAGCTGAACAAGCTACGTTAAACTAAACCCACCTTACAAAAGAGCAATTCCACTTCATCTTCATATCAAAAATATTGATTACGTTGTAAGAAAATCAAATTTGGAAAAATATTTCCAAGGTATTGATTATCATTGCTCATATATAGATACACATACAGCACAGTATGTATTTACTCTGTCTTGTTCTCGCCTCATTAATTACCATGGACTGTTTCATAGGGTAGCACCTGTGTGTCAACTGCGCCTGGTCAATTTAAGTGTTGGCATGCTGATTGAAGCTGTATGCCCCTGTCCCCTGTGTATTGATGAGTTCACAGTGTGTATGCCAGTGCAGCTGCATGTTGTATCATCACTTTTCTTTTATAGTATTCACTTCTTGCTGGACTGAAGTGTAAATGACTTTGTGCACATTTTCATTATTCATTATTTCATTTTTTCCTTCTTTTCACAAGACAGGCAAAGCCTCCCTGTTTTTAACCAATCATGTTTACATGTGCTTGTGACTTTGAATGGATCAAAAATATTACATAATATTTTCTCTTTGTCAGAAAAATAAAAAAAAAACCTAAATGTTCCTTTTTAACAGTAGTAAGTCCAGACATGACTTCCCACAAAAAGAGTAAATATAAACCAAAATAAAACATGAAGAATTAAAACAATGTAAATCAAAACCATATACTTTCATTTTAACCCAAAATCTGTATTTCAAATCTTTGTAATGTCATTAACCTGAATGCAAGAAACCTAGTGCACTGCTCTTTCCCAGTGGGTTCACTTTAGAGTCAGTGAGTCCATCAGATTGTTTTCCTTTGACTTATTAAGCTTTCTTAGGCCTATATCAGCTCCACATAAAAAAGCATATAGAGTGACAGGATGAAAGAATCACCATATTGTGTAACAAGTAGCTTTTCTTGACATTTTCAGCTGTGCTCAGTGAAAGTCGGTTGAGAGTGAATTGAGCACTGGCGAGAAATTAAATTGAGTTTTCAGATGACATCAGAAATAGTTATCCTGCAATCCCACAATCCCACACAAGATGACAGAGAGACCTGCTCTGCATTAATGAAAACATATCAAATAGATTTCACCTTTCTTATTTCCACTCTCCAACATTTATCCATTCATCCAGACAAGTTGGATTTTCACTTTCACTATCTGGCTTGCTTCCTAAACCAAGAGCCGTGCACATGTCTTCACAACAAGCATGTGTGCTTTGTGTTTTTGATGAAAACTACGAGAAGCACCCATAGCTGACAGGCATAGAACCAGATCCTGAAACCATTTCACTCATTTCACATTTCACAACTGTGTGTGTGTGTGTGTGTGTGTGTGTATGTGTAAATACGTGAGACTTGTATGAAATCAGTTGCAAGGAACAAGGCTGCACAAGCCAGCACCACCGGGGCCCCTCTGACAAGCTCACACCATGGCAGCATTGAAGGGACAAAGTGGCACCCTCCACACTACAAAGTGTTATATTGCTGCTCATTCCCCAGGGTGCTTGTTCTCTGTGATGGTGGTGGTGTTATTTCCACAGGGACAATCTGAAAAATGAACTTTTTTCAAGAAGAACAAAGTGCAAGTGGAGAAACCAAATGAACCAAGTTTTGTTCCTTTTCAAGTTTCACAGGGTGATAATTATGGCTGTCAATATAGCCATCTTAATGCCTGAATCGTGAAAGGAATTTCTTTATTTGAGTGTAAAATTGCACTTTTAATCCAAACTTTTCAGTTTTGGTTTGGTCACTGGAAATCTTGTCAGAAATCACAGCTGAACAAGTGAATCACCTCTACCCACAACACCAGGAGCAATTTTCTTTACTGATTTCATGCACAAATATTTCCTTTCTTATGCAGTTCAGAAATTAATATTCTCCTTGGCATAAGGCAAAAAAAAGCTTTTCCACATAAACCACATGAAATAATTTTGAAGCAAATCGGTTCATTCTGTCCTCCTACACAAAGTCAGTGGCCTGTGACTGAGGATTAAATATAGCAGTGATTTGACTTGTCTTTGAATATCTATGATCTCATCTCACTTCTTTCTGTGTTCCTGCTTCAGTCAGTCACAGTTATATCTGAAAACAAATGTGTTTTAAGACTGATTATTTTCACAACTCAGCACCATTACATCATAACAGAATCAGGGGCTTGATTTTCTCTTTTCTGCTGCTTTGTAAAATGAGGAATTTTACTTTCACAGTTTGAAAGATTTTTTTATTTATTTGAATAACTGACTTGACCTTTTGTTGTTTTTTGTTTTTTTTTTTAAATCATATTGACTTTACCGTATACATGTACAAAACAGACCATAGCCTGATATAATATTGATTTGGCTGGTTGTTAAACTGTCCCATGCCCATGCACCCCATCAAGGTCATGAAATTACTGTTTGGATCTGCAAAGATGGTGTATGATGCCAAAATATCAAATTTCTCATCTGACCACTCAGACTCGCACTCCTATTTTTCTTCTCTCCATTTGGCCGGTCATTCACTTTGAGCCTGAAGTCCTTCTACCTTTAAATTGTCATCCTTTCAGCAGCCTAGCATCAACACACTGTGTCTGAAGTGTAAAATACTACACCCACTGAGATCTAAATTAGCCTTTTTTACAGGTGGTGTATCCTTGACAATTCCTTAGACTTAACGCTGATTGAAGCAAGTAAATTCTGACTTTACCTTCGTTGAGATCCCAGCCTAAAGATAATTAAATGTGCTTAATAGTGTCACTCACAATAGCAGAGATTATTAAAGGTTCTTCTGGTTGTCACCGTACAATAAAGGTGATTAGAAGTGTGTGATTGTTCTTTATCGGTTATATTGGTTGGTGTGAGGTCATCCCAGGTACCTCCATTTCTGAGGGACTTGCACACCTTGGTGTCACACATGAGTTGGTGAAGCTGCATGTAAGAGTCACGTATCAAGGTGTGGGCTGTGTGCATGTATCTGAGAAAAGGATTCAGGATGGCACTATGAGTGCCCTAAATTGATTTAGGATCACTTTTTTCCCCCATATGTATTTATATGCATGCATGTGAAGTACTATGCAAAGCCTCCAAAGTCATACTAAACAGCAAGTCATATAAATTGCTCTCTCAAGGAGTCATTTGAAGTTTGCGAACACAAATACAACCCCTATACTTGCATAATGATAATCAAGAAGTAGCAAATTGCAAGTGCATTTTTCAAGCTGTATACGAGCTAAACTCATTTATTGCACACCAGCAGTTCACAAGTCTATTGGTCCCTGAAACACATTCCTGATGGCATTAGCTTTAAGTAGACTGTGCAATATCAAATAACCAGCTTCTATCATGGATACCAGGATAGTAGGGTTTTTTCTATTACATGCAAAAGACATCAAGGCAATGTAATTACTGCAAATAACCTTGACACAAAAACTAGCAGCAAATTCAATGTGGCTGTAGTTGATGTGCTGCATAGTAGAAGAAGTAGTGTCCAGTGTACAGCAGGGAAGTTAATGTTAAGCCATGGCATTTCACTTCATTGTTATTTTGTGTATTGTTATGTTGCATGATAAATTATGTGGAAATTTATTACTGCACCTTATGCAAGGCAGTGTTTGAATACATCATGTCACTTTGAAACTAGATCACATTGCATTAGGAGGATTTTGAAAATTTAGGTTGGTGGCTTTGTCTGTTAGTTGAAAGAAGATGAGGTTCCAGGCAATGTCAGGAGTGGTTTGATTCATTACAACTGGAATATGGACTATTATTGGAAGGCAGCTTCTAATTTTTAAGTGCCATAGTCCTAGTCCTTGTCATCTTTTAAAGTCTTGAGATGATGCCACATACTCAGCATGAGAAGTAGGGGGCAAAACAGTGGGCACAGTAAGCACAGTTGGATAAATTAGATTTTTAAAAGAGATGCTGAGGTGGAGTGCTCAGTCAAGCTAAATAGACATTATTATAAATTACAGGATTGGTATGAACAGTTTGTTGAGTATTGAAAAAAATATGCTATAATATGCTATTAAAGGTGGAAAAACTGAAAATGATCGCGTATACCATGTTGTAATTAATAGAATCAGTACCAAAGAGAAAGTGTTCTACAGAGTTTTGTTGTATGGGTCTTTTATTTAGTTGAGAGAAACCAACTCTCAGGCTAACAGCTGCTGGCTGCTACCTCACAATTGTGCATTAAGTATATTTTGTAGATTATGATTAGATACTGTACTTCCACCCACATAGTTGTATGTGGATTGACAACAAAAAAGGTCCCAATGAAGTAACAATATCACACACACACACACACACAGTGTGTTCCGTTGTTTGCACGCCCAGTTTTGCCTTCGTGATGTGCCTTTTCTATTTTAAATCATATCTCTCCCGAGACGCCTGGATCTACACTTAAATCTGCTGCTCACTTCCGACAGACACACACAAACAGACGCACACTCCCACACACACTTTTCATGTCTTTTGTTCATTTCCTCTCCCAAGCAGATTGCACAGATTTCCGATGTGCAGTTTTTAAAGCCGATCATCATTTCTGCTCACTAACATGCACATTGCGATGAGAGCGAGCCGTGACACAACACATATTAAATACAATAGCCTAAACGCTCATATTTATGTTCACATATTATTCATATATTTTCTCACTTTCTCCCTGCTTTGCTCCAGCAACAAGGATGAACTAAATGCTCGAGTAAATGTTTTAGATTCTTACACTCTGTGAGGCCTTAACAGCATCACGTATATACTATATTACACATAAACAGAAAAATCACCTCAAAATACGATGTGGATTCAAGACATTAATGAATATCTGGTGGCAGGAGTCCATTGGGATTGAGAAGTCTAAAGATTGTGTTGAAAAAACCAAGAACACAGTAGGATACATTTCATGTGCTTGTGCTTTTTACCATATAGTATATTGTTATTATTATGAAGCTTAATTATTAATAATATGCTTTCCTAGTTTTATGAGAACTGCTTACAGAAATAATTCTGAACTGTTTCAGATGTGCACTACAGAATGCATGCATTTGTGGACTCAGTGGACCTCAGCTGTAAAACGGATAGTATATAAACACAACAGATTTTCATCTGCTCTATGTGGGTGTGTGACTGGTGTTGACAATGTTTTTTTCACATCACTGTCCTCCCAAATCTCAACTAAGTGTATTTGAATTGCTTTTGGAGATTAATACTAATTCATAACAGATCAAACAGAAAAACTACAATTACATAAGTCACGCTCACTAAAACACACACTAAAACTTGAAATAATAAACTTATTTAAAGCATTTTCCTACTTGGGGTTATTCTACTACCCTTCAATAAAGAAAGAAGTAATGAATACATGTGTTGCGTCTGCAGGAATGACTAATTAATGCAAACAGTTATAACAGCTGAACAGTACATGTGTTGTTGAGCTGCCAGACAGACATGCTAAAGCTACAGATACTGTATGTATCAGATGTAGTGATGTCTTTAATATACAGTATATTTCATGATACAGACAGATAATTATATATGTAAATGCTATATATCCATTTATGATTCCTGTCAGACATGGAGAAAGAGAACACATTTCTAATTGGAAAGAAGTGGCTAATTGCTGCCTCCCTGCACTATTAAATCATTAAAACATGAAAATCATTAAACTCTCATTTCCCATGTTTTATTGATTGTAAAGGTCAGAGGTTGACAGAGGAGACAGGTCATCATTTGGCATAGTCAAACAGGAGTTCATACCACTTTATGATGTTTACGTAGTCATACAGTGACAACTGTTTCTGATGTTATTGTGCAAAATGAAATAAAAAGTGTAAAAGGTTATCAATGTCATTATTGCTCAGTGTGTTTACTTCGTAGTGTTTTCTGTTATACTGGCTAGTCACACTGTCTTTTTGGTCTTGTTACTAATATTAAACACACTGACACGCACACCCTGCACCAACCACCAGTGTGGACATGGACATGGCCCTTTAATATTAACATCAAGTGGACATATAGTGTGGTAAAAATGAAATAAACACTCAAAGAAAAGAAAAAGGAAAGAGTTGAAAACAGTTAAATGAGCTTGTGAATAAGTAGTAAATGAGTGAAACAAATACATCATTTATTTTTTATACACCCCATTATATTACATTTTTACACCCTATTCTGTTTTAACCTGAATGCCAACCATGTCTACAGAAAAGAAAATACAGTCCCTCTAATGTATATGTGGTTTTATAGCCTTGCTGATTAATGCAGGAGATTTATGCAGAAGTTAATGATATGCCATCAATACATCACTGCGTGAAATCTAAACAAAAGTGGAAGTACCACAACAGCTCCAGGCATCTTTGCTGTGTTAATGGATCCATAATTGTCACTTTGAGGAAGAGAAAGAAACTTTCTCTGCAACATGAATGTAATAATTACAGCAATGAATTGCATCTCCCATATGCCTTGTGCAGCCAAAAGATCAAAAATTTTGCCAATGGAGTATCAGACATGAAATAGTAACAGGTTTTTTAATAGAGTGGCATGTTGTATTTGCTTGTAATTTTCTTGGTATACACAGACCACTTCATCTGTCTTGTCATTCAACATTGTACCTTTATTCAGATATTACCAGATATTTGAAAACATCCTCCGGTATGATGGATATGCTCACTTTTTAAAGTTACACTCATATGAAGAAAGATAAAGTCATAACAAAACCCTCCTTTGTTAGTTTTTTTTCTAAATCGCTGACTGTAGACTTACTATTACCTATTCACATGGACTCTTTATAGTCTTAAGTGTCAGAAAACCATTTATATTCTGTAAAGGAACTGCAGATAATATATTTGAATTTACCATTAGTTAGCTGCTGATGGCCTTGCTTTTGTTTCTCCACAGAGATTGGCAATGATTACATTTGTATTAATAGAAGCATGGGGAAGTCTGAGGTTCATTCAAATATTTTTCTTCAATTAGTGTTGCTGGAAACAAATCTTGTTTATTAGTGTGATGGATATTCTGACACAGTCTGTCTGTGTGTGTGTTTCAAGGAAAGCAAAATTTTAGCCTCAAGAATCTCAAGCACGTCAAAGCCAAAACAAATGTGTACATATTATAATCCTGTTTCCCATTCTTATAGTTTAAAATAATTGGATCATGTGGCAAGTGCAGATCCAGCCTTCACCACTCTTCTCAGTTTTACAAACAGTAAAATGGTAGTGGTGCTTTTCTAGTCTTATCAGCCAATCAGAGCACTTTACACGACTGGGCACCCCACATTCATCCACACACACACACACACACACACACACACACACACACTGATGCTACAGTCATTAAGGGCTCAATATCTTCCATCTATCTCTACTTTGTTTGAAATTAATACAGATAATACTAACACCTGACACCTTTTGTTCTTGCTGACACAAGTCTCTCAGTCTGTTAAACAGCCATGGCTGTTGGGGCAGTTCATGAATCATTTAAGGTAAAAACTAACCAGATGGTGTCATATCTCAATGAAACCAACAAACAGGACTTTCACAGTCAGCATGTCTGCACAATGGATGGCATCTGTGCATCAAAGTGTGACCCACCAGCCCAAAATCAAACTATAAACAAAAACACAATCTTGTTGACAAGATTGTGTTTTGACCTGTCAGAGTGAGAAGTCACCCTTCCAAAGGTTCGAAAGCAAAATCCTTATTTTTTTCCCTCATTCTTTTTTTTTTTTTGCTCTCATCTTCATATAATTTTGCTGATGCAAATCATTTTAAGCCTGGTTTAGATTCTTCTTCACTGGTTGAAAGAGCCATCACTGACATTCTAACAGTGTGGCGATGTTTCTGATGGTCCTCAGTTGAGTCTGGTTTTCATTAAGTTCAGTTTGTTCCAGGTTCTAAAGTTCTACCTGTTTTGTTCCTCATATGCAAAAACTGAGGGTTAGTATTCTGTGCTTCACAACAGGGCTAAGATAATGATTTCAGTAAGGGGATCCCCAAAGTCAAAGATACTGGTAATTCAGTATACTCAGTCCAACTTGAAGGTTCAGTTGTATCCAACCTACATCCTAAACAGCTTAGGGGTTTTGTAGGGGTGGGGTTACCTGTTCTGTTATCGCTTGCTTTTCACCTGATTTTGAGTAACAAGAATGGATAGAAATTTGTATTTTTGCTTGCTGTATGTCTGGTTTGGTTATATTGGGTAGGACATCATTTTGGTTTCAATTTGTCCATTATTTTGCTGGACCTAACCAAAAGCAATATTGTCTCAACAAATCAACAAAACTAGGAGTTGTAAAAATGTTAAGGTTTTCAAGAGCTAGGAAGAGGGAATTCTCTTTTCATGTTGTTCCCCTAGGGTTCCCCTAGGTCAGGGCATACAGTAAAAGCAAACACTGTAAAAATGTTTTTCTTCTATTTGCAGGTGGCACAAACTTACATGTAAAAGTTCACCAAGTTCAACTCAATGCCTTTCATGCTTCAGCTGACATGAACAGATTTGAAGAATTTTGTAAATGCTAACCGGACAATCACTCTTCCACTCTTGGACTGTTTTGTTTGTCATTCCTATCTGTATTATAAACTGCACTTCGAGTTAACATAAAAATGTCAAAAAATCACTTAAATGATGTGTGACAGGGAAAGTAAGTAAAATCCAGGAGATTAAAAAGGTTTTAAGCAAGCACCAGAGCAACACAAACTTATTTTGCAGAGGAAAAATAAAAGTAATGGCAAAATGATTACTCAAACTGTTTGCCCTAAACATTTACCAACTTTTACACAACCATTTGCTGTTTCAACCTATTGTACTTACCACAGGTGTGCAGACATAGACTTCTTGTGTAGTTTATAACCTGACTATCTATAGTTTCTTGTCCTAATTGCCTTAGCTGTAGTGATGTAGCAGTGTTCCTCAATTTCATTACTGAACTTGCTGAATAAAATGTTACAATCATAGCCTTTGCCAAAGAAAATAAGACCCAAGCTTTAATTAACTGTAGTTCTCCTTTAAATATATGCAAATAGTTTAGACTGATGCTTTATCATGGTCATGTGTGTTTATATAGGCTCCATATAGAGCCCATGTTTATGTAAGCAAGTGACCAGTGACATCTTCAATTAAAGACTGTTTTCAAATTGATACCATAACATTAGCTGGATGATGTTATCCCCAGTAAAACATCCTCTCTCCACAGCAGATTATATTTTCTGTCTTGTTTGTCAGCTGCCTTTAGATGCTGGAAAGCTTTGAGAGACACATTTCGTTGCTCCAGTGCTCTGCAGCTCAAAGACGCAATCTGTTCCAATCGACACTGAGCGACATGCTCTGATTTTATCGACCAGATCTGTCAGGCTTATAATACTATACATCATATAAATAAAACAATAAACAAATTATTTATTTATTGCATTCCACAGCACAATATTGCAGCACAGTGTTATCAGTAAGTGAGAATGATGCCCTTCATTGAATGATTGGATGTGATGTAGTTGTAAGCTGAGAGTGAGTCTGGCTGATGTGTGGATGTGTTGAAGTAGATAAAACTCATTAACCCTCTGGAGCTGTGATTTGTCTCCTTCAACCACATGTGTATGATGGATTGGTAGCCCCGACATTCATCCCCCTGTCCACCCGCAGGGATACTAAACACACACACCACACTCTTAATAACATTATACAGATTCATTTAAGAGGAACACACCCTTGTCTTTCCCATTAAAACATGGAGAACACGTTATATTTATTTCCTTAACATTTGTCAAATTGCTGAATTCGCAAATTATTATTATCAATTTGTAATATATTAAGGTTGCTTCAACTCTGTGAAGCAAATGATTCACAAGATGGCAGAGATGATGAGTTTAAACACAATTCATTTTGGTAAGAATCAATTTATGGAGAATCTTGTGTTGATTGAATTATCTTTTTTATGTCTGATACAGTGTTTTTATTCTTCCCAAATAAGAAATGCTCAGTCTTTAATGTCGTCTTTAAGAGAGATTTTGGAAGGTTGTCCATGTTGTGATGCTTTACAATGTAACATGGACATAGTTTTAACAATTAGAAATGAGGCCTTGTTTCTGTTTATGCATTCATGGTATCATATTAATTTGTACGCCACATCTAAGTGGGTTGTAAAGATTAATATATATTAATTAAGAGCAGGAAAACAACAGGATTTCAACTCAAACAAAGATCTTGGACAGTTGAGAATCAAAAGCAGTAACAATACAATTGGTATAAGACAAAGGCTATCAATCACTTGGCCCCATGTGTTTATGGTGATTTACCATAGCTTTATGACTGACATCACAATGATGAATTGATCTCTAAAAATGCTTCATGAATTGTGGTATGGCACATGAATTAATTATTAATATTTCTGCATTAGAACTGATTAATGCTTGCATGTCATCCAGTTCAGATTTGAATCGAGTTTTCAGTATCAAACAATGGCACATCTGTCATTTCTTTTCTTGAGAGATTGGCATTACCGGGTTTCCATGATGCGGCATCCTGCTAATTAACTGGTGAATAGATGAAGATTGCATAGAGATGTACCCTTTCACTGCTTATCTGCAGCAACATGAAGTTGATGACTTGTGACACCACAACTGAAGTCTTCATCATTGGCGCTAATGGCGCTCAGCTTTCTGACGGCAGGGCCAATACTGAGCACATTAACTGGAGCCATGGCTCGGGGGGGGTACACCAAGGTTTTAGTCAAAAGAACGAGACATAAAAGAACTAAATTATGTAGTTATTGGCCAATTATATTGTGGACTGTTACCTTTGTTACTGACAGAACTGTGTTAGGATTATATGAGTCAGCAAAGACCTTTCAGAGTTCATAGACTGGTTTAAATGCTACACCCACAATCATCAAATAACTCTACTGTGATGTTCTTCAATACTTGCATAGTTTGAAACCGGCTTGTTGTATTATTATGGCTCACATTAGCTGTTTACATGCACATCCTTGCTTAAGTGGAAGTCCCTGTCTTTGTACTGGTTGTGGGAAAGGACTCACAACAAGTCTGGAGGCTCCGATCAAAGATGATAGACTGCTGAAATCTGTAACTGTCTGGAGATTCTACCATCAAACTGAACAACTTACACATCGAAAGTACCCTTCATAAATCCTGGATATAACATATTAACATATTCATGCTAGAAGTGTGGTTCTAGGGAGGGCAATGACAGTTGTTTGGAATAAATGGAATTTTGGTCTCAGCAACTAATGTCGACAAAAAAATGTGTGCCAATCCGTCTATTAAAAAAACAATTTCTCCGACTAGGCAAAACATTTGACTGCTTCGGTGGCACTAAAAGGACAATCAGGAAATCAGAGTCATGAGGATTCATGCTGTGAGTGTCATAGATACAGCATGTTCCCAATTTCATGACATCCGTTCAGTAACTATTAAGCCATTCCAACAGAAAGTGATGACACTGCTTACTATTATGCACACAAAACATGATAATCATAAGATTTTCAACACATCTAAAGTGAATTCTACTTGAAAGAGACAATGTCTGCTCCTAGTGTATTTGTTTAATTGATACATACTGTATACATTCTCGAACACCGTGGCACAGTAGAAGCGTGCCGAGCCCATAAACCAGAGGTTCATTGATCGAAACCATCCTCTGCAATGTCTATGCTTTTTCACCTATCATCCTATATTATCAATGTCCTTCAACACAATAGCAGTAAAGTGAAGATGATCTAAGGCACAGGGTTAAGGCTGTAATCTTCCAGGAATTATGGGTTAAGATTCCAGCACTGCTATCCTCGATCATGTTAACTTTTATTGTTACCCATATTTCTCTGTTGTGAGAGATAATTTGGTTTTAGCAGGCAATGGAAATTCAGCTTTTCTACTACATGTAACATTCTGAATTAATTTGTGCATCTCATTGGTCATTGGCCATTTCACAAATAGTTGCTTTTGTAAACCTCAGACTGTGGCTACAAGCCTTCGGACAGTCATTAAGCGATAATTTCCACTTCTATACAATGTTTCTCAGGGTAGCGGCTGCTTATCCTGTTCCCCCTTTTGTTGCTTTGTTGCTTTGCTGCTGTCACTTTGTGTTCTTATATTGGCGAGATATGGATTAATTGTTGGTTTTACAAATCATGTATTGTTGACACAAACCCAAGGTTGAAGCACCAAAGCAGAATTGTGCTGGTCCTGGCAGTTAATTGGTCAAATCCATCCTATGCTAAGAGCAAACATTTCCACCTTCACTCCTTGCTGCTCTACTACACGTCATACCCTCCCCTCATTTTCCTTTGTTTTCCAGTAAAACTGTTGTAATCTCTGACAACAATCAGTCACAAATTGCAAAATTTATGATCATATTTAAAGGCTGCCCTTTTTATTTGAATAAGTTGTAAGTGCAGCAGTGTAGAAGACTGACCAACAGGTAGCGTGGTGACATAGTGGAAAAACCAATGCTAAAGGTCAAGTATGTAGGTTTGAGGAGGATCTATTGGTAGAAACTGAATTTAAAATTCATAATTTTGTTACGTTAATGTATAACTGCCTGAAAAATTGTTTTGTTTTTGTTACCTTACAATGAACCCATATCTTCATGGTTTAGCAGGTCCACTTCCATTTCTAAAGTAGCAGAGAAAAACCAAACATTGGCACAAGAGAAGGCCTTTTGGGTTTTTTGTCATTGTGTGTGTGTGTGTGTGTGTGTGTGTGGTGGTGGTGGGGGGGGGTCTCTCTGGAGGCTGGTCTGAAATCCCACCACTGCCATTAGATTTGAAATTATTAATTTGAGTTTTATTGCGTGAAATGAAAAGTATTTGATACAATAGAAAAAGAGAACGTAATATTTGGTACTGAAACCTTTGTTAACAATTACAGAGGTGAGACGTTTCCTGTAGTTCTTGACCAGGTTTTCACACACTGTATCAGGGATTTTGGCCCGCTCCTCCATAAAGATCTTCTCCAGATCTTTCAGGTTTCGGGGCTGTCACTGGGCAACATGAAGAAGAGACTGGCTAGGCCACTCCAGGACCTTGAAATGCTTCTTATGGAGCCACTCCTTGGTTGCCCTGGCTGTGTGTTTTGGGTCACTGTCTTACTGGAAAACCCACCCATGGCCCATCTTCAATGCTACTGAGGGAAGGAAGTTTCTGCCCAAAATCTTGCGATACATGGCCCCATCCATCCTCCGCTCAATACGGTGCAGTCCTCTTGTCCCCTTTGCAGAAAAGCACCCCCAAAGTACAATGTTTCCAACCCCCATGCTTCACGGATGGGATGGTGTTCTTGGGGTTGTACTTATCCTTCTTCTTCCTCCAAACACGCCAAGTGGAGTTTTAATCAAAAAGCTCTATTTTGGTCTCATCTCATCACATGACCTTCTCCCATGTCTCCTCTGGATCATCCAGATGGTCATTGACAAACTTCAAAGGGGCCTGGATGAGTGCTGGCTTGAGCAGGGGGACCTTGCATGTCATGCTGGATTTTAATCGGTGATGGCGTAGCGTGTTACTAATGGCAGCCTTTGAGACTGTGGTCCCAGCCCTCTTCAGGTCATTGGCCAGGTCCCCTTGTTTAGTTCTGGTCTGATCCCTCACCTTTTTCATGATCATTGATACCCCACGAGGCGAGATCTTACATGGAGCCCCAGACCAAGGGAGATTGACAGTCATCTTGAGTTTCTTCCATTTTCTAATAATTGAACCAGCAGTTCTTGCCTTCTCACCAAGCTGCTTGCCTATTGTCCTGCAGCCCATCCCAGCCTAGTGCAGGTCTATAATTTTGTCCCTGGTGTCCTTAGACTGCTCTTTGGTCTTTCCCATGCTGGAGAGGTTGGAGTCTGGTTGTGTGTGTGTTGAAACCGCAGATCTTAACTTCCCCAATATAGGTGGATATTAATCCTAATCCACTGTTTAGTCTATTAAAAGACTCTTCTCCTCTTCCTAGGTTAAATAACAACAAAAGTCCGACCAGCTCCTATGTCTATAGTGACTACAATAAGGATTTATTCTAGTTAACTTTCAAAGATATTGAGAGAGAGGAAGAATATTTACTAGATTGTTAGCGAGGAGACTCACCTAGCCTCTCACTGCCTACATTCAGACGCTTATCCTGCTTTCACTAAGTATGAGCTACACCCCAAACAGCCCTGAGCTTCTTAGGTGTAATGCAGCCTCAGTCACATCTGTTAACGGCAGCTCTCTTCTCATGTTTTGGGCTCTTGGTGAATCGCTCGGTATAGTTTAAAGACCTTGTTAGGTCCGAAGGATCAGTTTTAAATCTCTTGGGGACCAGAGCAACCTGTAAGAATACTTTCTCTAGATGTTACAACACACAATCTTCATTTTACAATAGCAAAGAGTACTTAAAAATGACTAGGATCACTTCTCTTTTAAATCAAATCTAAATCAAAATCTTTTCTGAATTTAAGGAGGCTGTTACCTTGTGAGGTAATACTTTTTGGACAGAGAGAAAGGGAGAAAGAGTGGCTAACAGCTTTGGCCAATTGCTATTGTCCTGTTTCCAATCCTGCCCGAGGATCAGACACTGTCTTTGGAAAACGGCAGCCCCGTCCAAGGTTCGGTCGAGTTACAGAGTGTCCAATATTAATTTCATGGGTCGTTGGATAGTTAAGTCTTCTTAATTTGGTCCTCATATCACGTTAGTTTCAACTCATGAGTGCCTTCAGTTCTCCTCCGGATTGATGGTGGTGATGATCCTCTGGAAACCCCTTCTCTCAATGGCTAATTCCTCACATGAAATCAGTGAGCGCTGTCCAGTTGCCTCTTGCAGACTCGTGAACAGTATTGTCCTCAGTAGACGTCCGTGAAGAAATAGTGGCGATGTCCTTGCAACTCATCTTTTTATATCCTTCCTCTTCCCCCACTTATATCTCTCTCTTTCCCACTCTATTTTGTATGTGATGGTTCGGTTTTGGTTTGCTTTTCGGCTTTTCCCTCTCCCTCTTGTTTCCTTTCTGTTCCCAGGCAGTGGCAGGTGGCCGGTCCCCGACAGGCAGACGAGACACACCTGACACACATCACCAAGCAATCACCCTGCTGCTATAAAGGTGTCCGGTCCTACCGCAGCGGCGGGGCTCTCCGGCCAGCGAAGGTACACCTACTTCCTTGGAAAGCAAGCGAATCCAAGGTATGTTGTGCTGGCTGTACACAGCCCTGCCCATTCGGGTCCTAGTGGACTCAGGTGCTGATAACAGCTTCATCGGCAAGGAACTGGTCAGCCAGGCTAACATCCCCACCGTAGCTCTCTCAAAGCCCAAGGAGGTCCTAGCGTTAGATGGAAGACATTTAGCCAGGGTAACCCATCGCACTGAACCCATTTCCCTCACTCTCTCGGGTAACCACCAAGAAATAGAACTCTTATTCCCTCGCCCACATCCCGTGCCTTGGTAGGGTTACCTTGGCTAAAGAAGCACAATCTGCCATTTGACTGGTCTGCCGGCTCCATAGTTAGCTGGAGCACTTTCTGTGATGCTAACTGTCTCTGTTCCACCATTCCCACCAGTGCCTCCACCACGCCAAGCTCCCTGGAGTAAATAGACTTGTCAGGTGTCCCCAGCGAATACCATGACCTGAAGCTGGTGTTCAGCAAGGACAAGGCCCTCTCCTTGCCTCCCCACAGACCCTATGATTTTGCAATCAACCTGCTGCCAGGGGGCGCTCTTCCATCAAGCTTTTGCCCCCCTCCATGATGCAGTGATTTTCACCAAGCTGGACCTGAGAAACGCCTACCACTTGGTGAGAATTAGAGAGGGGGACGAGTGGAAAACAGCCTTCAATACGCACCTCAGACACTTCGAATACCAGGTGATGCCTTTTGGGTTAGGCCTTAGTCAATGACGCTCTATGGGACATGTTATAGGTTTGTTTTTGTTTACCTGGACGATATCTTTTTTTTTTCTCTTCGTGGAGCAAGCAGGACCATGTATTGCATGTCAGGGTGGTGTTGCAAAGCCTCCTTAAACAAGCTCTTAAGGCAGAGAACTGCGAGTTTAGCATCCCTTCCGTGTCGTTCCTGGGGTTTATTGTGAAGTGGGACCAATTGGAGCCTGACCTGGCCAAAATTCAGACAGTTCTAGACGTTTCATTAAGAACTATAGCATGTTGGCAGCCCCACTCAGCTCACATCCACCAAAGTAGCTTTCCAGTGGTCTTCAGCAGCACAGGTGACATTTGAGACTCTCAAGGAGAAGTTCCCAAGTGCCCCTGTGCCAGTGATCCCTAGTCGACCACAAGCTCCACCCCTGCGTGGCCTTCTCTAGACGCTTCTCCCCAGCAGAGCAAAATTACGACGTGGTAAACCGGGAGCTGCTGCCAGTCGTGTTGGCCCTGCAGGAGTGGAGACATTGGCTGGAAGGTGCGGAACATCCTTTTCTTGTTTTGGATTGATCATAAGAACCTGGCTTACCTGCGCTCTGCTCATAGGCTGAATCCCCATCAGGGACGGTGGGCACTCTTCCTGGGGAGATTCAACCACACCCTTACCTACCGCCCGGGTTCTCGCAATACCAAGCCTGACGCCTTGTCCCGCCAATTCTCATCCCCAGGTGAGGAGGCCCCCGTGGAGACCATCGTCCCGTCCTCCTGCATGGTTTGAGCGGCCAGGTGGGAGATTGAGCAAAAGGTCCAAGATGCCCTCCAGGGGCACACCGTACCCAAAGATTGCCCAAGAGGTCGGCTGAGGCAGGAGGCGTGGCTGATCCCTGAAAGGCAGACGAGACACATCTGACACACATCAAGCAATCACCCTGCCGCTATAAAAATGCAGCTCCCCCTCCACTAGTAGCAGCAGTATCATCCCGCATTCCTTGGCTGTTCCAAGACCACGTCCACATCCACCATCCTGAAGATTTTCGACCAGTTTGGCTCCTGCCAACACCACCTGGTCTTGCCTTGAGGTTTATTCCTGCTTCCCTTTTGGTGTAAGACAAAAGAAAACTTGTGCACTGTGCCTCTGGTCTCCTGTGCTTCATGGTCCAAAACCCCGACCTTGTCATTATAACCATAACTTGCCCCACACACTTCTGATTATTAGGTTCAGTTTCTGACATTTCATAACCCAATCATTCTCTTTGGTATTTTCCTTTTTGTTCAGCAATACTTTGGTACTTCCTCATTTTAACTAAGGCCTATTTAGCGCTTTCCAGTGAACACACTTCTTACATAACATAACAGGGCTCTTTTTTTGCCAGATTTAACTCTCATTGTTATATATTCTATAATCCATTACAACATTATAAAATCACATCATTGAACCATAACAATTACATTAGTACAAAATCAATCACATCATTAATTCATATATCATGATAGAATCACATCATTGAGTCATACAAAACATTTAAATCATAATATTGATTAGTGCATTAAATCATACATTACTTAATGTTTAGCTGTATAAGTACTTTGCGGTCGGTGAAATCGCAACTCTCCTTGACAGTGGTCAGGTGTCTTATACAGGTAACAAATTTAAACAGGTACAATTAATACAGGTAATGAGTGGAACATAGGAGGGCTTCTTAAAGACTAACAGGTCTGTGAGAGCCAGAATTCTTGGTGTTGGTAGGTGATCAAATACTTATTTCATGCAATAAAATTACAAACCTCTCCATTCTTTGTAAATGGGAAAACTTGCAAGATCGGCAGTGTATCAAATACTTATTTTCCCCACTGTAATTATTTTGACTCTGACAGCATGTAGCTTTACTGGGTAGAAAATCTTGCAGGATGGTTTTGGTTTATGGACTGCCAGGTTGTTCTCTTTTTTTTTTTTTTAAAGGACTTCAGACTTTTGACTGCAGAGACCACAAACACCAAACTGCAACTGTTTACCAAACTGCAAACACCAACATTTCACGTTGTCATTGTTTCCAAATGATGAGTTGACCAGACATTAGTCGTGATAACTAATAATTCCTGTTGAGGATCCAGTTGATGCAAGAGTTGGTGATCCTATTGCACATAAAACCAGTTTGGCACCTCAAATACAAGTTTGCTTAGCATCACAAACCTTGGTTAAATGGCAATGATGGAATTTGAACCTACACCCAAGCCTCAGTCTAGCACCTTAGACCACTCAGCCACACTACCTGGCTGTAATTGTCCTGTTTCTCTTGTAATGGCAGCAAGTCACTGTTAACCAATGGTTTTTGACCACTTAGACAAAAGACTGCCATAACATATTCACTTTGATTTGATGACCAGTGTTTTCAAAGCACAGCCAATCAAAAATGTGTCTACATTTACCTTGAAGTGTTTTTGAATTCACCAGTTTTAATACACAATTTCAATGTTACACATAAACAAACATGTGGAAAAGTCAAAGTGAAGTTGAAATGTTACATAAGAGTTTTTTTTCTTATGTGTAGCTGAGGTGGAAAAGATAAAAGCCAGATATGACAAAGTGTAATGAAAATGGGCTCTGTTCACTGTTCACCTTTTCATTAATTTGAGGTTTGACTGATGCCTGTTTCATCTTTATCTTGTTTTGCTCTAAATTTCTGCAATGGTTTAATGGCACCTGACTGGAGATTTCGGGCCACAAACTGCTTATGTCAATGCAACTAATATGTTTATTTTCTCAAAACAGTTGTGGAAACGTGCGTTAATTTGCATTATCTTTGCAGACAATTTTAGCTAAATTGAAAAGGGTTCATGGCTACTGCTGTTGCCTTACAGTATAAAATGATGGGGCATTATCAAAGGATGTTCTGACATGACATTACTTGATGATATACGTACTGTATATCATCAAGTAATGTCTAAATTTGGTAATAGTCAAGACACTGTTTTCTTTTGTTTCTGTGTGGAAAAAAGGCCTTTACTGTTATTTCTGATAGAATAACCTCCACTTGTTCAAACAACATGAAGAACAACTTCACAAAAGGTATAAAATAAATATAAATCTATTATTATCTATTATCTATGATACAAATTAGTGACAACAGGCAATAAAGGTAAAAAAAAAAATACCTGTCCCCATCACAGGTATGAATATTCTTTTATCAATGTAACAAAGCAATACTAATACAGACACTATTTTGGATGTTTTGGAGTGGAAGTGGTTTGATGCTAAATAAATTAATAGGCATTAAGGGGTTAAGGGCTGCATGTCAATGCTTGATCTTGTTTAAAGAAACATGGTCCAGTTGTTGTTTTGTTGCTGTTTTTCAGTAGTTTAAGAAAAAAACAAGATTAATAGCTAATCACCAACATATGTTGTCTGCAAGGACACATAGTTTAACAGACATATTGGATACATAGGATATTTGTGTAAAAATTGTAATTTTCAGTTCTATGGTGACTGCTGAGGATTGTTGATTATGATAATTTTAGGCCTACTTGTTACAATGAAATGTCTTCGATGTAAAAGCATCACTAAAGTGTCATGGGGCATGATACTTGCCTTGCCTATAGTGCAGGGACACAAACAGGCGATAGTGCCCTGCATGTCCTGGCCTTCCAGCTGTAAGATAACAATAAATAAATAAGGCTCAAGATGTGTCACTCTGCACTTGGCCATCCAGCCTGCCATGGTGGCCGATTTACAGTGCCCAGGATGGTAAATCCATCTTGACAAGAGCCGCATCAAACTTTTACAGCCTGGTAAGCGATCCTCTGCTGCATTGGGGAGCTGTTTTATTGGACAGATTAAAATTGTATGGTTCATAGTGAAATACACACACACACACACACACACACACACACACACACACACACACACACACACACACACACACACACACACACACACACACACACACACCCACTCACACACAAACGCTAATGTTTCTGGGAAACCATGCAAAGAAAAAGCTCACACCTCTCAGTGTCCATCTTCCATTCTTCTACTACTCCATTAGCTGAACACCAGGAACAAAATTTGCATGACAAGAACGATATGCTGCATAAACAGTTGACATGAAAGCATGCTGGGAGAGTTACTGGAGCACAAACAAGAATGACATGTAACAGCCTACCTCGACAGGCTGCTTTGTGTCACTTCTTTGACTCTGTTTTGGTTTATTTTATAGCTCCCCTCGTGTGTCTGTTGGTTTTCAGTTTTACTTCCATTTTTTGGTAATTATCTGCCCCACCCTAATGTGTTCCACCAGTGTTTGCCTCCCGCTTAGTCTGGGTCTATCCCTGTTGTCTTTTTCACTTTGTCATCTCTTTGCTGTGGATTTGCTCAGTTCCCCAGCTTCCCTTCTTCTTCTTGCTCCATACCCATATTTTTGTAAGTTTTGGTTTTTGCTCTGTTTGTGTGTAGCTAAGTCGTCTCTTACACACACAATGAAAAACACAGCTTGAGAGGAATGAGTTTAGTTGGGTAAATAAGGGATTGTGGTTTCAATGATTAATCCAAAGTATGCTGATGTGATGGAAATGCTCTGAGACCCATTAAAGCTCAACCTAGCCTCTGTAAGGAACAAGTTGTTTTGATTCAGACCCAAAGCCTTTCACCTTTGTAGTTTTGAGTCAAACATTCATTTTTGTTTGGGATTTCACGAAGCACACAACAAATATACAGTATATGGATACAAACTTGAGAACTTCACCTTAGACTCTGTGCTAGGGCTGCAGTGATGATCACAATGACAGATATCATAACAGAGCTTTTATTTTTCCTAATGTTTGAGAAGTCGTTTAAATTTGGAATAAAAATTCCCTCTGTCCTGTGAACAGTCCTGCAATAAACCGACACGAAGAGCATAATGTTCTTCTCAATTTTTGTTGTTTCTGTTGTTCAACCTACCCTCATTGATATACATGGGATAGACAAAATGACAGACAACTGTTAGTACAACACAGTTCAACAGAACCACTGCAACGTCCAGAATAACTATAAAGTTGGATCAGCACCTCTCAGAAATAGTTTCAACACAAACTGAATGTAATACCCTTCATGAAGGCAAGTTTTGTTGCAGGAAGGTGTCATGGCCAGTGCCATGACTCCAGTCTTTCTTTTGTTTTTCTTTCTTGTTTTTTTTTTAGACTGCATAACTTCTAGTTAGGTGTGTTGAACTGGAAACTAAGTACATGGTCAGCAGTATGAGATTTAGTCATCACAAAGTGGGAGCACCCCACATAGTGCAGAATGGCTTTACAGTAACGTGTGTGCATGAGCAGACAAATGATACGAAAACTATATTTAAAAAAGCTATGCTGATACTTACCAGAAACTGTACTCAAAGACAAGAAAAGACAATGGTTAAAATTCAGAATTCAACCATATTTGTCCTTCTCATCCATCACAACTCACTGCAGGTCATATTCTAGACAGCTGTTGTCTAATTGGATACTGACAATAAGGTCATTGAAAATGGCTCACAACAAAAAGTGATTCAGCTCCTGATCATGTGTAGAGATGCTCAAGTTTGTCAGTATTAAGAGAACTTGTCCTTTGTAATGAGTGTTTGCGACACAAGTTATTGCCCCTTGAGGCAGTGTCACTTATAAGGGTTATGACAGTTACTTGGTGACACAAATGCTTTTATTTGTGTCCACACATACCCTGCCACACAAGATGTGAAGACTTCAATTTCAAAATGTTGATACATTTTATCTGCAGACAATCAAGTAGTCTAGTAGTCTTTTGAAATAAACCCAGATTTGCCCATGGATTCGACACTAATCTAGGGGATATTCTTGTAAGAGCTGATGAGTTTTCACCTCCTCAACTCCCTCTCTCCAGGCAACCTCCCCCTGCTGAAACCAGACCACTTGCACAACAATGATTAAGGAGGGGGGAGTCTTCACTTAATCTCCATTCAGGGTGGAAGATGAAAAACCTGTAATGCTCACTTTTGTTAAAGTGTCCATGTGGCTTCTACTTTGATGGAAATTCAAAAACATAATTCAGAATGTGTCATCATAATATATTAAAATCAAAAAGCTGTAATACAAGATCTCCAGCAGCATGAACAATAGGTCCGAATAGTGTCTCAGTTAATGATTCATGAAAATGAGTTGGACAATCGACATCAACATGGGGACAGGGGGGGGGTTACAAAATAAGCATTCAAGATCAAACAGTACTGCAGACAGCACAGGAAGTAATAGAAAATCAATTTCTTCACAGTTTTCTGTAGCAGTATCATTACCTCTCACTGCTTGAAGGAGCTCTGTGCAGGGACTTGTTCTATCAAAGCATCTCATGTGCAGGGAAAAGATGGTGATGAAACATTCAATGTTCTCATGAAATCCTCTTCATGCTTTTGCTAGGTGTCAAATTATTGTGGTCTCAGCATTTTTTAATTATTATAGCTATTCTACATGCTGGCTCACATTAGTGCACTGTCACTGTTTTTTTTTTTTTTTTCAGCGCAGATTATCGAACCATTTTTTTTAAAAATAGGATGAGACCTTAAAGTTGCAGTAATTTATTTGTTTGGGCATTTGGAGGCAGCAGAACAAGCTGCATTATTATCAGTTGTTATTACACATAACACATAATTACACATTATCACCACATACAGTTGTTGTTGTCAACTTGTTGGGAAACAGCAGACACAGAATAAGAATAGCATTCATTCTAATTCAGTCAGTGTTCTCTTCTTTTACCTCTGTGTTGGTCTCCACCAATATCTGAGGGAAGTTTCAGACCCTTAACTTTTCCACTGTGTTGAACAGCTACTTGGTAACTTTGTTTCAAGTCAATGCTGTGCAGTTTAGTTTGTTTTGTGCTTTTGTTTTACTGAAAATAGCTACCTGCTTGGTTAGAAGCCAGCTTGAGGAAAACAGTGAACTAAAACCTTTAAGTTGCTGGCTGTGAAACCGAAATTAAACCATAATGCTAGGAAGATGCTAAAATTCTGCAAAGTTGAGGGAGCTGATATTTCAGGGAGTTCAAATTTGTGTGGTACAGCTTTATACTACTAATTTTTATTTAATGTCACTGCTTGGTTATTTCACTTTTCTTTGCCATTGAGTTGTAGTCTCAGATAAGTTACAGTAGTTTCCTATGGTCCATGGGAAACTACTGTAACTTAGGCTATAAGATATAGAAATTTCTTATGAAGGTTTTGAAGGTTAACCACTGGCTTTTCAGAACCTTTGCATTAGTGAGCAATGTCCGTGGCCACTACAGAGATATGAGGTGACTACAAATGCCAGGATGCTGCATGTATTTCAGTGCTGTCCTGTTGGTTTTATCAGATCAGATGTGAATCTACACATGCACTGACACAAAGTAGCTCACATGAAGGCACATAGCCCCACATCATTCTCACAACAGTACAGATAAAAGGATTACTTGTTTGCATGGGAAGATGAATCTGATTAGAAGGGAACCAAGCAAGCAGGGCAGGCCTGTTGCTCAGGACTAACTGTTGGCCATGCTTCTTTATTCTCTCTCATGCTCCAATCAAAACAAATGCTCCGATGTCAAATGAATATTCTCAAAATATGAAATTAAATCAGTACTGCACACTCTTTATCTCTGGTTTTAATTATTGCATTGTATCGTATGAAGCCCTCTGGTGGTTCATCCCTCCTTGTTGTTGTTTACCCAGTGGTCACAGTGAGCAGTTAGTGCTAGTAGGAATCCCTATGCTTAATCCTTCTTTCATCCACACAATATCTGAATGATGCACATTGGTTGGTGCTTCCTCAGAATGTGAGCAGTCTTTCTAGCTTGACCATTAGCTGCCAGTCTTGTTCTGTTCTGACACTGTCAGCTGGGGGTGCAGCCTCACTGCTGTTTCGACAAAAGCTACGATCTGTAGGCCAGGAAGGGGTGCTTGATGTGGGTCATTCGTCTGCAGTTGGTGCCTGTTGCCACCTTCCACAACTGTCCTGGTGCCAATGACAGCAAGAAATGTCGGTCAGCAGGATTTTTATACAGAAATTTAAATCCTGCCAATATTGGCAAATGTTCTTTTTATTTCTTCTAATACAGTAATTACCTCTGGAAAGAGGGTTACGTTTTCATTGGTGTCAGAATATTTTCTACTTGTGATTAAAAGACAGGGATTATATAAATCTACATTTACTCAACACAATGTCATGTATTAATCATTAAAAAAATCTGCAGCCTCAGTAGCTAGAAGGCCATAGACTGTGCTTGATATTGGATGTTTCTGGAAAACAGCAAGTCAGTTCAGTTGATGACCATTTTAAAGCTGCTCAAATCAATATTTTTAATATACACAATGGATCAAAAGACTCTGTAGCTTGTCCTGGCAGATCGGCAACCCTGCAGTTACTCACTCTCCAACTACCCTGGCCTGTTCTCTTTTTCTGGCACTCAGATTCCACTCCAATCAATCTTGTTTCTAGCTGCAGCTCTTTTCAGCAAAAAAAAAAAAAAGATGATAGCAAACTGACTGTATTCCACGTGCACAGAAGAAAATAAAGAACATATGTGACTAGCTGGTGAAGACAGTAGAACATTTAGCAGATAAATAGCCACATTTTTAGTAGGAGTTTGTGGAGCCAAAATGCAGAAAGAGAATTGAATTCAGGCAATTCCAAATGAATGTTATTGTTGTTCTCTGTCTGCTGGATGTACAAAAAAGCTTCTGTTTGCTAACACATTTGCAAGGACAACTTTATAAAAGGCGATGCCATGTCAGATGTTAATGCTTTCACCTCATACTGTGTGCCCCAAGTTAATTTAACATAAAGCTTATTTCTGATAGCAGTATACTACTATGTACAGCAAAGCAATGATAAACCCAATTTACACTACCCACCCATTACCAAACCAGATATACAAATTTAACAAAAAGAAGCAGAAACGAGTCGAGCATCTGAAAAGATCTAAAAGAGTCATATCATTATTCTGGTAGAGAACAAACCAGGGCTAATATATATATATATATATATATATATATATATATATATATATATTATATATGTTGATGCTACTGTTTCTTGTGTCTGTGAAGCTGTATATGCATAGCATGTATAAGTTTCTTTAGTTAGCCTCCCTTCCAAGATTGTCCCGGCCAAGTCAGGCAGCAGTGCAACCCTGGTGAAATTGTGATGCTGCCTGACTTAATCAAGAATGCTCCGGTAAACGATTTTTAATCTTACGACTTAGACTTTTCCTGGAAAGATAAAGGTTATAAAAACATATTCACCATACTAGACCAGTGATAAAAGTGCTTTGGGTTCACTGTCTCTGTCATCTCTAACACACTCTCTGTCTTGCAGTATCTGCTGTATAGGTAATTGTCTGCTCCCATATTTGCTATTATAACTTCATAATATGTTGTAAAATTTTTTTTTTTTTTAAAACAATGAATTACAAATCAATTCGGAATTTGCACCAGTATGGATTGTTCTGTTGTTCTTTATGCTAAGATGTGTTTTAGATGTCTACATTCTGTAGTCTTTTAAATTAACGAGCAGGGGCTTTGAAAAGTTGTAATCAACTCTTGGTCTTGGTCACTCAAGGGGCAGAGTGTAGACAAGGGTTGTGGCAAATTTTGGACAAGCTTGTCAGGGTACTTTAACTACACATCATGTATGTTTGTTCAGTTCAGGTCGTGAAGTTCAGGTCGTGAATGCGGATCAAGAATCATGCTGCTGAAAAGAGAATGAAGTTACTTTAATTCACAGCTTGTTCAGTTTGCTGTTCCCCTGCATCCTACTGGTTTTCAACCACTATTACAGCCCCAATTTTGATCAACCTCAACTTGGTGAAATTCTACTGGTATGTGCAATATACATATATGTATACTGGTATGTAACCCTGTTTTTTTTGGTTGCAAATGCTACATTTTCAGCAGGTTCAACACCACATAGACTCACACAAACACACTGAAAACAGCCTCCTTGTGGCCTGTAGGAAAGCAGACGAGCTGTAGAGGTAAGTCTTCAGCTTTGCTTCCACAAGCACTCATGCGCTCTACCTCAGAGGCAGAATTGGACTGCCCTTTCCCATCTTATTTGACCCCATCACTGTAGCTATCACCTACAAGGCAAACACAATAAACCACCACAACACTGACCATCCATTACAAGAACACTTTACTTTCCTCCAGGTGCACATTAGGCCACTCAAGGGGTGAATGCTTTGGTTTGGTAAGAATTTTGTGCTCTGGCCACACCGGACGAAGTCCCCACAAGGCAAATGCTATAGACTCATTATTTCTACTACTTGTTGCTTTCCACTGCTCATTTCTATGTTCCTACATTACAGCATATGTTTCTACTCTCTGTCATCAATATTGACCTCTTTCAGCAGATCCCAAATCCTTCTTGACATGTGAGTTCCCCAACACATGATGTAGGGCTGGTTAATGGTAGAGAGGAAGACATTAGCCCTTCCAGCAAGGAGTTCAAGCCAGCGACACAGAGCTTTCCCTGTCAGGTTCAGTCAAGTCACATTTCTGTGTTGAGTGCCTTAAACAGCTTCATGTGATCGAGTGTGCTTGAGAACAAAGGGCAAAACAGGGAAGAAATCCATCACACATTTGAAGATAGGTGATGCGATGAGGTCTGGAATGTGTATCCTATCAGAGACATGTTCAAATGAGGAGATTAGTGAAGCAGCTCAGTTTCACAAAGCCCTTCCGGGAGCATCCACTATCCAATGTGACCACACCTAACTAAGCACAGTATGCCTTTTTGAAGCTGTCTGATAATGGAACTCAACAAATGCAGTCAGCTAATAAAAAAGCACCTAAAGCACACTGACTTCTGACTTGCAAGTGTGACCACTTCACTGAACAAGCTATCCATTTGGCCAGTTTTTGTTTTTTTAAATATTAGCAACTGTTGGTTGCCTGGCACTTTCTAAGTGATGATAAGTCAATGAGAATATAAAACCACAAAAACAAGTGTGATGCTGCTTCCTGTCTTCTTATTTCTTTGTCTTAAAGAACAGGTAGACCACTTTATAATTTTATAAAGCAGTTGTTTATTTATAGCAAGGGGAACATGTTTATGTAACAGTATGGTGTTCTATAATGTTGTATTAAACATTAAGAGTTTTATGATTTTCTGGGCTTGTCTAATATTTATCTACACAATTCTAAACAACAAAAAAGTTTGGGTTTTTTTTTCTTCAGAACCCTGCAAGTTCCTTACCTGGACATGTTAGATGTGTAGCATAAGGACAGTTTGGTGTTTTTTCATCCTCTGTGTGGCTCCAAGTTCTCTCCAAGTTTGTTATAGCCAATACAACAAATAGATATCAAAATGAAAAGTATCACAAGGATGATCGTCAGTCTGTTACGATCGCAATTACAGTAAAGTTACAGTACAGTTTCCTCTGACGCTGGAAATGACGCTGCAGTGATGCTCCACAGATGGTGATGAAGTGAGGAAGTCCATTAACAGCAAGGCTAAGACGGAGGGAAGTGTTTAAAGGAACAAAGTTCAGCACATGCATGCTTAATTGGGTAACTATCAGTTAATTACATACACCTCAACAGTATGATCCAGTTGCTATAACTGGTTACTGGCTCATGTATACAACATTGCCTCTAAGATATGTCAGATAATAATTTAAAGCTCCTCCTTGCTAACCATTTTCCTTAGATTAATGAAAATCTATATAGTAGTGACAAAATATGGCTAACAAACTCATAGCCAAGGCAAAGGTTTTAATGTTGGACTCAAAGTCATTGTAAAATCAATGGTCCTGAACAGTCTATGGGGCTGAAAAAGAAGCACTGACGCGTATTGACATCTCTTTGTCTTGGGCAGACACCTGTACAAATGGAAACATGCGGAATCTGTTCTGAAAGATGCCAGCATTTCTCTGATAATGCAGCGGATGTGAATGGGTTTCTCCTCTCTCCCAGTTTCCAGCTCTGTTCTCTGTGTCTTCCTTCAGACTCCCCTCTCAGATCCTACAGAACTCCTCTTTAAGCCAGAGCCTGTCAGCCGTTGTGTGCACTGTGTTATGTTAACAAGCTCTTTAAACCTGACGAGGTCTTCCGCCTTTGAACGCGCGCTCCATTCCTATGGAGACACTTCACGTCTCTCTCTTCTCCTCTCACTCTCATCTCATTACAGGTGCTCCTTGTGTCTTTTACTTCTGCTACACAAACACATTTGAAGTTTGAATTTTGCTGGAAAACAACACACATGCACACAACACACAGGCAGGTCTGTGATTCAGCCGGGGTAAAATTTATACGTAGGTGTTCATGTGTGTTATGTATGTCTATGTGTAAGTGGTGGCGTCTTCTCAGTGTTGTCAAAGTAATTGGCTTGGTGGGCGGCGGCACAGAGGTATATAAAAATGTACATATGAAAAATATGTTGCTACAACAGCCTCCATACCCTCTGGCTTCAAAATTACTAGCAGACCATTGGACCTGGCTGCAGGGATTTCCTCACATTCTGACACACACATGCATCACTGAGATCAGCCGATAAAATGAACCATGTGTGCACACTATTGTCAGAAAGATTCAGAACAGTGTTGCTGTAGCATCATAGCTACAATCCTATAATATCATGCAATCAAACCCTGACATTGATTCAAGGTTAAGGTCTTAAGCAGTAACCCAGGAACCATATGTATATTAAGAAATTACCTATTGCACCGGATTTAACACTAATAGCAGCTTCAGTGTTGGCTGCTCACTGTTGTTACACTGTGGCGGGCGTGTATTAAGTTACTGGTGTGCAGATAGAACATTTATTGTGAAGAAATCACATGAATGTATTGTATTGCAATGTATTTGGCCCTGCATGAAGCACTTGCCTTAAATAATGCTTCACCAGCCCCAGACACATTTTCTGCAAAGCAGGAAGCAACAGAGCAGTCAGAAGCAGCCACAGTGAGCTGCAGATGACAGGTTGTGCACCTCCACCTGTAATGTCACCTGCTGTTGTGTAGAAAGTTACACAGCTGTTAACTGAATATCAGTGTTAATTTGACAATTGATGTTTGTGAGGCTAAATATGTTCAAAAATATCAATAAATTGATTAAAAACTAGAGCCTTTTCCCAATTAACAGGCTACAACTGACCAGATAAAATGACTAACACAGAGAAATAAAACATAGTATAAATATATGAATGAGTACAAAATCAGTACAAAACCAAACAGTCCAGCCCAATGTTTAGCTGAGGAGCCATCCTAATCCTGCTTGTGCTGACATCTGTCCTCTGACCAGTCCACCAGAGTTAGCCGCAAGTGACAGGATGCAATGGATGAATTACTAAGTGGGTCCACCAGGCACAGGCCCAGGGGTCCTACAGCCTCTGTTGAAGGAGGTGACTCTAATTAACATTTCTTTTTAAAAAGCTAGTTCAAGTAGTAACGTTAATATCCCCTTACTTTGCAGTTTTCATCCCAATCTAAGTCCATTAACACCACCATCCTATTCTTATCCATAAATATATATACTGTATATGTAGCTGTCAGAGATGTCAAAGAGTGAACCACTTTCCGATGGACTACTACATAGTCATATGCAGAACCGTTGGTGTTGCCATGGCAAAGGCTTCAAGCTGTAGTTGACATTTTTGCAGGACTGTCACTCTGGTGCCTAATCATGTCACATCAAAGCTCTTCATACATCACAGTCCATTCCAGCTTACCACATGTATGTGCACAAACATTTGTTCCTTGCCTTGTACCTGTATTTTTCAAATTTTTTTGTGTGTGTGAGTGTGAGTGTGAGTGAGCATCTCAAGTGCAAGCACCACTTGTCAGCTGTTTAACCCTGCAGCAAAAGTGGAAGTCAACGACAGCACGTCAGAGACTGCTCCCTTCGATTGTTGGCTCTTATGTGTAGAGTTCACAGCAGGCTCCCCAACACTGCACTAGTGCTGCACTGCCAGAGAATGATACTTAAAATGTTACTGCAGGCTATTCAGCACTGTGAAAGGGAAAATAATTCTACCTGTGGTTGCTTAAGATATTACTTTAGTTATATGTATACTGAGGACATACTGAGGACCTTTCTCTTAATGGTTTTGCAGAAAGGAAAATATGGTTCCTTCGTCCAAGAATGAACTCTCGCAATAGGCCTCAGAATAAATTACCATAAAAGGAAAAGACAGTACTCCTCCAACAGCCACTTGGTTTACTGCAGTCTTAAAAAGTGCAGTATCAAGCACATCCACATTAATGAGCAGTATTTACAACCCTCTTAAAGGGAACATTGCTATTGTTATGTCAAAAGGCCTTTTTTAAACTTACATCTTTCAAAACTTCCAGAATAATTTCTTTAAGTGGTCCTTAAAGTCCCTACATTTAGAAAGATAGTGACACTGGATACCACATCCAGAGCCTCACTATAGTTAGGTTCAGGTACATGGATAACAAGTTGACTGAGTGCTGAGCAGCATTGCCCGATTTGACTGTTGCAATAAACTTAAATTAACAGTTGCTAATTTGGACTGTCTTATCTGTTGTACCTACATAGTTAGCAGTGTGGCTACATAGCAGTGATGCATTTGCACTTCCATATCAGAACAATCTGTATTTTTCCTGTTCTTCCCATTCTGCAAACAGCTGGTGAATGCAATAAAGGTCTGATTTTTAGATGGGGTAAAGTTCCCATTTGTTACAGAAAGTAGCCCAAATACATAGAAATAACCAAAAAGACAGAGCAGTCCAGTAAAGAATAGACAGAAATGGACGAAAATGGATGAGGGACAAACAAGGACAAATGACTATCACCATTCTCCAACAGTGCATTAGGCTTCAGGGGGCACATTGTCCTGTCGAGTGCATTTCTTCTTTTCCATACTCTCTCTTTCATCACCTCCCCTTCTCTCTCTCTCTCTCTTCTGGCTACTGAATAGCAATGCAACACATTAAACAGTCTCAAGAGGGAATACAGCTAACAAGACTCAGCAGTCACTGGCTGCCTACCAATAGAGGCCCATTGCACAGGATTGGCTCCAAAGAGAAAGAGGGAGATTAAAGTGGTATTCAGCTACCCCTCTTTGGCCTTCTGTTGGTTTAAATGGAGGAAGAGGGAGGAACAAGAATTTCAGACAGAATGAGATATAATGAGAGGGGGGAATGGGAAATATATAGATCATCAGGCAGAGGGGAGAAGAGCATGAATGCAGGATGGAACCATTGCAGTCGCTGCTGAGGTCCTGTGTTTATATTACGTGGTTGTCTTATGGCTGCCTAACACCTACGATAATTTTTTTGAAAGGTCAATATTTTTGTTCTCTTTGCAGTCCATGATCAAATGAGCTATTTCGGCAGTAAATAATGTGGTATTCTGAAATTGTAAGAAATCAAACATGTTATATCCCCTTTATCAGGTCTTGGTCACATGTATATGTAAACAATAATGTATTAAGCCTTTTTGTTGCTGCAGAGGCAGCTGTGCAAAATCTGATAAATTGCCTGAAGTACTGTCCCCTGAGTCAGTGCCAGTTGGGGGTGAAGTTTACAATACAGTTTGAAAAACAATTTGGGCATGAGCTTACCAGTCCATGGTAAGCACCTCCATTCTATTATGGCATAATATAAACAAACGTCTGACCAAACTGTTAGCGATCCAGTTGCATTGTGGGTAATGTAGGCATGATGTCTTGAGGAAGGAAGAACTCTGTGTAAGGTAGTTTGGCTAAAGGTCACAGAAGGTGGCAGGAAGGCACACTCAGGAATCCTTGCATCTTTGATTTCCAGGTGAAGTATTTATTTTACAGTGCTGATCCCGATCCTCCTCTTACAAACAAAAGACACAATTCTGACCATTAACAAAACCAAAATCCCCTCTCAATGATATGTTCCACTGATGTCATAATGACATCATGAACACCTTTAAATGACAGGAAGTGCTGGCCCAGCCCCTCCCAGCAAAAGGCCCTACAGGTGAACAAAAGGAGCATGGTGAGTAACAAAAGGAAAAAGGATCAAACAAAAGTTGTGAAATATAAACACCTGTAACCTAATAAGAATAACTTAACTAAAGTCTGTTTCCCCTCAATTTTCCTACATGCTAAAATGGTGACTGAAAGATATTGCCAACACACACACACACACACACACACACAGGGATATAATTTGCTGCAGTCCTTTTACTAGCTTCAGTAAATTATAGCAGCTTTACAGAAATAAATCAATATGTGTCTGACATTAAAAAGTGTAAACGCTGTATACCTTCCTCCACCATGACTTCTGCACTGTTATGGAAGTGAAATGCTGAAATGTTGGAGTGCTCTTTAACTTGGTGTTTTGTGCAAAGGCTCTCACATGTCTATGTTATGGGGCCTTTTGTGTCTGAGTGTCACATTGTGCTCAGTTGTTTGTGGTCAGTTCTTCGGCTGGAGTGTTCCAGTGAAACCATATTTACTGTCACTGTAGTTTGAACATTATCTCCAGGTTAAAGCTGACACAAACTGGTTGTCTGACTGACAGGTCCATATTACTGTGTATAATGGCACATGCATGTAAGTCATTTGTGTGTATTTTTATTTTTTTGTATCATTAAAGCTGAATTGAACTGTTGACTTCATTATGATTTCAGTGGGAAGAACCAAAACTGAATCTTTTTTGGGGGGATCATTTAAACTTGCTGGCACCCACACATTGAACTATCCCACCTAATTATTATTAGATAATGCACTCTTGTCAATAAAATGCAATAGAACTTGAAAGTGCATATGTTAGCAAAGTTGCCTCAGACAGATGCCTTTTACACAAATGTGGCCAAAAGCAGTTACCCTCTTTCGAAAATCAAGAATGATGCACCCTAACTGCAGAATCCTGGATATTTTCCTAAAACTAACCAATTAGATTTGTTGTGAAACAAACAAACAGTTTTAGCACTGCTAAACATGTTTCTGGTGGGACTAAAACGGGGGCAGTAGTAGCCTGAGGGTTATTGTGTCAGGCTTATGTCCCAAGCATCACCAGTTTAAATAGTTGGAGCAGCTGGAGGCAGCTGGAAAAGAGCCATTCTTTCCCCTACTTAAACCTACTATTAAAACTGCCCTTGAACAAGGCACTTAACTCCAAACTACCACAATACCCACCAGCAAGGTTAGTAAATTGGAAGCAAAGACGGTTCTTCCTGCAAAAAAATCACATTATCTACAACACTGGACATATACACTACTCACAAAAAATTGGGATATTTGGCTTTTGAATGAAATTTCAGGATGAGCCTAAAATGCACTATAACCTTTACAGGTGAACTCACTGTGACCTTCTCTAAACTTTTGAATGCACATGATGATCCCTATCCCTAACTTTTTGTGAGTAGTGTATGTATAGGCTGTGTAAACACACACAGCAACAAGGCAAGTACAAACGATTAAGGCTTTAATCATAATTTTGCAACTGTGTAAACATCACAAGTAAAAAACTGAGAATGAATGAATAGGTCACTGAAGAATCACAATGGAAATAATTCCCACCCAAAACACTGAGAGACAAACATAAAATAAAACAGAAATAGAGAGGGGGAATGTGGTGCCATCCTACTTGTTTCTGCCTGGAGGGATTTAATGCTTCAATTTTCACAAAGTACATAAGATGTGGGGAAGAACAAGTATCCAGGTTCCTAAAATGAAAGGCTGCAGGTACATAAAAAGTTCATGGCTGGGGTTTAAACTGCACTCTATGTAAAAATGGTGAGTTACTTTCTGCCTCTGCTATACCTGCAGCTAGATGGCAATTGGGAGTCACACATTTTGTGAAGTAGGACAGAGAACTGGTTTCACTGCTAGTGATTCAATATCGACATTGATGACACACTAAGATTGTGATCATTCTTGTTGCAAAACTGTCCAAGTAATTTCGTCTGCTATTTTATTGCTTTTGGGTCTCTCTCTTTCTTTCTGGAATTAAGTGGCGTTATCTACTCCGCTTTCTTTAGATTTCCCCAGCTTTACCTAGTGAGATTGAAGGAGGAATTTATCTTTTTTGGAAAGAGGTTCATTTTCTTTCCTGACAAGAGTTGGATGAGAAGTTTGAAATTTAGGATTGGAAACAGCTTGACGTACTCTATCCGAAGGTAATGCTTTTGTTCTTTTTATACTTTTTTTGCATTGATTAACCTAAAGAGATACAATGTATTAATTAGTAACTGATGCAAAGCCATTTGCACTTCCAGGATGTTTTAGTAGAGACCTCTTTTCACAAAAGAACACATAAGCAGAAGATAAACTGGTACATACAAACTAATAATTTCATCTTGGTTTGTCAGAATATAAAACTGTAGATATCAGACAACACTGAATAAGGAGTGCAGCTTGTTATGCAGCAGTAATTTCCAAGCTGCTGCACTGTGGTGATAAATTACTTCACTACTTGTCACTGCATTAATGTCTGATAGAATTAGCATAAATCCAGGTTAATGACAACAACTCTGTATATGTAGCTATATTCACTTTTTTTTTTAAAAAAAGATCAAAGTCTGGGGTGAAAGAAAGTTCTCAGTTTTATTATTTTCACTCATGTATAAATAGAAGTTGGATTACCATCTTTAAGAAATCAACCAGCATAGGAGAGGAGTACTCTGAGTGTACAGTACCTGCAGATACCTGTTCCCTGTGTTTATGCTAATCTAAACTAACGAGCTGCCAGCTCCAGCTCCATATTGAATGGTTAGATATTGAGAGTGGCATCAATCCTTACATCCAACTCTCAGGAAGGAAGCCAAGTAGAATATGTATTTAAGAAGTATTCCTTCAGTGAATTAAATAGTGATACTGCTTTTTAAAATAAGTGATGATGCACTATGTGTGTGTGTGTGTGTGTGTGTGTGTGTGTGTGTGTGTGTGTGTGTGTGTGTTTTTCGTAGATTGCTTCAGATCCATGGCTCTCTTTTTGACAGTATTGTCACATAGAGAACCTCTGTTCATTTACTGGAAGTTGAACTGATATTTCTGCATTTCATGTGGATGAAGTCCATGTCCATGACATGAAGTAAAATATGAACATTAACTTTCTCACTTTGTTCTCTACAGGGGTCTGATATATCCATTCTAAATGATCTATATCCTTAAATAACTGCATCATTCTGTGCCCACACATAGCCCGCACATTAACTCCTTTGCCCATTTTTGTTCTTATCTCTTTTTACTTTCCTGTCACTTTCTCTTCATCTCTGTCTCACATTCTCTCCCTGTTTTTTGTCTCTTCTTTTCTCCTACTCTCCTCAGGTTCTATTCCCTTTTCCTCTGTGGCTCTTGACTCAAATAGTGAAGCCACAGTCTTGTTTTTTTAATTGCACAATAATTGTCAAAATATACACAACACACATACTAAATGAATCTCAATTTTCTCAACAAAAACAAAACAAAAACTTCCCTTTATAGAAAAAACTCTCTTATTCTCTAACACACAACAGAGCATCTCAGTTTACAGCTGCCAACCCTTCTTACCAGCCCTGCAACCTCAAAACTACGGACACAGAGGCTCCGCTCACTGTGTACATCTTTTAGTCATGACAGCCCTGTGTATAACCCTGAACTGTGCATCACCTCTCTATAAGCATCTTCCCAGCAGCTACCTTAGTGATGTCACTCTCCTTCTTCCATGGTAATACTGGATCATTTCTGCAAATCTATGTCTGCTAACTCCCCTAGCTGCAGTGTACTGCTCAAGGATTAAAATGAGCATTGTCTCTGAACTGCTCATCACTATAAAAAGGTGACTCAAGCTGACAGCCCTGGTCCAGTGGTGGACTGAACAACATCTGGCGCAAGTCATCTTCACAGTGCCCTTGTACACATGCGCTGTTTCTCCTCTGTATTTATCAGCCTTAGAAGATTGCAAGAGGCAAGATGATTTAGATTCCCTGAACACATTTAAAAAATACAAATATATAACCTGAAAGTAAAATCCAAAGCCAGTCTGTATCCATGCCTTTTTTAAAAATACATATTTAAAATATATACTTTACATTTGACTTGTAGATACATTGAGAAGGGGAATGACCTGCAACAAAGGTCTCCAGCCGGATACAGATCAGGGATGGTGCAGTTCATGGCTGGTGCCTAAATTTCTGGGCCCGGCCCAAATGAACCTGCCCAGTAGCTAAATTTGAGATTTGATCATTACCACCCTAGACTATTGCAATGCATTTGCAGCACTCTTGGCCCTAAGTATCGCGTGGTAGGTCTTGGGCACACAAACCTTGTCTCCATGTGAACCTGTGAATTTTTCGTACGTAATTCCTGCTAACTTCATGGAATTTCAATACTAAATTGCTTTAATACCCTTTGAATAATACGAGTTAGCACAAAGCAAAAGAAGAAGATATTATGTGCAATTAATTCAATTTGTTCTTGAATAATTGTAAAGGAATAAAACCAACAGCGATGTGTACAGTTTTTCTACACTTGTTTAGCTGAAAACTGTAAATGCTTCTGAAGTTACGTCAACACGAGAATGATTAAGCATACAGTACATCTAAAGGAAAGACAGGTAAAATGTAAGCATGAAATAATCAAGGCTGTTGATGAACATAACGCTCTCTTTTTCTCAGTACTGATGCAATTAAATGGAAACCATATAAAGATGGTGTTTAACACACATGCTCAGTGTGATCAAATATAAATGGCAGTTACAGCAGATTCTCCACTGTTACAATTTTAATGTATGACTGCATTAAATGAGGGAAGGAAACTAGCAGTGTTTAGAAAGCATATTCTCGTACTACATAATTTATGTATGTTCCTGTTCATGGCTTTTACCCAAGCACTGTGTACTGGCATCCTCTCTTAAAATCTCTGCAAGATACATACATGTAACTAACTAACTGAAGAAAACATTAACGATTGTGAACATGTACAACAATGATGAGTCTAAATTTCTATGTAAATAAACACTGCATGCAAGTAAATTATGGCTGCCCAAATGACCAACTGTTCAGAGAATCTGTTATTAGAAAACAGTTTTTTTCTTACAGTTTATGTTGTTTCATCCCTTTTCTATTAACTATTATTTACAAACAATTCTTAATAAACTTCCTGGGTATCCTACATGCCTGAGATCAACTTCACACTGCACTAGGTCCCAAGGCATTTTGAACCTATAAGGTCATTATGTCAATAGTGAGATTGGGAGATTAAATACTATGTGCCACAGAAGTGGAACAATATGCAGAAGCCAATAAAACCAGAAAAGCAAATCACATTTTAATCAAAACAAATTTAATTTAATTTACTTTTGTATTTTCTGTTATCTTTATGTCTTTGTCCTGTTTGTTGTTTAAGTTTTGATGTATACAGGGGCTTCTGTGTGATTTTATAGTTTCATATGTTCAAGTCTGGCATGACTCCAGCCATACGTGCCTTTTCATTTTTTTTATCTTTTGCAGTTGAACAGCAGTAGGTTGCCATTAAGGAAGTCTGTATAGGTTATCATTTGATTTCTCTACAATCCAGTATCATTGATATACCATAAAGATAGCCAAGCACAAAGTAAGACAGTGTGTCATCCAATATATTTTACAATTCCACACTTTTATCACACTCAACCTCTGCATAATTACTGCATCTATTTCTCTGACTTCTCGGACATTTAGCTTGAGAGACAATGCTGTAAATTTAGGATCTAACATTAAAAACATCAGCTCAGGGCTCCCTCACAACCATCTTTAAACTGTCCTTCCGATGCAGGAAACCAATAAAACGCTGGATATATATATAAACCTCCTCTTGCTGTCCTTGCCTCCAGCAGTATTCAAACCGTAATCATGAATTTCTTCCTTCTTGTTACCCAAGGTCCCCACTGATCTTGTCATGTGTGGTAGCAGAGAATGCAAACCTATTCAGAATGATAATCCAAAACTGAAATATTGATGTTGCCAACAGAAATTCAAACAGAAACTCCAAGAAATGAGATAGTACAGGACAGCATGAAAGGTTATCATTTAAAAGAGAAGAAACCACACAAAAGTAATTAGCAACAGTGATGGCGATAAAATGAGAAACTTGAGAAAATATCAGGAACTACAAATGGCTTTTATGCCTATTTTGTTTGCTAAGGAAAACTCTGATAGTGCTTTGACAAAATAATCAAATAAGTAATCCTTCTCTGAAGTTTGATCAACTCTGATCAAAGTTCTTTTAAAAGACTTAATCCTGTCACAGTGAGGCAGGTAGCTCTGACTATTCAATGTCAGAAATGGAAAAAGCCCATGCTTATGAGGTGTGATTTGTTTTGGTTTTTTTCCAAATAAAATCCAGTAAAAGGTCAATTGTTTAAGTGGTATGATCATATATACTACAGGATGATATACATTTTGTACCATAAAAAATTTCCCTGTACAGTTAGTACAGTTTATCTGCAGTATACTACTCCACTGGAGTAGAAAATCAATTGAGGGACTGGGTGATGATCGACCTAGATATGTTGTCCCAGCCGACATCTGTTATGAGCACTTTTTCATTTGAATTTTCAGAATGTTTAAAGTATTATGACAATATGCTTAAAATATACCATAAATTACAATTACTTAAAAAAAGATATTAACTTCACTGCCTTTATAGATTAACTTACTTTTAATTAGTACTCCAACATTTTTGCAATTAATTTTTTCCCCATGATGTGTTTAGCTAAGCTAAACCCAGACCCAAAACACCCAACCGCTACAGCCTGAAGCATGTGCTCTGTACAGCCCAATGTGTTTTTGGGGTTTGATTGCGTTTCTGCTATTGCTTTATCTATGTCATAAAATATCAGTAAAGAGGCAGCAGACCTTTCTTTCCTCAGCAGACATTTTGACCTGATGTAGCAGGAAAAACACAGGTGAAAGAAATTTAATCAACAGTGGCTCAGCTGCATCGAGTGGTCGAATGACAGTGAGCCAGCACGCACAATGGTGCCTCACACGGTTTGAAACCGGGCGGGGGCTTTCTGTGTTGAGTTTGCATGTTCTCCCTGCACCTGCATAATTTTTTTCCAGATACTCCAGCTTCCTCCCACTCCACCAAAAACATGCAGGTTAGGTTTGGTGGTGTCTCTAAATTGCCTGTAGGTGTGAATTGTTGTTTGTCTGTATATGTCGGCTCTATGATGGACTGGGTGTAACCCTGCCGTCACCCAATAACAGCAGGGATTGGCTCCAGCACCCCTGCATGGATAAGTGGAATTGAAAATGGATAGATGAATGTTCTTCGTTATCCATGTGCACTGTTCTGGGTTGTGGAATGATAGCAGGAGTGAGGAATGTCTAAAAGGCTGAAGTCAGGGAGAAATGGTTAAAAGCCCCATAATACAATAATGGAATAAATTTTGTTGACAAAATGAAGCTATGGTGGCACAACAGTTGAGGCAAGCAATTCTTCATAGTGTAGGATTCAGTTACATGTTTTGTATTCAAAACTAATGCATTAATTTAGACTTGTTTTTTTTTAAATGGCAGCTGTCAGGGAAGGAATCTGTACTACAAATACATAATATACAGTAGACAAAGCCAACTGTGTTAATTTTTTAACCACACTGCAATCACACAAACACTCTTCACTCTAATTTAAACTTTTATATGTCACATATTGCATGGACGATGAAGAGCAGACATTCACATATGCTGACGAACATGCACAAGGTATGGCCATGCTCTCTCATACACTCCTCATGGAGGCAGTTTGCTGCCAGTGCCCACAGCCAGTAATTGCACACCATTAAATGTCAGCACAGAGACTTCCTGATTGGGAGACTGTATGTGTATTTGTTTTGTATACAAAAAGTGTAGCTGTAATTGGGATGTAAAAGTGTGATAAAGTGCTCCTTCAGCAAGTACTTTAACACGTTACTTAACACAATGTTACTTAAGTAGTTGAGAGTTTGTGTGTTATTTGTATGTGTTACAGAATTATTAATTTTTATTATTAAGTTGCACAGGCTTCTCAGTTTTAGTGCAGGATTACAGATGTGGGAGAGGTAACAAAAGGACAGAAAAAAACAAGTAAATCAGAAAATTTAAGACAAGAAAAAGAACTTGATTTACACTTGATTTCCTGCCTTCTTGATTCTAATCTTGTTTTCAGTCTTTGCATGTTTTGTAAAGAATGGCTAAGCAACACGTTCTGAATCATTCATTCTTTAGCTGGTGTTGCTGAGAATCAGTTCTATGGGACAGTGTTTTTATCCTGCCACGATAAGGGATTATTACTACTAAAAATGCTATCAAATAATCCAACACATATCAAAAAAAGAGTTAACAGAATAGAGAGAATACCAGAAAACTTTAAATAATCAGAAAGTTAGACTGTATTAAATGATGTCATTAATCACCAGCTTTTTAGTACAATCCAAATCTATTCATAGTGAGCAATAGTGATTCAGGAAATTAATAGAAAAAGACAGAAAAATCTTGAACTGTCCTCCAATGAATTTTGAATTTAGATTTTTATAATTTATTTAATAGTTTATAAATATAGAAGTGTGTACATTAGGAAGAAAATTACTGAATGAATGAATGAAGAAATGACCACAACAGGTCAGCTATGAAAATAATAATAAAAAATATTTTAAATAAATAAATAAATAAAACTAAATCATCAGAAATGTGAAGCAAATTCTGGTAAACAAGATGATTTGATTGTAAACTGTAACACGTAATAACAGTTTCATGAAAGAGAGAGAGAAACAGCTCTTCATCCTCCACTCTGTTTTAATGCTGTAGAGCATGCTCTGTTGTCCTTCCCAGATACTGGTGCAGCTTTAGGGGATGCACAAGCATGCACGCACGCACACACACACACACACACACACACACACACACACACACACACACACACACACACACACACACGTGGATACACACTACCATAGGCAGAGGCCATGGCCTAACTCATGCTTTGTGGAGGTATAGAGAATTAAACCCCCCACAATAAAAAGCTAATCATCTAATAAAACAACCTTGCAACACTTGATTTATTCCTTCGATAAAATCCTCCACCTCTGCCGTAAATAACATAAACACAATGTATATAAAAGACTTGCTCTGAGCTAGTTGTGCTGGTGATAGACTGTGTCTGTAGGCAGAAAAATAAACACAACAATAAAATCACACAGAAAAATACACATGAAAAAAATTTAAATATACAGATAGCATATAGACTGCTGCTTCCACTTTATTCTGAGATGACAATGTGTTCTTTTTAATACATTTTTATAATGCAGCTCATGTTCCTTAGACAATAACAGGTCAATGATGAGTTATCTTTTCAATGAAAGTCTACACACACTGCTCTTGTCACAACAAAAATGAATCTGTTAGAATGGCTGACTTAAGTGAAGATAAATGATTCATTATATGCCATCATACTCATGATATGAGAGGAGAGACTTTTTCTTGTATGGAGTTGGAAGTGATGACTATGAAAATAATGTGTTTTAATGAACGCGAGTCTCTAGTTGACACAGTCCATCTTTCATGTGTATGCTCGGCCCAGCTCTCTGAGCTGGACTAGAAGCAGATGACGGCTCAACAAAGACTATGATGAAAACCCTAAATTGTCCTGGCAGAGCTGGTTTCCGGCAGTAATGGCTGCATTATGCTGCCAAAGCCCCCTTGAGTTCTGATATCGCCAGAAATTTAAACCACTGCTGATTAATGGTCCAAAGTGATTTTTCTTTTTCATTTTTTTCACTTTATGTAGTCAAAATTAAACAGATATCAATGGTTTAATTGCTTTCTATATCTCTCAAGGCATCAATGCTTAAATGTATAATGTTTATTATGTATATGTAAAAAATATATTTGTATATTTGACTCATGTCTTTGCATTTTGTAAATGGTGTACTGTTCTCTGAAAATGGTTAGTATAGTATATAGTAGTAGAAATTAGTGTAGTAGTACCCTAAATATCTAAGACGTGGTGCAAGTAGTGGTACCAAGAGAAGTTATGATTAATGAGGGACTCTTGTATAGCTGGATTAACTGCCTCGACCTTACTACTATAAGTGCATACATAGTTTTCCAGGCCAAAGTACCAACAGAGGAGGCCAGAGGATCCTTCCAAGCATTGCACTGTAAATATGAAGTGTTTACATACACAAGTGACTTTCACAGATTGCACCGCCATGTACTGCTTACATCGTTTCTGGGGGTTGGCAGTGATAACAAACATACCAAGGTAGCCATCTGTACAATAGGTAATGAAAAAGTGAAGGCATCTCGTTCTGCTTCTGCCATGGCAAAATACTCACCGCAGGTTTGTGTACAGGTTATTTCTCGGTATTAATGTGCCAGAAGACACGTTCGAATCCACAGATCCAAAAATGTGAGCATGAGAGTGGCAGAGATTGTTTACTTAGCTCTGAAGCTGTTTGAGGGGAAATTAACTTCATCCTGAGTTGGAACAATTTCAGTGAAAGCATACTACACCTTTCTGCACCTCAGACTGCAGCACGCTGATTGGTGATGCATCATGCCTTGAAAGTGCTAACAGACATAATTCATCAGCTCAAGATATTAAACAGAGGAAGACAACTTCAGCTCACAAAAGTTTGTGGGTTTACAGTGACACTGTGACTGACAGGAAAACTGGGTAAGAATTTACTGTATTATTAGATGATACTTTGCTAGTTTGCTCTTAGTGACTGATCCTCAACTAATGCAGAGTCAAGGGCTGTGCTAATGCAGTCAGTCTTACTGAAACTAAAATGGAAAAAATTTGAGCAGTCCTGGAGACCCTTCTAATATCCCCTGTGGTCCCTAAAGCCCACTCACTACTTTTTTTTTAGAGTTGTACTAATCTGTATTTTTGTGTTAATGGTCCCTAAAATTGCTGTGTAGTGTGTAAATTGTGTAGACGCCATACTAATGTTGGATGTGTAAGTAGGCCATGGTTTGCAGCCACAATTCATTACTTAACAGTTTCGTCTAAATTTCCTCCTTTTCTCCTGGGTTCAGGAAAGTTAATTTGATCATCATTGTAGTCCAAAGCATATTAAGAAATTGTGAAAAAAGTAAGCCTGTCACAAGTTCCCAGAGCCAACACTGATGTCAAATGAATTTGTTTAATCCAGCTAACAGTCTCAAATTCAAAGATATTTAATGAACCAGAATATAAATTTGCACAAAGCAGCACATTCTTACATTTTGGGAAGCTGGAAACAAAGAATGTGTACTTTTTTTTCTTTTTTACTTGATAAATGCCTTGAATTGTCAGTTTATGATTATATGTATTTTTATGAAAGTCAGCTAATCGTCTAATCATGTCAGGCTGAGATTGAACCATACACAGACATAATTCAGCAAATCACAAAGCCGTGAAAAAACAAAACAATAGATCTTAGTTTTGAAGACCATTGACACAATGTATTTGTGTTCTTTTAAAAGTCCTATGTGTGCTATTTGATGGAGACATAGGAAATGATGCATGTTTAATGTCTCCAAAATATGCTTCCAGTCAAATATATTTTAGATTGTTTTTTTGTATTTTTTGATGGTATAAGTGTCAAGTGACAAGTTTCTCTCAGTAAATGCACTCAAATAGCACTTTTTTTTTAACCTAATGGCCAAAAGCTCTTCACACTTTGCCTCTCATTCACACATGCAAAGACAGTGGCCTGCCCACCAGGGCCAACTTGGGGTTCATTGTCTTACCCAAGGACACTTTGATACGTAGACAGGAGGGCTTAGGATCAAACAGCCTTTTCTGCAATAAATGGACAATTGTACGATGTACGACACCCCCCCCTTGCTTCTTGTTGTAGCAACATGCTGCTCTGGCTGCTAAACCTGCAATGATATGCCCAAGCAACCCAGACACAGCACTGTTCTGTGCAGGGATTTCAGCTCAGATGCCAAAAGATAGAGGTTGTTCACAGTTTCCTCGGGCCCTGACATATACTTTTGACAACACACATTCATTACAAAAAAAGAAATTTACAGTACATTGTTGAAAAGCAGAGGTTAATCCTACAGAGACAATATAATACAATATGTACATAGCAATTTTGTTGACAGTGCTGCAGGGGGACCACACTTGCCCTGGTCATACAATGAAGTTTGTACATCATGTACAACATCTCAGACACCGCTGACTTCAACAACAATTTCTCCAACCACAGCAACCAATGTCTCCTAAGTCTGCTACAACCAGAGGGGCACTTCCTGTAATAGCAGCCCTACGGAAGCAGGAGATATGCCACAGATAAACATGCTGTGACATGGCTTATATTAGTGCATCACTTTGGTTTTAAGATGAATCTGCTGAAATGCAAGTTTTGTTGGCACAAATATATATTGACTGAAAATGAGTTAGTAATCTCAAGTATCAAGTGTTTATGTTCTTCTTTTTGTACTAATCTGACTATTGTAATTGTACAAACATTTGCTGGGACGTGATTCTCAGGTCTCAGGTCTGGTTCTCTTTGCAGCTTGCAGCATTTAGCTTCAGATTCAGGTGATGTGTGTTTTCACAAAAAACTCTTTGGACTCCACTTTGAGGATTAATGCACTGTTATGTTGCATTAGCTCTTCAAGGAAGATCTGTTTGATGTCTGCTAGAAACAGGAATGGAGGACCCAGTTGTGTGTCATGAAGATTATCTTGGCTATATACACATACACAAACATACACGCACACAGCTGGTGGCTCTTTGCTGGTGTCCACACACACATACACACACCCTTTCCCCATTCCTCGAGGGAAGGTATGCAAGTAAATTTTCTTCATAAAACAGATGGTTTGAGAGCCTCAAAGTGTTTTTCTCTTACTCCACATATCTGTCTCCCTGCCTCAATCAATTCCATTCTTTTGTCTTTTCATCACTCTTTTTCTGCACACCAACAGATGATCTGACATTGTTATTGAAGGTTGTTTTTTTTTTCCTTTAGAGAGGGGAGTGTTAAGTGGAGCTCTGGTTTATTTATTTTCAAATGCATCATTTACCCACCTCAGGGAGGAAGAACAAAATAGAGAGAAGGATAGAGGTAAAGATTTAGGGATGAGGGAGTAGCACTGGAGTTTCTCTTTGGAGGGAAGCGTGCAGACCTCTGAGATATTTGTTTTTCCTCTGAGCTTTAGGGAAGTACAGGACACACAAAGAGGGATGAGGGTAAGAGCAGTGGAGGGGAAAGAGAGGATGTGGGAAGGAACAGGATAGCCTGACGCATGCTTTGCAAAATAGTTCAGGGCCTGTATTTATCAGGTGTTTACGAAACCCATCGCAGAATCACATTTAAACATGAATTAAGAAGATGAAGATGAAAAAAGAAGATGAAAAAAAACTAATTCCAGAATCTTGAATCTTTCTGTGCATAGATATTAAGATAACATTTGTAGCTTTATTGACCATCCTGTTTGGAGCATTTAATAGTGATAGATTGTGAAATTTAGGGGGAAAATACATAATGTAATCATAACCTGTATTAAGTGTGTTAAAATATAATCCAAAAACCTTTAATAACAACAATAATAATAATATTTCCCGATAAGTCACTGGAAATCTGTGTTGCGTCAAGTGCTAATCTGCCAAATCCTGGGACATCAATTAAAGGTTTGAATGAGTTGTAATGTGATAATTATAGATTGCATTCAATACTTACTGAAAGATCGACTGCGCTACCCCTGTAGATCTTGCTTTTGCTGACCCTGCAGTAGTGTGAACAGGTGTACTCAGGTGAAAGATTTTTCATTCTCTAGAATTTCTAGATTTAAAATTTTATGGAAGTGCAACAGTAAATTGCTGGAGTGTCCTGCTAATCAGTAAAAGCTACATGACATATCCCACTCAGCCCGGATAAAAACATAGTTTTACAGTGCTTACAAGAATGCTTTTTCTTGCATATACTTTGCAAGGTGGCACCAGCAGCCCTGATGCTACTGGAGATTTTTAAATATATGACTCCATGAATTAATAAACCAGAGTTTACTGGATGGCGCACTGAGTGGATTGGAAGTGATTAAATGTTTGTCTTACTGTATGTAAGGTGCTGGTCAGTTTTATATTGCTGCTTGCCATGGAAATATCTGAAGCTCCCGTAAATATCAACAGCGAGTCATTTTTTGTGTTGAGAAAATTCATAAGACGCTTTCACTTTAGATCCTAAAAGTACAGCTGAAAATATGTCATGCTATGAATTTGTGGTCAGTTAGAACTCATCCTGAGTAGGTCCAACCCAGAGGTACTTGATAAATGCAGGCCCAGAGGTGTTTTTGAAGTTCTGCCAAACACAGTTTATCAGAAATCTCATACTTAATGTTTCCTCATATGATCAAATGCAGCTGCCGATGCTGGTAACAACTTTCATGATGCTAAAACGAATCCTGGAAAATTGAATATTTTTATTGTTGATTTGTTTGTTGAGAAGTTCCACTGAAACTGTTTTTTTGCTTCCACCCAGCAGATGGAAATGCACTTTATTGTGCAGATTATTTTGTGGCATTTGGAGTTACAATTTACTTGGCAGTTGGATGGAAAACAGAGAGACAAACAGAAATAAAAGAGATGCATAAAAACTTACAAAATAGGAAGGAAAAGAAAGATTAGAGAATGTGTAAAAAGTGAAGCTCAAACACTCACAGGTACCGTGGCCTTTTTACATGCTCTCTGAAACAGAAATTTATGAGAGGGCAATATCCTCTACTTCATCTGGACTTGTATTTTATCTCCCTTCACTGGATTCATAACTCTAGTACAAACTTTCAATAAAATAAATACTACACTCTGTCTAATGAAGGAGGAGAGCGAGAGTTGTAACCTGTATCCTCCAGCTTCTGTAAAGCTGATTTACAGCCCTAATACAGCTCTAATGTAATAAAATATAGCATCTGTCAGAGGGAAGCGTCTCTTTGATGGTTTAAACGATGTCATTGTAGACTCCATCCCTGGAGAGGCATAATATGCTTGCACCTTTGAAGTGATGGCCTGGGACCTTTCAGGGTTCTTCACCGTGAGATTATTTTCATAAAAGCCTCTTTCACGAAGAATCAGCACATGGAGAAAATGTGTTAGTATGAACGTTCAAACTACTTTCCAATTTTGCCAGGACATTTTAGTGATGCTGATAGCGTGACTCAGCAGATGGCAGTCTCTCAGTCACTCCACCACTTTGGTCAGGACTAAATAATCTCAAAAACTTTTGGAAAAATTGCCATGAAATTTTGTGTAGATGTCCACTTTGGCCAGAGGACTCATCTTTCATTTTCTGTTTCATCGTTTCCTGTATGAAGTCAATATTTTAGTTTTTGAAATACAAATACCAGGAAAAAAAAACTTTCCCCTTGGCCTTGGGTGTGCTTTGTGTTTTCATTAGCAATATTAGCATTCTAATATGCTAAACCAAGGTGAACATGGTAAACCTCAGACTGATAAAAAAAAAAAAAAAAGCTCTGCCAAGTTAGCATTGCACTGCCATTGCATTGTAAGACATTCAAGTGTGATTCAAGCGCGTTATGCTTGCTGCATCTCTAGCCACTGGCCTCAAGCACAGATGAACGGCAGAGGTCTGTTAAACTCAATTCACTCGAACTCCACCCACACAGACTTGTTAGTCTTCATACAGATAGATTTTCTTCACATATGCAGCAGTACTCCCCAGTAGAAAAGAGACTTTGATTAAATCAAAGTGAAGTGGTAACTTACTTGCTTGCACATTAACTTTTGTCACATCGTCTTCTTGATCATCATACAGTACTGTAAGCATGTGTACAGGGCTGACATTAGCATTTAGCTCCTTTGCAGCCTCCAGGATGGGTCACACTTACTGTCCTGCTATTATTACATACAGGTGTAAACTGGCTATAGCCACTCGACTGGTCCATTCTGTCAAACTGGATATTTTTAACTGGCAGTGGTCTCAAACCCATGGTCAAATGTATCCTATGCATTGTATATATCCAGCTACAGGTTTTAATGTTGTTGCTGCTTAACCCCATGACATATGTTTGAGTCATGGAACGTTCCATGACTGAATTGTTTCGCATATGCATTTTTACAAACAGTAGGGTGTCACTGTGGAGACAGTTGTCACCTTTTTGGAGCAGAACCTGGACATTGTGGTTTCACTTTGACTCTCAGTGTAGGGATTACATGAATTAAGATGTGAAAAAGTTGTTTGTGAAATTGCTGGTCAACTCGGGAACAGGAAGCAATGGGAACTTTCAATTATCTTAACAGCGAGAATAAAGTCAGTCTTACCACAGCTGATCTTAAAAAGGCACTGAGGAAAAAGAGTGTGGATATTATCACAGATTAGAATCAGAAATTGTAAGTGTCGGGATTGAATGTCTCAATCAAATAAATACCTCCAAAAAGCAACAAAAGGGTAAAAAAAAACACAGCAAAATAAAAAGCTTCATACAAACCATAGGTTGAGGTATGAGAGGGATAATAATGAAAGGATAGATAGCTAGATAGATAGATATACATTAGCTGCATCCGTTGTGGAAGGGAACAGAAATGCAATGTCCTCCAGGCTGTCAGCACCATGGACAGCTCAGCAAGTGCTAATGAAGACTGCATGTGAGGCTCATTTCTATTGACTATTACAGTAACCACATACACTTTGAAATGGCTTGGTGTGTCTGCAACCTATATACAACTATTTATATATGTACTTATACAAATAAGATTTTAATTAATTGTTTATTAATATTTATCCTTACAATCCACAGATCCTGATAGATAGATAAATAAAGTGCAAGACTGTAACAAAGGGGTTCATGTGGGCAAGTGTATACAGTATGTCACTGAGGTTGAGAGTTTTTGTGCAAGTGTGTATGTCTAAGAAGTGCAGGAGAGAAAGGGGAAACTTTTATTGATTTTTATTGAGAAACAAAGGTTTCTCCACTCGGTTCGGGCTTTTTGTTTCAGTATTGTACTTGCCCTGTCTTGGTGAAAACTCTTTTACAGGGACAGAGGAGGCTGGCATAGACAAAAAGTATAGCAGCAACTGACAGAGATAAGGGTAAACATGTTTTTGTTGTTCCTGTATCCAGCATTTGGTCATCAGTAATGAGGAGAAAATGAATTGGAAAAAATAGTTATAAAAAGATAAATTTTAAAAAAGCAGTGAGATGTAATATGACTCTCTGTGTTAACAGAGTTTTGAACCTCAGGTTGAAATGATCATCTGGTTCTGCTGAAAATGAAGGCTTATTATTCATGAATTGTGTGATTCTCTGTAGAACATTATAAACCTCAACAAAGCTTGGTGGAAGCTGTTGCACATATTCAATACATGCTTTGAAGCCTCTGTATCATGCATAACATCTGCAGGCTCAGGGGCTTTCTACCCTGATCCTGGTCATATGAAAATCCAAACCAATGGTTTCCCAATTCATCGTCATGGCACAGTTTATAAATTGTTCTCTCGGGTTAGGGTTCTGTGGCCATGGCTTGCAAATCTGCACAGAGTTCCTCCATATGACTTATCTTAATTACTTTTCTGTCTTTATTTAACCAGTTAACATTAATGCTAACTGTAAAAATAAACACTTTTTAACATCAAACCAGCATTTCCATTGCTCCAGATTCAAGTCAAAAGTGGGACATTGGGTGTGGTTTCACTAACTCTGTCACAATAGCCAACTCCAGATCATATGACACCAAATCATGGTAAAATAATCATAAATAAATAAATCAGTTCCACAAAATTTCTGATCCAGACATTGCTACTACAACATACAATGTAGAATTTTATTTAACCAAATGCTTGTCCAGTATAAGCACAGACCATGATGAATGTCTGCTTTGTCTTCTGCTAAAAAATTTGCTCCAAAAACAATAGAAGGAATGCATAAAAACTGCAAAAGGTGCAGTTGTGTAGTGTTCTATTAGATTGCTAAGCAATTGTTTGTAACTGTATGCCTCGAGTGGCATTATTAATATTTTAGTGACATCAAACCTGCCCCTCCATTATCCCTAGACAACTTCCTAATCCGCCCATATAACCATCTACTAAGCTGGCTGTGTAACTAAACCAGAACACATTTCAGGTTAACTGTACAACATCTATGCTTCTGCTTTATGATTTGGCCCCTTTTCTTAAATGTCCATCATGAGTCTCATGATTCCATACTGGTGAACTATACTGCTAAAAGGCCAACAAACTCCCCATACACTGCCATTTAGAGAGAGAGAGAGAGATAACCTCAAACCAAGAGCATATCATTGGCAGAAGGTTACACTGAATTAGGCCCCAAAGAAAGAGGTGTGTATACTCAACACCTCCCCCATGGCACCTGCTCATATCCGGTCATAGTACAAGTATATGACAGCAGGCTCATTTAAATGCAGAACAAGTCATGTTATTCCCCTCTGCTGCCTTCATCCCACCCCTCACTCCCTGCTTTTTTACTTCATTCATTTAACCCCTGTCCATCCATTTAGCTACTGTCACCCTCACTCCCTCTCTCTGTGTCCCTTTTTTCTTCCACCCATTCCTTTCACCCATCGGGGCTAATCATTAATCTCCATTTACGATGATGGAAAGTTCATCCCCCACCTATCCCATCCCCCCTTAATCTCCCCTCTGCTCATCCCTCTATCTGCATTCTCTCTTACTCAGTCCCTCAATATTTTTCACCTGTCTCACCACCACTGCTATCACTTAGTCTTTGTTCCAATTTACTGCTCTCTGCCGCTCCCCCTCCCCCACGTTTCTCATTGACTCTCATCGTACCTCTGTACCTTAGACTGTGTTGCTTCCAAGGAGTGTTCTGCCCAAACTCTGCTGTGTAATCATGCACACACAATGACTCTGTATCAGTAAAAAGGTTTAGAGGCGCCATGTTTTTTTCTTTCTCCCCCTCCTTGTTTGATACCACGCAATGCTCTAGTCAGCTACAGATGTTATAGCCTTGGGCTCTCCTGCAGGTAACATGTTCTGATGACAATTTAGTCCCTTCATCAGCAGCTGCATTTCCATTTTCAAAATTAAGGTTGCTCAGCTTCCTGCACATATTAACATAATGTTTTTGTAAGAACTTGTTGCTGAAGTGCACAGATGTCATGGAATCAATTCTGGAATACATCAAAGCACAGGTTTGCTTGTTGGAGTGTGGTATGGCCATTAAGGCTTTCTGGTTTTTGGGCATGTAATTTCCAATTAACATAAACCGTGTGCTGAAAACAAATGAAACATATAGGTGTTTCTGGGTGATGCCTAATACATTTTGCAACATGCTGCAGTGCCCATATTTATGTGATGCTACCAATCAAAATAGATGATGTTTATTAAACAGGATCATTTACAGTCAAAGTCACTCAAACATTCTGAATTGCTTCGGGCTAAAGCCCTACGTTAGTGAAATGTGCGTGTGTGTGTGTGCGTGTGTGCACAAAAGGCCCTGACATGTGTGTTGGGTGTGAGCATCCAGGCAGGATATTGGATGTGATGATGGTATACAGGTTCTTTATCCTCATGGGAATTTAATGCATCTTGCTGTGAGTCCACATCCCTCCCATACAGAGATAGTTCAGTCTTTTGAACTGGTTTTAGGATTTAATGAATCTGTAGGAAATACTGCAATGCCAATGATCAACTCTGCTCTGGTTTCATTTGCTGGACTAAAGGTTTGCTAACCCATGCCTCTACTTAGCTTCCATTGATGTCATTAGCCGAGGGGTTTATGTACTTTTCCAACAGTACAAAGATTTGTGGTGTCACTGTCATCTCCTTGCATTGCAGACAAATTTATACATAAATGCAAATAATTCCAAAGGGGTCATCTACTTTTTCTTTCTTTTCTGTATTTTTCTAAAGTTTACTCTGAGACACACACAAGAATTTCAATGCAATGTAACCTCTGTATACAAAATATCTTTTGTCCATGGCACATCAGCCAACCATCTGCATGCAAATAAGATAGAAAAGTGAAAACAATGGGCTGACAGACCAAGTGGTCAGTGTCAAACAGAAACAGAGCAACCTCTGCATCCTTCATCAGACCTCCAAATTCCCAAAGGTCTCTCCACCACTGGAAAGCTGCACCAGTCTCTTACCCCTTGCCTTATTGAACCCCTCCTTTTCAACTTTTGCTCCCTAGATGTTCTTCTCTTAGGCTGTCGCTCGGTCATCTCTCCTTCTCTGCTGTGTAGCACATTAGCATGCACTGGAATTACTGCCTCTGTCCCACTCCCACTGCCCCTTTTTAACCTAATCTCCCTCCTTTGCATGAGCATCATCACCCCGGTTTTTGATTGCCTGGAATTGCCAGCCTTAGCCACTTCAGATTTTATTTTTTCAGCACAAGCACAGAACAGACAGCTAGTGGACCATGAGGACATAGCCACTGACTTTGACAAGAAACATGTTTTAAATTCGAATGCTTACTCCACATTAAAGAGGTTTGGATTTTGTCTTTTCAAACTGAAACATTAAGGGATCTCGGGCTGCTGTATTGAACACCTTAGTCCAATATTAAAATGTTAATTACTTATGTTTAACAATGAAGAATAAATGCTGGCATCATTCTCTTTAAAAACATCAACAATTGTCCCACAAGCATGAATGTATTATTCTTTATCCCCTCACCGGTTTCACAATACTTCACTTAGCCAGTATCATTATTTTAAATCAAAGTACAATAAAGCAGAGCAGTAGCTTTTATCCATTAAATGGATTCAAAATAGCGCTTTAAGGTGAGCTGATATTTAACAGTATCTCACCCTGTTTCACTTGTAAATAAATATATATATATATATATAATGTAATATAATATATAAATTTCAGACTTGATTTCTGATGGCATGCAAGATTGTGTTTTGAATAGCAGTTTATTTCAGACTTCATTATCCAAACGTTAGACTCAACCTGCTGACTGTGTGGATTTAATGAGGGAATATGATACGGAAAATGTTGTTGTGGTAACAGAGGAATGAGCTCTAAGGAAACCGCATATTCCTTCAACAAAATAACTGCTGCCTTGTTGTGGAGAGATATGGGAATCAAGTGACCCATACCCTCATTGTAGGAGAGGACAGACATAAGCTTCAGAGTGTATGCATGCCTTATTATAATCTGATCATGTAAAGTGGATTAATTTCAGGTTTCCACTCATTAGTTGCTATCTTTGCTTGGCTTAGTTAGAATAAGTTATATGTCATCTTAGAATAGGATGTGAAGCCTTGTGCAAAACTGAATGCCATGCAAAAACCAATATCCTTTTTATTATAATGTTTCATTAAGAAGCTGCTTCCTTTGCTTTGATTACAGTCATTGTACATATGTTGACAGTTGTATTGCAGGCTCCTTTTCATATTTCAGTCCATTAGTAAAATCCTTTTATGTATCTAGTTAAACTGTGGTATTGTATTGTAGTATGAATATAAGTATATAAGTATGAACTCATCAGTGCAATTTGAGGAAAGATAAATATTAGGTAACACAGTAGATTGGCAGTTTTTATGAGGAGGTGTTTTTCAGGAGCCCTTCATCATAGATATAAATAACACATTTTGGACACATTGCCCACTTACTTTATATGTTGATTGATTGTCACTTCTTTTGGCTGAGGACATTCAGTTTTCAGTGTACGTCAAAGTGATTGACAAAGCTTTTCATAACAGGAGTGACAACGTATGACAGTTAAACAGTTGTGTGTATTCCTGTCCAGCTTCAGAGCAGTCCATCAGTAACTTTGACATCTATTTTGAGTTACATGAGATATAATTCACCAAGGCTCAGTGTGTCTACTTTTTTTTAATCTAAGTAAACATGTCGGTCTTGATAATGTTTGCTGTACTGTTCCTCCATCAGGCCAACATTGTTGTCAAGGGTGAGGTAATATAGCATACTGCTATGCTAATATTAGCATGGTAGCATGCTAAATACCTAATAATAATAATAATAGTTGTTGTTATAACAAGACCCTGTGTGATACCAGTCTTGTGTTTCCATCACTTATATTTTTATGCACTTAATGAAAAGTTCTTGGGGAAAAAAAGTTGTTTTTACACTTGACTAAGGTGAAGAGGTTGCTGTATCAATTCCAGGAAAATATAACAAAATGCAACTGAAAAACATTTGGTGAACATATTTTTTATCTTTCAATGAAACTTTCAACCCACTGAGGAGCTGCAAATGGAAATATTAAATATGTGTGGTAAGCTGGGGAAGAATGTAGAATTCCTACAATTTATGAAGTCACATTGTTTTTGCACATTTCCATTTTGAATGGAGATGGTTTAACTATGTCCTCTTCATAAGTAATGTTTTTTTTTGGCACTCAACCACAGATCTTGCTCCTGCAGTTGTTAATTACGTGGCACACAACTCCTAATATTTGCATAACAGTGGTGGATAGACATTTAGGATGTACTTTAATTGTAGCATTCTACCTTTAACAGAGCTCTTCATACATTCCATTACAAGGACAGATAAAAGTTAAACTCAACCACTGTCTTCTATATACACTGATAATGTTGTGGTTGATTGTATTTGCTGTGTCTTGAAGCATGTCTTAGCAGGTGCACTCTCCTATTTTACACCATTAACTCTTGTTTCCTTTTCAGAAAAGTATGTCATGTGCCAATTTTTGCTCCCCAGACTTGCCACCTTCAGTGTGTGCAAACTACTTGTGTCTTTTCAACCCATATTTGTTTAAATTTTGGCAAATTGTCTAATAAATATGCCCATTGAGCTTTGTGCCATAGCCATTGCTGCAGCTACATCTGCAACTGCTGTCTGTGCCGATAAGTGGGCCAAATCACGAGCCAAACAACACTATGTAATGTCCAGTATATTTACATCTATCTTTGCTACATGTCTCTCTCTTTGTGCCCTCTCTTACACCAGTGGCTGTGCTCCCTCATTTACAGCATTGATGTGGATTGAAACCAAGAAAGAAAATTATATTTCTCCAAACAAGGGCATTTTTAGTGGAAATCTGTAAGCTTTTCATTTTGACATTTCTCTGATATCTTCACCACTCATTCCACATGTTATGTATCGTTTGTGTTAAATCCTCCTATTTTCCTCCCTCCATGTGTCTTTCAGCAGCAGCAGTAGTGATGCAGCATCAGTGGAGCAGTGAAATGTTGAAGTTAATGCAGGCATCATATGTCACCGTGACAGACACCAGGAGACATCCACAGGTGACTGAACAGTTAATCTGTGCTAATTCCTGCCAGCCACTGCACAACACACACACACACACACACTGGACATGAATGTTGGATCAATCCATTGATCATACACTAGCATCCGTAAGGCATAAAGTTATCATATAAGTCGGTCCATGCATAAACCAATGTATACAAATCCGTGCATGTAAAACACAGAAACAGTTAATGCACAGGATCATGTTATGTCCAGTTAAGAAGCTGCTGAAAAGCCCCTGTAAAAGAAGACAGAGAAGAATTTATTGGATTATAGTGGATCTGTACTGTAGTGTTTCTGACACACGCACACACAGGGCTACAAATACAAATACACACACACACACAAACACACCCTCTCAGGCTCAAGTTCACTGCAAGCTGATACAACTCACATGGTCTCTTTCTCTCTCTCATATTCCCTTAACCCATGTATGTCACTCTATGATCTTTGCAGCATGTTTATTGATGCCACTGACACTGGCTTTGGCAAGCACAGATCACATAGCACATGTGACATGTAGGCACACAGTTGTGTGTAACCAGAGCTCAGTCACCTTTGCTTCAGAGCCAGAATCATGCAAAGCCATTGTGTGCGGTGGAATTATATTGTTGTCACATCTGAATTGGTACAATGACAGTTTGGGAAATTGGCTTCGATCCTATTGTGACTGTTGTTGCACAAAACTTATTGAAGTTGTTGGGGGGGTGGGGTGTCATTTGGCCGTGTGACTGATCTGCATTGTAGGAAGGATAGTAAGAAGAGGTGATTCTTTTGTGTGTGAATCTTCCGGTAGTTTGTGTAACTATAAAAGCCACGAAGGCAGTGTCAAGGGCACCGTTTATTATGATGCATATGATCACAGGTGATGAACTCCAGTGACTACTGCACCGATCTAATTCTGCAAACCTGCTTCCACTTCACTCCTGCTCTGCTCAGTACCAGAACCAACCTGTTGCCTATATTAATCTCTCAATCAAATCTGGACCTGATCCAAAATGCTACACAGTCACTCACTTTGAAGCTAATTCAGGTTGCTTTCACACAGGATTTGCTTCATTCTCATTTGTAGATTCTGTGACTTGGTCAGCCCCCACCAGCTGATGATGTAACGCTAAGTCATACTAAGAACACACAAAGGTACATGCAGTATAGGCATATACATAATTTAAGCAACTCCTGTTCATCTTTAATTATGAAATTTAAACTTGAGAATGAGAGAGACTTTGAGTTGAGGCTGTCTGGCAGGAAAAGATGGACCAAAGATGGAAAAGAAGGGGGGGCAGAAAGAAAAACAGAAAAAAATGTAATGGGCAAACAGAATGAAGGTTCTGGATATTCGGAGGATAGTTCACTAGCCCAGCAAGCTGAAATAAGTTGGTTTGGCTTCTGGGTCATTGCCAAGTCTAAATCTCATCAATCTCTAAAGGTCATGCCAAATATATATCAAATATATGTTAATATACTTATCATATGTTGAGAAATGAAAAAAAATTCAGCAAGGTATTCATTAGTTGATCAGTAATTTATCGAGGAAATACCGCATATGTTTCCAATACAACGTTTATGTATAGTATGTTTTGTATAGGAACATATATATTGTACAATGTTCTCATGTTCCAGCTTGTAACATGAGAGCATTTTGTGTTTTTCTTTGTTGAATGTGTAATTGTGTGGGTCTGGGAGTGTTGGTTAGAAGAAGCAATTTGAATACCTTTTAGGAAATTGTGCTGCACAGTTTTTCCGCTTTTCATACATCCAACATAGGAAACCATTAATTGTTTGATCCAAAAAAGAATGAGTCGTGATGGGTAGTTGCAGATTTTGTGAGAAACAAGGACAGATGGGATCACAAAGCAGAAAAACAAGCAGCTCCCCAAGGGTGTGATTTCCTCAGTGGACTCAGAGGCCCTGTATCAACTGTGCTCATTGGCTGGTGATAATTCGATTTCCCACATTTTTGCATGCACCGCTACAGCTAAGTATCAAGTGAAATAATGAGGGTCTTAAAGAGCAATTTAGCCCCTCATTTTAACTTTAATACGTCCTCTTCACATATTAAGAAATATGTTCAAATCCATGACCCAGTTTTGAATCACCTAGTGATTTTCAAGGTGCATATTCATAAATAACTTTACCACCAACGATGGGTCAATCAGGGGCCCACTACAAACTTTTGTCTTTCAACCCTACAACAAGATAATCCAGTTGTGTTTGGAAATTGTGCTTTTAAATGTGATAAAAAAAAAACAAAACATCTTTCTATCAAACAACAAGGGGAACACATGAATCTCATAGTTCTCCTTTGTCTTGTCTTTCATTAATTATATTCTGATGATGGTTGGTTGTAACCCAATTAGGGTTAGTATGTGTGCACGCACAAGTTTTTCGTGCATGTTTAAATGGCATGCTGTTTTGCTGATCTTCATTTTAAATGCCAGAAGGTCAACTGAGCCTCTCCACTTCATTTTCTAATGAATGCCTTATGCAAATAAGTCAACAGCAAAACTGACATTATACTTCACAATGAAAAACTGAAAATGACAACAGTTTGCATGGAGGTGTGGCTGTTGAAAAATGAAAAATGCATGAGGATTAATAATGTAGCATACTTGTAGCAGAGACAAAGAGTGCCCTTGCATAAAGTAACACAAGGACACAGGTAATAATAAATTATATCATAATCTGCTGAGAGTTCTCAGGCCCAAGAAATCTTAGTGGAACATACGAGACTCCCGTTCAAGAAATCAGAAGTGTAGTAGCTGAAGTTCAAATAATATTGATTTCCAAGGTATTTTTCAATCTTCAGTTTTATGTTTTTAGGACGCAATCCCATTCAAAAACATGAAAACAGTAGCAACAGCGCAGGGCTGTTACTAACTACAGTACATTAGCATGGTTCCACTTTACTCAATTTTTTCAGGTAATGCGCTGTCTAAACCACAGAAGTTATCTGGAAGTCAGTCATTAATTTTATCATTTATATCTGTGATCTACCATGATGTCAACATGTCTGCTATAATATGAATAATAATAATAATAATAATATTTATTAATTTACTGAAGTTTATGTATCTATAAATAGTTCTAAGATATTTGAACTTTACATACAGTGCTTTATGCTTCTACTCCAATATTACACTATTTACTGTACTGGATTTATAAGACATGACACTGACACATTTAGACACATTTAGGGTTAATTAATTAATTTTTAGGGTTAATTTTATTCTCAATGTCAAACTTCAAACAGCCTTAATCTTCAGCTAGTTGATTTTTGTAGCTACTTCAGTTTCTTCATCCCATTAGCATCTGTCGAGTCTCTGGATCCTTTGACTTACACATGCCTTTTTTCAATAAATGTAGCTGTTGCTCACAGAACCCACATCAGGCTTCTTTCCCTTTATCACTTTATTTATACTGCACATTTGTACTTGGCTAGGAACTATATATCCTTAGTACTGCTGCAGCCACAACAAAATATCTACACTCCTATGAAGAAATGCTGCAATGTGATTAACACAATGAAAAATTGTAGCAGTCGTTATCATATTGACATAATGTATATCATCAGAAACACTGACTGGATATGGTACAGCCATTACATTAGCTGTAATATTGTTTACATACTTAATAAGCTAATGCATGTAGCTAATTGCATTTGAACATATTTGTCTGTGCAGACAGATAAAAAGAAACACACACACATACACACAGACTAATCAGTAATCCCCCTCTTTTCCCAGAGTGGTCGTCTCCTGGACACAAAGATTACAGCAGGTCCAATTGTCCTCTCTCACTTAATGTCCTTGCACATGGCTCCTTCCTGGTTGTATACCTTGAATGAACCGTATGTGAACAAGATGAGATTAAAAGATCACATGGTTAGAGAATATAACAATATTTCTGACAAAGCAGTAGTAGTAGTAGTAGGAGTAGGAGGAGTTGTAGTTTTACTTCATAACAGTATATTTATTATGACTAACATCATTGTCATTAGAACAATCAATGTGTAGTGTTTAATTACACCAGTATGTGCAATTATTTCTAGTTTCTCTGCCCCTTTTTTCTCACTGCCCATTTTCTCCTCTCTCTCTTCTCCCTCCCTCTCTTTCCTACTGTCCTTCTCTTCTTTTCTCTTTACCCCCCCTTCTTTCTTCCATCTCTCTTTCAACCCAACTGGTCCAGACAGATGGCTGTCCAACTCTGTCTGGTTCTGCTCAAGGTTTCTGCCTGTTAAAAGGTCTGTTTTTTCTCTCCACTGTCACCAAGTGCTCACTCAATGTGGAAACTGTTGAGTTCCTCCATCATTGTCAGGTCAAGACCTTTGGGATAATGATAGTACTTTGAGATAATGTATATTGTGAATTGGTGTGTTATACAAATAAAATTGGATTGGATTGGATTGTCTAATGATATGAAGAGTATAAAGTAATGTTAAACAACTGATATTTCAAGGACACAGAGGAGGTCTAGTTCGGTTGTATGTCAACCTGACCTCCTAGAAATGTGGCCATTGTGACTCTTTGGGTCATGCTAACTTTGCACTCTCCACCTCCACTGTAGAGATTTGGAGAAACAAGGACTTACACAAAATACTGTCCATCGGGACAAACTGTGTGAGCCTCCTGCAGCTTTCTGAGTGAGCCTGGTTTTAAGAGCAGTCATTTCAAACTCTCAGCTCTGAGTTTGACAGAGGAAATACTGAAAGAAGCTGCCTGGATTGATGGAAAGAAATCAACCTTCAGATGCCACTGTAATTGTGGATCGTTGTGTGCTCAGGAACACTGAGAGACGCTAAAGCACACGATTATCGCTGAAGGGTTTTTCAAATTTTGTTGGTGCCTTTTCATAGCCTACTTGGAGAACACTTTAAATTTTCAGTGATTTCCCAAATAGTTCATATTAGTAAGTTATTTATGTGGCGGATCATGCATCGCATAAAATCTACTTTTTTGTTGCATTTCATTGGTTTCTGAAATGAATGCAACATACTGGCATAGATTACAGTGTTTGGTTTGTTAAGGTTTAATCGTGTCATGAAGGATTTTAGTTTCATCTTGAACTGCAGTGGGTTTCCTTTTCAGTGCTGTAGAGCATGCTCTAGTTTCCAAACCTAGTCACTACACCCTCCCACCAACAAATCCTGAGGCTATCACATAAGACCATCTCAATCCTGGATGAGGATAATATGTGTGTCATTCAAATCTATAGCATATGCTGCCTACTTAAAACCTAATTGGCATGGCTATACTGTAAAATCTCCTGTTATGAGTATGGCATTCGGCTTTCTCATTTTGATTAATTTACATCAGCTTTTATTCAGACAGCGCATGCACATGGTCATGACAGGCAGCCAAGGGCTTATTGGTTTTTTTAGACTTCAGCATGAATTTCTGTGCAGGCAGATATTATAGACTGACTTTTCTGGTCACACACAATATGTATACTGATTCCTGTCATGAGTAAGAAGAAGCTTTAGTCTGGAACACCACTAACATCTGTAACATAATGAGGGCCAATGAATGTTTTACTGCTAGCCAAATTGCCAGATTATACAGCAGTCTAATGGACATATGAAATACATGAAGACCCCTCACACTTACATAACTTAGATGTATATAATTTACTTGTTTAGAGACCCTTTGCTTTTCTCACGCACATAGAAAAAAGGAAAGGGTACACAGTGTAAACCTCATCATGACGTTCCAGCACACACGGTTAAAACGATACACATATTTAAAAGCAAGTCTGATAAATGAGCTACTCTAAATGACAGGCAGCATTATTCATTCTTTGACAAATTGATGCCTTCAGCCCCATATTGATGCAATATTGAGATTAACATTCATGAAGGCACTAACACATACACACACACACTAACAGTTGGGTGAGTCTAAAAGTGCTTTCATACTGTAAACTCCACAGCCGGCAGTAAAAAGGGAGGCAATGTGAGGGTCATTTGGCATTTATCAATCATGATCGACTGGCAGCTGTAAACTTGGAGAGGAATTGAAGAGCCACACAAAGGAATTAAAGTAACGGTATGAGCAGGTGAATGGAGAAAGATGAATGTGGCAGCTGACACCGGACTTTTTCAGTACACCTGGAGCTTCAACCTTCCATGTTGTAAAATGAATGCTATTGTCTGTACTCTCATTAAATAAGGGGAAACATGGCTTACAAGACATTTAACATTTAACATGTCTGGCTCACTGGTGCTTCATGAGCTTGTTGGGGAAGAAAATACACAGAATTTTCAAGTGAGCAAACATACAGTCTGAGCTTGTTTAATCAGTAAAAGAGATCTAAAAGAGACAAAGATCAATACTACGGCCAAGAGTCAAGCAGCTTAGCATATAACTCCCCTAAAACCACACGGGTTAAATAAACAAAATCCAATTTATATTTTTGGCCATTGGCTCCATTATCTTCTCATCTAACTTTTAATTTAAAAATGCAGGGCCTATGTGTATTTTCCCAAACATCAAACTTTTCTGTTTCTTTCTTGTGTTTCAAGTGTCTTTTCTTGCCTTTGTGTCTGGTACATAACAATGAAGTTAGCCTTGAGATATTGGATTGCTGGATCTGTGATACAATATTTACATCTCCATGTGCTTTTTGAAATAAGGATATTTGTACCTTTCTAAATTTCACCATTTCCATCCTTTGCCTTGTCTTGTCTGGCACTGACAAACACTGTCTATTTTGGATATAAATCTTCTTGGTATAGTCAGATTTTAGTGTCATGGTGGTGAGGCCCTGCAGGACAAAGCACATACAAGAGAGAAAAGCACCCCAAAACCAGAAAAGCAGCAAAGAGCAGAACACACACAAAAGTTCAATCACAACCATTAAGGGAAACACACTGCAAATACAAAAACATAACAAATACAAAGCAAATGCAAACAGAGTAAAACATAAAAATGCAACACCAGAAGTTCTCATGGATGTTACAGGGATAGTGATAGGCTTGAAGTCATGTGTCTATAATACCCTTACCCTAACAATAAAAAAATGCACAATAATGTCACTACTACAAAATACCGTTAGCCTTTCCAGAGTAAAGGGATCAGTTTTACTTTCATTGAAATTAAACTTTCACAGTGACAATATGTGTGTGTAAGTGTAAGTTTAAAAAAGTAGGGGAAATGGAAATGGAAATAATCCATTAGGTGCCATCTATATATTATTTTTTTTCTATATAAATATAAAACAGCAACACTCTTTGCAAGTGTCTCATCTTGAAGATGCTTATATGGATGGGTGCCGCCCCCAGATTGAATCATAAATAGCCAAAATAGCCGTAACATTTCATAGAGCCATCATCTCGTCTAAATGGCCAGTATTGGTTAATGACTAAATATGAGAGTTTTACGAAAAAGGAGAGAATCAGAGTTACAACCACTGAGGTAAAAGGAAGAGAGAGTGAGAAAGGGGAGACTTTTCTATTTGTGATTTGGTCCTCATACTTCATCTGCTTCACTGTATGCTGTAAGCACTGCTACCAGGTTTAATAACTCGCCTCATTTCCCATCTTCCACTCCACGCAGCACATTTACACTTCTCTCTGCTTTTTGGAGTAAAAGTATTCTTTGTGTGTGTGTGTGTGTTGTGCGTGTGTGTGGGTGACATTAATTGTATTTTAGCTTTTACCTTTGGATAACTAGCTCCTTAATTAGATGAAGCCACAGCAATCCCCATAGGGTAATTAAGAAAGATCACCTAGATGAGTAAGGTGCGAAACAAAGCCACAAGTGCAGAGCACAAAGGCTGAGTGGTGTGTGTGAGCCAGCTGCCTCATTAACGGAGCCAGCTCTACAGTTTTACCTTTTCAAGTCAAATGCTCTGATGTAGAAATCCCCTTCATGTGGGTTTAAAAGCCTCCTTTAAAATCTTATTTACAGAGATAGGTTTAGAGCATGTAGTATCAAACCCTCACTGATTTGTGGGTATGGAATTATACCACTCCACGTATGGAAACCAAAAGGTTAGCACTGGTACACTGCAGTACCACGGTGCCTTTTAAACATACAGTGATCTGAAAGTTTCACTGTGTGGGAATGTAAAGATTGACTTGAACCTTTACAGTGTTTTGTATCAGATCCTGATTCATCCCACATTCTGTACATCCCTGCTCTGCATTACTACAAGGGCATATAGAGCACTTTAGCAATTTAGTTTTAATGGCACTCTGTTAACCTTTCCTGTTTCACCTTCCAGCCCGTGCTTGGAAAGCACGGGGGATACTGTATATGCTGCTCCTGGGCTGAAGATTTTTGTAACTTTGGGGCAGACTCCTTTCACATCTAGCAGCAGAGGGCAAGCGGGATGCAGAAACTCAGTTTGGCCTTGAGCCAATGAGACAATAAGGAATAAGCTTGGATCTCTTGGTGCAAGTCAGCAGCACAGAATATAGTATATACAGTTAAACACACAGAGTATGAACAATAAACCCATGGTGAAGTTATAGTGAGTGTGTACTGTAATTGTGATATATCCTCATGAGACAAACAACACTGGGTGACACATTCCATTACCCACACACACAGCAGCTTTTGGTGATAGTCAATAGAGCGCCTAACGTGGATTAATCTACAGCTGAAAATGCACAATTCCCTCCAATTTGCTAAGAGCTACAGCTCAGTCATAAAAAATAATAATAATAAATCGTGGTCTGTTTTACATTTTCTTTCAGAGTAAATGAGTTTGGGTTTGAGAGCCACAAATGAATGTAAAAATACTGAGAGAAAGCCTTTTCATTTGGTTTGTTCAGACTGGGGCACAGTTGCAAGCAAGTTGGCATATGTAAGCCATGCATCTGCATTTGGAAGCAAGTTATGCTTGATGTGAGCCTTCAGTAAAAGTGAAATGGTGGAGTAGTGTTCCCCTCCACCCAGCTGCTGGGCTGCCAGGTTAGTAAGGAGAATCACAGTTTTGTTCCACATTAACCTGCACAAAAAATGACAAAGGTTTTGACTTAATGATACAAGTTCACCATCACCTTTTATAATAAGCGATCAAACAATCCTACGGTGGGTCACTCAGGCTGCCACCTCTTGTTTAAACTCATTTTACTTTGTTTCCTTCTTCTTATCATCCATATATAAAGTACATGTGGCTGGTATGCTACCATATGTTTCTGTAGGTGTATCTCTTGAAATTATTTCTTTTTAAAAATATATCATTGATTTATGACAGCTGCTGCCTTTCCTTTTACCTGCAGGGGCTTGGGTTGCTTCCCTTGCTGCCTGCTGCTTTGATTCCTACACAGTATGCAGAGCCTTTGCTGTCACAAACTACCGTTTAACTACAAAATTTGTACAATCAGTTGAAATGCATGACAAAAGCTTTGCTGGGATACCTTTTTTGGGCAGATTAGTTTTGTCAGCCCATCAGAAACTCATTTTGCCATTAATGGCCATGGAACTGAAGATGCCCTTTGATGCTTGTGATCTTGTTTTCATGTGGTGTAGCATGCTCAGAAATAATAGGATCCTGCTTTGGTTGAGGGGCTAAGAAAACATTTTTTTCTCTTTCTCCAATTTGCTTCTATCAAACTTTCCACCAAAGGGCAATTAATATTCACCCAAGCCATGTAAGCACTTTTGTTGCATTTGAAGACCCCTGACCACTCAGTGTTCCATGTGATGGGGATTAAGATGCAAATTGTTGCCCTAATCTTTCTGAGTAAAATAAGCTTTCTTGGTGTGCAGCTAAGTAAGCATATAGTGCATTCCGTTGACGCACGAGTGTTGTCATTAGTATGCAAAGCTCAGCCTCACTGCCATTTCCAAACACATAATGACATTCATATGTAATGTATGTGAATGCTGCAATATTTATCATAAACTTTCAGGATGTGTGTTCACATTTAATATACAGTAGGCCGTGAGAGCATGCTAAACCTGAAACACACAATATAATCTGTTGCTGCTGTTTAATCTGCATGGACATTGACTAACTCAATCATGGCTGATGATTCCATGCTTTTTTCCCCCTTTTTTCCCTCCACACACACACACACACACACACACACACACACGTCCATACAGTCTGACGAAAAGCTGCATAGCCGATGTCTTCATAATTCTTGGGTTTTCTGGGCCAAGTCAACTGCACAGAAGAGAGGATGAATGTAAATCCATGCCTATAGATTATCTATTCTCCTTGCACAAACACTGCCTGCCACAATCCCCCATTCACCCTCCTTTATATTCCTTCCCTTCATATGGATTTCAGCAGTCAAATCGTATTACTCCGAGACATCCTGGTGGCTTGCTGGCCAGGGATGAGGGCTTGCACGGCACTTGCTATTCCTTGGGTTAAAATCCAATACTCAAGTTGCACGTGTGTTGTCTCCCCGTAAGACGTTCCTTCCCCTCGAATAGAATGTGACGTTGTTTTAAAAGTCACAAATCCTATTTCACATAGTGAGTTCAAATCCAACCCGTTATCTGTTCCTCATTCTCAAATCTCATTATGACAACATGTGCTATAATGTCTGTGTTAATGTGGGAAAGGTTTAAGACCTGGTTTCAAATGTGGTTTAAGAGGTAAAGTACACTCACTCGGAGGTCACACAAAAGCTCTCTGGTAATCTGTGCTTTAGAAGTTTAGTTATAGCAATTGCATTTTAGCTTGCGGCAGCTAACAACTATCCATAACCAAGCACAAAAATGGGTCATATTCATGAACTACAAGGGAGACAAAGGTTTTATTGTCTTCACGTCATCAGCAATTGAACAGATCAGGGATCAGATACTCACTACAACAGTGGCTTGTATTGAGCAATGGTTAATTTCCTTTTTTTTTTTTTTTTTTACACATACACATATACAGTATGCATTAAAAATAAATGATGTAATAATATGATGTAAAGATAATGACTCTTGGCCCTATAGGTCCATGCTCAGTGTACAGGTATGAGAAGCACTAATCTTGTTGAAAAATATCAAATTATTCCTCTTGCTAATTCGCTGTAATGTTAGCACGTCCACTTCCCTTGTACTGCTATTCAGAAAATCCCTTTTTTTTGCGACATTTCACTTTTCATGAGACTGAGGAGCAGTGGGGGGCTGTCTGGGCCAGCAAGGTCTTCTCTGCTGGCCTGAACATAGTCAGTAAAGTAAATGTATTTTTTCTTTTGGTAAATATTTTTAAATAAAATTATTCTCCCTGGTCTGTTCTCTTTGTCTATGTCATATTATATCCACTTGGTTGCGCTGCTTCCAGTGTTATATATTTTGGTAAGGTTTTTATCCAATCATATTTCAGATAGCTTTTGTTGTCATCTTGTATGAAGGCCTGAGGCCTTCAGAATCAACAGAGCAGGCTCCTGTGCACTGTAAGTGAACAGACACAGTCAGTTACGATAGCCAATCAGCTCTTGAGTCTGCGGCACCAAGGCCAGCTGCAAGGTCTTACGCTGAAGTTGACATGTACGCATCCTGTGATTGGATAAGCACTCGAGAGAACCTGAAAGGCGGCATTGTGCAAAATATCTGAACTAAACCTGGAGATTCGCTACCAACAGCTAACGGTGTATTTTTTTAACCCACGGTGGCTGAAGGAGGAGAAGGGATCGATTTGGTTGCAGATATACTTGCCATGCCATTTTCAAGATGGACCTTTCAAGAAAAAGTGGATCTTGTGAGAAGAGGTTGTCCGACCCCTATGCTAGCTGGCCTGTCCCAGCAGTGAAAAGGGTTTGTCCATCATTTTCATGACAAGCAACTATGAACATTACCCGTGGCTAACAGCTTCAGAGAAATTCTGCAAATTATACTGCTGGGAATGCCTGTTGCTTGCAACTGATGGATTTGGTGTTAGTTAAGTTGTTTCACGAAGGCAGCAACGAGACACCAAAGCACGGCTGGGCACTTACAAGCTACTGTGCTTTTAAAAACGTTTGGGGACACCCGAGTGGATCTGCAGCTCAGCGAACAGGCGCGCAGGGAAACGGAGCTCCACAACGAAAATGTGAAGAAAAACTGTACAACAGAGCCATTGAGGTCTTCTTGAGAAAAGAAAGAAGGATGGCTTTTATTTTCAAGTCAGCAGGCGATGTGGGGGAGATCTATGTTGGTGAGTGCAAGCATTTTATTTGTATTTTTAATGTTTTTGTCATTTTATTTCAATAGTAATCAATCAGTGGTGACAAAATAAAATGGCAAAAATGCTACAAATAAAAAAAAAAATTAATTCTTATCCACTGCAATTTATAATGTAAATAACATGGTGTGTCAGCTGCGGAAACTTGTTTGATTGTTTTGCAGTTGCATTTTCTCCAAAAAAAATGCAAATAATGTGTTTGCTTTACTTTTTTATTTTCATTGAATTGTTGGTTGCGTTACACCTCGTTGGTGTCTTATATGAAATGGTGACAATGCGCATTTTATTGGACAAACTTGTTTAAGATCACATATCATACTTTTGGTGGACTTATTAAAACTTTATTGACTAATCTCTTAAAATTGGCTTTTGTTTTTGAGATTTGACAGTATCCGTGATCATAGTTTCCTACTCTTAATTGTGAATGCAAGCTTATTGTTTTTAAATACTCCAGAAATTAAGTGTCGCTTGACCAGCCTATATTAAGGGTGATGTAATGTGTATGTGTGATTCTGTATGGATTCTCCAGCCGTGGTGTCGTATTGATGGTATTATGAGATGTATTAATTTAGGTTGGACTAAGTAGGATATCATTGAAGGCCGAGGGGTAAAATGCACGGCCCGCTACTGCTGAGGAGTGTGAACTTGAATACACTTGGCCATAAATAAGAAGTAAATACTTTAATCAGCAGGTGTCTGACCCTGTGGTTAAGCTGTGCTTCTCTGTGTAAACCATATGAAAGACTGCATGTGCATGTGACCGAACCAGAGATCGCATTAGAGAAAGGATTCATGCAAATTTAACAGTTAATGCTCTTTCAATTATCAGAAGGCACACAGATATAAATTCATGCCAGGACATTATGCATTCTTTTCAGGGGGAAACAGAACTGTCACACCATCCTTTCATTCCAGCCAAAAAGTGCACTCAAATCCATTATCTGTTTTTGTTTGTTTGTTTTTGTTGGGATTTGGGGGGTTGACAAGGCACACAATTTCTTTTCAGTCTCCTGTCTTCACGTGGAACATTTCTGTCACTCATTTCCATCATAATCTTCCAGTCTCGGGCTGTTCTTGATGACAGATGCTATGCGCAACAGAGAAACATGAATCTTATTTGGTTTATTTATTTTTTTGCTGATGCCTTTCCCTGAGCAACAGGTGATGAAAAAGATTCAGAACTCAGATATGTCATTGGAATATACGATTTTGCATGTGTGCACTCAGATTCCAGGCAGCGAGATCCACGTTGGTCTTGAGTGCGTCAGGGCAGCAACTCAGCGCTATTATCTTGAATCAACACTGTGTGCTGACCAGGTGTCATTAGGTTGAGATGGATTGGTTGTGAGGAAGAGCCTCTTAAGGCCATAGGTTACCCACACACATAAAGAGATGCTTCACTGATTTCTTTCAAATTTCAAACACTCTTGACTTACAAGAACAGAAACTAGTGCTGTAACTTGATACAGCGTACAGAGTCATGGAGCACACACACTTTTCTCTTGGTCTTGTGAAGTTTCTCCTCTCTGCTTTTTCTCTCCTTTTCCTCTCTCTTTCCTCCTCCACATTCGCTGCGCCTTTATTGGAGCATTAATCTAGGGTTGTACACTGTATCATAGGTGTTCAGCTATGCTAAACATGTACAGTTTGTAAAGAAGAAGATGAACATTTTCTGTGAGGATTTTACTGCTAAGATCAGTATAAATTTGCCACTTGCCAAAGGTGTGAATTAACAACATATTCCCACTATGCTAATAGAAAATATCATCTTACAAATAATGTTGCATTTGCATATAAACATCATTTTCAGTGGCAGGGTATATTTTGAATTAAATAAACACTGGGCTTGTTTAATTGACATGTCAAAAGGCTTCAAGAGGCCATGGCTATCAGTCCCATCTATGAGAAACACTGTTTTTTGTTTTTTTACACTTCAGTTGCTGCCTTTCTGCTGCAGTTATGAATAAATTGATGGATGACATTTGCAAATGCTGCAATTAATGTTTGCAACTAATGTTTTTTTCTGAATTAAATAGATGGCACATTCTTGTAAATCAGATGGGGGAGTCCTTCTTATGATTTAATTAAAGTTCCACAGTTTTGTACCTCTCAGCAGAGGAGTTAAAAATTACATACTCACAGAGTGGAAAAAAGAAAAGTGTGTTCAGGGTAGGCTGAAGTTTGGTTTAAATTTACTCCCGGACATTATCCCTTTTGTTCTTTGAAATGTAAAGAAAATATTTGATCAATGAAAAAAAATACTCATACGCCAGACTATCAATTAAAATTCACTCATGATCCCCCCCGCATGACATTTATTTTAGACTGCCTTTGTAGTGGAAGCATAGGAGGAATTACATAAAATACAAGTCAATTTGTATGTGTCCACAGGATCAACAGCACAGTGAGTCAAGATGACATTGTGATGTTTATTTCAGTATCTGCTTTAAGCCTGTAACTTGAAGTTAAGTGGCTCTGTGAGTTATTCTTTCTGAGCTGATATCAGCTGCTTTTCAAGGCTGACTGAAACTACCACGGGCAGGGGAACAGTTCAGTCTGTGTCGTAGGGTTTTTCACTTCAACAGAGGCTGATAAAGTTCACAAACCTTTCCAGACATAGAGTATGACTTTACTTGTAGATGTAGTTGTGTTGTTTCTAGTGTTCAGACATGTTTTTTACATGAGAAAATGTCCCAGTCATGGCTCTATTCAAATGCCATGTTACTGTTGAGCCACAATGCCTCCATGATATTTGCTACCTGATGCACACAAGTGGAGCAGTGGTGCTGGAGAACAGCGTTGACCTGAAAACTAATGATGTCAGGGAAGAAGAATGCTCTCAGTGCTCTTCCATGCTGCATCTGTAATGTGAAAAGCTTTTACACTGAGCCTAAATTCAAGCCCCACATGGGATCACAAGGCACTGTGGTGCAGCGGTCAACCCTGCAGCCTCATAGTAATAAGGCTCTTGGTGTGAACCCTGGTTTGCTTGGCCTTTTCGTGCAGGGTTTGCATGTTCTCTCTGTGTTATTTTCCTCCTCCCACTCCACCAAAAAAAAAGGAGGTTAGGTTGACTGGTGGCTCTAAATTGTCTGTAGGTGTGAGTGTGAGTGTGAATGGTTGTTTGCCTCTATGTGTCAGTCCTGTGATAGACTGGTGAGCTGTCATGGGTGGACCCCGAAGTCAGCTGGGATCCAGCATCCATAATCCGTAATCCATAATGGATGCACGAGATCGCTACACATATTTTTCAGAATATAAACCATATTGTTTGGTTTATTGTCTGACAGTCCCCATAGAAGGAGAAAACATTTTATTGTAATTCATCTGATATTTGTAATATTCCCAAGACTTTGTAGTTTATTAAACATATTTTTATTTCCTTGCATAGAAAGTATCTGTAAACTGTAATCTTTTTTATAACGACAGCCTGATCTTTGAAATTAACTGCAGGGACGTAGCCAAGATGGATGCCTAGGACATCCATAAAGACATTGCTCATAGTGATGAACCTACAGACAATCTGCACCTCCCCATAGCTTTCTAGAAAGCTATGTTTTAAGCTTTCCAGTTCACAACTTGTAGACTGTTTTCAACAAGAGAAGCTCTAATAACCCATCTCATGCTACCTTCTCAGCAGCAGACAGCTGATAGGCATGGTTGGTGACTGGCTGGTGAAAACAGTGCAGCATCAGGCAGCTGGAGAGTCAGACTCCCTGAGGATCTAAGAGGGAACTGAATCCTCGGGTGGCCAGAAACATTACTGACAATGATAATGTTGCTTTGTAAATAAGCAGCTGTGAGAGGAATATGGTAATTTAACATCAGGAAAGGGCTGTTTGACAGCAGCCCAAAGCGATGAAAAGATAAAACAAATAATATCATAAAAGTATGGTTAGATGTTGTTTTAGGTGGTTAAAATACATTTTGTACTGAATTCATGCATTCAAGCAGTTCATGGCCCAGCGCCTCTGTTGTTACACCGTTCAGCTTCTGCAAGGTGGGAGCATACCCACTCAAATCCACTGCAGGTAATAAACTGAGGACACATGCGTACTGACGCCACTCCAGATTATTTGAACTATCCCTTTAAGTGACATGCATTCCACTGGAAAAAGAGCCCATCCAATATTTGTTTCAGAATTTTCTTCACTTCTCTTCTTTTCTTAATGAGAGGGCATTCAGTCAAAACAGTCAAAGTGATAGCAGGTCAGACCTGTCATTATGGAAAAGATCAACATCTACAACCGCCAGCAAGTTGATGTCATCAAGTACAAAGATCCCAGTGCTGAAAGTGAAATTGAGGAGACAAAAGATGAGGATTTTATTAAATTTCCAGAGGAGTAACAGAGAGACGTGTGCATCTGCTATGAAAACATATACCTCTTCTTTTGTGCCTGTGTGTGTCTGTACTTTTGTAACCGTGTAGAGTATGTGCGCTGCAGTCATGCGTATGTGGACCCCCTCTACATCTGCCTTTGTGTGTATAGCGCAAGTGTGTATGATCCATGTCAGCTGTCTTTGCCATAATGGGCCAAGCTGGTGACTTACTGGCAACCTGACATTTGACAGAAAACGATGCATATTCATCCCTCTGCCTCACGTACATACACACCCAGGCTGAGTGGCCCCCTGTGGTTCCGCTGCCACCGAGCCGTATGGATGATTAGTCAAGGCCATAGCCTTCACCTTCTAAAGTGCTCTTTCTTATTCTATGCCCTATTTTCAAAGTTTTGCGCAACTCTTTTTAAAAAAAAATTCCCCTCCATGCTTAAGAATTTGTTTATGGGTCTATTTTCTCTCTCTTATCGCTCTCAGATTATCTCTCTGTTTATCTCTCCTCTTCACCTGTCTCTCTTTGTCTCTGTAAGAAAAAAAAAGGATTTCAAAAGCTAGACAAGTTGGTCATAACAATTACTCATTGCCCTCTGTAACAATTATTTTTCTTTAAAGAAGGTAAAAAAGAGATGTTTGGTGCAGAAAGAAGGCAGATTTGGAATCGCAGGCTCCCCTCAGTAAAACTGAACTCCTGTCTGAACAGTTTCCCTGCTGTCATTGCGCCCTTGTTTGCTTTCCGTCCTTTTCATCCATCTTCTTTGCATCCCTTCACATCGCACACCTTCACCATAAAATGATTTGACAACTGCTTTGCTACCTGACAACTATGAACTCTGCGCTCTTGGGGGGTGCGAGAGTAACTCCACTCACTTCCAATCGTTTTATGCAAATGATGATGTATCACATCTCCATAAAGTTCCCTCGGAGCGACACGGAAAGTTTTAGTACTTTGCTTCAGGTGCAAACAAAGTTGCTGCAGAAGAAATTATTAGCTGTGGAGGCACATTGGACACAAGCACTCAGGGAACTCATTCATTTTAATTGCATCTGAACTCAATAGTGAGTTTGAACATTTTGAAATATATCTGTGTGATGTCTGATATTCAGGATATGAATATATCAATAATATTTGCTGCAGGTTTATTATACATTTATGTGATTGTATTTCCGTAGTTTTGGCCTTTCTATTGACTATAACAACTATTTGATACCTAAAAAAAAAAACGACTACATTTTTCTATTTCTCCAAAGTAACACTTAGACCACTTTCCATTTAATGTGAACTCATTATTCTTTCATTATTGGAGGCTTCGCTGTTGGATCCCATGCTTTCCTGTTGACTTGGGATGTGCCTTACCATTGATCCAACACATTAAAGATACATATGAAACAGCTACTAATGCAATGCATGATGCTATGCAATCCATAATGCAACAGTCTAATTACCTTGCCTGTTGCAGCATGCAAATGTCCCATCACAGTTTTATAATGGAGATTTTTTCTTACACTTCTCATAATAGCATAAAAGATCTTGAACGTAGTGTTTTGCATCATTACTTCACTGTAGAGCTGCATTGTGGAGCTTATACTGTGCATTATGTTTTACATTTGCTGTATAGTTTCCTTGTTTATTGTGCATTCCTCTAATATCTCGGTTTCTCCTTCCTTGACAACTTCATTTTCTTAGATCATTTTATTTATGATATGTTTATCTGCTTCTGAGTCTTTGAAGTGCCGGAGGGTTCTGATCTCCATTTCCTGGCGGGAATCATTAAAGTTTCATTTTCATCTTTTCTAATGCCATGGCTGGCTTTGTGTTTGTTGTTCTCATGAACCAGAGTGAATGTTTGACTGACGTGGTGACAGCTGCAGGCGACAGAGCTCTTTCTTTAAGTTCTCCCTGCTCCTGTGCTGCTGTGTTGCTGTAACCTGGCTGACCCTGCACAAGGTAAATGGAAAATTTCCACTTTGGAGAGTCACTTAAATATGTCACAACACAGTATATAAGAGTGAACTACTTTGCCACTTTCACATAAAAAAATATATCCCTCTAAAGCAGAATTGGTACTACTACTGCCTCTCTGGCCTTCACTGTTTTTTCTCTCCAAGTTTAATTCTCTCACCATCCCTTAGATTTTTATCTTCTCTTTCTCTAATGTCCTTTTTATTTCTCTCCTTCTCTGCCTTTTCTCTTTGTTTTTTTCCCCTTCTCACTTGCCTCTGCACACTTTCTCTCCCTGCTTCTCCACTTCTCCACATGGCCTCATCCCAAACTTTTTCTTTATAATTTGTTTTTTTCCTCACCACTCTCACTACCTTGATTTAAAGTTCACCTCATTTATGACCATTAGATCTTTATAGCACTCTGATAGCAAAACACATCTTGATATATTGTCGTGCCCTTTTGTTTTCCTACCACCATCCTCTGCCCCTGTCTTTGCTCTTCCTCTGCGTTCGTATGTATATGTTATCCTCCTTTCTTTAACCTTGTTCCATTCTGTCTTTCCCTCCAAAAACCTGTCCTGGCACATTAGAGTAAAGCTTTATTCCTACAACAGTTGTGACAGTGAGTCGTCTGGAAGGTTTCAAAGACTCCACAGCAGCACCGTTTTTACTTCCTGCAAATTTTACTCATGAGTGACACTGACCAAACTGCTGCAAAGACATTCCTTCCAAACACCCGTGCTTATATCCAAACCAGACTTTCCAAGTAATCCTGTCAAAGCAACATAGGAAGATTACAGTCTTCATGAAGCTGAGGGCGAATGGCCTCTGGATGAGTGAAATCCACAGAAAGATGGAGTGTTGGAGGAGTTAGGTTGAGTATGTTTATATGACCTCCATTTGACTGTTTCCACCAGATAAACAACATCATCACTCATTTGTTCCAACTCTTTAAACAACCTACAAAATAACTTTCCTAGCAAGCAAACTCATGTAACTGTACAAATAATAACTGTTGTCAATCAAAGATAGAGGCAGAAGTAAGACTTCTAGTAGTTCAGCATCAGGCAAGTACATACACAACTCATTTAACATTTCATCATTCAGCAGGGCGGTGACCCTAAACGTAGAGCCAAAGCAACCAGAGAGCTTTTCTCACTGAAGAGCTGGAAAATTCTTGGTTGGCCGTGCCCTGTCACATGACTTCAGTCTGAGTGAGCAGCAGTCCACCGACTGAAGAGCAGACCAGAATAAAGGTGACCCCACAACATGTGGGAGGTGAGGAAGACTGCAGTGAAGCTCTGGAAGCATCACCAGGGAAGAAACAAAGGACAGTCACTGACAGCAGAGGAGTTCACACAGAGGGATCATTCTGTGTACCTGTGTATCTACTTTTGAACTCCTAAAATTTGGACTGTTTCTGTTTAAAGGCCGACAGCTCCCACACAGTTCTTTCTGTATTCATGTACACCTCCTCAAATGATTTGCCATTTTAATTTAGTATCTTGTTATTTTATTTCAGAGTAAATGTTCTGAAGTACTAAGCCCCGAAGAACAGAAACATGTACAACCATCCAAATATTTATGGACTGGATTGTATGAGTCATTATTGTAATGCTGTTGGAAGGCGCTGGTATATGATCTCATCCTTATTGATGGAGGCAGAAGAAAAAAACACTCATATTGATCAGGTTGAAGTACTTTTTTAAAGCTTATTTTTTAGAACTTTTTATTTCAAGAATAATTCTTTATTTTTCAGCACAATCACTATCTATCTATCTATCTATCTATCTATCTATCTATCTATCTATCCTCACTGATACATTCATTCCTCCTTTTCAGCCATCCATCTTATTTTAATTAATGAATAAGCCAGTCAGTTTAGAGCTGTCTGTGTGTGTGTTTGCTCTCATCAAGTTTCCTCTCCTGTGCTCCGGTTTCCCTGAGCGGCCTTACAGTAGGGACATTCAGCCCCTATCAATATTTAAAACGCATTCTAATTAAGCCCCGGCTACACCCTTGGCGCCTGAGACGAGCAGAGGGCTGAAATTAAAGGCGCCCCTCACCCTCCACTGCCTCCACGTCCCTGCAGACCGACTTTTCATCAACCTGAAAACAACAACAAACAACAAATTGCTGCTCACTTGCCACATCTGATGAGGTGGGGGTCTGAGTGTGGGGGGTGGAGGGTGTGGCCACTGCACAGTGAAACATGGTTCATCTAATAAGGGGTTAAATATTTAGGACCTCCTTAATGCGTCTGGACAATGCGACTGCCCTGACAGATGACTGATGTATGTAGGTTAAGTTAGCCAGGGATAAAGAGTGTGTGTGTGTGTGTGTGTGTGTATGTGTTTGTGCGCACGCACACATAGTCTTGTATTCCTGTAAGATCCTGTTTCAGCACTTACGATGAGGAAAATGTTTTGCCCCCATTTGATTGAAGTGACCTGAAGAGACTAACAGACTGCAGACAGTCACAACTGTCTGAGTGTGAGTAGACTTAAGAGAGTGGGAGGAGAGATGGATGACATCATACAGATGAGGAGAGGAAAACTAATGATTGAAAGATGGAGAATGTTTACAGCTGTCACTGTGACGGAGAGCAGCTAGAAGGTGTGCACAGGAGAAAATACTCACTTCCTTTGCATGATCTCACACACACACACACACACACACACACACACACACACAGTTAGTAAGATGCTTCCTACACTCCCTATTTTAAAACCAAAGCAGGCATATTTCTTTATTTCTCTTTTCCTTTTTCATTGGAGCATTTTGAGTAATGACAAACGTGAGAGGCTAATCTCAGATGTGAGAGAGCACAGTGTTTGATTTTCAGCAGCTGTCCTTCATGAAATGCAAACTCCAAAGTATTTAGAATAAGCTTTCAAGTCGAAAGTATTTTTTTGCATTATTTTAAAGAAATCTGTTTCCTCTATTTAAATTACATGTGAGAAATGAGGTAACAAGGTGGGATTGGTTCTGCTCCCTCTCCTCCTGCACTGTGCGCAGTGACTCATGCCAACATGTTTAAAGTTCTGTCTTTGCTCAGTAGCTGTGCAAGCACAGTAGAGGATGGTTATTGCAAATAAACAGTGGTGAAAGGCTGTGCTGATCCCTACAAGTGGTGAGGTGGAAGGTGGGGGGAGCCATGCTGGGAATTACATTTTACAAGTAAGTAACTGTTGTGTTCAGATGAAAAATGATAAAAATCCAGAAAAAGCTAACCCAACCTCACCTGCAGGTGTGTTTGTCAGTTCCCTTAAGTGTTGGTTAGATATAGCGACTCAACAACACTGTCTACTAGAATTTGTGTTTAGACTAATTGCTCTTGAGGTTACAGTGTGGTGGAACGTAATGGCTAGCTCGATTATGATCATGATTTCAAATATTCAGCACTCCATCTGTGGTTAGGTTTAGATGTGATTGTTAAGGTCAGGGACAGATCATTATTTTTTGGCTGTCTTTTATGGAGTCACCCGTAACATTCACTCCAAGTGCGGTTCATTTCATATCCTAACATTTCTAAGTCATTTTTTTCCTGCTACTACTCAGGGCTGAAAATGGTGCTTCCAACTTCAATTTTCAGGTAACAAATAATTTATTCTATATTTTTATCACAGTTAATATGCTCACATGGATGATTTGGATGTCTCAGTTCCTATTAATAACTGCTCAAATGTTTTTTTTAAAACTGCTGTTGTCTTGTAAAAGTATGAGTTTTCTAACGCTGGCTTCAATGCCTTCACCTTCACAGTCTTCATAACAAACATGTTCTTTATCTTCTTAGATTTGACTTCTTCTTTTTGGTTGCCAAACTTTCCTTTCCTTTTCCTCTTCAGTAACTCCTTTCATCGCTCTCCGTGCCACAGCCTAAAGCTCCATCTGATGAACTGATTCATGTCAAATTTTGTTTATCTGCTTGCTCGCCTGTCGTCATTGTATTCCCACCTCTTGCATGACGCAGGGCGCTTGTCTGCACGCGTGTGTGTTGTGCACGCGCACACGGACGTGGGTTCAACCTCGCCGTGTTCAGTCAGAAAGCCTCGTCTTCAAAGCTTTGTTGGTTAACAAGATGTACGGCGGTTTGCACTGAGGGAAGCGTCTTGAAAGACGTTTATTTCCACCTCATTACACTCAGATTTGCTCTGTGCCCCCTCCCCACACACACACACACACACACACAATTACAAACACACAGAGTCACATGGGCAGAGATCATAAAAGACCCCCCCCACACACACACACACACACACACACACAGCAGAGACACTAATAAGGGTCTGATTGAAGTGCTGATGCCTTAGAGAGGGGTGAGCCCCACGTTTTGAACCCATGAGGGGCTCAATCCATCAACCGACGCAGTGACAGGTTCATAACACATGCAGAGATGAAAAAGTGCAAGTGTGTGTGTGTGTCCTACATCACATACTTACTGTGACTCATATGTGAGGGAGGCCTTCCCTGGGCGCGTGTGTGTATGTGCATTTATGCAAATGTGTCTTTTGCATCTAACTTGTGTATAGTGTATGGGAGAATACATTTTTATACATTTTTCCAGTGACAACTCAACTCAGTGCTATTAGACTATTCATACAGCTATAATTATTCATATCCATTGTGTACTTATACAAGTGTGGAATGTATAGAAATATTTGTATGTTTCTGGCTGACTGCTCTTCCTCTCTGAGCTGTAGCGCTGCACACACTGAGTGTCCAGGGAGGAAATATGAGTTTATTTGTTGAAATGACTGCAGGACAATGCAGCAGATAACACAGCTAATGGAGGGAGATGATTCAGTATAAAATCAATGCAGGGCTGATTCTGTCTTCACACAAACAACTAATTGATCTGTCTGTTCATGACAAGCCCCTCCCCTTGAGGATAGTGGAAGGGAGGTCTTTTCAGTGGTGTGACCATTAGCTCTCGAGCATTCCTGGAGCCACACTCTTGATTGAGTACTCCAGAAATGGGTCCATAACTTGTAACGCCATCTCTTCTTATAGGGTTGTGCTTGTCCCAGGACCTTGTTTTTGATTGTAAGATTGATTGATTTGAAGTGTTTCATTTAAGCTTTGCAGTGTAATAAGTGCCATAAAGACAGCAGCGAGGTGTGTCACAGCCATTAGTGCAGTGCTTCTCAATTATTTTCTGTAACGCCCCCCTAGGAAGAGGAAAACAAGTTACGCCCCATAAAATTGTCTATAAAATTGTTACCTTATATGACGCTAACAGTGTTCGCTGGTTTACTGAAGTAGCATTCACAAAGTGGGATGATTGTTAGCAATATTCAACATGTTTTCGCTGAGAAAAAACTCCAGCAGCAGTGTGATTGGGGTGTAATGTCTTATGTCGTAAAGTGGCACCTTAGTTTATTTGGCTTCATGCTTCAGCATTTCCAACTTTCTTTTCATACCTGTTAAAAATTTTTTCCATGTTGTCCCTTAAGGGTTTGTATACTGCACTTCGCTTGCTCGGTGCAAAAATAACCCTACACCATAGAGCGAATACTCCCTGCACACACTGTGACAATGAGAGCGCCACTGCCAACTACTGTAATGGAGGTGCAATTACACTTTATTCTAGTACAGCAAAAAAGAAAAGCATGTTTCCCAGGGTCACACGCGCCCCCCTGGCATCGCACCCCACTACTTGAGAAGTTCACCTTTCACCTTTTTTGACAATTATTTACTTTAATGCTTATTCTTTTATGTTTACTTGCTACAGTATCTGCTAAGGTCTACTATACTATGCTTTAGGTTGAGAAACATTGTAGTTATGACAATTAAACTATTAGTAGGTTAAAGCTAAGCAACTAAATATGAGAAGATATAGGTTTGGGTTCATAAAAAGTCAAGCGAGCTCCAGCTCCCTTCAGAAAAGCCAGACTGCAACATGCCCAAAAGACTCACTACTTGCCACTCACCACTACTCACTACTACTTGTTGTCTGCTGTACTGCATTTGTGCTGAATGCTGGACCTGATTCATGAGGTGAAGAATATGGACATAATTTACTTGGCTGCACAGGTCACTCTGTGTAAAACTCACTGTGTGAAATAGAATTTCCCCTACCTATGATTGAGCTTGGTGCACAATGTACACTGACCATGCTAACACTGATCAAACATGTTGTGTGGTAATGTTTTAGTTAAAAGCTACAAGCTGGTCTCAATTTGCCCCGCATCACATATTTTGAAACTAATTACCTAAAGGTTTTCAAGCTGATGTATAAATGATGGTAAAGGTTTAATTACTTGAACACCCAGACAGGGCTAAAATTTGACGTTCTAACTTAATAACAGTGTCAGAACCTAACTTAATTATAACATATGGTGAACTTTTAGCTCAACCACCAGCGCAATGTAACAGGTCACCAGCACACTCGGTTCCAATCATATCTCATCTGCTTGACCAAGCAGTCAGTTATGAAGAGTGATGAATATAATGTCTGTTTTCCAGGTGGCATGGGATGTTTCCTGAATAAGCACCACCTTCTAAGTCAAACTGATTTAAACTGGCTTCCTCTTACAATGGAGAGAGAGAGAACACAATTTTCAATCCACACTGGCTAATTAGATTTTCTATTTCAATCTGCCAATCTCTGATTCACATCAAAACGCTTGAATGGAAAATTGCTGCCATTTACACAGTCAGAAATCTCCATAGCTATCAACTGACAGCTGTCAACTTGTCCAGCAAAGTTAGGTCTGAATTTTTTTGTGCAGCAGCCACATGTCTGAGATGGCTTCATAGTGTTGATCCCACTGAAATGAAGAGTTCATATAGAACCATTACTTAAAGTTTGAACAGGCAGTCACAATTAGTTGGGTTTTTTTTTTAGTGCTCACATGCAGCTCTCAAGGCTTCTCTTGTAATTGAATTTTGGATGAAGATTTGCTGCTGCAGCTTTCCCTCCACTCATTTCCCATCTTTCCACTCCAACTGTCATAATAACCAACATAAAATCTGCTTGAGTAGATGGAATGGCACTGACAAAACAAAGCACCATGACAGATTTATGTTTTAGGAGCTGGCCTTAGAGATAATAGCAAAGATTGCACTAGCTCATACCATTAATACTCAATTATAGTGTCTTCTGAAACAGACTGCACCATTGTGATGCCATCATTCAGGTGATGCCAATAAGGCAGCATAACATACTCGGGGACTGACATCATTATAATAGGTTGCTACTTAAAATGATTGGAACATGCCATTCGAGATGTTTTTGGTGACTCCAGATGTGGACCTGAGAGTGGACCATGTGGGGCCACAGATATTCTGCTGCCCCGGTTTCCTGCCTTATTACTACCCAGGGATCAGTGCAGGGTGGCTGTGACCCCCAGGTTAGTACCCAACAACATCCAGTGATAAGCATTCATATATATATATATATATATATATATATATATACACACACATACGCATACATATATATAGGCACACTTAAACACACACACCAAGACAAACACCCCATACTCGCACAGACACATGCCCCACACACACGCACACCTACACACACATTCTAGGTTGCACCTTATCAGATCATACTGTTCATAACAATATATATGTTGCAAGTACAGTTCCTATAGTGATCAGTGTTATTGTTATTATTGTTGCTGTCTTGGTTGTTGTCAGTATTGTATTTGTTGTCTTCACTCTTTTATCTTCCTATGACTTTGTGTCCTTTCTGTCCCCCTGTCTGGTCCAGATCCATTACTCACTAAACCTCTTGTAGAGCAAATCTGCCTGGCACTGTAATGGTATCCAGATCTCCCTCTGCATACCTAAGCTGCTGGATGGGACAGGTTTAAAAAAAGGCATGTAGTGCTTTTGTCTTTTGCTCATAACTAAAGGCAGTGAAAACTGAGCAACAACAGCCCAGGATTCGGCTGGTTAATGTGCTAATTGTTCACAATAACACTGCTACAAAGTTTAGGGTGACATGGTAAAAAAAACAACAGCCTGGAGATGAATAAACAAAAGAACAAATGCATCACATAGCAGAGAAGAGAAAAGTAAGGACTCGAGGATTACAACTTTATCCCCCTCCCATGATGGCATTGGCTGAGCCCAAAGTTAAAATTTTAATTTCATGGTTCCCCTGAGATACAGTACAGAAGCCACAACACTGCTGCATTCACCCTGCAGTGCCCATATTTGGTAATTGTCTAATTAACAGCCAACTAATCTCATGTCCTATTTCCCTCTTTTTCTCTCTCACTCACTCAAACTCATGCACGCACACACACACACACACACACACACTTTCTGTGAGGTCAAAACCCACTCTCTGCCAAGCTAAAAGAAGAAAAGTCAGTGTGAACCAGAGAGAGAGCTATTACAGTAAAAAAGGGTTGTGGACAGTGCAAGAAGGAGAAACCAGTTTATGAGATAAACTGGGATCAGCCTGAGTGACAGGACAGGAGTCTCACCAGTAAATGACACAAATCTATGAGAAATCTCCAGGCCCTGGGTCACCACAGTGTGACAGCACATGGACACATGCTGAGAGACATACAAGATCATAGATGTTTCACAGAGTACAGAGAAAACACATTTCTGACATTCCCATTTTGCATCACAATTAAAATGTATGCTGCTGTCATCTCCAAGGTAAACACTGGCACTGTACAGAATATGTACCAAAGGTATTTGCAAAAAATCAAAACCGATGACGAGTACCCTTAACGAGAAGTGCATGTACATTTTCCATTATAAGATCCAAATGCTCCTTAACCGAAGAGGAAAAACATCATTTGACAAATCACATCCAGCCAGCTCAAAGAAACCTTCACCTGGTGCTGTCATCCTTGAGGAGGAATGGAAAAAATAAAAAATAAAACTAAAAAGCCTTTTCCTTTACAAGTGTTATTTGAGGAATGATTTATGAGGCCACACTGATCTGGCTCACCTGAGAATACCCGGGAGGTCTGATAAAACAGGTTTTTTTTTTCTTTTTAACATCCGAGTCATAGTATGACTCGGATGAACCTGTATGGTCCCACTCTAGGTCATCAGGCTAGTTATGGGGTAAATTTCTGGTCACCCATGGATGGAGTAGTTATTGGTATTTCATAGCAATTTCATAGCAAACTTCATCTGCAGGCCACAAATGGTTGAAATCATCAGAAAAAAGCTAATATGGACCTTGAGGTTTGCAAACTTTCTGCAATGAAGGTTGTAATCAGTGAGAAATTTTGCAATACAAATATTGATCTTCTGGCTTCTGGCTTCTTCTGTCTCCCTTCGCCCTTTCTACCTTCCCAGAGCATTCCTTCAGCTCTTTTTCACACTGACTTATATTCACCCATGAGCTAATGCAACCACAGCTATAGAAAAGACAACAAACAGGCTTCAACTTATATCCCCAGACTCACCCATCTTCACCCTGGGTGATTTTAACCACTGCTCAGAGGAGAAGCACCAGCCTATATACCAGTTATTCAGAGAACTGAGAAGTAGTTAATGTAGCAGGATGAGCTGATCATCCCTACTCCTAATGCAAGTGTGCTGCCTTGTGTAATGACTACCCTCATTAGCCTATTACCACGTGAGGGCATTATATATAAGCAGGCTTTGACTGGCATACTCCCTCTTGCTCTGGCTCTGTGTCGCCCACTTCCGACTGGGCTACTTTGCTGCTGCTAGCTCAGCGTAGCTTTTGGTGTTGGCTCCGAGGAACTGGCACGGCCACCATTTTACATGCTCTGCCTACCTGCTGTGTCCGGTGTCAGTTGTATCGTTGCAACAGCGCCACTTATTTTCCCAGTTTTTACACACATCTAATAGAAAACCTGATATAGCCTGGCTGCAGTGGCATCATTTTTTAAAAATAACATGTATTTAAGGTATGAGTGGGTATTGTGGGATTCACTCCCTCTTTTCATTTCATTCATTTTGTTGAATTAATAATTTTGCTTTGTTTAGTCTGTTAATTTAACTTGAGAACTGTATTTTTTGATTCAGCCGTGGAGCTAGCTCCTGCGGCTGTTAATTTTGTTTGTACCTCATTTGTTAATCTTTTTCTTATACATTAATATCAGTAGTAAAATTGTGTTTCTTTGTGTTAATTATAAGTATACTTTTGGCAGCTTATGATATTTGTTTATTGTTTTTTTGGTTTATTGATAAACTGTTTTATTAATTTTGTTTACTGCTGCCACCCTAAGTTTGGTTTCCTTTCTTTGTTTCTTAGTTAGTTTGGTTTGGTTATAGTTATTATTTGCTTGAGGGTGACCCCCATTCATTTTATCATCTTCTCCCTCATCAGTTGCTGAGAGTCGACAGTGGTGGTCCTGTTGTCCCGGGTGTTGGCTTCCCCCTTCCTTTTTTTAGTGTGCTGTGTATCCCCTGGTCCTGGGTTCCCTCACCAAGTGTGCATGTGTGTGTGGTTGTCATGTGTAACTGGGGTGACTTCTGTTTTGTTGGGATCCCTCACACCCTGTGTGACCCATCTCCCCACCGGTAAGCCTCAGCGCCCTTTGTGCAACCCTCCCCCCATCTCCCGGTGTGTGTAGTGTTTTTACACATGTGATACACATGTGACATGTGATAATAATTAAAAGAAAAAAAGCATTTTGTTTTTCTACTGGAACCACGTCTCCTACCTCACCTGTAGAGCGAATCTGAGTGCCTTAAACTGGATGCTATCATAACTATTTACTTGGGTGAATTTTCCCAAGGTGGCATTGTCTGGCCATTCCTGGTGATTGGTTAATGAATATTATTTAGCAATAATCCTGTATCATTCAGACCTCGTGTCACCACAAACAGAACATCAAATAGTTAACCAGTGACATCATTGCAAGACAAAAGTGTTGCCTTTAGCTCTTAACCACCTCAAACAGCATCAGTGTGCAACGGGACACTTTCTCCTCTTTCATCTCTTACTGTATGGACAACATCATACCCCCTAGAAAGGCCACAATCTTCCCAAACAATAAGTCCTGAGTAACTCAAAGAAGTGAATCTGAAATGAAATGAATTTTTACTGGCTCTGAATCTGAAAAGAAGGTAGTTGACAAGAGGGTGCCATCAAAATTGTCAAACTGGAGTACTGTATAAATACAAGAAGGACAAAAAATTAACACAAGGGAGCCTTTGCTCAGCTTGGCAAGGCTTCATGAACATGGCCTCAATGAAAACTGCTCCATCCACACATCCATCGTCCAGGTGGCAGGCAGCTGCCTGACATCTCTACCCAACGACCTCAACTCATTCTACACCAGGTTCAAAACAGAAAACACCACCCACTTACAGGCAATCATCCTCTCCCTCAAGCCTGGAAAAATCACACTCACATTCAGCAGGGAAGATGTGGTGAAAGCCCCCAAGACGACTAAGGAGAGCACTGCACCTGGCCCAACAGCAGCGGCCTGGTTTTAATGTACTGTGCCAAGCAGCTGGGCGGAGTGTTTCAGCTTCTGTTCCAGAACTCCATGAACAGCAGCACAGTCCCCCAGCTGTCAAAACACTCCATAGTGGTCCCCATCCCTAAGAAGGATGCCATTAAGGCCCTGGATGAACTACCATCCTTGTAATGAAGGCTATGGAGAGGGTCATCAAAGAGCACATCATCAAGCCAATTGATGGACCCTCACCAGTTTGCATACACAGGCAGAGGGTTTAATGATGACAAAGCTTTTATGATAAATACCATCCACAAACATCTGGAATGCTCTGACCTCTGACCACAACCAGACTCCAGTTGCAGCCACACATTCTCGCTGAGAATTGTGCCACCTGCTTCCACCTGGATGGACAACTAATTCTGTGGATCATTGAATTTCTCCTCAAGGCTGTGTCCTCTCACCTGGACTCTTCATCCTCGACAATGACTGCAGGAACACCCAGCCTAAGTGTCATCTAGTCAAGTACACTGATGACACTGTCCTCCTGTCTCTGCCTCTCAGGCCCTGCGCAGCAACACAGCTCTACTCTGCATGAGTTTGTGGAGTGGTGCGATAATTTCTGCCTGGAACTAAGGCCAAAGAGAGAGTGGTGACATTCTCCAATAAGCAGAGGTAGCCGGCTGCAGCAGTTGTCACCTCGATCCACATGAAAGTGGTCAGCTGAGTATAAGTACCTAGACACAATCTTTGCCAACCCTTTCCCAAGTATCCCTCCAACGCAGAGGAGATCCCCCACATGTGCGCAATGGCAGTATCTCCTGAGGAAGCTCAGCTCATTTGGGGTCATCAGGGACACTCTCACCACTTTCTACTACTCTTTTATTGAATGTTTTGACATTTTCTATAACCAGTTGGTTCCACTCCACCAATCTGCAAAACAGAAACTGTCTGCATGCCATAGTTAAAGTGGGCTCCAAAATTGGACGGTCAGAGCACTCTCCACTGTGTATAAGCAGCAACCTCTGAAGACAGCAAGCAGGATTGCACAGGATCCCTCACACGCCCTGTTCCCCCGCGTTTCAATGGCTTCCCTCAGGACGCTGGTCGAGGTTGCAGGACAGAGAGGAAAAGGGCAACCTTTGTTTCCAAGGCTGTTCAGCTCCTCCTCTGCCAACTATCCCTGCATCCCTGCTCACCCAGCTCATGAAACCCACTACCTGTATTCCCCCCATCTGTTGGACTCTTTCTTCCTGTTTGTGGGAACTTTTTCATTATAATGTAGCTGTTATAAATCTGGAATGTAATTCATTTTAATATAACTAACCTATCAGAGTAATATATCTATCTATAGATAAGTCATATAACTTACTGTAATATAGTCTTTGTGTAAAAATTGTTTGGTACTCTTCCTCATTCAGTACTCACTGAACTTGCTGCTATTTTCCTAACATACACTGCACTGTCAAATGCACCTTAGACCATGTCATTTTATATTCCAGCATTTTACTGTATTATTGTATTGTATTTCACTCTATATACCCTCTGAATTGCCCCTCAGGGACAAATAAAGTTTATTGAATTGAATTCAATTCAATCGAATCAGGCTGTAGCTTCCATGTTTTATGATTACTATTATGTATAGTAAGTACTTTAACTAATTAAAATAAAAAAAAATAAAAAAATAGGTACTTGTACTTTACTTGAATATTTCAATTTAATGCTGTTGGGCCTGAACATGTGGTCAGACAAAGGCAGGCCCACTCCAGCCTACATGTAATGAAGCCTGACCTCGAGTTTCTGCCTTTGTCTTCAGTCCCCTAAACAAAGGAAAACATACCAGTGCCATTCAGTGCCTGAGTGTGAAGTTAAGGGGAGCCCCAAACTCACCTTTCTCATTGGCAGAGATGAATCATTGCCTTTCAATTGTGACTGTACCTGAGGAAGCTCGCTTTCTGTGCAAACAAGTTACTGAAGGAGGTATTCTATGCATGTGGACTATTTCTTTTTTCTACATGGAGTTTGAAAGTTCTCACCTTGCTGGACGAGTTGACACTTTGACCTGTATTCAACAGAATTTAAATTAACAGATTCTACTGATGATGTCATTTTGCCTGCAGAAGGAAGAAGGGTTTTCTTCATGGAGACATGAATAATCCCACATTCGCTATTCTCCGATTAAGTCGACTTTGCTGTGTTGTGCCACAACCCTCATGGACCAAGGACAGCACTGTCAGATCTGCACTGGAGGACCTGAGTTGGAGTTTACTGACGGACATTCACCAATCGCTTCTAAGTGATCCAAGTAAGAGATTCATGTCTGGGCAGAGAATGTTTTTGTGGTTTTACTTTAATGTCTGTGTAATTGGTTATTACAACCTCACTCTTGCTTATACCAACGGACACCCGAGTTCTCGATTTCAAGAGTGTGCTGTGTGCGCCACTTCTGTAAAACACATATTAGACATCCACACCACCATCACACACGGTGGTGGGGATTTAATATTGGTGACCACAGAGACTCTGACCACTAGTCTGTGACAGTTTTATTGTTGCCTACACGAGGCACAATCCCGTCCACCATTTTGGCTCAAGTGACGCAATGCCTTCAGAGTTATGACTGCCATTTGGATCTCACGTGAAGCCATCCTCCGAGATCAGGTCACCCAGACAGACACACCTAAATATACACCCCCTTTTACCTCACAAGACACACATACATGCCCATGCAGTGTATATGTTTAACTGTATGGCTGATGTTCCTGTACCTGTGGCTAACATTGCTGATTACTGTGCAGATTGAATAAACATCATTGTAGTTTAAGGAGAAGCATCTTATCATTATTGTGCATGTTTATTGTGACCTGTGGCTGATTGAGAAGGTCAGAATATGAACTTAACCCCTCGCTAGTCACTTATGGTTGTTCACCCCAGGATGTCGACTCCTGCTAAGGTGAATTATTAAAGTTATGAGATTGTAGCCTGATTTGGTTATTGTTCCCAGTTTCCAGGTGGTGCCCCTTATTTTTATATTCCATTAATCCCATATTCCAATAATAATAATGAATAATTTCTTAATCAATAACTTATGACATACTTGTTTCAATAATCATAATTCATAATGAATAACACATTCATACCAGATCCAACATTGTGAATGCACCACATTTCAAGTTTCAAGGTTCAAGGTTCTTTATTGTCATTTGCACAACAATTACAGGAATAGACATTGTTAAATTCTTGGGTCTCAGAAAAGGAGAAAAGAAAAAGAGTAAAATGCAAAATAAGCACAGTAGTGCAAATAAACAAATAAACAAATAAGCATAAATAGTAGACAAATAAATGTAAGTAGCAGATTGACTTTTATAGTGCAGATGAAGTTTAAGATGTATATAAAATGTAATAAATAATAAAAATGACCAAAATGACAGCTCAAGAGTTTAACAATCTTATGGCCTGTGGAATGAAACTGTCCCTGAGTCTGGTGGTGCGACGCTGGATGCTGCGGTACCATCTACCAGATGGCAGCAGCTGGAACAGTTTGTTGCTGGGGTGGTGGGGGTCTTTAATGATCCGCTTGGCCTTCTTCCTACACTGGGTGTAGAGGTCTTCCATGGATGGCAGCTCCATCGTGGTGATATGCTGGCAGTTTTCACCACCCTCTGTAAAGTCTTACGGTTGAGGGCGGAGCAACTGCCATACCAGGTGGTGATGCAGCTGGTCAGGATGCTCTGCAGCTTCTACAGGTGCACCAGAGAGTATCATATTGAGCCTCCGCAGCCTGCGAAGGAAGAAAAGCCCCCGTCATGCCATTTTTGTGATGGTGTCGGTGTGTTGGGTCCAGGTCAGATCCTCACTGAAGTGAACCCCGGGGAACCTGAAGCTGCTGACTCTCTCCACCATCATCCCATTGATGCTGATGGGGGCGTGTCCTTCTCCCTGCTACTTCCTGTAGTCCGCAATCAGCTCCTTAGTTTTTCTGACGTTGAGGTGGAGGTTGTTGTCCTGGTACCAAGATGTCAGGCCTCTGACCTCTTCTCTGTACGCGTCTTGTTGCCGTGGGTGATCAGGCCGATGACGGTCGTGTTGGCAAACTTGACGATGGTGTTGGAGCTGTGTGTGGCCATGCAGTCGTGCGTGAACAGGGAGTACAGCAGGGGGCTCAGGCTGAGGTGTAATCAATGAACAGCATTCTCACATATGTGTTCCTCTGGTTCAGGTAGGAGAGGGCAGTGTGGAGAGTGAAGGTGATGGTGTCATCTGTGGACCTGTTTGCCCTGTAGGCAAACTGCAGGGGGTCCAGTGATTCAGGAAGGGAGGATGTGATGAATGATTTGACTAGCCGCTCAAAGCATTTCATGATGATGGGGGTGAGTGCTCCTGGGCAGTCGTCATTCAGGCAGGAAATGTTGGACTTCTTTGGGACAGGGACGATGGTGGACTTCTTGAAGCACATGGGGACCACAGACTGGAGCAGTGACATGTTGAAAATGTCTGTAAACACATCTGCCAGCTGATCTGCACACACCCTGAGAGCTCGGCCAGGGATGCCATCAGGTCCAGGAGCCTTGTGTGTATTGATCCTTTTCAAAGATCTGCACACATCTGCCCAAGTTAGAATCAGTGGGCAGGTGTCCTGGGCCTTCTGTCGCTCCTCAGCCAGGGAGCGGCTCTCAAACCGTGCAAAGAAAGTGTTCAGATCATCTGGGAGAGATGCACACACCTCCTCAGCACCACTCATTGTCCTTTTACAGTCTGTGAGTGTCCTTTGTCCAGACCACATGCTTCTAGAGTTGGAGCCTTGGAAGTTGGACTCCACTCTGTCCCTGTACTCTCTCTTTGCACTGCTAATAGCTCTCCGGAGCACGCACCTGGACTTCTTGTACTCCTCCAAATCACCCATGTTGTGGGCGTCAGTCCGTACTTTAAGTTTGGCACAGACTTCTCCGTTAATCCAGGGCTTCTGATTTGGAAATGTCCGTACAGTAATCCGCGGGACTACGTCGTCGATGCATTTGCCAATGTAGCAAATGAACGCGTCCATGTGTGTGTTTATGTTGTGATCCTGAAACACACACCACTCCTTGGTGGTATCTCGGCAGGACTTTCCTCATGTTGGCTTTGTTAAAGTCCCCAGCCACAATAAAAGCAGCCTTGGGCTGCGAGGTCTCCATCCTGTCGATAACTCCTTACAGCTCGTCCAGTGCTTGGTTTTTGTCAGCATGTGGTGGAATATACACCACTGTTAGCACAACTGATGTAAACTCCCTCGGCAGATAGGGCCGGCATCTGATCGTGAAGTGCTCCAGGTTAGGAGAACAGTCAGATGAAATAGCACCACTGATGTTGACCATGAAGCAGACACCTCCCCCCTTGCCCTTCCCTGATGTTATATGTCTGGTCCTGGCAGTAGATGGAAAGTCCGTGTGGGAGAATGGCGGAGTCTGGGATCAAGGGTCGAGCCTGGTCTCATGTGAAAACCAAAACGTTAACAGTTCTTGATGTCACGTTGAAATGCCATCCTACTCCGGAGTTCATCCAGCTTGTTTTCCAGTGACTGGACATTCGCCAGAAGAATACTCGGGAGAGGACGCCGGTTTTCGCGTTTCCTCAGCCTGACCAGGACCCCGGCCTGCGACCCTCGCTTCCTTCGTCTCCTCCATTGTCCAGGTGAATCTACAACAGGTAGCCATGGTGGATCCCCATTGTTTGTAGGTCGCGGTGGAAAAGTGTTGTCCACCAGTGACCTGATGCAAAGGAGTTGTTCTCTATCATATTGTATGATAGGGCGTGCTTGGTTGGTTCGCATGTCGCGAAGCAGTCAGTATAAGAATAGAAAAGTAAATAAGAAAATGAAACAATGCCGGGAGGAGCTCAAGACATGGCAGCCTTCCGCGGCACCATCTTGGGAGGATTCGGATTTGGGAGGATATTTCTGAAGAAAATATTGAACTTTTTAATCCACTACATTTATTCAACTGCTTTAATTACTAGTTACTTTACAGATACCAATTTTAAGAAGAAGTTTTTAGGAATTTATTGTTTTACATTAAAGAAACCTACAATAGAATACATGATTAACGGTTAAATAAATGGCCGTCAACCAAAGCTCAATTATCAGTCAGGAGGAACATTTACCTGCAGGCCAAGTACATTGTACGTTCTACATTTGGTTTTAGGTTTTAAATGCAATGCAATTCTTTGACTGATATTACGGGAAAACATATCCATTTCTATTTCAAAGACAATGACCACCATCTGAAAAAAACAGGATCTTCTTTGAGAAGGAGAGCAATTGAAAGTCCAGAACCATCTCCTTCACTAGGATGCCATTTATGATATACTTATCTCTCATGACTCGTCAAAATCCTTTTGTGGTTGACTAGTCTGACAAATCATGTGCTGGGTCTGAAGAATAGTATCTGGTGGTACTGGCTGTGAGAAGTTTTCCCCACACATGAAGAAGTTTAAGAGAGGGGCACCATGTGTCACCAAACTATTATTGCCCCAACACCTACTCTTATCCTGTAGGAATTATAGCACAATTATGAAAATAAGACCCAGGATGTCAATACAAAAAGAAATATTAGTGACCAACATCATAATCCGAATAGATCTGAACAAATATTTCATTGTGACAGCAGCAACATGTGTACAAACACTTTGAAAGTGAGTAGATATTTTCATTGGGAACCCTGAGGCATAAAAACGGTTGGTACATCCTTGTTTTCTTTTTTCTTACCCTCTTTTCTGCCTCCCTCTGTCTCTGCCCCCCCCCTCAAAAGAAGCAGACACACATACTCACAGTCATTCATGCAGTGTTATTCAGTCTTCCCACAGGCTAGAAACCTCCCACCACACTATGAAAGAGACACAGAGGTACTGAGATAAGGGGGAGCTCAGGGGTTAGGGGAATACCCATGTGCATGTGTGTATTTGTGTCAGGCTTTAGCCCATTACACTGAATATAAAAAGTGAATATGTGTAGGAAGAGAGAGAGTGAGTGGGAGAGATGGAGGCATATCAGCTCCCCTGGATGCATTGTTCCCCAGACCCAGTGCTCTCATCAGAAGCCTTGAATTTCCTGAGGTTCATGATCCACTGAGGCTGATGAATCATAAAGATCATGATCACATGATCTGATTCACACAGAAAAGACTACAGCATTCAAGGGCATTGTTTCTGTCTTCTAATGGCCATGTGCAACACTTAAGGCTCTTTTTGAGATAGCAATGTGGCTGGAGGCCGCAGCCAAGTCACACTGGAATTCCAATCTCCTAATAAGTAGCTTACTTAACAACATAAAATTCACTTTAGCAAGTGGAGAAACACATGTACCTTCACATGAACTGTAGGATGATACCACAGTTTGGGGTTTTAGTGTTGCTATTAGCTACATGGTCAATTAGTCACAAAGATGATCAAGTGGAATATAGAGGAAAACAGAAAGACTAAACCTGTCCTGTCCAGCAGCTCAGGTATGCAGAGAAATGTCTGGATACCCTTACAGTGCTAGGCAGATTTTCTCTACAAGAGGTTTAGTGTACCATACTCCACCTCTCGCATGTTTAAACTTTATTAGTTATTATCTACCTTATCGGCATGTTGGAATAAGTGATGGATCTGGACCGGACTGGGGGACAGAAAGAACAGAGAGACATAGAGAGAAAGAAGAGAGAAGACAACAAATACAATACTGACAACAACAATGACAGCAGCAATAATAACAACATTAATCACTATAGCAACTGTACCAGAACATATACAACGTTATCAACAGTATAATCAGATAAGGGCCAACCTAGAATGTGTGCGTAGGTCTGCGTGTGTGTGGGGCATGTGTCTCTGTGTATGGGTTTTTTTGTGTTGTGTTGTCTATGTGTAAGTGTGCCTATATCTGAGTGTGTGTGCAAAAGCTTATCACTGGATGTTGTTAGGTGCTAACCTGGGGGTCACAGCCACCCTACACTGAACCAGGGCAGCAGAAGGTCTGTGGCCCCACAGGCAGGAGGGAAGCCCAGGGCCCAGCACCCCTGAGTCAGCCCCACGATCATCCCACAGGAAAGCGAGCAGGGACTGGTGTGTCCCACAACAGGGCCTCCCACCCCACAATCCCGGGTAGGAGACCAGCAGGGGGGGAAAGGGAAAGGACATTCAGCAGTCCCCCAACGAGTGGAGGGGCCCCCCTGTGTGGAGACAGGGCATATCCCCGGTACCAAGGAATAGGGGGCCCAGACCCACCATAAAAAACAGGGATAGGGTGCCCTAAACACACAGAGAGTCTTCACATATCTTCTGCCAGAAGTTGTTCACTGGAGTACACTACCACAGAGCATGCAGATAGTGGTCTGGGACACCATGTGCACAGTGCAGGCAGCTGCTAGAGTGTGCAAGACCCATTTGGAATATTCTTTGTCCTGTATAGTGTATTCTATGGAGTATTTTGTACTGTATGAGTGCAGGTTGGAGTTCTGTGTCATTTTGAAGGCATTTATGCAAATTTTAATATAGAGAGCTGGATCTAGATTGATGTCTAAGTCTCTTTCTCATTTGGAAGTCAGGAGGGAGACTGTAACGTCTGTCCTTGCTAAAAGCACACATTTTTGATAGGAGTTTGGGGGTGAGAGCTTTATGAAGTCTTTTACTGTGGGAGATCCTTCTCGCACTAATTGGTTCAACTTGAGTTTAAATCTTACCTGGATTATAGACTTGAGTTTTCAGAATTCTTACTATTGCTGATTGTTGATGCTATATTCTGTCCTTACATCATTAAATGACTTAAAGTTATCACCTTGGATGATGTGCCCCAAAACTCTAACGCTTTTACTATTCCATGATGATTTTTTTTTATTAATAGGATGTGGGTGCTTTAATGGGTGTGAGTATGCATGCATATACCTTTGAAATTCCCACCACGCTGTCAGGGATGTGCCTGTATATTAATGCTTTTCATACAGTTGTGTTGTTTTATGGTGGAACTGATGAATGGTAGATTTGTATCTCTTTTCACTATGTGAGAGTTGGGGAGTATAGTTAAGTTGGGGGGAGGTCAAAAAAGAAAGAAGTTAACGCATCATACTGATACATTGTGTCAAATTCTGCCCACCATGTCGTACAAAGGAAGCAAGCACATTTCCATTCTATCCATTTTAAGTTTTTCATGAAAAGTGTAGGAAAGGATGTCTCTTGTTTCGGATGGTACCTTTTCCGTTGATGAATTTGAATGATTTAACATTTCAAATGAATATGTTTCATACCATGGCTTTAAAATGACTTGCATTGTGCACCACCAGGGAATAACATTTCACCATAGTATATGTAGAGGACTGAACAAATTAACTGAACACATTTCACCTGAAGCCATTACTTTGAAAAAAGATTCCAGTTATTAAGCAGCATTTTGTATGTGTTGTAAATCAGTAAGGTCCACAGTGATGAACAGAGAGCAGATTGGCTCAGTGGACGTTTGCTGGGCTGATAACCCAGAGGTTGGTGTTTAGGAATCACCATTGCATGCATTGTTATCCATCTGGGCTTGGTCTTTCTCATTAAGTTCAGCTTCTTTGCACCAAGATATTTATTCCCCTCCAAACCAAAATTAAGATTCCTTCCACATTTTTAGATCATTAGTTCTCCTAATAGTACTTTTAGTAGCTGCTCTCTTAAATAGAAACTTAGTCAGACAAAACGAAACTGGATTCATATGGAAAGAAATAGTCAAAGAAAGATAAAACTTATGTCAATTTTCTGAAATAAGAGGACAGTACAAGGAGCTGTAAACTCTCAAACTTAAAGCATTTTACTGCTTCACATAGGCAAACAGTTGCCAAATAAAGACAAAGAAGACAAAGAAGATCATTAGCACTGATTCCAATTCCATTAGAACAGTTTGACAAAACATATTACATCTAATGTTGTTACTTTATAATTACTTAAATCAATGTATTTTAAAAAGTTATTTGAACGTTTTAGTAGGGATATGGACTTACATATATAGGAGACTTCACAACAGTGAGTAAGAAATCAGGCTTTTTATTTCTGTCTCTTTTTTTCTCTTCTTCTAATTCTCGTATCACCATATCTGAACGAGCTCTCTATCAAGGGCACCATCTCAAGGCCCCTGAACATGCAATGTGGCTATGAATGTGAGGAACAATGATGTGCTGCTGCTGCTGCTGATGAATACAGCAAAACCAAGATATTCAGGAAGAATGTAAACAGGCCATAAAGAACACATGCATTTCGTGAAGTGTTTTCAAAAGAGCAAACTAGTTTCTTCTGAAAATTGGAACTCATGCTAATGTCTCCATGGTTACCACTGCTGAATAGAAAGACAGGAAACACAGGAAACTGTCCCCCAAAAGGCTGTCCCCCAAAGGCACAACATGGTACATTTTCATTTCAGTGTTTCACTTCAGAGCTGCTAAAATATCCAAACGTACTTAATCTCCAAGTTACAGTTGCTCTAGATTCCCAGGCAGGCTAATTACAGTTAATCAGTTAATTAAATCCATGCAGCCATCTGACGGCAGGAGGCCAGAACAGATATGTGATGAATCTGCAGTGTCCATTTTAAAGCACTGAACAGATCAGAACATTTACACTCAAGGATCCACTATGTTTATCATACATCATGTGCAAAAAAACATCAGAACAATTCAATGTCTAGAAACATCAAACTGGTAATTCAATATACTTGTATTTTGCCAATGTACAGTGACATAAAGACACATTTGACTAGTTTTCAGACATCTTGTTCTGTAGCCATATTTAGCCAGTCAAATGAATGTCCTTGATGCTGCCAGCATCCTATCCATCTGTAAGCCGAAGGTGATAGCTCGAAACTTGAGACAGATGACAATGTGCACCACCAATGTTCAGCCCACGGGCAGCGCGTGGTGTTTGCCAGATATGTCACTCAGATGAAGACAGGAAGCAATATCAATTATCTAATGTGCCAAACATTTACCAGTGACTGCAGCCAATCAGCCTGATTGATCTGGCTTTGAAAGCCAAACTGTTTTTTGGAAGAGGCCTTTGAGGTCAGTTTTTTCAACATTACCTCAGTATGTGGTAAAAAGCAATTAGCCTGAAGTCAGCCATGAGGTGACTGTAATAGCGAGAATATCTTGTACATGTTTTCTAATACAGGCTTGGAGAACCATTCCTTATACATTGGGTGATTTTCACATTTTTTTGTTTTGTTTTGCTTTTTACATACATAGTTTATATGCAAAAATTCTGTTTTCAGGTCAAGGAAAGTCTTTATGCAAAGGTTCAAAATGCTACATTCATGAATGTTAATACTAAGCTAGTTTTAGTTTGCCAGTGAAGTATCTATTATAAACAAAAACAGGGTTTTAAAAATTGCTTAAATGTGCATATTCATTTATTTCATTTTTTGGTATTAAATTTTTTGGAAGAATAAAGAAGTAAAACAATCCATTTAACTTGGACTGATGTCGCTCGATGGTACTAGGCAGCTGGTAAACAGCTGAACTGATGGTGCATGAAGTATGGCTGAAACAGCAAAGGCAAATGAGCTATTGCAGGCTCAACTTCATTTCACTTTCACACTCATCAAACTTCACAAAGACAGGGCAGTTGGACTGAGTGCCATAACATCATATGTTTCTGTTTTGTTCATACATTGTTAACTTAAAGTTTTGAATAAGATTAAATTAAATTAAAAGTGATTTGAATGTCAAAGACAAGTTACTAGTCATTAGGAGTACTGCTCAGCCTGGGAGGACAGTTCTATAATGTATTCTGTGACTCTGGGAACAGCTTTTAATGAAGTGGTTTTTAAAGGAACAGTTCCAATTTGCATATAATAATTATTTTCTTTTATTTCCAAGAGTGGACTTAGAAGAGTCATTGAGAAATAGAGAAAATATAAGTCAAACACTTTTCGATGTGCAAACAACAACCCATAGCAGATATTGACATTTTAAAGCAACAAAATATAGGAATAATTCTTCATTTTGAGAGAAAGATGCGAATATGCTTTCTTTTGAAGAGTTAGATGAGAAGATGATGAATACTATGCTTATCCTTTAAATACACAGTTGGAACTGAAGCTTAGCATTAAGACTGGAGGTGGGGGGAAATGTCTTGCCTGGGCCTGTCCAAAACTGAGAGATACAGCTCCCAGCACCAGAGGTTGTGTGGCTTCTTGCCCCTTTGAACCCAACCAGTTTTACTTTGAGATTTACTTTCAATGGAATGCTGACTCAATTATTTTCATCCTTGTGCACTGGAGTGAACAAATAATACAATTTAGTTGAGTAAAGGCCACTAGTTGCGTGTTACAAGCGTCAGCAGTCACCAATAAAAAAGCCTCTGACTCACAATTGTTTACATATTATGAATGTAATAGGTTGCTCAACACAGTGCACTTCTCGCTCTCTCATTTGAATGCCATGCTTGTTTATTTACCCATAAACCACTTGGGCTGACAGTCTCATTTCCCCTCTCCTACCTCATCAAAAATCTTTTAATATAATAGGCTATACAATGGTCTTCATCGCAGTGTGCATAGACAGTCTCTAAACCTTAACCATGTCCACTAATATGTGGCAGAACTCTCTCTCTCTCTCTCTCTCACACACACACACACACACACACACACACACACACACACACACACACAGCAATACACACTTTTGTGCAGTGGCACACTCCAGGAACAATCTGTTCTAATGATTTTTGATGAGATTGGGTTTCTCTTCATGGCCACTGGGCTGTGTGTCCAATTCTGCCTGCCAATGATTTGGTCTCCAATGAAGATCCGGTGACAATGTAAAGGTTGTGAAGCCTTGTGGGTGGCAAATTCTTAATGCTGACCCCTCTACCCAGTCCCTCACCTTTTCCTCTATTCCTTTTCCCATCACACTCTTTCTTCCTTATTGTGGTAGTCTCCTGCTTCTTTATGTATCTCATCTTTTCACTATCTTCTATCATCAAATCTTTTCTCTCCAAATCCTCCGGGCTTTCCCTATCTATCTATTTGTTTTGATTTTTCCCTGGTGTCTTCACTACCTGACTTCTTGATTTTCTGTTGAAGTTCATTATATGTTTTCATTTCTATCCTTTATTTGACCTTCCTTTTGTTTCCCTCACATTTTGAAGGGTACATGTTTTCGCTATTATTCCTAAAATGTTTTATATGTTTTTTTATATGTTTATATATCTATATGGTTTCCCACATACGCTGCATTTTAACAGTTATTTATTGTGATTGCCTTATTTTACAGACTGCATGTCTTCTGCAAGCCTTACCTCCTCTACTTTCTCAGCTCACTTTACATATGATGTCAAGTTACTTTAAACAACTGAGAAGCAAGTATTTTAATAATTGTGTCTTTCAGAGCTTTAGTCTGAAATGCTTGAGTTGCCTGAACCTAAACAGATTATAAATGCCAACCCCAGCCTCTGGAGCCAAAGTCCTGTACCCACACCAACTGCCTCCCAGTGGCTCTGGTGTGGAAGATAAACTCATTCACCCAAAAAAAAATAAAACGAATAACTATTTACATAATCCAAATACATAATGAATCCAGTCAACAATTACACTTGACATTATAATATCTATAATTCAGTAATGAATAAAGATAATTTCAAGGCAACAGGGTTTCCTTCAACATAAATCTGCTAATTAGAAGAGAAGTTAGCAGAAGTATGTGTGCAACATCACTTCACAAGTCAGAGGAACCTTGTGAATGCTTTGTTTTCCTACAACTACAGATATGAGTATTGGGGCATCTGTGATGAAAGATATGTCACCACTCCAGTCACCACTCTGTCAAGCTCCATCATCTCCTGGGACCTCAGGTGGGAGCCGAACATCAGCTCCCTCATCAAGAAAGCTCAGCAGAGGATGTATTTCCTGAGGCAGTTGAAGAAGTTCAAACTGCCACAGACAATGCTGGTCCACTTCTACAGTGCCATCATTGAGTCCATCCTCACCTCCTCCATCACCGTCTGGTACACTGCTGCCTCTGCCAAGGACAGGTGCAGACTGCAGCGTATCATACGAACCGCTGAAAGGGTGATCGGCTGCAACCTCCCTTCTCTCCCAGAACTTTACTCCTCCAGGACCCTGAGGAGAGCAAGGAAAATAGCTGCTGACCCCTCTCACCCCGGACACTGCCTACTCTCCCTCTCCCCTCTGGACGGAGGCTGCGGTCCATCAGGACCAAAACCTCCCGTCACAAGGACAGCTTCTACCCCTCTGCCATCAGGCTCTGGAATAAAACCTAAGTCTGTTTTTAGTCTTTTCAATACGTTATATTAACGTCCATCCCCCCAAGTCAAGTCAATATGCGTTATATTAACGCCCCACCCCTTCACTGGACACTTATTCTTCACACCACTACCTGTGTAAATATATGTATGTATGTATACAGCTTTTTTCTATTTATGCCTAGGTTATGTTTATTGCACACTTCACATGTCTATGCTCATTCTATGTTTATGTTTGTCTCTCCTTTTTTATATGTAAGCACCATCAAATCAGGACAAATTCCTTGTAATGCAAATTACTTGGCAATAAAACTGATTCTGATTCTGATTCTCAAGAAAGGCTCATGTAAAACATGTGTTCTATTTGCATATGTCCCACCAGGGAAATACAGACAGGTCAAAAGGTCTGTTTCACAGTGGCTTTTTGGAACTTTCTAAAATAGACAATCCAACAATTATGCTCATTTCAAAGTAGTTTTATTAACAACTGTCCTTACAGCCTGTCCTTTACAACACCTACGCACACTACAGAAAAATTTAATTTGGGTTCATATTTCCTGGAAATTCTCCTCAAATCCAAAAATGCCATGTTCAAAAGTATAATAGTGCAATTTGGCTTTAGTTAGACAGATCTACACTGAAACAAAGTACTCTACAAGCTTTCACATGCGTTTGAATGTAATTAAAAATCTGGACATTTGTTGATGTGATTGACAGGCTGTGTCTGAACGCATGTACAGTTGGTCCAGTTCACTGGTTAATATATCGGCGAACCCTCGGAGGAAAACAACACCACCAGGACCTTCTTGCTATTGGCATAGAAGTGCTAAATGCTAAGGGGGGCATTATAAATTTTTATATAATAAATACTGACAGGGTGGAAGGAAGAGTAAACAATTCTGTGATTTTTCTAAATATGGCTTGGGAAATACTGAAGTGTATTTTTTTGGAGGAATCAAATCATTGAGAAAAAAAATCATTTTCATTATTGATTGAAACTACTGCATGAATTAAATCTTAATCTCTACATCAAAGTCAGCCATGTTACCAGCTAAAGTTGAGGACATTTCTGATGTCTCTCCTGTCAGTTTCTATTCTCAAGAAAGCCACCAAAAAACAGCAACATCTCTTGGTAGACTATGTACTTTGTCAGGGACATTATCAGCTGAATTAAAGTGTTTTCCCCTGAAAGAGGCTATGTTATACTTATGAGTACTGCATGCACTAGAATAATAAGCAATATGAATTCCTAGTCAGGCTGAAAATGCATTCTTCCAAGGCTGAAAGACAAAATGCAATGTGTATGGTATGAAAATGGCCAACAGCAGTGACCATGATTGACATTTCAGACTGTTAAATACAAAGATTTAACACGATCTCTTAAGTAATACAGGCTTCTTGAAAATGAGTGCACATCCAAAAAGGTAAGTCAAAGAATATTTCTGGAGGTATCAGGAGTTGTGGAGGCTGCAGTTTTCAAACAGGATTTAGACCTTAAAGCGGCATTTTAGCCACTGTTAATCCCAGAATCCTGGACTACAATCACCTTGAATTATGGATGGTCATATATCATGGAGTGTCCCTGTGATGCTCAGGACATGTAGAGACACTTTCAGAGGGAGAAAGGGGGGAAGGTTGCCAGAAAAAAGTATAAAGAGGCAGATTTCTCTTCTTGCTGTTTTATTCACCACACATCCTGTTTTAAATGAGAGAGAGGTTTGAGACAAGCACTCATAAACCCCATCAGAGACGTTTGGTCCATTTGGTTTCTGGCTTTCTTTGGAAGAAAAGTGTGTGGATGATGCTTCCTAAATGAATCCCAGCAGCACTGCCTGTAAGTACACTAAAACATCCCCCACTGCAGTAGACATATTTCATTCAGTGTTGAAAACAAAATGCTGAACCAGACATAAATCTGAAAAAAGCTTGCAAAAAGAGTGTACAGATGACAGTGAGAGGAAGCTGGAGAGTCTATGACAGGAATACACAGAGTTATGGTTTTGTCATTGTAGCACTGCGTCTTTGAAAGTCCTGAGGTCAGAATCTACTTCATGCAGAGTTTTGTATGGTAATATGCTGGCCTCAAATTCCTCCTCCAGACAAACTACATGATAAAATGTTAACTATTCTGTTTGAGATACAGAATGAAAGAAAGAAATGAAAGAAAATAGAGCAGCACAGATGGCAAATAAATGCAATATAGGACGTTCATTTATTTTGGAAAGTCATAAACACAAAATAAATTGCTCATGTGCCATTACTGACTATTTCTGAAATAAGTATAGATAGTATAAATATCTCTCTAATATAGTAATGTGGTCTTTAACAATTTGCAATAAAAGAAAATGAAATATGGGTTTCATCCATCATAAATATGAAACTATGCACTATAGGGACACTATAGTGTGGAATTAACATGGTGAGCAAAAAAAAATTAAACACTCACACTATAAGGTCAATTATCTCTAAGATATGTTCAGAATCTGCAACCACAGGTTTGAAAGCTGTAGAGAGAAGGACCGGAACATCACCCTGTGTTTTTGTTTTCCCTGTTCTGATAACGCACTCACTCAAGTGATGCCATTACAGATGTGTTAGATGTTGCATTTTGGATGTAGTTACTTCCAGGGACATCACATTCGCTGAAGTAGGTTTTAACCATGTGACCACCAACCAAAGCTACCCACTGTATTTGATTCTAATATCTGTATGTCTCAGATTAGAGACTGCAGTTATTCAAATGAGCTGTGCTGAATAGTTTGACATCATCATATTTAGATATATTTATGTATGTATGTTTATATGTTAAACATACATACATTGTGCATATGTACTTTTCTTGTCCAATTGTGGTTTATGTGCGTATGAGTTTTCCACTACAGTACTCAAAAGCTGAGTCTTGTTCACACTTGTTCAATAAAATTCAGGACATGTGGCTTCAGCAGAGCGATGAGTACAGGCCCATTCTCATCAAGGTAGTGAAAGAGTAAGCAGCAGATAAATGTGGATGTATCTATGTAGATTCTCAGTCATCCAGGTCATTATCAAGGTTGAAAGAGTTCCATAAGGCAACTGGACTTGAGATTTTTCAAGAAAACGTCTCGCCTCTCATCCAAGAGGCTTCTTCAGTTCTGAAACTGATAGTGGGGAGTACTAGAATTTATACAATGTAGGTGTGGAACGTTGTTTGTGAAAAAACGGTGCTACAGGTCACTCCCACTTGAGTGGGCTGTTAGGATCACCTGGGCAAGTTTGACAGTCATGAGAGTGTTGATGTGGATCGTTAACTGCCTTGTCAGAGTGGTTTTGGTCATCTGACTCCGTGTTGGGTGGATCTGGCAGTTCATTTACACCTCAAGGCCAAAGGACACTCCTTTTGAAGACAACAATGTACATATTCTGGCCCGGGAAGACAGATGGTTGGAGAGAGGGGTAAAAGAAGCCATTTTTGTCAACCTGGAGAAACCATCCCTCAACAGAGGAGGTGGGCTAAGACACAACCTGTCACCCACTTACAAGGCACTTTTAGGAACAATACCAAGAAGACTCACTTCGCACCTACTCCCTCCAGTTATGCAGCACAAAATCTGTGGGGATACATGAGAGTTTTCCTCGTGGCAGAGGTCCCAAGGGTCGGAGCTGAGCTCAGCTCTCCTGGCTCCACACAGAGGTTTGGGGCATTAATGCAGGAGGGCTTTTTACACCAGTCCCAAGGTTGTCTTTAGTAGACCATAAAGTTAGCACTATCAGTCCACACTGTGGCCCAGTGATCTTATTATTTCAATTAGATTTTCCCTTTCTTATTATTCCCTTGTGAGTTTCTACTGCCGATGCGGCTCTCACTGCTGCATCATCTCCACTTTCTCACTCTGTCAAAATGCTTTATGAATTTAATGCTGATCTTTAAATGTCATTTTTAAACCTGTAATTATGTCTTAAAGGCTGAGCATTAGGTAACCCATCTCCTCCTGTCATTGCTGTCCTCATCTTTCAGACTGTCCTGTTGCATTTATTAGAGAGGTCTCACATCTACTTCTCGTCTCTCTCCGACACCACTGTCCTTTTTTGTTTTATTACACCCTCACAAGCCTGAAATCTTTGAAAATGCCATGTTTTAGCGAATTCTATTCTCTTACACTTTCATGAACATTTTCACTCACCCCAATATGATCCCTCTGTATTGGCAAAAAAATATATAGTTGAATAAGGTAAAACAGACAAGTGTCCAAGTACAATAGCTGACACATTGAATTGTTTCCCTATAAAAGTGGCAAAACACTGCATAATTAAAACTAATCATTAAAAGAGATTACATTACTGGAAGAGGAAACAGAGCCAATTTCACATAAGCTTCAACTTTAAGGGCTTTTCATCCTTTGGCGTGGTACATTTTTATATGATGAGGCAGAAAATGCTTGCAAAGCATTTTATTACTTCTGGCAGAATGTACTGTTGCAAGTCCAGTAGCTGTGAATGAGTAAACAGGAAGAGAGTTGCTTCTACACAGTTGGAATACTCATTACATTTTACTGCATGCATCTAACTTGGCAAGCAGCCATGGAGTATTCTACTGTATACTGTGTGGACACTTTTGGACAGATATCTGGGCTCTTCACTTCTTACAAAAGCCAAAAACTAGTCTTCTGTTACACAGCCTACTCTTTTATTTTTTAAGTTTTCTTGTAAGAAGTACCTGAAGTAAAGCATCAAAATGAGACAAGTGGAAGAAGAATGTACAACAACATGTGAAATCATTCCTGTTTATCTACAGCACTGTGCAACCACTGTTAGATTTGTTGCTTTAGCAGTGCTATAAGAACCATATATAATAATTAATCAATCTCTCTATTAGAATACAACCAAGGCAGCATGGTGGTGCAATGCAAAAAGAAGGTGTCTCTCTGTGTCCTTCTGTGCCTTCCTCCCACTCCCCCAAAAACATGAGGGTTAGGTTGATTGGTGACTCTAAATTCCCTGTCGGTGTGAATTGTTGTTTGTCTTCATGTGTCAGTCCTGTGATAGACCTGTGACCTGTCCAGGGAGTACCCCACCCTTGCCAAATGTCAGCTGGGATTGGCTCCAGCAAAGTGGTACTGAAAATGGATGGATGGAGAATACAGCCAAAAAAGTAAATACAGAGGCAGATCAATTTGATGTTATGGCTCTGTACAGTAGTGCAGCATATCAGCACTCAGTCACAGTGAAAATCCTAGAAAGTGAAAGAAAGTTATAAAAAGAATATGCAGTGTGAGTTGGGGGGGCATAGTTGTCACAGGGGAGAAATAAGTGGTGTTTCATTCAAATGACAGGGTGCGGAGACACCCACTCTGTGCTGGGACCTGTTGACAGCACACCGGGGATCAAGGAAGAGGAATGAAAGACAGTAGATGGAAGATTTTGACAGGAGGGACTGAGAGGAGGAAAGAAGCGACGGGGCTGCTGTGAAGCCTCCTACTGGAGGTGGGACCCCCCCGGTAGAATACATCAAATGGAGAGAGGGAGATTTGAGAGTCAGGAAAGAGACTGACGTTTTGTTTTCCTTTGTAGTGATCGCAGGGAAGCTGTTTCTCATCATTACTTCAAAGGGACAGGTTCTACATTTAGTTCTTAATAAAGTGCATCAACATCCAAAAATATCCATCTTAACAAATCAGTCTGTGTCGAGCAGTAGAAGAGGATGTGAGCGGGATAAAGAGCAGATGCAAATATTCAAGGCCTGTACCAATGTGTACATGCATGTACGCATGCAGGTACAATTTGGGAATGAATCATTTCATTAAGTCAAAAGAAAGTCTTTTATACTTAAAAATGCTCACCATTCGCTGTTTACATCTTCTGAAATATCAAGATTTTAAATTCCTGTAATATGTGAAGTTTTCTTTTCACTGATTTTTCACCGTGCAAGTGACTGAAATATAAATGTAATAACAAATAGCTTTGTTGATATAGAAAATAACTGCATCCTGTCTGACCATTTCAGTGACTTTCAGATGTTCACACCTGCTTCACACCATTTACTGGCCAGTTATGGGGAAGTGAGAATTGTAACGTCTCATAATGTGACGGTCAGCTTTTTACTCCACCTTCAAGCATTGCTGTTGAGAACAGCTACACGCACTTCTGATTTCCCATGTGTGTGAACCGCTTCATGTCTAACAACCAGGCCATCAGCTCAGTCACTAACAGGACAAGTTTGCAGACACTGGGTCATATCTCAGTATCAGCTCATTTGTATACTTCTAAAGGTAAATGATTGAGAGGACTGATTAGCCTGACAAGCGCTCACGCAGATAATGTATTACCTACTCAAACCTCTCATCATTCCAACACATATCTGGAACTGTCTTTCGATGTCTTCCTTTTTGGCAGAATGATAAGTCACACTCCAGCAGCGGGAGACAACAGAAAGCGACTCGCAGGCACTTCAGTATTTAACGCTGATGTTTGATTTGACATTTCAGTTACTGTGATCCATCGAAGGAGAAAGAGCAGCGGGGAAGTGCTTCTGTCTCTCTCTGCCTCTCCATCACTGTCAGTGGTTTTCTGAAGTATCATATATTAATATAGCAAATAATTAAATTGTGAGACATGGCCAAGGCATTTCTGAGTTTGCTGCATTGGCGCCACAGATTTCCTTCCTTAAAAGAACCATTGGAATGGTTCAAAGTCTGCTTGAACAACATTGCAAATAATGACCTACTGTTTATTTGATGTAAAGTTTAAAGTCAGGCCTTATATGAGTGTCTGTACTCCCTGCACTCCCTGCGAGGGTGTTCATCTCCATATGTATCTCAGCATTGTGTGTCTGGAAATGACTGAATATGTCTGGGGTTAAGATCATATGTAGGTTCAGTGTGGGTGTGTGTTCTAATCCCTCTATTTTCTCCAAGGCTGGACAGAAAATGCCAACAAGTCAAAGCTATTAGAGCGCAGAGTTGACCTTTCAATCATCTGGCTTCACTGTTGTGTGTTGTTTCTGTGTGTGTGTGTGTGTGTGTGTGGATGTGATCTTTGCTCTCTTAAATAGAAAATTCCTGCCATACACTTATGCACACAGATGGAGGAGGCAGATAAAAGCAATTTTTAGGTCAAGAACAAACTGTGAAAGTAGACAAGGAAAATATTTCTAAGATACAAAGCAGGCTTGATCTGCTAAATTTAATGCAAAAGCAACAAATTCATTCTCTTTCAAAAAAATCATTGCTCTCCACTGACTCTACACAACCTAACAGATCAACAATATCTGCAGAATTCTACAATACAAAATGTAGTCATCACTCCAACAGAAGATTATTGATTTTTTGTGTTCATGGGGGAATTATTTTTCTCCCTAATGCTTTCTTATGCAGGTAAGAAAATAGAAAGTATTGTTGATGCTTCATAAGCCAATTTTATCATCATCTTTAACGCTGGCACATTGGTTACACCTACCTGTTACCAGTTTCTCTGCCAGTACTTATACAAGCACTGTGTCCCCATTCAGTGTCAGATTGTCTGTTTTTGTTCCTGTCATGTTCCATTGTTTTCAGCAGGACTTCCTGACTGCCAGCATTGTCAATCTGATTTTTCTTCATTAAAGAACTTTCATTAAGATGGCAGTCAAAGTCATTTTTGCTCAGTAAGTTTCTTACTTATTAAAATGACCTGAAAGTATGTTGGTAGCAGCCTGAGTTAGAGCTGTTCAAAATCTCTCAATGCCAAAAAAGGGTTTCCATGTTTCCTATGATTTGTCTTTTCTGAACCCTCCCCGACCACATGATGTTTCCCATCAATATCAAGATTTATTTTATATGTTTTAGGTTTATTAGCTTTTGAGCTGTAGCCTCTGTCTCCATCATTCTTGAAGTCTTCTTTTTCCTTTTAGGTTCAACCTACCTTTGTCGATACCAGCATTTGTTATTACTTTACTTTACACATCACTCTGGCTTAGATAGTTTGATAAAAGCGAACATTTCAGTGGAACACATACTTGTGTGCTTTGGTTTTAGATGTTGGTACAAACTGTTAATGAGCAAATTTCATGTGTAATAGTCTTTAACAATGATTGCAAAAATGAGATCCAGGTTGTAACCCTGCAGTTTTGCTTCAATTTGACAGTCGTGGTGTTGATATGGATCACTCAGTATGAACAGCACTGTTCCCCTGGGCAAATGATCTGAATTAGAGAAGGTAATGTGCCAGACTTCTAATAACCCACTCCAGAGTGAGCACACACTTTGACCAACAATGAGATATCATGCAGCACCCTGCATGTAATGCGCTCCAACTCTGTCTACTCATTTTGTTTGGTAGGCCACAATTAATCAGTTGTAATCCTTCCATTAGCATTTCATACATGGCGGAAACTAAAGCTTGTTGGGAATCTCATGTCAGAATCCCTGCAGACACTTTGTTTAATTCCCCAATGTGCCATATGTTTCCCAGGTTGGATTTCATGGATAACTCAACCAAGCTGACATAATTCCCAAAGCCCTGTCTTTATTTTAACTGACATGAATTTCAGCAAATCCCAGATTGAGTCCCTTGGGAACCTTTTGACCTGCAAAACACTCAACGGTAGATCCTACTTGATTCCCCGTAGATCTATGTAGATCTCAGATTGACTTCATCTGGGAAAGCTGAGAGATGCAGAATAACTCTCTTTTACTCCAGCATCCTCTCATACTACCATTTGACTGGCAGGAAACATATCCTGCCATAGTTCACTACTGCTTATTCACTAAGTAAGAAACACCACAGTGTAGTACATGGCATTCTGAAATCCACTGTTGTAGCTGTAATGAAATGAAGTGGTTGTGATTAATAGTGACTTAAGATAATTCCCCACTCTGACCTTGATGATACTGACCGCCTCATTCACTGTCAGAAAGACCACTGAATGAGGAGGTCAGTATCACCCTCATGACTGTGTATCAAGTTGGTTACATTCTTAATGCTAAGCTAGGCTAAACACATCCTGACTCCGGCACCAAATGTAATTTAGAGATTGATATTGCCATCAACAAAGATAATAATTTAGGACTATTCTTTTAAAATATACTTGCATGATAAAAAATAAAATAAACCCATTTCTTTTTACTGACAATTAAAAAGTTTGTCCCCAATGAATTTCCATACTTCTAAAAAGAGCATAAAAAACTCAGTCTTTCTGTACCAGCTCAGATTAAAGGCAGTGAGGTATAAACATCTTTACAAGGTCTCATTGTTATTTCTTAACTTTACTCATGCATTTATCCTAACCGCTCACCTTTAATCTGTCCTTCTCCACATGACTCCCTCCTCCTGTCCATTCCTGATGTCTGCTGTATGACATGCCCACAGAGATTTCCATTTTTATTGACAGGCCATGCTGATGCAAGATGGGACTAGAATTTGTGCAAATGGGAAGATGAACAAATAAACAAATCAGCACCTTGCAGCTCTTTACAAACTTGATGTTCATCCAATCACAATGTCTACACAAATGAAAGAGGGGTAAAAAGTGTGTATGTGTTTAATGTAAATGTTTTGCGATGAGGTTTTGTATTTGTGTAGATTTTATGCATTCCAGCTTGTTTATCCATACATGATTTGAAAAGTACTGTGCGTCACTGCGATTATGGCAGACATGGTTGATTTTCTTTGCATATGAGTCAGTGTTTGGATGTCTGTCTATGGTTGCTGTCTTTTATTTATTTTCACTTTTTTTGGCATTTTTGCAGTTTGCACTCATAACCCATAATGAGAGTGAAAACATTGCTTTTAATATTTACCCAAAAAATCACTTATTGTAGTATCAAAATCTGGACTATGAAAAAAATATTCAATAATTTATCAGAAATAATCAAGTATTAATACCTATAATATGTTTTTGTGACAAATAAAAAAAAATGTTCCCCTCTATTGCAGTGGTTCCTAAATGGAATCATGGCAGTAAGATTTGCAGAATGACCTGGCCACAAAGCCAATGGGAACTTCATTACGTTACTGAGTCAGCATGGATTACAATCCTTCAAAATGTGTTTTTGTTTGAATCCTTGCCACCTTAAATTCTAACTGTTCTGAAAGCTGATAAAGAGACATAAAAGCATTAAGAAATCATCATAAAAGTCAATGTAGTCATTACTTCAATTTCAGAGCAGCTGGACCTTTATGATGTTACGATTTAGTCGTTGACACTTTCTTAGATCCTTGGTTCACAAAAATATTCCAATATGCTGAATCCTATGTTCCAGCATCCTGAGTATCATAGTAGTTTCTATGCTGAATGTCTGTGCTTTCGCAAAGCATGGTGGATGTTGTTGTCTGGCAACAGATAGAACAAACCTGCATACTCCTGAATGTAAAGCATGTAAAATATGCACACCCACCTGCTGCTTTAGTCATACCTGTGTGTGTCTGCTGTTTTCACTGAGCATTTTCATAATTTCTCCCATAACATAGTAAAAGGGAAATGTAATCAATGCAGTTAAAATTCTCACTGCACCACTTATCTTCATATTCTTTTTTCCCTTGCCGTATTCTGATTGTAGACTTGCTTGCAAAACACGCCCATCTCACCCTTCTCCTATCATTACCTGCTAAGGTAGTGTCACTGGGGTGTTGTTGATGCCCCCTTTCATTTGAACTCATCTTCAGTTATTGAGTCACACCCCCAGACTTGTTCAAATTCAGTGCTCACTCCATATTTTCACATTGCTCTTACAAAAGATTAGTTTGATGATCTCTGTAGTTTTGACCAAATCACATTTCTGGTACCACACAACACTCATAGGTTGAAGCTTTTAAGTAAAAGTGAGAACTCCAGGTAAATCTCACATTCATTAACTCAAGCGATGAACAGACATTCCTTCATTAAGTTTCTATTGTGCTGTGGCTCTAAAACTGTTAATCTAGTGATAGTACCATGTAAAATGCTCAAATATCTCAGGACATATCTCAACATCTGCTGGACAGACTGGCACAAGGTTTAGTACAGACTCTGATGATTACTATACAGTAAATTGGCTTTGGAAATGCCCAGAATTTTGCTCATGTCATTTTTGGAATGACATTTTCTTGACTTTTTTGTGTAGTGAATTGTGAATTTTTCACCTGATGCTGGTGCGACATTGAGATTCAGTTACCTGCATTCATCAAAACAATGAACAAAACAACGCTATCTGTATTTTATGCTTTATTTAGCAATATTCACATGCCATCATGCTCAACTGTGGGCAAGTCAAAAGCTACACTTTCTAAAAGTCAATGTGTTTACTTTGAGCCACTTTGAGCACGTCAGACACAATTTATTCCCACATCAACAGACCCTCTTTTAAGAAGATAAATGACTGACGTGACCCCCTTTCCTCCCTGCCATGATTACACTCTTGGACACAGGTCATTCTGATGATTTGGCCCGGTCCATTTCCTCAGTAAATACATTAGGGGATGCTTTCTACTTGTTACAATGTATCTTCTCAATTGCAGAAAACAATAAGACACGTATGCATGAGCCATTAGGAACTGACACACTATAAGCAGCCATGAAGAAATTGGTCTTACAGTATTTTGGCGACCAATGGCAACCAATGTTTTTTAATGCTATGCTATGTGTGCTTAACAGTGCACTTCTGGTGTTTATATATATATGTGGGTTGTAAGTAATCACACATACTCAGTATATATTCCAGAAACAAACAAGAGCATGATCCTAACACAACCTTACACGTTTAACTTCGAACCTACTGCATCTGGCCAACATTCATTTTTTTCTATCCTGTATTAAGTCAGAGCTGCTTTAGGTGAAGGACTTGAATGTAGACATCATGATGTAATGATCAAAATGCTAAACATCCCCACCCAACTCTGCAGCTCTTTGTGATGGGCGATTCATCACCAGCCCATCTTGCCCTAATCAACCCCGACACTGATTACAAGCCCCCCTCTTCAAACAGAAAACACCGGCCCTTCCAACTCAATTTCCTCACCCGCATCGTCAAGTCGCAACTACAAAGCAGCTCGTGCTCTTCTCCGGCGGGCATGTTGTTAATATTTGATGTGATGCACTACTTACAAATAAAACAGATGCCGTCATTGTTTCTGCTGATGTAGGAACTCTGCGGTTGTCCAGAGCGTAAAGGGGTTGGTTAAGGAGCTGGCAGTTGCAGTTAAGTGAGACATTTGGGGACGATATAAAATTGATTCATATATGAAGTGTTAAAAGGAGAGGATGGGGAGAGGAGCGCAGCATGATTAAGAAGAGTGTCACTGCATTTAAATAAGACAGTTATAGCAGTGGGATTTTTAGTGATAATGTAAATTTGAATTTAAGAGACTGATGATGAAGAGACTGATATGGTAATTACCAGTGTGACAGATATACTTGACTCCGAAATATAGGTTATTAGAACTTTATCGAGGTATTCAGGCAATTGTTGGATGAGTGAGGCAGAGAGACAGTGACAGAGAGGTGGGGTGGTCCACTGTAGCTATTTAACTGAGACATTTCAATTCAACAATTCAGCGCTTTAATTAAGCATATTTTAATTCCAGTGTTTTAGACAGATTTGAGAAGCATAAAACAGACTTCATACTGAGCTGATGAGTGAGAAAATTGAACAGATGAAATACAGAATCGTTTATGTTAAATTAGCTGCAAAAATGTACAGTTATATGCAATAAATAGGAAGTACACAAAGCTGGGTGATGCATTTGAGAGCCAAAATTAAGTGTATTTCCCAAATGAAGGTTATGTGCTGACACCAGTCTTTTTAAAGCCTTGATTGGGTGGTCACCTAAAGGAAAAACTCAAGTTCTCCTGACTGTGACCACAAATCTTCACTGTTTCATTGAAAAATAGTATTTTTTTGTTTGGATTTTTTAATACATCTTGTTTGATTTTTCTCAGCAGTTCAAATATGTCTGATGTACCCATTGCTGTTTCCACAGGCTGGGCAACACAGCTAGCCCACTATGTGATTACAGCTATGAAAAATGGCAACAAGCAACTGTTGATGCTGCTGTAAGTCCACAAACAGATGGAATAACTTGAGTTGACTTTTTATCATCATTGTGGGAAATGTGAAGATCCTCCTAGCAGTCACTACCACAGCTTCCATGTCAACTTAACATTACATCAGCTGGGTGGATGCATAAAATAACCAATAGTGTTGTCTCTGTTGGCCGCTGCCTGCAGCTTGTCTGTGTATTTGAAAGTAGGTACTGTATGCACTAAATGAACTCACCTGGATGTGTGTAAACACTGTATACCTGCATATACCTGGCAGACATGAACACTATATCAGGCTGAATGAATGAAGTGAGACTAAATGGAAAGTCATTCAAGGGGTACAATAAATACACATTTCAGTGGTCACTTAATCTGTCAGCTATTTTTTAGCTTCATTTTTCTGTCTGTAAAATTTGTGAATATAGTGAAAAGTAGCATCATAATTAATTATCAATATCAAAAGGTCTTTAACAGGTAAAAGGTATCTAACAGCAGCACTGGAACACTCAGATGATCAGTTTTCTAACATGTACTGTATACCTAATCTGCCTAATATTTATCAAGTCATCATTTCTGTTGTAATCCAGTCTGGTTATGAGACTGCATGCTGTAATATGGCATCTGTTCAAGTGTTTGGATGTTTGAATGTCTGTTCTGTTTATTATTTTATTTCAGTCCATGAACAGTCAAAGGCTACATATGAAAAACTCCTTTAGAATTCATGTGTCAATAAAAACAATTCCTCCTTTGAAAATGAAAAAAGTCACAGATGGAAATGTCATTTGAGTCATTTTTATTAAATCAGGCCTGAAAACTTTACTATATTTGCTTTAAATTAAATTATAACGGCACTCAGAAATATAGGGGCAGACTTACTCCTTTGAGGTTACAGCATTTTATGAATTATTTTGGTGGGATTCATTTTTGTTCATGTAAAACAATCCAAGTGTAAACTGCAATTTATTGTTCCTTTTGACCTAATTAGAATCACCATTTCTCACAGTTGGGCTTTAACCTTCACTTTAAAAATCTAATAAGACACTTAAACTACAGACTCACATTACTAACATGGCCACTGAAATGCTGTTTCTCTGAACTTTTTCAGGACTGTCATTTCTTTGAAATTATTAATTGTGCAGCTCTGGTCAGTAAGTCAAGAGCGAATCTGTAACCCCGTCACACATCGGCAGCAGATAATCTTTTCAGATCGTCAACCCCAGCAAAGCCTCAGATCAGGATCTCCCTTCCAAATGTCAGGGTATAAGATGGCCTGATAATGTTCTTGTGTGTCTCCAGCGTGAGGAAAAATAGATGAGAAGTCTTGGGGGTCAGATAGATGATCATTTTGCAGAAACATTTGGAAGGACTTCTGACTGTTTCAGGGATGCTCATGCCTCAGCTGAAATATGAATTGATTTAAAATGCAGAGGAGCATTGACTTCTAAGTAGGAGGACATATTATTTCTTCCTTTAAAAGAACCATTCTGTAATTCAGCATTGGATAAAACATGCTCAAAATCAAGCTAAATTTGAAGAAAAGCCATGATAAAATCACATCATTATGCAATAAATCAGCCAAAAAAGTGTTATTTGCACAAAATAGTGTGAGTCCTTGGGTGTTCCCCCAAAAAGGAACATCTTTTCCAGGGTCTTTAACTATGAGAATATCTGGAGAACGCAGCTCGAAAGCAGTGCTTATCAGACACTTGCTGGGCTGAGACCCAACAAGTGGGTTGTGAGAAGATTAAACTGAATCCCTAAATCATTTCTGCAGAGGCAGTTGATGGGTTTTAACCAGAAAGCGTTGACTTGACTTTGAAGCTGCAGGCTGTGTGATGCTGCCAAAAACATTTATTGTAGTAGAAAATCCCAATCACACACAAGTCTTTCATGCGGTCTGATCTGACTTGTTCTTGGATTACTTGACTTCAGGAATCTATATCATAGAGAAGAAACTGACCTTTTCTTTATGCTGAGATTGTGGAGTGCCCACACATGAGTCTACTCTCTTTATTGTTTGGGGGGGGTTTTCCCACTGGTGCAATTCCACATCACTTTGCTGTATCCTCCAGGGCATCAGAGTTAACCACCACAATGCATGATCTGCTTTTACCGCAGTGAAACTGTTTTGTTATGACTTCCCCCTGACTAAAATTTGTCCTTTTGCTTAACTACATGTGCACATCTGCATCACTGCTACGTTACACACCGAATGCACTGACTCATGGCCAATGAGTCATCGCTGTTTGTTTGCCTGATTTCTTCCACAAACACAAAACCCCTTTCTTTTATTCCCTGATGTCCTGACTCATGCTGGTGGAGAATATTAAATGCTTCCAATCATTTTACTTTTGCTTAACTCATTTCTAATCATTTATTTAGCTTAATTTGACTTACATCAGTTTTTATAGGCTAATATGAACTTTTATTTCTCAAAAGGGACCTTATTAGCAGGATAATATCATTTGTCACTGCCTATCCAAAATCACACCAGCAATCTCTGCGGTTACTACTCTTACTACACCTAGTCATTTACCCCAAATTCCTTCCTGAACGGTTTTGCAACACTTGAGTGCCGCACTTCTTCTGCCTTTTCTTTTGAGAGGTGACAGACCATTATTCACATGGCGGAACATTCTCCTGTTGCCAGAGCTATTGCACTACAGTACAACAGAACGATCAATTCATGGAAGAACAACGTAAAGTGTGTATTGTAGTTTATTAGTGAATTTAAAGTCATTAGTGAGACTGAATTCTAATAAGGAAAAGGATAAACACAACGAAATTCACCCACATGATTTGCTTACTGGTAGTGCTGTTAAGTTGGGAACATGCAAGCACTGATTTGCTCTCCAAGAGCCGATACTGTTTTTTTATTCTTTTGTATTTTTAGTATATATTGTGTATATATTGTAAATATGTTTTCTTTTATACAATGCCAGTAGAGAGACATAGTGAACTAAGATTTCAATTGCACTGATATCTTTTATCTAGGGCATGTGACAATAAAGAACCTTTGAGAGCATTTCATTCAATAGTCACTGAAGGAATAATTAGTAGTTTCTAAAGGGAAGTTCAAAAGGTTTTGTATGCAAAACACATTTGTATCACTGCAACATTACAACATGAGTCTAGGTTCATGAAAAAAAAATCAAGTTTAATGAATTCCAGTCACTCAAGGTGCAGGTGCATCCTAAACATATCCCTCTTTAAACCCAGATGTCCTCGCAATGAAACAATAATTCTGGAAATCAGATATACAGGTTCCACTGCAAAATGGCTCCTTTTCTTTCCCCTCACCCTTATGTCATTATCAGCATATACTGGGTTAAGATAATGATATGTTCATCTATTCAACCTGGGTGACATGCCTCACAGGGAGCCATCGAGCAGACAATGCCCCCTCTCTTCCTTGCTCAAACTGTCTCTCCTCTTCCTTTCCTCTTTCCCTCTGTAGATATGGGGCATTTGTTATTTGTCCCCTAACCCACTATGTTTACTCTTGCAATGATTTATAAATAGGGCGCTGCTTAACATTTCAAAAGACACTGAGGCAGGGAGAGGGTGAGAGAGAAAAGTAGGGAGAAAAGAATGAGAGAGGGGAAGAGACAAAAGATGTTGGAAAGACTGAAGGGAAGAAGAGAAAACAGTGAGAGCTCTTCAGATCCACTCAGGTGTTTGTGGCACTGTTCTTTCATTCTGTGTGTCTGCTCATACAACAGATTGTTGTTGGGCTTCAGTGTGACTGGCTGAGACTTTTCTCCTGAAGATGTCATGGAAGGCATGGCATTTCCATCAGCTGATGAAGATGGCGTGTCTTTGGTTGAATGTGTTTTAGAGGATTGAGTGTCAAAATGAACTGTCAAGGTAAAATCTTTCGGACCAATAAGGTCTAAGAGGGTTCAAAATCACAGGAAATTTGAACATGTACAGTTCAAGGACAACTGGATGCAATTATTTAAACCTTATATTGCAGGTTTATAGATGTGCTTTTTACAAGCAATTTTTGAATAGCTGACATTTTATGTGTAAACACTAATTGTACATGTAACATCACATTGGAAAAACATGCAGCTAAACTCACATTTGGTTTTATGTGGGTTTGTAATGGAAACAAAATACTAGTAAGTGCATGTGAGTCAGATTGCATATAGAAAAACAAATTTGCCTGTGAAAGCAAAAATTTAACACATACTTACTTTATTTGTGAAAGCTACATGATAATGTCCACTAAAGAGATGAAACTTATAATTCCCCATAGCCTCTCTGAAATCTCTTTACGATATCTTATGGGTTGTATGGCCCATTTTTTAGGCTTGCAGCACCATGTCACCCATTGAAGCTCGACAGAATGTTCTTTATAATGATCCACGGAAGATATGGAACATGGAATAAATAATATTCCTTTGTTGTCCAGTAGTTTGCATCCAGTTCTCAGAGCTGCCACCGCAGGAAAACTGTTAACTGGTCAAAATTCATCTACCACAACCTCCAGTGAACACATTACATCTCATATGTCCCAAAACTGAAGTGAAAAAAAAGCCTTTTTTTTTTTTTTTTACATGGAGTCATGTTTTGCACTGTGTCTTGTCTAGATGCAACAACTTCCTCTCAGTGATGACAAATAATTATTTATTAGTGAGTTTTAAAACACTTGTAGGTAAAGTTGCTTAACTTCTGACTGGCCCTGGCAAGGCAGGCCAAGCCCATCGGGACAGTGAGGCGCATCTGAGCCCAATTAACCTCTGTCTATATCTTTGTGTGTCTCAGTGGACGCAGGAGATGAGCCTTAGGCAGAACCATGACAGGTTCATATAGTGAGCTCTCTGAAAATATACATATACCTAAGAAAGGGAGGTTTCTGTTTGTTTTTTCACACTGGCTGTGTGTGATTTAACTTTAGTACAGTTCCAGTAGCTCATCCCCTGTCTCTCTTCCTCTCTAGGACAATAAACAGTCTGCGTAGGCCCTCTGTTCCTCTACGTTTGCATATTTCTCATGCTCTGTACACCTCAGCTGTTGTAATAGAGGAGCAGCTCATGCCGCTAAATAAATAATGAGCTATCAAACACTGCCGATTTATGTAAAACCAGTCAGCATTGTAAGCATTTATTTTCCTTCCATTGCTTTGCAAAGAGAGTAATGGGATGCATGCTCTGCTAAGAACAGGATGTCACTATCTAAAGTCGTCCTGCACTGCTGGTAACGTTCAATATCGAACGAGAGCTCGTCCCAACTTATTTTCAACTCATAATTAAATGTCTGAATGAATGGTGTGGAAGGCTTTTCAAACATATTAAGGGGTGACATACATTCAGCAAAATAGACAGGTGTTCATTTTAGTCATCTCTTACTCCAGTACAGGAAATAGAAATAAAATGTACCAAAATATGTTCTTTCTTCAGTGTTTCTAATCCTGTTTTTAATACAAGAAAGCAAAAGTCAGACTCAAGTTAGAGTAGCACAAGTCTTTTTCCTTTCAAATCTTGTTTTCAGTGAGTGTGAAAAGAGGGGAAACAATCACATTCAGTTTGACATTTTCAAATTTCTGCAACCCTGAATCTGACACTGATGGTCTCAGTCAGACTTAAGTTTTATAAGAAATCAGAATTTCTGACACATTTCTGATAGCACAGGTGTAGACCAGTGGGTTTAGCTATCCAAAAAAGGAGGAAACCTGAATTGTCATTATAATTCACGTAATTTCACACAATACACATCACTCATTCAAGGAAGGTAATGAAGGAAATGATGTGACAGTTACCACAATAGTTAAGAACAGTCTGAGAATTTCGTGGATGAAAAAATTTAGATACATTTAAACCCACATAAATATTCTTTTATTTGTTAGAAACAATGTTATTCATGTGTACAAAGTCATATGCTTTATTTTCATTTACAACTAAAGTTTTACAGTTTTTTGTTTAGCTGACCTGAAGCTTTGGCTACAGGTCAACAGAAACCCTGAATTAATTTCCCTTGGAGCTGATGTCCTTTCCAGGAAACATACAATTTTTAAAGGTATTTATTAGGGAAGAAGAGCCGTGTAAAAAACAAAGCAATGTGTCTTTTTCTTCCTCCCTATACTGTTAATCATCTCACAAGATTTACTCTGTGACATTACGGAGTAAACTCCAGAGGGACAGTTGTGATGGAAGTGTTCAGTTGAGGGACATGATGATGTCAAGTCAAATTTATGATTTTCTGTTAAGTTGTTGCTGAAGGTTCATCTCTACATCAAGACCTGCTGTGACGTCAAATCTCAAAACTGTAAGTATATCCAGAATGTGGGCTGCAGGAGGTTTGTCGACACCACGGGAACTGTTATTGCTATATATATATACACACACACACACACACACATACATACATACATAGTATATTGTGGTGTTTTCTAAAGAAAGGCTAAGTCTGTGTGTCCATTTGTGATGTGTGTTTTACTTAGTTCTGCTTGCGCTGGCATGCTGGGATGTGACATCTCAGTTACTGGTGCTGTGGCCATGCAGATCAGTTTAGAGTTGTGACCTGTTCAGACTGGCATCAGAACACCCTCTGAATGCCAATCAATGAGAAATGAGCAGTGAAGCTTCAGGGTGAGCGTCTCCTGTGGTTAGTGCTGACACTGAAAACACTGAGCGGACCTACTCCACTCTCGTGACTCAGAGCCCTGCTGCTTGTCTTTTCAGCTCTCTAAATGGGGACTGATTTCTTGCTGCACCTGGTGAATGACATTAACTAGATGGGCGGAAAAGCAGCAGCACTAAGTGGTCATGACGTGTCAGTAAACATAGTACTACTAATACTGGTCTATCCTAATAAACATGTTAATATGACTCTTGTTTGGTCATATTGATTGTGGACTGCATGCACAGCCCTGCCGTGGTAAGATTCTTTTATTCAGAGCAGGTTTTTGTCAGATGCCCTTTTAACGGTTAATTCTTCATGTATGAGTTTATGGGTTGTTGAAGGAAGAGAGGGGTGACATTCAGTATTTATCGCATCCTCAACAAATGTCATGATTCCGCCGTGCCATACAGCTGCACTGTTGTCTAAATACTACTAAAACCAAATTGTGTAATATTCCTTCTTTACCATGACCACACACTTAAACACAGTCTTTTGGCTCATCATGCCTCATATCCAGATTTGATCAATATATGATTTTAACCAGATTTCATTTGCAGCTTGTGTGACTCGGGTTTACACTGAGTTCCTGTTGAGATCTGATCCAGCTCACTTCAAAAAGTACAACAAATAAAGGAAAAAGATAGAGAAGAAGAATAGAGGAAGATGGTAGCCATCTGTAAAACAACCCTATGGTGTTTGCTTGTTTTTCGAGGTGGGTGAAGAAGCCCATTTTTTTGCAAATGGAATGCCGGAGGCGAAAGCAGAGGAGGACGCTTATTTATGCATCTGCATGAATATAGTTCAGCTGTGGTCAGTGTCACCACTGTTGGATTTCTATCTATGTGTGATTAACTGCTTAGCTGCTACCTTGCAGGCTTGGAACAGTCATATGATTACATATTACCACCTATGTAGTTGTTGAAATTGATTGAATTGTTTTCAAAGTTGATGTTATTTAAAATGATATGAATGTGAATGTGGTTATAATGCTGATAGATACAAGACATGTTGATGTCACAACTGCCGTGTTTAACTTTGGTTTGGTCTTTTTATCACGATTATTATTTAATCAGGTTTGGTCACGTTGGGGTTAGAGTCACACAAGTGGCAGAAGCTTTGAGTTTCCACCACTTTTCCATGACTTTAAACAATCCACTTGTAATCAGTACAGTTTATTGCACTCCCAGGAGGAACACACAGTCAGGCTGGTGGAAGGTATATGCTTATTATTGCTGGGAGAGTTTATTATTTATTATTGTTGCATATCCTATTAATATATTTATTTTTCTCCCAATTTCCCCAGATTCAACTTGGCAACTGCAGAAGTAACCCCTGAGGTACTCATACCCCTGGCAGGGAATCACTGCACCGGAGCGCTAAAGGTACAGTATATTAATCCACTGCTAAAAATAGCCATGAATTGAGTAGAATACAAATATTTACTCTTTTTTAATTCATGTTTTATAAATGCCAAGACATGAAATTAAACAAAAAGCACTGAAAACTTTTTTAATGTTTATATCTACTGATGGAATGAATGCCCAAGGCTAACTGCCACGAAGAAGTAGCGAGGTGAGCTTTGCTGGTTTTTCTCTTTCAAGTGGGATTTGTTGTCAAGTAAATACAGAATTATGTAGGTCTCATCAGTGAAAGAGGACTGCTGCTCATGTCCCAGCATTATGGGCAGTGCTCATTATTACCAGTGGTGGAAAGTAAATAAGTAGCTTTTACTCAACTACTGTATTTTGAGGTACTTGTACTTACTATTTTCATTTTCAGCTCCTTTATAGTTCTACTCCACTACGATTCAGAGGCAAATACACTCCCCCACATATATTTTAAAGTACAATGTACTTTGCTGATTCATTTTGTTGATCCAAAATATAATCAAGAAATAAAGTATGATGTATTGTTACACGTTAATATAAGATTGCAGTAAAATAAGAGTGTATTGTTTGACAAATCACATGTTATTCAGCATTGTATAAAGTAATTAAAACTAGCCCCACCCTTTCCTGCTTTCTACGCTGTGCTGTGGTATTTATACTTTTACAAGCATGAAGTATTTCTTCCACCACTTGGTTATTACCAGGGTGAACTGGAAGTAACATTTTCACCTCTACTTTCAAATTGGGAAATACTGTCTGCTCCGCTTGAATTACACTTCTGTCACCAGTGTTGAATTTACAGTTACAGGCAGTAAAAACCCGGTGAGCTTAATACTGCATCATGCTCAACCCATTTTTCCTGCTTGCATTAGATCTTCATAAACTGCACACCAGGTCTCAGGATGACAGACTGCAGGCTTCTTTTCACTGGGTGCTAATGTGACTGTCTTTTATCGAAAAAAAATTCTGAAGGTTTGGAACTGATCGTTTATTTGAAAAAGAAGCATTTAATGTAATTGTGCACCTTTAACATCAAAATTGTGCAATTGTTGTCTTTTTTTTAAAAGTAACATTTTAAAAAAATCACATTCACATCACAAGATAAACAAGTTTGTCTTTTTCCTGTAAAGAGAAATAAATTGGCTGGCAATTAATGTCAGATTTGCATCAATATTAGTTTTGCATCAGTGCTGTTGTTGGTAAACACCTGTAGCAGGACTACATGTGTCTGTGATAGAAACAGGCCAAAGCTATTGATCAGTGAGTGTGATACTGTGCCAGGGCTGCTGGCCCCACAGTGAACAGGCCTCACCTGAGCAACAGTCCCCTGAGTGGAGTGCAGTTAGTTTTCTATCCAGAGGAGGGCAGCGCATCAAACACTATACTCTCAGCTGCGGGAAACATTCCCAGCATTCACAAGGCTGTAAAGCGACAAAACAAGAGGGAATGAGGGGTGTGACACATGAATGCCTTAAGCACGTGCTAAAATGCTTTATTTTAATCCAACAAATGGGATTAGAACACATGAGATTCAAGTTTTTTTTCCAGTGTTTGGACACAGGAAGCAGTTTCTCAGCCACATGGCCAGACTACCAACGACAGCTGAGACGGAAGCAGAGGCTTTGCCAACTGTCTGGCTCATTCTCCAGTAGGCCTGCTTCCCTCAGGCCACTCACAGCCAGTGTAGGAACATGTCCAAGACTGTCAAATATCAGCACGCTTGTACACACACACACACACACACACACACATGCACACTTACAACCTCCTTGTCACACACACACTGGGGAGACTTGAGGTGGAGGAACACTGGATTTGCTCTTTTCATGCAGATGGTGACTTAAATGAGACCTCATCCACACCCAACATTATTGTGAACCAATGAATGGAGTGACTGTTTTTCTGCAGAACTGTAGGAGTGAATTACATCAGAGGGCTGCTGGATTCAGCTAAATGAGAAATAACTGAGACTGAAATGTCTGATCAAAACACGATAACTTACAGTTTGAAGTGTCCTTAATTACCAACTGTCTTTGCAGAGTGAATGCATTAACACTAATTGCCTTCATGTGTATAGTTGACGATGAAAATATTCCATTCTGCCGCACTAAGTGCGAAGTGCAGAAAGAGAAATTAAGTAACATGTCATCAGAACTTCACATAAATGATATGCAAAATATTACATTGCAACATGTTTCAAGCAAAAAGACACTAAAAGGTTGGTTAAGGTCATTTTAATTAAAAAAAAAATATGAGAAATGTTGGCATTAGTAAGTTTCAGACATCATGTGGAGGATAATACCACTTGCTCGCAAGCAATCCATTTGTTTCAGCTGATGAAACCTTTTTTGACATAAAGTGACAACAGATACGACTCATCCCTGCTGCTGCATCATGGCTAACGATAAACAAATGCTCCCTCCTGCTCTGGGCTGCATGTGAAACCCATACTTCCCATCTTGCCTTTCTCCTGCCCGGTTTCATTTGTGCGTCACTTGGCTCCGCCACCTGTTGCAAGAGGAAACCAGAGGTGAGGCTTCCGGTGAGGGCGATCACTGTCAAGTTTCAGGTCCAACTCCCCTTTTCTCCCATGGGTGTCAGCTGTGTTGACAAGAGCGCGCAGGCACTGCGCCACGCTGCCGTGACACTCAGCCCGGGACTCATCTCATATAAATGAATAAACAGCTGGGCAGCTGGACAGATAGATAAATAGATAGATTATTTATAAATAACTTTAAGGGGCTACTACAAAATTTTAGAGATAACATTCGAAGCAGAGGTGTAGTCATACCTGAAGACGCGACTCTCCATCCATCCATTCATGCATCACCTCTCCTCTACTCTCTCCGCTGCGATCCTTTTTCTCCTGCAAAAACAAAAAAAAATCTGAACCGCATAAACCCGTGATTGACTGATTTCCCACCTCCTCCATTTTTTCCCATCTTGTAGCCCGTCCGACTGCTGCACTCTTGAATAATAACCCACTCTCCTCCTCCTCCCCCTCCTTCCTTTGCCTTTCCGCTTCTCTCTCTCTCTCTCTCTCTCTCTCTCCCTCCATCTCTCTCTCCTGTTTAAAATGCCGCTCACATGCGCGTTCCCGTGCCCGGTTTTAAGCACACACTTGGATCTCTCTCTTTTACTCCCTCGCTGTTCGGACCTCAGGGACGCACTAGGACCATGTCGCTCAAGTCAAGCCCAACGCAATGTTTTGGCAGGTTAAGTGGGTTTTTTTTAAACATAATAAGGAACCCCCCCTCCCATATTCATTAAGCTATACAGGTGGATATTTGTATGCATATATGAATAATAGTTAGAAGGTCATACTAAAGTAATAAAGGCTACAGCCAAGTAATAAATTGCGCGCTTTAAAAAACAGATCTGTTTCAATGTCTTTAGTGTTTTTTTGTTTTTTCATTTCCAGTGTATGTGAGAGAACCCCCTCTTTTCCCTCTCTTTCTCTCTCTCTCTCTCTCTCAACTCCCTCCCTCCCTCCCGCCCTCCCTCTACATCGCTGCATTCTCCTCTTTTAGTCGTGTGGGGAAGCTTCGGTGAATGCGGCTGCAGAAGGAGCCAGTGTACTTAGGCGTCTGACACGGATACTGTTCTGTCTTACAGAAGAGGGAGACACGGGCTCGCTCTACTCTTTTGTGACTCCCATTTATTTCTTCCAAATGGATTTTCTCTTTTTTGGCTTTAAAATCCCCACATTTCTTCTCCGCGATTATTTCGATCACATTTCTGTGGGCCGATGAGTGCAGGAGAAAGCGAGGAGTTTCCAGCTCCTCACTTCCACCGCAGCGGACTAACGGCCGAATAACTGCATTATTCATTTTTACGCACCGGTTTCTGTTGTCCTGACTTGTCTCTCTTGTTTCTCTCCTCTGCTTTCCTGTTTTGTTCGCCCAGGAAAGGAGATTCGATATAGCCATAGCCCTTTTTCCACATCCGACCTTTATTTATTTATTTTTTTTCAAAATCGCCCCCATTGGATGGAGATTGAAGTAAGCCTTTCTTCTGCGAATAAACTGACCCGTAAAGAAAAAAGAACTGTTTTGCACGGGGTCTGAGCAAAGGACAGGATTCATGCTGCCCCGATTGAGATTAATATACTTGTACACACAACCTGATGGGAGCGTTCTTGCTGCTTTTGCCCTCTGAACCATTATCCCGGTGCGCAACTTTGCTGGAAACAAACCTGTATATATTCATTGGATCACTGGAGGTTGCCGAGTCGAGCTGAAGCCAGACGCGCGGTGTTGGTCATCTTCTCTCCCGCATTTTTTGCTGTCCACTCTTCCTCCTGCTCCTCCACTTTCCCCTAAAAACTGTAAGTATGACGGACATATTTCACCGCATCACCGACCGCCTTGCACCTTTTTTCACGTCTTGGAGTCGCCGGACGCACCGACAGGATCTCTAAAAGCCGTCAGCCTCTCTCTCTCTCTCTCTCTCTCTATCACACCCCTCCTCTCTCTTTTCTCCGAATTTCTCTCTATCTCTCCTGCAACCAAATGAATGCTCTCCCATGGAGGTAGTACAACCATCTTGGGGACCGAGCGACCAGAGGGGTGATTTTTCTAAGCAAGGGGAGCCCGTCAGCAAGAGACGCATCGGGTGAAATCGGAGCTTCACCCCCACCCCCCACCCCACCCCCCTCCACCTCCACCTCCACCGCATCCCCCTCTCCAGTTTGCTCGTGCTGATACACAGTATCCTAAATGGGGATATAGGGGGCTAGAGAAACCTTGTTGCGCCCCTCGAACTGTCTGCGTTCGACTTCAGGACCGTTTGCGCACGTCTCCATCCATGTCTCACCAATGCTGCCCCGTGTCTCCAGAGGGAGCCGCATTCATCGCAACCTCAGCTTTGGGTAAGTCTCATTTCTTTAAAATCTCATCCGCGATCTTTTAAATGACCAGATTTTGATATTTTCAGGATTTCAGGAATATTTTTGTATTTCTGTTTCTATTTTGTCTCAAGTGCGGTTTTCTGTGACGAAGAGGTGCCGCTTAAACACTCTCAATACGTCTGGAATGGGAACAGTCCCAATTCTCTCCTTCCCCCTTGGTCTCACACTAGCTTTCTCTAATAATTTGAATGTGCTGCTCCGAGATGGTACTGCTGTTGGCTTCAAATGAGACCCCCGTGAAAAAAGAGAGCTGCAGCCGTTTGTCTTTGATTGTTTGAACATGCTGAAAGGGAAGAATGTAGTAATGTTGCTGTCTTAGACATTTTCCAAGATGATGCTTCATGCTTTTTATGTCATATTGCAATGCCGAGATGTAACAGTTCATGAATATGAGCAATTTCTAGAGCATATGGTACTTTTCCTTCTGCACAGAATAATCTGCACCAAGCATTTGTCTTGTCAGGGTGAATCATTGTGTCCAAGCCAAAGCAACTCCCTGCAGTGATACTGATAAAAAGTGCAATGATCAGGAATGTGCATCGTTATTATATGTACATTTGTATGTTGTGTTTTATTCAGATGAAAACAGAAAAATATATATCTTATGTAAAAAAGTACTAGGATTAATTCTATATGGAAATTGCACTGAAACCAAATATGTATTTTGATGGTTTGCTTTCTGTGTGTGTGCGTGCATGTGTCCCTGGGCTTCTTTGGAATCATGTATGCCTGTGTGTGAATGCTTCTGCATGCACTTGTCTTTTTTTCTTCCAAAGGTTACTAAATGGTTTTCTGGGGGAGGATTTCTAACCGGCGAAATGCTGCTCGTACTCCTGCTGGCGGCCTTTTCTTCTTTCATCTCCGGCTCCCTCTCTTCCTCCCTCTCCTCCCCCTCCATGTCGGACGGACCCCCGCTGGTAGACCCGTCCGCCTCAGATTTGATGGCCGAGACCTGCAGCGCCTGCTCCTGCATGTCAGTGGAAAACGTGCTGTACGTCAACTGTGAGAAGATCACCGTCTACCGACCCACTCAGCTCATCCCGCCGGCCTCATCCCTCTACCACCTTAACTTCCAGAACAACTTCTTAATCATACTCTACCCAAACTCATTCCTGAACTTCACCCATGCTGTGTCACTGCAGCTGGGGAATAATAAACTGCAGAACATCGAAGGTGGAGCGTTCATGGGGATGAGCGCACTGAAACAGCTGCACCTGAACAATAATGAGTTAAAGGTGCTGCGAGCAGACACTTTCCAAGGGATTGAAAACTTGGAATACCTTCAGGCTGACTACAACTTGATTAAATATATTGAAAAGGGAGCATTTAACAAACTGCACAAACTAAAAGTGCTAATCCTGAATGATAATCTCATACAGGCCCTTCCTGACAATATATTCCGGTTTGCCTCACTCACACACCTGGATATAAGGGGGAACAGGATCCAGAAGCTGCCATATTTGGGGGTTCTGGAGCATATTGGCCGCATTGTAGAGCTACAGCTGGACGACAACCCCTGGAATTGTACCTGTGATTTAGCACCTCTGAAGGCATGGCTTGAAAACATGCCCTACAATATTTTTATTGGTGAGGCCATATGTGAAACACCAAGTGACTTGTACGGGAGGCTCCTTAAAGAAACCAACAAACAGGAGCTTTGTCCCATGGGAACAGGAAGTGACTTTGATGTAAGGATGCCACCCGCACCCCCAGATAATGGGCAGTCATCCTCCAAATTGTCCCCAACCACAATGGCTCCAATAGCCACAAAATCACCAAAAACCACTGACTCATCTAAGATTTATGGTAACGGTATTGTGGCTGGTTTGCCCCCTTTTGGCAGAAATAGTCAGATTGTTTCCTTTCAGACACGGACCCCTCCACTGTTGTGTCCACAGCCCTGCAGCTGTAAAGCCCACCCCTCAGACTTTGGCATTAGTGTTAGCTGTCAGGAGAGGAATATTAAAAATCTGGCTGAGCTCATTCCCAAACCTCCAAATGCCAAGAAACTGCACCTGAGTGGGAATTACATCCGGGACATAAGCCCAACTGATTTCCAAGGGTTTGAGGGCTTAGATTTGTTACATCTCGGCAGCAATCAAATTATCACTGTTCAGAAAGGTGTGTTCGCTAACCTCACTAACCTTAGGAGACTGTATTTGAATGGAAACCAGCTCGAACAGTTACACCCAGAGATGTTTTTGGGCCTCACAAACCTCCAATACCTATATTTGGAATACAATGCCATAAAAGAAATCTTAGCAGGCACATTTGATTCCATGCCGAACCTACAACTCCTGTATCTCAACAATAATGTTTTGCGGAGCCTCCCTGCCTACGTGTTTGCGGGTGTCTCTTTAGCGAGGCTGAATTTGAAAAACAATCACTTTATGACCCTGCCAGTGAGCGGTGTCTTGGACCAGCTGCGGTCATTGACCCAGATAGACCTGGAAGGGAACCCATGGGAGTGCTCCTGTGATCTGGTTGCCCTCAAACTCTGGCTGGAGAAGCTAAGTGACGGAGTGGCTGCCAAAGAGGTGAAATGTGCCTCCCCTGTTCAGTTCTCAAACATTGAGCTGCGCCTCTTGAAAAATGAGATTTTATGCCCTAAGCTTATTGCAAGGCCACCGTTTATTCGCACTAGCGCCACCCCTCTTTTGACCTCAGTGTCACCTGCCGGAGTTGGTAAAGCACCACCGGGGGGGCCTGTGCCTCTCTCGATTATGATCCTCAGCATCCTTGTAGTGCTTATCCTTACTGTGTTTGTTGCCTTCTGCCTTTTAGTCTTTGTCTTGAGGCGGAATAAGAAACCAGTGGGCAGGCAGGAGGGGCTAGGGAACCAGGAGTGTGGGTCCATGTCACTCCAGCTCCGCAGACACAATCATAAATCTGGCAAGAAAAGCTCCATCCCAGGAGATGACCTGGGAGGTGAGACATTCATCCCCCAGACCATCGAGCACATCGGCAAGAGCCACACCTGCGGGATCGGACGCTCCTCAGACATGGATGCTGGGTTCAAGTTTGTGGATTCCCAGAGGCAGAAGATCATCTTCCGCAACAGTGCGGACAAAGAGAAAGATGCCCTCTCCACCCTGGAGCGCAACAAACGCCTCAGCACCATCGATGAGCTCGAGGAGTTCCTCCCCAACCGCGAGCCCAGCATGTTCATTCAGAACTTCCTGGACAGCAAAAGAGATTTCAACAGTATAGGGATGGGCGGGTATGAAATCCGCTACCCGGAGAAAACGCTGGATAAAAAGATGAAGAAGTCATCACTGATAGGCGGCAACCACAGTAAGATCGTGGTGGAGCAGAGAAAAAGTGAGTATTATGAGCTGAAAGCCAAGCTCCAAGGAACACCTGATTACCTGCAGGTGCTCGAGGAGCAGACTGCGCTGAGTAAAATGTAGGGACTGTTGTTTTTAGTGCATTGATTACACCTACACATACACAGGGAAGTCAGATGCACGTACAGGCAGACAGACAGCCAAACACACCTGCCTTTACTCTGGTTCTTTCTCCCCCTCACATACACACACACACACACGCACACACACACACGCCGACACTGACACATCCTCCGAGACTCCTCACTCTCGGTCTTCATCTCTCTCTCTGCGCACACACACAGAGTGAAAAAGTGCCTTCTGGAAATTCTTAATGACCAATGCAGAGATGGACAAAATGGCTTCACACTACAAAGCTATTACTAGAATCAGCGTGGATGTACTCCACAGTAAAAGACTTTTTGGATTATCCATGCCACTACATACACACCAACCACAGGACACCATGAAAAGCAACCAGACAGTCATCGTATTTTTTGCTGCTATTGAAATGGGTACTTTCCTTCTTTTTTGTTGTTGTTGTTCTTCTTTTTATTTTTCCTCCTCCTTTTGTTTTTCAACCAAATCAAAGGGTCTTGAAAACAGTGTTTGAGAATATACCTTGCCGTATTCAGCCCTCATTTAAAAGAAAAACAGGGAAAAAAGGAGGCCATATTGGTTGTTTTTTGCTCTGGAAAGTATCCAAAATCACTACTTCTGGGATGAGATTAACAGAATCAGTGACTCAATGGATGCTACTTTGCTTTTTTTTAAAATCATATTTGCGGGGTATCTTGTTTGTTCTTGGGGGTGCTCTCTGGAGTCGGCTGCAGAGACTCTGCCATCTTGTCTGGATTACACACTAGTAGCAGAACACCTGCTCTTTGCCAGAAGGCTAAATGGCTCCCGCTTTCCAGTCCTACGAACTGGAGGCACTGCGAAACTCTTTATGGGAAATTATTTCATGACTTGTTTTCTTTGTGTAAAGAGCCATGTTAAATATAGTGTCTTCTGAATGGAGTTGTGTTTCTCTTCAAAATTGCTACTTACAGTAACTGTATGTTTTGGGTGAAATCTAACGGCACATACACTGTCAGAGGATGTTGTTTCTGAAAAATGAAAAACCCAAGGATAAAAAATTTCAAAGCTGCTTGCCATGTAAGCGTAACCTGGAATTTATTTTGTAAGTCTTACATTATTTGTATCTGTGGGACTGGTTTGTAAATTACAAGAAATGACAAAACATCGAGACACACACACACACAGACACACACCTACTGTACGATGGAGCATCATCATCAAGAGACTACAAGCCAGAATTGTCAAACAAACTGCTAATATGATTGAATCAGTGACCCACCTCCCCTTGTCAGCACTCAATTCATAGTAAAAAAGAATTAACAACATAGGTAATTTATTTTTCTATGCAGGATTATTTAAAGAGTTGTTGGTATTATTTTAAAAAAATAATACACAAGGATCAGAAAGGACTTGATCGAACGATGCATCAGTGCTACATCAGGCTACCAGAAGTGACTGTTGAGGGTCTTGGCTCCTTTCAGTTCTCCTGTAGAATTCGGCCTGCTGGACCGAGCGGTTGTGAAATGTGATCTGTGATGTTTCCTTTATCTCATGTCGCACGACAAACCAAGGCCTGATAGAGTCTGTGAAGTTTCAAGCAGTTTCCTTATTCTTATATCTCCCTCAGTATCTTGTAAAAGGTTTCTTATTAACATTATGCAACCAAAATAAATGTGCATTAAACCTGATATGGTTCTGGAGTTGCTGGGAATGGGAATGGAGATATTCATGGAAGGAGAACAGCGACAAATTGAGGCTCTAAATTGTTCGATTTGGAAAGAATCATATCATAAAACACGATGTGCAATACTAGTAAAAATGCTCAGTCATGATGGCTTCAAAATAATTTTGTTTAATTTATTTAGTTGGAGGTTATATTGTCAAGAGAGGTACTATTTTGAAATTCTTTTTATCAATTTAACTCTATCTGGTCCTTATTTAAAAAATATTGTTAAGTTAAAATTATGAGTGTTTATTGACATTACAAATGAATAGAATGTATCTTGGAAAGTATAATAAATACAATTTTCTATCAGTCATAAATCTCCTGTATATTGGTTAAATTTCTCTTGTATATTCATGTTGAAATCAAGGTATTAAAATCAGCACCTATTTGCACTGTGTCCCCCTATTTCTTTTAGTTCACATCCTCTTCACATCGCCCACATCGTCTACAGAAGAAGAAGAAGAAGAAAATGACTCTTTCAATCAATCTGCCCACTTTCCTTTAAGTTCCCACTTTGACTTTTTCACAGAACAAGTTGGATTGTCTGACAGCTCAGTGTTGGACAGGCTGCAGCTCAAGTGACAGAATGCTTGTCTTTGTTTTGTTCATGTACAAAAACTGGTTTCCCTTCAAGCACAATATATGTCTGCTCAGTCTGTTTAGTTTGAGGAAACTGGCTGTGGAGGTGAGGAAGCTGCTGCGTGTTACGCTTTAGGCCATGGAACTGTTAGCACTGTTTTCACACACCTTCAGTATTGGTGTGCACTTAGCCAGCAATGGTTTTACTTTGTTGTGTTTAAGTCTTAATTTCAGCACCAACGCCAAATTAAAAACTTGAAGTGTGATTTAAACAGGGGTTTGTTCTGTTTTGTGAGTCAGATCTCAGATGAAACTGTAAGAAAGTCAGATTTCAAAGATGCAATATTACTAAAATGTGCTTGTGTTAACAGTCTTAATTTCATGGTGCTTAGCACATTCTTTTTCACCTCTGTTTCATGTCAAAATATCCCTAGTTTTCTCTTTTATTACAATTTTTATATTGTTTTGTTTGTTTACTTTTTTGTGACAGTGACCTTATTGTCAAGCAGGTGTCATTGCTCCATCTGTTTTTAGCAATCTATCAAACATTCATATCTGTTCCGATTTAGGGTTTAAAAAAAATCAGATTTCTTTTTTTCCCGTGTTAATCCAACCTATGGGGCTTTTGGGAAACCAAGTAGCAGAAAGTATGAGTCATCCAGACACCAGAGAATTGTCCTCTTTAATTATTAATACCATTGGCAGTTATGAACTAAAAAAGGGTTGTGTGTGTATGTGTTTGTGTGTGTGTGTGTGTGTGTGTGTGGGGGGGACTGATATGTCCACCCCACTCACAACTACTCTAACAACTAACTCCTCTCTGTCTCTTCTCTTCGCCGTCTTTCCTCCCTCCTCTGTCATATTTGGTGATATTTTCAATCATACCACTGTGTGACAGAGCAGACAGCTCAGCTTCTCACACTGGCAGGAGAAGTGTCTTTTCTGTCCAATATTTTACTGCAGTGACTTGGCTGCTGAGCAGCATTCTGTTCCATGAAGCTTCAGGGGTTCCTTGAGGTGCTACCATCTCAAGAAAACTGAGATACAGATGAATTTCACTGTCGTTTAACTTACCAGACATTAGACCAATGAAAAATGTACAGGAACCTGATGGTGGTGGTGTGTGTGTGTGTGTGTGTGTGTGTGTGTGTGTGTATGTGGATCCCTTTTTTTGGGTGGGGGTGGAGACTTTAATTTACAAAGTGCTGCTGGTGACAGAGAGTGGCATGTGTCAGGTATGGATTTGGCCACAAGGGGTGCTGTGAGCTAAGAACACAGCTGTGTGAGCATGTGAGACGGTGCCTGCAGGAGGATTGCTCTTATCTCAAGCCTTTTGGATAAAAGGAAGAAACTTTACTATTTTCTTTCTTTCAAGATGATGATGATAATGATGATGATGATGAGGATGATAATCTTTTTTCCCAGGTTGAGTAATATGAGTAAAGGGTGGAATGGTCAAATTTATGGGAAAGAAGAACTGAAATTTTCATATATATACTTAAAATAACAACCAAAAAACAATGATTGATTTTTAAAAGTATATGTTTTCTCTTATAATATAGTCGTGCCTCAGGCTTATTTGTTATCTGATCAAAGGCTCTGTTTTGTAATGTCAAATTTTGGGATCTTGAATGTCCAACAGCACTTAAAAGACAGCAGGAAAGTTATTCTACAGATTTTGTATTATTGGAATCATTCCAGTTCCTTTTTGAAATTGAACAAAGAATTACAGTTACTTTCATGATAACATGTAGGGATTAATGACTGTGAAAAATGTATGACTTATTTGATGCAAACATCCTTGTGTTAGGAGCATATGTAATCTCACTCACTATTACCCGGGTCTGTTTTCCACATCTCTTTCAACTTTGTTTTATGTTGCATCATTTGTTCTCACGGGGAGTTTCCACCTTTTCATCCTGAACCTCCTTCCTCTCTCTTTTAATCTCAGGATCACCGTTTTTGCCATGAGTCTTTCTCATTAAAAAAGCACAAGAAGAATGCATTCATGGAGTGTCTCTGTAACAGAAATGATGAACCTCAACAACAGAAATCATACAGAGAATGTATTATTTAACCACTGTACAACTTTGTGCATTGTAAAAGAAATATCTTCTGTCTCTCATCTCATTTGTACCCACACTGCTCCATGTGTCTTGTGACTACTAGACCAAGAAATGAAGCAAAATTTGCAGTGGCGCAGTTAAGACTCTTTAATGGAGAATTCTGTACAAATGGTACAAAAGGGCTTCAGGAATATATGGTATATGAATGTGATCAAGTTTTGAAACACTATCCTTTTTAATATATGTGATTTAGTTTCATTTTGTTACTTGAAAGATACAGTCATTGGGGACTTTATTTAGACCATCATAATAATACAGGATAGGGCCTCCCTTTGCCTTCAAAACAGCCTTAGTTCCATGTTGCCACAAGATGTTGGGAACCATCTTTTGAGGTTCTGCTCCATCATGACATAATTACATCACATTATCTCTGCAGAGCTGTCAGCTGCACGTTTATGCTGTCAGTCTTTCCTTGGCTGCTTCAGTATTGATGATTCTCCTTGATATCCATCTCTTTTTACTCAAACGAAATGAAAATGCAATGCAAAATTGAGCAGGCTTGTGCAACAAGCAACAACACAAAGCAACTTTTGTGTATCCAGCAACAAAAATGAACGCAGACTTTATGCAGAATGTGATGGATTGCAAAACTCAAGCAGGCTTTAATACTCTGCTATCTTCATAATAAAAGAATGCATGGAAGAGCATATAAAATAATTGATGCAATTTCCAAAAAATTTCAAAAGCACAGTAGCCTGCTTTGCAAAAATGCTAAGTTGTAGTGGAAATGATAAGTCACATTCAGTGAATGAGCTACAATATGCTTAAGTGCTGGAATGGTAAAATTTAAGCTTGTGGGGTTGAACAAGACTCTGCTGCCCAACATGCATTTGTAACAATGGTCCTTAATGTGGATCCAGGGTGAAGAGGTTAAAAAGAATGGTTTAATCATTTTGTGATTGACAAGCATCGTCAAAGTACCATGCTTGATTGCTAAAATCCCACAGAATTAGGCATGTTTCCTTACAAACCATGAATGCAAAACCTTTCCTCACAATTCTTTTGTATTTATGTGAAATTTGCTTTAGTTATACTTTTTTTTCCCCTCTGTGTGATAAATTAAGCTGTGGGGACACAGTGGTAGCATTGGTGGCCCATGTCTGCTGAAATGTGCTCAGGAATGGTACCAGAGAATTTCTGGCATCTGCCTCAGTGGTCAGGCAGCCATTTAAGGAGGGATCGAAGGGGGTGGCATCTCCCCGGCTATCACAAATTACTTAGTGCATCCCCAATGAGAGGAAAACAATGCCTCGCCTCCCCACCAGCTGCCTCATTAAACACAGACAAATCCACCAGTGCTGCTCTGCTGTAGCCACTTGGCTGCCATTTTCACACATCTCGTGACATTCAGGAAAGCTGGCCATTGGACTGCCACCGGCCTTTTCAGGCCATCACACCCTCAGAGCCAACGTTTCAATAGCTTCAAAATTGTTTGATTTGGAAATTGAATCCGTGTCTGGCTGTAATTATAAGGAAGGATTTGTGTGTGTTTCATCAGCCCCGAACAATCACGAAAGTTATGCAACACAGCCAACTTTCCACACAGACATGACATGACATCCTTTCACAAGATATCCACAATCTGTGAAGTCTTAAAGTCTCTTATATTTCTCCTTCTTCTGGCTTTAATTTGTGGCAGCCACACATTAAAGCCCAGCGCTCATGTGGAAATGCACAGCCCTTATAGAACTTATTTTGCCCCCGGTCCACACCATTAAAGCCAAAACATTTTTTGTTCTGTCTGTTCTTTGATTACAGCTTTTGGTACCAGCTTGGTCTGAAAAAATGATGAGCTCCTGACAAAAATGAGATGACAACCTACTGAAAACCTGATACCTGCTCTCACAAAAGAAATCAGTGAACGGGAGTAAAAAACTCTATTCAGTGATATTATTATGACCTGTCTCTGAGGCAAACCTTGCTTTTAGGTGTAAACATAGGAAGCACTTCAATTCTGAAAATCCTGTCTTCTGTTATGTATGTCATCAAAGCACTGTTTCTTATAATACACATTATTTTTCCATGTAAATCAAATGAAAAACAAATGATCTTTGCGTAATGAATGGAAATGTAAGGTGTGTCCACCTGTAATCCAGGGATGAATAGAATGGGTCAGCACAATAAAACTGGGCCAAGCCAGTGCTGGTGGTCATGGTCGTGGTGGAAAGGACAGTTGATGATGATTTCATGAATTGTAACCATATCATATTCATTTCAGGGTTAATCAACTGTTAACTGTACAAATATATGTAAATGTCCAATCTTTCTCCCCACTGGTGGTGCCTTATTAAGAGCTCTTATCTCCACTGTGTGCCCATGTAAAAACTACACTTTACTGACATGTCCCTCACTCTTTTTCATGTAACCTTACCCTGTCCTCATCCCAACTGGCACATATTTTTCTGAATAAATACTGAGCTGAAGGAATTATATTCCTCTTCATATTAGATTCTAATTGGATGTAGCACATTTGCAAACATTCTACTCAAAGTTCTTTTCAACAATTTGGCGATATTGTCGTTGTCAGAAATGGTTTTCCTGCCTGGCTTCTCATGATTGCAGTTGAATGATATGAATATGATAAAATATGAATGAATGACTGTTACATGTGAAAGCAGCAGAACCGAACAACCTGAACAGAGAGGGTCATATTGGGAGATGAGTGTGTTACTACAGCAAGTTCCTCTCCATACTATACATGCTGATTCTATAAGGTTCTGAGTGTGTAGGTTGTTCACAAAGGGGAGGATACCACTCAAAACAGATTCTGTTTGGATGCAGTACTGAAGGGCTGTGGAGGAGCCGTTTGTAACTACAAATAATTAAAATAAATCCAGTTAGTGGTAAAACAGCACCAGAGAAAAAAACATTTTAAATGTGTCATGTTTCCTGTGCAGTGACAGTCTAAACTTTCAAGCTGTTTCCCCTTTTCTATAGCAGTCATTTTGAACTGTCATAGCACCACATATGCCAAATCAGTGGCAGTGAGCCTGCAGTCATACCAGTATCAGACTCAAAACCAGTACCAGGATCCAGGCTCTGAGACTTGCTAAAAAATGTGCAGTTGTTATTCATGTTATGAATTATACCTGTGCTTTTCATGGTATGGCCAGTCAAAATGTGAAAAGGGTCCGTTTTATACTGCATGTTAATTTTGTTCAGTATCTACTGTATCCTAAATTTTATAGTATACTGTTTTTTTTCCCAGGTGATAAACAAGATGTCTGAATTGAAAAGATAAAGCTGTATTTTTGGAAAGGCGCTTCTGGTTAAACTACACAGACAGAAAACTGCTTTTCCTACAGTTTTTACTGTACAGTTATTTTTGTGTTTTCTGAGCTGTTCCTGATGCTGTTTCACCACCATCCACAAATTACCCTCACACTTTGCAGCTGTGAGCTCCTCCATTCCCCCTGTGCATTGCATTCTTTTATTTACTGTTAATATGAAATGATGAATGAGTATGTTTGTGTATAGTATTGAACTGGCCTTACTTTTCCTTTTTTTTTTCCTTTTACAACTTTTGCTTTTCTCTTACATGTACACTTCTTGTGTGCATCATCCGTCACCATTTGACTTCATGCACAGAATTGAACAACTACCTAATTCAGGTAAATGTAATGGATTTCAGGAGATGGAACTACTCAAGAACAGTACCACTAGGTCAAAATAATATGTGTCTAGTTTATTGTACTAACCTACTACATTGTCCACTTAAACCCAAGAATCATCATGAATCATTAAAATGCCTTGAATGTCATTAAAACCCTCACAATGGGGCAGATGATCCTTGAAAGTCATTGTTAAAGCGGTTAATGTTAGCTTGGGAGCAGTCGCATGTGTAGCGTGTATTTGAGCACAGGCTGTGATTAATGTGCTGCTCTTTTCTTTGGGTGCAAACCTACACCTGTTTCTATTTTATTACATCGATCCATGAGAGATCAATGATGGCAAGGGAACAATTGCAGACAAGCGGAGGAGACATGCTTAGACCTTTGGGACTCTCCCTACAGGTTACGTGCTTCTTTGTGTGCATACATGAGTGTGTGTGGGAATATGTTTTTATCTGCAGACATCCCAGGGGAGCAACATCAGAGGTCGTCCTTTCACTCTTATTCACCTAAATCAATGGCTTATATTTTGGAATGAAATGTAAAATTCATCTTGTAATGTTTTTTTAAAAAATAATTTATGAAGTCAAATAAAAATGCTGGGTCGATGCCCATTTTGCCGCATGCTATCACTTGTAACACAATAAGGTTCGACCCTGTAGCCTGGTCATGAAAAAGTTGAAATTTCTTCTTAAAAACTCAAAGCCTCCCCGTGGCTGTTGTCTAGTAAACTCCCCTCATCTTTTTCCCATCATGGCTAAAAAAGAAAAGAAAATATACTTCAGAACTTTTTGACTGATAGGCGATCTCTAATGACAAGCATCTCTTGGGATTCCACCTTTAACAATTACATCCGGGTTACAGCCGTAATCATCCTTCCTCCTCCATCCCTGCCTGCCGATCTGTCTTGTTTGCCTTTCTTTCCGTCCATTCATTGTCTCATTTCCCAGCCTCTTCCCTCTGCGGCACCTGAGCTGAATTATGATCCACAGCCTTCCCCGATACATTGTGATTGATTGGGCTTTCCAGCTAACTAATGAATTGGCCCCTCAAGGACATGCAGCAGACCAGCTTTGGTAATGATGTGGACTCTGCTGAATGCGGCTCAAAGACTCCTGACACCACAGGTTTAGTGCTTATAGCATTTATTTGGATTTGGCTTCAGCAGGAGGGGTTTGTTAGGGTTTAATGTTGAAATAGCTACCAGTTGCATTTGTAATAGCTTTACACATGTTGTCTCATAGTGAAAGGCTCTTGGGAAAATTATGTTAAACTTAAATTTTCTTTGTCAATGTGACGAATGAGTTATTAATACATAGGTAATAGCTCTGCACTTTGGTAGACAATTACTTCACCAACATGGATTTTGTTTTCCTTCTTAAAAATGGTCAAATGTATTGTGTGTGTGTGTGTGTGTGTGTGCGTGTCACTGCTGCTGTAATCAATATTTTCACATTAACAATGGATCGAAGGACTATGTGCAATAGGAAGCATGGCTATAACAGTGGTGAATCCACAGAAAATGCATCAGCTAATTCGGCTCTTCCACTCAGCTCAACAGAGAGGTGATGTAGCTTGTTTCAGTTAATGGTTTTGGTTCCTTGGTCTGCAGCTGCATAGTGTGATTTAATCTTTAAATGTTTGCGTACACGAAGTTTGCAGGTAAGCACACGATCCATTTGTATCATGTGCAAATGGATCATTCAGGTGCTCCTCTGCGAATACACGATGTTAAAAAGCAAGTAGATGAGAGTGAGCATTTGGACCACTGGTTACCATTCTGAAGGTGTGACAAGGTTTGGCACCAAAGTGATAGAGGACAGTGACAATTGTTCATGAGTCATTAGGGTTAATCAGACGATGGAAAGTGTCTTCAGTCCAGTAAAGGCATTGGGGTTTTTAATTTATTATATTTTACATTATTAAAACCAGCTCCTGAATGTCTTCAATGAATATGCATTACAAAAGATGTCTACATCTTCTATTAGACAGCATTACGTTCAGTCCTCTTGTCGTATTCAAGTATTGTAACAAACCACAAAGAGATCACTTTCACTTTACATGACTTTAAATGACATGGAAAAGAATTTGGGTCAGTCCAATGATGGATTTTGGCTTCCTGTCTTATCCTGCACTACTGTCATACATCAAAGCATTTTCTACATCCATCATCGGCTCCTGTGTGTTTATCTCATTTCGAAGGCACAAACAGAATCTGCACCTGCTGCGTGCAAGTGTGTGGGTATAACAAATACCATGAGGAAGAGATGTATTTCAGTCATTTTAATGCAATTTAACATTTGGATGTCTGCAGAAAATTTTTCTTTTGCAAAACAAAGAACAAGGATCATTAATACCTACTAAGGCATTTAAACTGTATCAATTCTACCTTTAAAAGGGGCAGTCCTGTTTGCAGTCGAGAAGATGGAAACAAGTTGAGACAAAGATCAGTGTCAACATGTATCTTGTTTAATGTCAGAGGTCTGTCAGTGTTAGCATGTTTCATAATTCCCATGATGACAGATATAGTGAGGGGGCATGTTTGTCACTGAAAGTCTGCAGCACCTTCAGTATTTGTTCCTGTTCTCTACCCATTCCATCACTGTTTGGTTGCCATATTCAGAATGTCACATTAATAATGCCGAGGGTGGTGGTATTGATTTGTACAGTGAAAATGTGGCAAACGAACGTCATGTGGGAGCTTGTTCAAACCACACAGCCACAATTTAACCATCTGCATTCTTTTCTTTTTTTTAGTTATAAATATTTCACAAGTATTTGTTTTTTCTTCCTCACAGATTGCTCTGCACAAATAAATATCTTCAGAGTTTATTTTGATTTTTGAAATACATTCAGTGTTTGCTAACACAATATGGAAGGTATGATCTTGTAAAAACAAGACAACTCCTAAAAATTGGAAGGGGTTGGACTGGGGCTGTAAGGGTTAAAAGTATACATTTCTGTACATTCATTATGATGGGATGTTTAGCCTGGCATACACTGCACAAGTCAGTTTGACTTTACTGTAAAGCTGGACACATCAGCAGGAAACAGAACAAACCTGTGAGCATTCTGTTCCAGATCAAACAGCAGCACTGCAGGCTTCCACTGTTTGCTCCAGCTTCAGGATGATGTCGAGTGCATCCTTTCTGTGGTGTATTATGCTACATGTGACAGAGAACAGAACTGTCAACCGTGGAACTGGTTCTGCAGTGTAGATACAATATTTACAGTTTGGCTTATAATTCTGCTGTTTGCTCAGTCTATGATACATTCACAAAGCTGCCAAGGTCTGGAAAAGATCAACGGAGTGCATTTATGTTTAAATGCATTGTGTCTGATCATCGGTCATGTTGTCTGTTTTGTGTGTGTGTGGGTGGGGGGGGTGATGCATTGCAGCATCCACCCCCAAGAAAACTGTGAAAATGAGAACAAGGTTTGTGTGAGAGTGCGCGTGTGACCACAGTATTTCCTTACTTGCAGTGCTTTCATGCTCTCATATTACCAGTTCTTTATCTCTTACCCCTCTTTCTCTCTCTGACACCTTCCGTCTCTCTCTCTCTCTCGCTTGCCAAGCCATCCGGTGTTGACGATGCACTAGCTGCTGAAAGAGAACAAGTGTGTGTGTGTGTTTGTACTGTTAACAGAGCTCAGAGATTTAATTGACACCCACAGAGAGAATTATACAAGCTTCCAAATGTTCTCTATCTGTCTGGCTCTCTCTGTATGTGCATCTGTGTGTGTGTGTGTGTGTGTGTGTGTGTGTGTGTGTGTCGAGACTCGTGCCCAGCCATGAAAGTTGTGCGCATGCGAACAGGGTGCATGGAGACAGTTTTTCTCTCTGCTTTATGAAGGCAGTTCACATGATCTCCAATGTTCCCATTTTCTTTCTTTTTTTAATCTTGCCTTCCATCTTTCATTCCTCATTCTCTTTTGCTCGTCCCCTTTTTAACTGAAGCTCGTCCTTTGTGATGTGCTGTATGAGGAATAATCAATTATTTTTTTACAACATGCTGGGGAAACCCAGGGAATTATAACATGTCCTGCAAGCCTGTTATCGTCCTGCTATCTATCTCTGTGATTAGATATTTATCACATAACACACTTGTTCCAAAGTGTGCATAGCTATACTTGAGAGGATCTTCCATTGTTTGTGGTTGTTATCTGAGGTCTTTCTTGTAAGTAAATGATACAGAAAATACCGTGTGACAGCGCCAAATTTAATTTTTTTCTACAAAGCTGCTTTTGTTAAAAGTTCAGATAGAGATCAAATGACAATGTATGATAAAAAAGGTGTTGCACATGGGGACAGATCCATTGAAAATTCTCATCCTAATCTACAGTTTCTCTCAGATCAGAGAGAGGTGTTATTACCAGGGCTGGATTAACCAACCCCATTAACAGATCCCAAGTCAGCCCACTGATATATGAAGATCAGGTTCTGACATAAAGCCTCTCAACAAGAGAACACCTCAAGATTAGGTGAAAATAAAGGAGGAACCCATGGCCCTTACAACTCAGTGAATATTGACCAGTAATGTATTACAGAAACCTGAGCCTGAATCATGTGATCCAATCACCTTTCTGCTGAGATGTTGTGAGACAGCCACAATACTAATTTAAAAAGTTTCATTGAATACAGAAGTGTTGAAATGTTTTATTCAGTTTTCTTATTCTCCCATGTTCTCACATTTGTTATGGTTTATGTGGATGAAAATTCGATACCTGTAACCTATTTACTGCCATACTTGGATGCTTAATGTTCCCAACAGTCTGCATCTATGAATACTGGCCTATAGTTGGAGCTCATTGCTGTCAGCCTGGTAGACCCATGGGTGTGTTGTGAACCTTTGCAAAGATTTATATATATATATATATATATATATATATACACACATAATACAAACCTAGTTCTTGCTGCACTGCAGTTTGGATATGGGTGGCAATTCTTGTACAATCATAGGCATCTGCCATTAGTTCATATTGAGGTGAGGTTAATTGAAATCCAATAATATAAGTAACTTGCCTGTGAAATGTCATATAACACATGTGGAGTATAGATAATGGATGAAAACAGCTGCACTCAAATGTCATGTAAGAAATATTGTATTTCAGGACAAAATGCACTTAAATATAGTATTTGATTAAATGTACCTTTGACTTTTGTCTTTTGACGTTGTCACCCATAAACTTATCTTTATCCTGAAAAGCAGGAGGACAGCCTTCTTTTGAAAGATGTCTACTACATACTACTTTTTTACATATAGCTTTCTCGACACACACACACACACACACACACACACACACACACACACACACACACACACACACACACACACACACACACACACACACACACACACACATTATGCACATGAGCATTTGCTTACAAACACAGCAAAATACAGCTTCTTACAGGGCTGTAATCTATCCATGCACATAAATCTACACACACACATAAGCATCATAGACACACAGTAAAACATAACATATGTTTAATCTGCCTTTTTATCTATCTTTCTGCTGCCCAACTGCATTTAACAGCCCAGGGAAAGCAGTTTCATGCATAGTAAATTTCACATCATAGTCTGTATGGTTTGTTTTTTCATTCTCCAATATGCAGATGACATAGCAAAAACAATGAATGTAAGCCATTAGCTAATCCTCTCAATGGGCATGTATTGTAGTGTATTTGTACATCTTTTTTATAAGAAAGGGGACCACCACAAATATATTGTGTGCTTGTGTGTGTGTGTGTGTGTGTGTGTGTGTGTGTGTGTGTGTGTGTGTAATGCTATACCAGATTTAAAGAAAATAATATATCAAGTGCCTCAATGATGTCAAATTGACTACTGTGTCACTCATATTAAAACAGTTTCAAAGAAATTAATCAGTTTCTCCATGGATAGAAACATGAATCACAGGTGTGCTTGCATGTGTGTGTGAGAGTGTATCTGAGAGAGAGAGAGCGATAAAGAGTAAATTTTCAAAGCCCTGGTTGCAGTCCTGATATATGTCACCAAATATTGTTGAGCATTGAGGAGCGTGATACAGTATGGACAGCAATCTCAATGACAAATTTCCATATAAATTAATGTTTTGCACTCAGCCTGAGAGTCAAACCACAGTGATCCATTGTAATGCATGCTAGACCCTATAAACATTCTCAACTAAATGGAAATGACTACTCTCATTGGTGTAGGGGTATTTGTGGAGGCGGTGTGCTGTGACCTCAGCATCCTATACATTACAGTTGTAAGGGTTTATAAATCAGTGTGCTCCTTAAATGTAGATTAGACTTCTGGCTCATATTATTTGTTTCACTGTGCAATTACCTGAGCTTAAATAGAGATAGAGATAAATGGAGAGATAAAAGCAGATGGTAAACAGAAGCTGTTATTAAGTAGCGTCAGTCAAAAAGAAAAAAGATATCAAAGTAACAGTAGCAGAAGCTGTGCAAAATACAAAAATGTACTGCGTAATTTGTATCTAAAGCTGATTCAAGAGCAGTCAATAAACCTATATGGCTTTTGGCTTTGCTAGTTAGCTATGTGTAGACAGGCGGCTAATGAAGCAATGCAAACAATATTGACTGCTGGCCACTATAAATTTTAGCTTTCTACAAGTACCTAATTAAATGATCGAAATGAATGGCCATATAATTCAAAGAGGCATGAAAACATCATAAAACTTGACTGAGATAACCCAACAATTATTGAAAGGATTACTATGGAATTTGGTATAGACATTCATGATCGTTTTTGATCTGGTAATAAAAAAATCACAAGTTATTAATTTTCACTTTAGCAGTAGTTCACGTCCTGGGATCATCGACCATGTGGCTAGCGAAGGATTAAGTTCATACTCAGACCTTCTCAATCAGCTCCAGGTCACAATAAAAATGCATGTAATGCATGTTTATACCAGTGATGCCGAGAACAGGGAAGGCTATAATACAAGGCCATAATCTGTTAACTCGCCATTTAACAAATTTTATATTTTTGCTTAAGTTCCATAAGGGAAGGCTTCATTGTTCATTGCCATAGTAACACTTATGAATTGAAATCATTGAAACTTGTCAAAAGAACCTCAGAAATGTTCAACTGCTCAAGCAACATAACTGCAAATTCGAAGATCAGGGGCCACTGTGTGTTACTGAAGCCACACTTACCATCATCCTGAAGATGTAGCTGTAAGTGGTGTATCAGGAGAGGCTGCTTTTTTGTGGGAAAATTAAAAGCCACAGATGGAGGATTGTGAAATTTTGATTGGGTGTGTTTCATTATTCAAAACCTGTTGGGAAGCTGCAAGCTTTGTCTTTTTGACACCTTCACAGCAGCCTGTTGTTCTGCTGTGCAGCTTAGGAAACTATGTTACAGGGAAACTGTGACATTCAAGCATCACTTAAAAGAATTGTGTTTCAGTTGTTACTTTGGACTGGACTGTTTAAGCACTTAATAATAATGCATGAAATTGTAATGAAAGTGCAGGATTGATTCATGCATATAGAATGATTATTAACACGTAGTACATACTGTACATGAAGTTTCTAACATTACAGACTTAGGAAGCATTGTCACAGAGAACCAACTGCCATGTAACTGAAATTTCATAATAAACAGTGAATTAAATTAATTAAAAAACACAGCCCAGATAAGGCTGTAGTTTCATCACAAATCACATGTAAGTGAATGTAACTTCTGTCCCAAGCTCATCTTTATTTTCTGCTAGATGCAGCTCTTTCATCTGCCTCTCACTGGCACTTGAAGAGAGGCCTTTGGCTTTAGCACCTCGCTGCACTGCTACATCTAAAATTATAACTTTCAAAGTGGGCCAGAGATTTAGATTTCACTGCTTGATGTGTAGTTGTCCTGTTGCTGAGTGGGAGAGCTCCTCGTGTTATGCATCACATATTGAGAAATTGCTTGATTTAAATATTTAAATTTACACCAAATCTGATTTGGATACATTATTAAAAGCGTGGAAGTTTCCTTTCCAGAACTGCTGTAATTGTTTTCAGTGTCCTCAGATAACCAAGTTAATAAGTGTCAAGTGTCCAAGTCAATACATCACAGAAACAGTAAACTGTTCTGTGTTCTTGATGGACTGTGTCAGAGTATTCATGTTTTCATATCACTACTGCATTCATTTCTCACTCTGCTTCCTGTCAGTCACCAGGCACAAAATCTGTTGTTGCCTTAGAAACTTGTTATTCTTGGCATCACATTATTTCATGCTCGATTTGACAGAGCAAAATTCGTATCTAAAATCAACTCAGGAGTGTATACAGTGTAGGCAAAATATAATCTTGCCTGCCTAATAACACAATTGTAAAAACTACAGCACCATTACAATGTGTCAGAACCTCGACATGGAGAGAGTACTGAGAGAGTTATTTTCAACTCCTAGCAACACATCTGATATGTATAATTGTGGATGCTAATGGTGCAAGCCATTAGCAGAGTAGTGGGAACTGGTACAGGCACAGCTTGAAAAGACTTGTTAAAATATGTGGAGCAGAGGCATTTACTTCAAGCTCCAAACACACTCATCTTGTCCTGTTTTTCAAAATTATTACACCAACTTTGCAACAGAGGTTTTCTGTAATTGTAATTTGGGGTCTCCGTGGCCGAAGCGATGACATCATCAGGATAATTTCTTTGTGGTTGTGACTGATTCTGAACTTTATTTCAAGGCTCAGGTGAAAACGGTCAGATTCAGTCTTTTCGATTTCAGGTTTGTAAATGTATGTCTATGATCATTTCACAACCTGTTCACAGCCTAGCACCATTACAGTCTTTGTCTGAACAAACAGTTAAAATCCTTGACAAGGAATCAGTACACATTCATCATTGCCCGATATTAAAAATATATAACCTGCTGAGTTGGGAGAACATGATTAAATATGCAGATGTTTGTCTTATGTACAAGATTATAAATGGCTTGACTTCGCCTCTGCTCGGGCAGTTTGTCAACACAAGAAAAACAACTGCATATGAGTTCAAAAGAGGCGCAGCATGGGGGGACTGCATTTTTCCACTCAGAAACAGTACTCTCAGTCAGTCTGCATCCTCTGCTGAAAGCTGCACTAAAATGGACTCCATCCTTGCAGCTATTAGAGAAATTGATGTATTTACAGTAACCTGTTCATTTAGAGCTCATTTAAATAATTCTCTCTGCACTCAAACTTATTGTCCTCAGTTTTATGCACATTCTGGCATCCATATGTTGTGGTAAGTCAGACAAATATATTAATTTAATAAATTGTGCAAGCTTTTTCTGTCTGTGCTTCAACTTTACGTTTCAGTTAGTGTCTAACAATGCAGTATAATGTTTAATGTCTCTCATTTCATCAACTCATCAACTCTCATCAACTGTTTTGCATGTCTTATCTTGTCTTATCTGCACACACACACACAAACACAAATAGATATATAGAAACTATTATTATAACTGTTTTCACAAGCTAAGTGAGTCTATGTTAAGCCTGGATTACCAACCGTTTCAAAGCAGACAACTGCCCTGGGGCCAGGGGTTAAAATGGGCCTGTAGTCAGCTGGAGCTGATCTCTGCCACCTGATGTTCACATCACACCCTGCTGGAGCTCAGCTCTGCCTCCTCGCTCATATCCAGGGCTGTAGACCCCCCCCCTTCACACACTCTCTTTATTAAGGCACCCTTCAGGTGATTTTGTTTCAGCTATATCTGAACATGGTTTCCTCTGGAGGATCAAAATACATCTTTCTCTCATGTCAGCTGATTCATGCGTAACATAGGAATCTCATTATTTCTTTAACCATACATTTAACAAAGAAAAAAATGTCATCCAACACTGGCAGTGTACTTTGGGTGATGTATATTCATATTTGTGCATTATTTTTGGGATTTTGTCACTTCACGGTGCTTATTAATGAACCTTTCTTTCCTCACATCTCTCTATCCATATAAAGGGTATTGTTAACTAATTTATTTTAAAAAGCTCCCTCAAATGCAGGGGTGTCAAACTCATGGCCCGAGGGCCATAAGACTGACGAGCGATGAGTGATGAGCGAGATGGTTTTGCAAAGTGTAAAAAAAACGAAAAAGTCAGAAAAGGCTGCAATTTTGTCATTGTGCCATGATTTTACTGGTCTGGCCCACTTGAGATTAAATTTGGTAGTATGTGGCCCCTGAAATAAAATGAGTTTGACACCCCTGCTCTAGTGGTATCATGTAGATACTGCAGTTTTTATTCAGTTCATCCTAGTTTTAGTTTTTAGTTTTTAGTGTAAAGTAGTAACAGTTTGAATTTAAGCTTTCTAGAATAGCAACTGCTGTTTGCATGTGCTGTCAAACTCCAGTTGTCCTCTGTCTTTATGGTGGACCTGTAGAGGTGTTCAGGTGGAATCATGAATGGTCTGTAGTCGTTTGGTTTCTTTTTGTGGTAGTCTGTGAACATTGTGTGTCTTTTAACTGAACTCTAAGGCTTTCACTTAATACAAAGTCTGCGGCCCCTGACGTCTGTAACATCTGGGCCTGAGCTCAGTTGTTTCAAGGCATTTCTTTCTTGTTCCTTCTGTCTGAGGAGGCTTAACAGATTCTGATGCTGAGACAAAGTTCTGTCTTGTGACACGGCTAACCGAATCAGTTGCTGCTCACAACCAAAAGCAACCACGTGGCCCATAAAGCATCCGACAATTACATATTCAGAGTTGGATTCTTAGCTTTTCTGCCCCTGTTCTCTCCATTTTTATTGATACATACAGTATTTTTTCAACTTCCAGAAGAACAAATTATTAAAATGAAAAGATTTAATTAAATGTGTGCTGCTGTAGATGTCCACCCCTGCAACCTCCTGTTTCTGGCAGTAAGAACTCCCAGCATTCAATATCTCTTCAATAATACACATTTGACCACCTACTGTTCCCAGAAACATGTTGCTCCTGTCATGAACATCGGGAACATAACTCAAAAGAAGAAAAAAAGACATGAATGGCAAAAGACAAAAAGACAGGGCATGAATAAATAAAAGAGGCAGTTTGATGTCTGTCTCCCTGCAGATTTCTGGGTATTGTTGGAACAAACAGTTCATTCTGAGTAATATGGCAGCGTCATAATTGGAAAGGAACAAGAGAGGGCATACTGTCTGTAAGGTCACAGACATACTATTTTATTCTCTAGATTTACAGAAGATCTGCAAATTGAGAAATGAAATATAATGTGCCATCAAAATCCCAGGTTTTAGACCATGTTCAGACTGGCTTTAGCTTTGAAAAATTAAACTGTAAACTGCAGAGAAAAAAAAACAGGCAATTTTTTTCTGCAGTTTACAGAATTACAGACATTCATGGAATGCAACACCTTGTTAAGCACCGCAAATCAGCTGGGCACGTAACACTTTTTAATCTATGATGACTGCAGAGCTCACAGCTCAGGCAGGTGTGGAGCGAAGCTTTGAAGTAGAGGTTGACATGGAAGCGACTGCAGTGTTGCCACAGGAGGAAACTACTGCTCAGCGGGCACCAGAGAGAAGTTATCAGCGGGGTGAACTCTGTTGGGCTTTTTTCCGTTCATTTAATCCCAGTGAGTCCGAGCTAGTCTGAGTTTGTTGATTATTGTTAAAATTTCCTTCCCAAAGAGTTCTGCTGTGTGTTAAATTACTTCAGGTAATGTCAATGTCACATCTCTCACCCCCTACATGACACTGTGGGGTCCCTGAGCAGCTCCTGTTACACCCACAGTGTAAGAAGGAGAGGTTCCGCAGGTTCTTCATCCCAACCGCTGTCAGGCTCTACAACACCTGCACCACCTGAATCTTGTTGTAGATAGATAGATAGATAGATAGATAACTTTATTCATCCCTGAAGGGAAATTATGTAGTCATAGCAGCAATCCGGTACATTAAAATACAGTAGAATACAATGACATAAAACACTGAGTTAGAAAAATAGAATAAAAATAGTCTAGAAGTAAAAATACAATACAGAATGGGACAAGGGCATTTGAGAAACACAGGATAAATATGTAAATAAAGTGCAGCAGCAAGATGATATTAATAATACAGATGGTACGAGGGTTATGAAAGGGTTATGTTACTTTTAGTAATAAAGTAATAATATAATATCTGATATACAATAATAGTAACAGTAACATAGTAGCAATAGTATAATAATAATAATATAATATAATATAATAATAATATATATCCTAATATATAGTACTAGTGATAGTAGTAACAACTATATGGCAAAGCAGTGAAGGATGCAAACGGTGGTAGATTTAGTCCATGTGTGTGATTGTGTTTTGATGGAGGCTGATGAGTTATATAGTTTTATTGCACATGGTAGGAACGATTTCCTGTATCATTCCTTAGAGCAGCGGATTTGAATGAGTCTGTTGCTGAAGCTGCTCTTTAACTTGTCAAGTGTTTTGTAGAGGGGGTGAGAGGGATTGTCCATGATTGCCAGCAGTTTTGCTAGCATCCTGTCCTCCACCACCTCCTCCAGGGTGACAAGTTTGGAGCCAACAACAGACCCTGCCTTCCTGATCAGTTTGTTGGAGTCCTTTGCCTTGATGCCCGCACCCCAGGACACCGCAGCAAAGAAGATGGTGCTCGCCAAAACAGACTGATAAAACATCTGCAGCATCTTGTTGCAGACATGAAAGGACCTGAGCCTCCTCAGGAAGTAAAGCCGGCTCAGGCCCTTCTTGTAGGCACTGTGGTCACTTTATCATATTATTCATTCTTGCAATATTATTTATATCACCCTCACTACATTTCTTCAACACTGTCATATATTTTATTGGTCGTAAAATTTGTTTTCGATTGTTGTACAATTATTTTTTGCTCTCCTGTTAGCAATGCTGACACTCTGTATGTTCATTATGTCTTTTGTTTTTTTCCACCTTTTTTCTGCTGCTGTAACACGTGAATTTCCCCGTTGTGGGATTAATAAAGTAAGTCTAATCTAATCTAATAGTGTAGTAACAATCAGGGTATCTTGTGTGAAAGGAGCGGATGTACTGTAGTTGATGGTAATGAGCTGTTTAACTAATAGCTAATTCACTATATGTTGTCTTAATTGGCTGCAATTATCAAGAAGCTAAGCTACATGCTACATTTGTAACCACTGCTGTAGATCAAATAAAGCTCACCAGGCGATTTGTTTTGTGTCAAGCCTGAATATGAATGTACGCTGGGGTTTTTTTACATTGAAAAACAAATTGTTAAAAAAGACAGTGGTGTTTAGTTTTTAAATGTTTATCATAAGTAATGTTTGTTTGTTCCAGTATGAAGTGGAAGGAGATATTGGAACTATAAAATAGCTGCACTCTTCTCTTGTGTGCAGGTTGTTTTTCTTCTTGTGAACAACAACATTGCTGCTTGACGCCAGGCTTGACAGGCTGCCGATGTGTGGATGTCATGTCTCTCAACGGGCCAGTAAGACGCAAATCATACTGAATATAACAGAGGAGGATTACAATTGCATATCTCACTTCTTTTTATGGGCCCGAGACTAACACAGAAAAACAGATACCTTTAGGGAACCCAAGATTGAAAATATTTTTAAAAATTCAAAAAATTATAAAAAAAATTATATTTCTTTCTTTCTTAAAAAGTCAAACTTGTAAAGAAGAACACATCCGTTTGTCAAATCCTTCATACGTTGACTTTTTTTCTAAGTATATTTATATGGTTTCAGGTAAACCTTATGGTTTTGGTTAATTCAAGTGTTTTTGCTTAATGAATATTTGCAGTGAGGAAAAATGCATACAGAGAGAAGTGAGTTTCCCACAACCTTCATAATGCAGTGGTTTTGTGTGGGCTGGAGGGTTTACTGCTCTTTATAGAATTTACCACCATAAATCAACTTACTGAACCTAATAAGTCCAGACCCAAAAGAACCTCTAACCAACAAACCAAACTCTACAGTTCTGGGTCCAACAAAACCTCAGATACCCAAGATACTAAAGCCAAAGAAGGTGGCATAAATTTACCTTTTCAGTGGTTAAAGGTGTTAAAAATGTATTTTGTGCTGTAATCATAGCTTTTGAGAGTTGTAACATCCTGCCTTTAATTTCTAAACATTTAAGTGTGCACTTAGAAGCAATGCAAATGTTTCACATATGTGTCCGCGTGCTCACAAATCACTTTCAGGAAAAAGGGCCCAAGATTTTTCTCCCATGCTCTGCATGGTTTTAGGCCACTAACGCACATGGTTGAGGTCTGGTAGAGATAATTTTTTTTGTCATATATTTAAAAGAACACCTCAACCCATCTTTTCTCTTATTTAACCAAAAACCCCCTCCACCTTCCACAGCACCTTCCTGAACTTAAGTCATTTTGAGTAGCTTGAACATAAGTATCAAACCAGTGGTCATGGTTTACTTGCAAAAGGCAGATATTGGAGGGAAAACATTTGAGTGATAGACAGCATGTTTGCTGAAAGGTGTTCCTAATACTTTGTCAACCTTAATGCATAGAAATGGGATGGACCACCTCTCACCCAGTACAGCTTAACAGCACAGCAGTAACAGTAAAAAGTAAACATTCAAATCCACATGATGGGAGGATTTACTGCTGCATTGTACTGCATTCGCTCTGTCTGGGTCTACTTAATAAATTGGCAGTGTATGTGCCACAGCAGCCCTTTTAAATTGGTGGTCCAGTATTTTCTGATCAGGCATCTGACAAACAGGGACTGTAGCTAATGTTACGTTTTGAACAGGCACTGCAATCGTGGTAAAAAATGAATCAGATCACCATTATGCCACTGGAAAATGTATTTTCTATTTCAATTGAGTTTTTAATAACATTTTAGATGAGGTGTACTGTGTATAAATTACTTTTTACAGGCACAATTCAGTGTTGAATTTGGGAATTTGTTTAGACTTCTTCGATGGTTTGACCAGTCCTGATGTGTCTGCTGGTGTTCCAGATCCACTGTTGCAAATAGAAATGATAACTAAACATGCGAAAACACGACCCAGGTTGTGAAAGAACAGGCATTTTCTTTAAAAAGTCCTCCAGCGTGACCTGAGGCTAAGATGAGCAGCAGGGCTGTATCATCCTCCGCCTCGTTGGTGACAAGAAATGGGCGCAGGAATGGAAAAAAAAATAAATGCCAGTCATGCTCCGTGACCTGGGCTGGCCTCTTGAAGCGACTGAGAAATCAAATAGTCTGTTGTTTTTAGAGACGTGACAGCGGCACCAAAACACCTGAGCTCAGCAAATGAGTTTGCAGCCCTCTCCTTGCCCTCTCTTGTCCTTTCTACCCACCTCATCTCACCATCATCTCCCATATTGACCTCCACCCGCCGTAGCCTTTATTTAACTGTCCTGCTCTTCCACGCCTGCATCTTCTTCTCCTCCACCATCATCTCTCCACCCCGTCACATTCTCTTCTTTTCATCTTCTTTTTTACACTCTTCTGACTTCCACAGACTTCCTACCTTTCCTTTCAGATCTGCTTTCATTTTTCTCTCTATCTATCCATTATACCACCCCCATATAGCCACACACACACTGTCCTCTTATTTCCCGTCAGCCCCAGCCCCATTTGACCTTAGTAAATGCAGCCATAGTACACCTATTGATTTATGCATACAGATGTACTGTGTGTGTGTGTGTGTGTGTATGTGTGTGTCTGTGTGTCTGTGTGCATGTGCATGTGTGTGGTGCCTTGTACACCCTTCTCAATGTCACATGCTTGTTAGCTTCCCAAGTTCCTTTCAGAGTGTGTCTATTCCTCAGAAAAAACAAGAGTCAGTGCTGTGTGCTTGCTGCTTGTTTGTGTGTGTGTGTATATGTGTGTGTTCACTTGCCGAGTCTGCGTGATTGAGATGGAGAGGGTGTTTCAGGGTTGCTCGTCTGCATGCACAATCATCCACGCCCGCGATGAGGTTTGACAGACAGCTCCTCTGCCCAACCAGGGAGCAGAAAAAAGGATGGGGCAGTACCATGATTGGAAGATAAACAAAATGGATTAACCCACAGGGCCTAGTGCTCTCCTGGACTCTGCCATGTTGAATAATGTAGCTGTTTGTTTGATGAAGAACAAATGAGGGGATAAGACAGAGGGAGAAATGTTGATATAGAGGGAAATAACAAGCAACAAGGGGGAAAAGCAGGAAATCCAATCTGTATATGAGAAGAGGGTGTGGGGAAGTGAAATGAAATAAAATAAAGCTGGATGCTGGGATCAACAACACTCCATCCTTTAAAATGTATGAAGGTAGCCTGTGTAAATGTGGGAGTTTAGGGACAAAAAAAAGACATTAATGTACAGTCTTTGTATAGATTGCCATGAAAGTTTGTGACAGTCATAGTTCTCTGGTGATGAAGACTCAGCTACAGTTTGTTTTGTGCCTTGTTTTAGCAATTCTATCATACTAAAATGCAAAGTTAAGATAGTGAGCAGGGTTACCAGTATATCTGCTAAGCATGACACGCAACATAACATGTAAGCATGATGCCAGAAAGGACTGCCGCTCCTGACTGGGAATCCACATTACAAGTGAGGAAAAGAAGCCATGTGTCAATTTGAACTCCCAGTTTACAAATACAGACAGAATACATTTACCAATGACTGTTTTTTTGTGTTGTTGTTTTTTTCTGCTGACCCTGGGGTCCACCACAGTGATGTAATGAGTCCGCTGTCCTGTCAGCAGCAGGTCATGAGGAAGCTGGAGGCCAGTCAGGCTAATAACTCATTGCAACTATGGGAACTATGGGACAGACAAAATTTGTTCTCTATTATAAAATATTTGAAAAATCCTCATCCATGTACGAACAAAAATGAAACGGTGTTAACTGCCACATTGTACAGCAATGAAACAACATACTGTGTCTTGCTTGGCTATGGAACTGATTGCATGATATTGCATTGTATTTGTGTTACCTTGTCCACCACATGCACGTTCTGACCCCTGAACAATGAGACTGACCCAAAGGAGCTTGTTACAAAAAGGAGTGATGAAAGGTGATGCTGTGATTGGCCCAGGGAGGTGATGTTTTGAATCCTATTGTGTCTGAGGCTACACAATATTACTTTTTACCTTTTGTCAATGCAGTGTATTGTGAGGCTCAGCTGGTCTCAGCGCAGCTTGTCGCTCATTTTGATGAACTGTCTAAACTGAAACAGCGTCTCGCCTGAAGCTGAGGTAATTCCCATCAGTAAAGCCTCTGTATGTTGTGAAGGAACAGATGGTCACTCTGACATAACAAAAATCATTTCAAATATTTATCAACAGAAAGCGTCTGCTGAGTCTGTTCACTGTCATTCCTTGTTTTCCTACATTGTTGTTGCTGTGACATCCCTGCCATGTGGCTGGTGGTCTCAAAATAGCCACAACTTGCTAACTGCAAATTCCCTAAAGCCAAAAAGCGGATTTTTGGTGAAAATGAGGATTAAGGCCAAACAATTACACACATTAAAACTGAAGCTGAAATCTGCTTATTTAGTTATTCAATTGTGATAGTGAGCATCAACAATGTTTAGCATCCAAAATGGCTGAATGATACCGTGTTTCTTTTGTGTCCACACCTGACAGAACTGTGCTGGATTGTGGGTTTGATAGGTTACACAATTCCTGCGACACATGGGAGTGTGCTAATAGCTTTAGCCAAATCTGGCTTTGTAGGAAATATGCCTGAACCATCATCAGCTCAGCCAGCTTGGGAAAAACGCCGGAGACATTGTCTGTAAAGCAGCCAGGCCACAGTGAGGACAGGCTATATAGGTCATGGGCCAAGCTCGCGCCAGTGGAATCCCATGAGAAAAGAGCAGAAGGGCGTCTTTGGAAGAGTCTGGGCCAGATTATGCAATTCAGCCTAAAGTTTGTCCAATTTGATCCAAGGGTGAAAATGCAGAATGTGAGTATAGGCGAGTGGGAAGGACAATGTGTATATCTGTGTTTCATGTCATTTGCATAGCTTTCCTATCAGCTGTTGATAGACATGTTGACCATATTGGTGACTGGATGACTGCCTTTCTGGTTCAGGGACATTCTAAGCTGTTGTAAACCATGCTAAGCCAGTTTGAAAGTTGCTGCCAGTCTGCTGTATGCCTAAAGCATCAATTGATGCTCGTGTGCGTGCCTGCCTGGGTGTCACAAAGCCCAGAGGAGGTTGGGGCTGTAGATAGGCCACATACAATGCTCCCATTTGAGCTGGAGAGAGACATGGTGGGGTGTGTGTGTGGTGGGGGGGCAGAACTGGAGAGAGGAAGAGGAAGTGAGTATTTTTGGGTCATGTGGGTTGCCCTATTTAGCGGTTTTCGCCGACATCTCAAAGGCACTGTACACACACAAAACACACACACAAGTTAATACACACACTCTCTGGTACTGAGTCATACACCAACAATCCATTTAGCTGAGTAACATAAAAAAAGATCTGTTTGCTTGAGCAACTTTTCGATATTACTCCTGATTAATAAGTAATGCTGTTTTGTTTCTGCAGTTTCCTCAATTATGCTGCAGGAACACGTGAGAAGGAGATCACAATACAGTGACACATTCAGTCATTTAGCCCTTTAATACCATGGCATACTCATTGTATAAACTGTGTGTATCTACCTATCTTTAGCTCTTCTCTCTCTCTCTCTCTCTCTCTCTCTTTCTCTGCCTCAGTATTTCCCAGCAGTAATTTAAGAATTGTTGATGCAATAATCCATGGTAAAGGAGCCCCAACCAAGCATGCAGCCAAGTGTATAGATGAACATACTTTTCAGAAGTTGGACATTTCTGTACTGTAAAGCCTTTTTGATTTTAGGAAACATATGAGATACAGTATGTCTGATTTTCAAAGGCTTTAAGCCATAATAATCAAATTTTAAATTAAAAAAGGTTTCAAATATTTCACTTTACATAAAATGGATATAGGATATATGAAACAAAAAAGGAAATTTTAAATTTTTTGTCCCGCTCCAGTAGAACAATGTGTGCACTGTGAATCTCAATAGCAGATTTAACATTTCCAAGTCTCTGCTTGTCTCTTTTTGAGTCAAAGACCTCTGCTGTGCTGACTCCTCAGCAACAACGTTTGGGGATGATGTTGTACTGCAAAAATGTTAGGAAAACATTCAATTTAAACAAATGTTAGGACAAGTGTACTATAATTACAGTACAACATTATGTATCCATTTAAAAGAGCCCAACTCAGTATCATCACTTTGACATTATGATAATATTTTTTTTCTAGTTGACTGCTGATAATCTGATTATCTCGACAAATGTTCTAAGACGAATTGTTAGATTTACAGCAGTTTAACTCAGTCATCAAGGCCAAAGAGTCTGCAGATTATGACTCCACTCAAACACTATTGCAGCTCATTTCACTGTTTAGCTCCTCTGCTTTTGTCCATGCTATGGTAATCAGTGCAACCAGCTGCTGTACTGTTTATGGAAGAAAACAACAGCAGAGTAATTGCATTCTACTTCCATTTCACTACCTATGATGCTTCTGGGTGATGTAGTCCCAAAGGAGTATTGGACAGTTGCACATAAATGTCAGCCATCTGTGTGAGTGTAGAGCTTTCTTCGTGGTGCCTGTCAGTCACACCAACCTTTGACCTGAACTGATTTATTCTGCATATGAGTGGCTTTGGATGCTCAGTCCTGTTGGATCAGGGCATTGACTTGAATAATGAGTTGAGCATGAAAACCTTTCACATGAAATACAGCCAGTTTAGCAGTATCACATATGTTATTCTTCACCACTAGGTTCAATGTCCAAGGTTCCTTTATTTTCTTTAGCATGTTTCACATGAAGCAAAATTTGTCCTGAGGACCAGCAGGGTACAGTACACAATAAGGTCTATCATAACAATAGGTAATATAATAAAGAATAAATAAACAGCAACATAACTCAATAAAACTCAAAATAAACATAACTCAATAAGCATATTTCTAATAAATAACAATAATGCAGCCTTTAAAAACAGAGCAGCATGTTAAAACATAGCAGCACAGCAGGGTACAGCAGTGTAAAGTGCATTCAATGAAGCATGGAGATAACCAGTCTTACACCCTCTGGGTCTAAGCTGCATTTGAGCCTTGTTGTTCTGGCCTTGATGCTCTGCAGCCTCTTGCCCAAGGGGAGGGGGTCAAACACTGCATGGGCCAGGGGGGTGGGGTCCCCCAATATGCCACAGTGCTCTGAACCTGCTGATATAAGTGTCCTCAATGGAAGGGAGATTGCTGCAAGTCATCTTCTGGGAGGCTTCCACCACCCTTTGCAGTGCCTTCCTGTCAGCAGATGGTATCACTCACCTGTAGAAAGCTGCTAGCACTTGGGAGGTTGAGGCCGACCTGCCTCAGCCTCCTGAGGAAAAAGAGGTGTTGGTTGGCCTTCTTAATGATGCTGGAGGTGCTAACATCAACTCCCTGGAAATGCGGACTCAGAGGTATTTGAAGCTTTGGACCTTTTCCACAGCTGCTCCTCCAATGAACAGAGGAGAGGAGGTGTGGCTTCTCCTCCTTAAGTTCACAAGTCGACCAGCTCCTTCCCTACATTGATCCCCCACACCAGTCCACTGGACCTTTACATCCTGCCGGTACAAGGACTCATCATTGTGGGATATCGATCCCACCCCTGCTGTGTCATCTGTCATCAGCAAATTTCTTAACACCGTTGCCCAGGAATTTAGCTGAGCAGTCATATTTGAATTGTGTGTACAGCAGGGGACTTTGGATTTTGATGGTTTGTGGCCATTGTGTCAAAAAGTCCAGGACCCAGTTGCAGAGGAAAGGTGTTAGTTCAAGCAGCAGTAGTTTGTTGGCCAGAGTCTGTGGGATGATGATTGAATGCAGGCAGAGTCCCCACTCTCTAGATGTGTGAGCAGAGTGGAAGAGGGACAACATTGCATCCGGTTCAGAACGATCTTCCTGTAGGTGTACTGGTGTGGGTCCACCCTGATGTCAATGCTGTTCTTTATGTGGACCATGACCAGCCACTCAAACCATTCATGACTATCAGGGTGAGAGCTACTGGGCGATAGTCATTCATGCTTTTTACGACTGCACTTTTAGGCATGGGGATGATGGTAGATGTCTTAAGATACACCAGCACCATAGCCTGGGAGAGTAAGGTGTTAAAAATATCTGTCCACCCTCCTGTGAGTTCATGAGCACAGTCCCTTAGAACCCATCCCAGAATACTTTCTGGGCCTCCAGCTTTTCGCGGGTTGATGCGCTGCAGTGTTCTCTTCACGTCAGCTCACCTGGCAGGAAAGTGAGCCTGGAGCTGGAGGCTAAATAGTGGGCATAGATGGTGTAGTCTTGTCTGTAGGTCCATGAAGCTACTTGGCTGCTTAGCTATAGATAAGGTGCTGAAAGTATATAAGATACTCTACTGTACAGTATATTGTGCAAAACTTTTTGTGGTTCACAAACTATTAGCCCTCAAGAATAGAGTAGAATAGAACAGAATATCCTTCATTCATCCCACTGTAAGGAAGTTTTTCTTTTGCAGCAGCAAAGGGGATAAATGCACACAATGATAAATAATATATATGAGTAGATAAATCAGAAGAATAAAGAAGAATAAGCAATAAAAGTAACTAAGATAAAAAAGAAAAGTCTAAAAGTAAAAATAACTGATAGTTATCCAATGATAAATCATCCATAATAAATGTCAGTTGAACTAATTCCAAATGAACTAAATGCAATTATGAAGTAAAAAAGCTTCAGATTGCACCACTTTATTATATTGCACAGTTTGTAAAACTGGTGCAATCATTTTACAAACTGTTAATCTGGCATTATGCCATCATAAGGGCAATGCTTAAAATACTGGCACTTGGTTGAACCTAATTCCTTCTTCTACCACAGATCTAAAGTTATAACCTTGACAAGTAATCTTTTTGCATCAAAATCTCTGAAGGCAAGTAGGTTGGAGCTGTAGCTGCAAGAATGCAGTAGAATGATACGCGCAATATCAAAATCAAAGGTCATATTTCAGGGTCCAAAGATTTGTGGCACTTGTTGGATGAGTTTTCCTCTTTACAGTATCCGTCTCAGATGTACTGTACTGTTGGATTAGGCAGTCAAGCAACCAATTCTGCTTTACAAAGTGGTAAAGGTTTTCTCCATGGAGGCGGAAGCGTCATGCAGACTAAAAATGCTAATTCATGCTAAAAAAAATGCAGCACCTTCTTCGGACTGAACAGTCTGGATTATCTACATGGGTCAGACAGAGTTAATTGACAGTTTCTGAGCCTTGAAGTTGTTTCAAAGGTTTCACTGCAAGGTTTAAGAGATTAAGGACTTCTTTTATATCATCTGTTATTTAATTGCATGTCATATATGCCGCACATAAGCTTTTTCTCTTTTCTATTGTCTGATTTTTATGCTTTTGTTGTCAAGTGGTGAACTTTTTATTTTTATTATTTATTATTCATTTATTTATTATTTTCATTTGTTTGCACACTGGCTAGCACCAAAATGTTCAATCCATTGGTCAATCTGAATATTATAGTAGAAAACATTCATGCCTAAAAATATGATCATCACAATAACATAATCTGCAAACATAGCCACTACAACACACACACACACACACACACACACACACACGTTGAGGACAAGGTCTGCATTTTCCCTGCCGCATGTTGTGCACAAACAAGTCATGTCACTTTTCCAGTCACAGACTTACACTGTTGCCAAACATTTGAATGGATGTTGAACCATAAATATTTAATTGCCCCCCAGTCCCCCCCTGAGAGGAAACTCCAACCCCTCAATATCTAAGTAACAATAATGAGAGAGGGAAAGGAGGAAAAACTCGATCCACGGGAAGAAAGAGAAAAAGAAATGTCAGGAGTAGTGTTGGTGTTGGTCTGCATGCGATGCCGAAAAATGTGGAGTGTGTGTTCTTCCGAGTGGATGCATTGAAGCACAGCGTGGCAGTGATGTGCCATTGATGTTCGCGATAGGAAGGGGAGAGAGCGTGGGGGTGGGGGTGGGTGAAGGAGGACAGAGGGAAGGAGAAGAGGGTGACATGTTTAGAATAACATACCATCCACCGAGTAAGTAGGAGGGCTGGTAGGAATATATGCTTAGTGTGAAAGATGGATGAGAAAGTTGATGGTAGTGTGAGGTGGATGAGAGGGAGGTCAAGTTCATCTTTTATTTCCATGCACATGACACAGAGTTTTCCTTTTTTTAGATATATGTGATTGAAGGTCATTAAAAAGACAATATGTGATTGAATTGAGCAAAATTATTGATCCCTGCCTTGATTACCACAGTAGCAGCCAACTCAGTTTGTACAGTATGACTCAACTTTGATGACTGGCTGGCTGACTGACTGACTGATGTTCCCTGCTTGAGCTGCTGGGCTGGCCTGTCCAGGGGGCACTGACATTTCCCAGTGAATCATGAATCATTCACAGTCTTATAAATACAGCTTTCAAGGTTGGGAGTCATACGCATACATAAAGATTCAGACAGGCGTGACTCAGTGCTGCAAAACAAATACCAAGAAGTCTATCCATTAGCTTTACCAGCTTGTGTACTGTTCTTTACTGTACTTTGCAGGGCTGCATTTGGCAGAGGCCTATCTCAGCTAACATTGGGCAGGAGTTGGGATCCCCAGATGATCACAGGACTTATGGAACCTAAACTATAATGTGCCTTCTAAAATTACCCATCCAAGTAGTTTTTGATGTAAACAATGTGAACATTGTTATGGCCTTCCAAGACATTTTTATTAAGGTTGAAGATAAGCACACAAAAACTACTTTGTTAAGATTAGGGAAATATTTAACATTGTTAAAAAAGGGAAAATCAGGATTTTAGCAGTGCAGAGCAGCAGCTTGGAAATGGCCATACTTCAGACACTGTTTCATTGTCTGACAACAGAAAAAGAAAAACATGGAAATGATGAGACCTTTTTTGGGGAATTGGACTGTATTGAAATACTATGAATCTTGAGCAACGTTAGTAGGAGAGAAACAAACCAGCTGACACAATGCAAAATGCAGATATCATATGGTGACATGAATATGTTAGTAATATTAGTGTATTGCGGTTCAACAGCAGTTTTCAACTTTGCCCTCCGTTTTGCTCAGTGACCATCCACAGTGGAGCATATTTTTCATAGTCTGGTTTGAAGAGAGACTGGGAATTGCAAAGAGTGATTATATAAGGTCAAGCAGAGGAGCAGGTGTGACCAAAGCAGTCATACCTGGGGAAATATGAGAGGAAAAAACATGAAGGCTAGAGGGAGTTAGAGTGGCAGAATTAGGGATGGAGGGGGGAAATGAAGGGGGAAGGGGAAGGAAACTGAGTTAGACAGAGATTAACTGTGCTCTGACCTCCAGACATGGTATCAGTGAGCTGCTGTCTGTCTGCTGTTAACTGACTGTTGCACCAAGGATGCTGCAGTGATAGACAGGACTTAAATGAGTAGTAATTAATCTATGTCCTTTATTGACCTTTATCAGAGAAGAACAAGCATTGCAACAACATTAATAAAAAAAAATCTCTTCCAACGTAAGTCTGCATCCACACTGCTCTCCTCCACCCCACCTGTCTACTGGAGGTAGTTAACGTAGCCATCCGAGTCTGGCCTACTGCAGCTGAGTGTTGATAGATACAACAATACTGTATTCAGGTGCCAGAAGACCAATATTCCTGTCAGTTATGCATAGTTTGTTTTCACATAAACACAGAATACTGGACTGAAAGTCAAATCTAACTTGAAGAACTTGTAGACCCTGGACTAAGGCTGAGTGGTGCCCTTGCAAAGGTGCAAAAATGAACACAAAGACAAAAAAACATAAAACCACTTGAAAAGATGCAAAATGGCCAAAGAGTAAGGCAAAGAGCTGCTTAATAAACAACTGTAGATTGTGAGCTAACTGCTACATGTTGGCCCATAACTGAGCCAAACTATAGAATACCATATTTTCATCAGAGATGGTGATGATAAATGTTTTTCTCACTGTGAGTTTTCATATTGTGGAGATTCAATTTTTGCTATGCAGTTACACATCTAAGATTGATGATGTGACTTAGTTTTTTTAAAAGTGCCTGAAACAAAGTTGTCCTCAATGAGAGCTTTTCCGGGGCCATTATTAAATGAACGCTGCCTCCACTGTGACTGGCTGCTTAACTTGTCTCTGTTGTGAATTCACGGTGAGAGCTGCAATATGAAGTGCCGGAGGGGCAGAGAGAAGAAACCAATAAATAAGAGATATGTACTGACAGAAGACACAGACGAGGGGAAGAGAGTGGACGGCAGAGAATGAGAAAATTACTTTGAAGTGCCAGTAAACAAGTGCTGTTGGCAGGTCATTGTAGTCTAAACACCTTCACTGGAGCAGCTCAATTCTCCTCCTCCTACATTCTCTTGCTTAGACATCATGTCAGCTACTTCTCTTCATTGCCTCTTAATTCCTAAATAGACTAAATAACGGCCTCTTCCTCTCATATCACAAAGAATCAACAGAGAAAGTTTTTTGACAACAATCTTCTTAACGTCTTTCTGTTTGTACAAAAGCCGACCCTTCTGATGTTTCCCTTTGTGTGAAATTTTGAGCTATCTTTCTACACAGTTGTAATTTAAATAAATGTAATCTAATTCTGGTACACCGATTCTTATTGCTATTGCATACTGATATTTCAGGCAGATGTGTGATTCCAACATTGAAAGTACCTGTATACCATACCTGCGTTCATCTTCAACAAAAATGTGTTTTATTGTCATCAGATGTTGCTCACCGTCTGACTTCCAACAAACTAAATACAAAACATCAGTTTTTTGTTGAAAATGAACGCAGGGATTGTATACAGGTATTTTCACTTTCAATCATGACTCAGCTCTGTGTGTGCATGTGAGAGAGAGAGAGAGAGAGATCAGGTGAGCTGGGAGATGAATGAAGTGAGATATGGCGTTTTTACATGTTGTAAAAAAAAAACACGAGAAAAAACTAACAGACCTCAGTTCATCAATTTGTGGCGGTGAGGGTTATATTGATATTGATATAGTTATATTGTGGTGGAGCCACCACAGATTAGTCATTGTGTGAGAAACACTGTTTTGTCATCTTCACATATCTTAATATATCTCCAAGCTGCCAATATTGCTCCTCCTCCATTAATCTGTTTAGTTCACAATTGGTCAACGTCATGTTGAGGCTGGCCCACCGTAGGCTGATCAGACCAGGGTGCATGTCGCACTGGAGACTCCATGAACAGCCCATACTGTCTCTTTCCGCTTCATCCAGAGCCAATGGCTTCTTCTTACTGTAGCACCTGCAAGCTCCCTGATGGTTTTCCGCTGAGCCTGCCTCCTGACTCCAGCCTCCTTCAGTAGCCTTGCAGTGGAACGAGCTACGAAGCCCCTGAAGCCCACCTCCACTGGACACACAAACACTTTTCAGCCCCAGTCCTTTACTTCGGCTGCCAGGTTTGCATTTTGCAGCCTTTGCCTTTCGAATGCCGGCTTCCTCCCATGCGATTGTCAACTCCACAATGAAGACACATCAGCAGGATTTGGACCAAAGGACCAGGTCTGGCTGCAAGTTGGTTGCTGTGATTTCGGGGGGGGGGTGAGCTCTGACTTAAGTCCACCTGCATTTCCCAGTCCCGAGCTGCATTCAGCAGGCATGAGCTTGGAGGCACTCATTTGGTCGGCTGCTTCTCTCCCTCCTGGACAAAGGATGTTGGTTGCCGAAAGGCAGTCTTGGCTTCTCAGGGCATGGTGTTGGTGGTTACCCTCTTAACCTCCAGTGCAGCCGCCAAGTACCTCAGCACTTGGTTGTGGCACCAGGTGTATCTGCCTTGGGTCAATCAACATTCTCAAGGCAAACACTGCATCTGTGGTACTCTTCCTTGGCAGGAAACCATACTGCGGTTCACAAATGCTCACTTCTGTCATTAGCCTAGCTTTCACTACTCTTTCCCATAACTTCATTGTATAGCTCATCAACTTTATACCTCTGTAGTTGCTGCAACTCTGCACATCTCCCTTGTTCTTAAAAATAGGCACCAGCACACTTTCCCTCCATTCCTCAGGCATCCTCTCACTCTCTAATCTCTTGTCAAATAGCCTGACAAGAGAACACACTTCCATACCTCCACTGGTATATGATCTGGACCAACTGCCTTTACTAATCTTTGTTACTAAGTAGTCCACGCCAGCCACTTCTTCTACTCTGTGTTCTCTCTCATTCTCCCCATTCATCAGCTTTTCGAAACACAAAACACTTCTGGCTTCTGTCAGTACATTTCCCTCTGTATCCTTAATCACCACATCCTGTCTCTCTATCTCTTTGCTCTACCAACCTGTACAAATCATTCTTTCTCTCCTTTCTGTCCAACCTGTCATACAAGTCATCATACACGCTTTGTTTGGCCTTTGTCTTCACTTTGCACTGCATCTCCCTGTACTGCTGCTTACTCTCACCAGTGCCCTCCATGTCCCACTTCTTCTTAGCTAATCTCTCTCTCTGGATACATTCCTGCATTTCCTCATTCCACCACCAGGTCTCCTTGTCTACTTTCCTCCTAGATGACATAACAAGTACTCTTCTCCATGTCTCCCTGATAATATTAGCTGTGGTCGTGGTGTGGTGTGGTCGCCACCCAGGGCCTGTCCTTATGTTTACATTGTCTAAACAAGATGTAGTCTACCTGTGTGCTCCTACCTCCACTCTTATAAGCATGTATGTTGTATGTGTTCATGTCTCCTCTCAAAAACGGTATTCACTAAAGCTATTTCCACCCTTTTTGCAAAATCAACTACCATCTGTCCTTCTTAATTTGTAGCATCAATACCAAACCTGCCCCTTTTCCTCCCTCATCTCCTCTGTTGCCTTTGCCAACATGTCTATTGAGGTCTGCACCAATCACCACCCTCTCGTCTTTAGGGATACTCTGTATCACCTCATCTAACTCACTCCAGAATTTCTCCTTTTCTTCTTGCTCACATCCTACCTGTGGGGCATAACCACTAACAGCATTTAACAACACATCAATTTCTATTTTCATACTCTATCACTCTAACTCCATAATCTATCTGACAACCTTCTCGCCTCCAGAACATTCATAGCCAAGTCCTCCTTCAGGATAACCCCTACTCCATTTCTTCTCCTGTCAACACCATAAGTAGAACAACTTAAATCCTGCTCCTAAGCTTCTTGCCTTGCTACCTTTCCACCTGGTCTCCTGAACACACAGAATGTCCACTTTCCTCCTCTGCGTCATGTCCACCAACTCTCTAACTTTTCCTGTCATAGTACCAACATTCAGCGTCCCTACTCTTAGTCCTAAACTCTTGACTCTCTCTTCTCCCTCTGCCTGCGGACACATCTTTCTCCTCTCCTTCTTCGACCCACAGTCGTCCAGTTTCCACTGACACCCTGTAAGTTATCAGCACCAATGGTGGTCGTTGGTAACCCAGGCCTCGACTGATCCAGAATGGAGCTCATTGGTTTCATTCACATAGTTGATCTGGCTTTGGTTTTATGTCGGATGCCCTTCCTGACACAACCCTCTGCTATTTATCCAGGCTTTTGACTGGCACAAAAAAGACACTGGCTTGTGCCCCCCTTGTGGATGCATTCGCTTGATGTGGCACTGTAGCACCTCAATTCCTTTCTTTTCCACTTCCCAAGCCTTCTTCCACTGTTTTCTTAGGCATCTTTTTTTTCTTTCACAAGTTGCTCAATGTCTTGCTGCCTCCTGGACTTGAGATGGCCAGATGGTTTCTTCTAAGGACTGAGGTTCTAACTTTTCGCTCTGAATCTCTCAGTGCTGTAGCTGTAAATAATTTCTCCCATCTTCTCTAGTTTTCTTTCAAAGCCCCCTTTCAGACCTTCTCTGAGACAGACAAGGTCTGTGCCAATGGTTCCCAACTGGTTTTTCTGGCAGGATTTGGGCCACAGAATTCTACGCTTTTGTCCATCCTTCTTACTCTCAACTGCTGACTGTGGCTGGATGGGGTCTGAGCTCATGTCCATTGGTGGAGCTGTGCCTGGCTGAGCTTTATCTGGGGTTCTGATACCCTGTGGACTGTGGTATTTGCCCTACCTCTGAGGAAGTAGTGATCAATAAACTATTTCCTCCTGTCAGCAGTCTCTTCAGGTCGTCACCAGGTCTTTCCCAGGTCGTCAGCTGCCCTTTCACAGCAGTCACTGGTTCCAAAACCAGAGTTCAGTATGCCTTCTAGGACTAGGTGTTAACATCCCTTGATAGTCAACACAAGTATGGAGAATTCCTCTTAAGGTTTCTCTTTGGCCTTATATCACTGTACGCCCTCGATACCGGCCCACCGCAGGCTAATCAGACCTGGGTGTGTGTCACGCTGGATGCTCCATGAGCAGCCCATACTGTCTCTTTCTGCTTACGCCAGAGTCAATGGCTGCCACTTACGGCAGCAGCTGCAAGTTCCTTGATGGTCTTCCGCTGAGCCTGCCCTCTGACTCCAGCCTCCTTCAGTAAACCAATCAGAAACACTGTAGCCATGAGTCCGTTACCATTGTAGCTCTTCCAGCTAGCTGTCTGTAGTGAAACTTGGTAGGCTGTTCACTAAATACAAGGTAAGTTATCAGATCAACGTATATAAGCAGAATCCCCTCTGCATTTTCCTATTCCTTCCTATTCATTTCTTCCACCATTCATAGAACTTTTAACATTGAAAATGACCCCTAAAATCTTATCAATTTCAATATTATATTAAATAAATGTATTTTAACCCCTTAATGCTTATTGTCACGATTTAGCAACAAACCACTTCTGCTCCAAAACAGCCAAAATAGCATCTGTATTAGTATTGCTTTGTTACATTAATAAAAGAATCTTCATACCTGAGATGGGAACAGGCATTTTTTTTTTTACCTTTATTGCCTGTTGTCGCTAATTTGCATCATAGATAATAGATAATAATAGATTTATATCTATTTTATATCCATTTTATGTGCTATACTCAAATTGACACTTAATTTTGCATCTACTTGAAAGCAAAAACACACACCAATTTTTTTTTTTTTGATAATTCAGGCGTTAAGGGGTTAATTCTTTATTTTGATTGCACAATTAAGCTCTAATTATAACTTGCTTTTTTAAATTCTAGATTCTGTATTTATTGAATTCATTAAGCAACTGTGTAAAATCATTACAGTTAATCCAGCAATGTCTTCTAGTGCTCTATACATTGATAACATTTATAATAATAAGTAAGCTAACAGTAGTGTGACCCAAAAGATGCTTGTGGACATAGGTGGACATAGCAGGACAAAGGTGCAAGCTGGAAATACTTTGATGCAATATAAACGTAATTTTAGTCTCCATTGTTTTGCATATGTCTGGCTTATGTGTGACAACAGCGATTAGTTGCCCCCGTCTGTCTGTTCCAGTGTAAAGTGAGGTTGTTTCCTCCCGTCTTATCTGGTTTTGGAACAGGCCCCTTGGGATGGAGATTAAGAGGGACACACATAAAAAAGGCACTGCCAAATAAAATCCATGCTGGGGTCTACTCTCCAATATGCTTTCATGAAATATACTGTTCCTTCACTGCACTCCCAATAATATTCATTATTTTATATATATTTTTAAAAAGTTTTTAAAACAAGTAACAGTCAGCTGGTGTGAAAATGTAAAGATTTCTGTGTTGAGGAACACACACTATACATAGAGTTTGCTGGGACAGTTTGCTGAAAAGTGAGTCATCCTCTTCCAAGTAAACGTACAGTGTTTTGTCGGAGATGAAAATATTTCCAGTGAGTATGCACAAACAATATGCTTTCTGGGAAACATATTGAGAAGTTTTTGCAGAATGAGGGCAAAAAGAGGGCTAATTTGAGCACAGATAAGTGACAGGTCCCCACAACTGTGCGCAGGCAGACAAAGCTCTTTCTGTCTGTGAGCACACAGCAAATAACACATCATAGTCAGTTTCTCATGTGACAGTGTAGGTGTAGGTGTGCCCGTGTGCAGAGCTGCAATGGCAATAAAGAGCAGCAAACAGAAGGTCACCTGCTTGAGGAAGTCCTCTTCTCACGGGGGAGGAAGAGCAGAAATTGACTCACTCTGACATAAGTGATAGGTCACAAACAACACCTGCATTTTCTGGTGCTGAAAAATCAGTATCAGGTATCAGCTCAATACTATGCTCATGTACTCATACTCATAGTCATAAAACTACTGCAAATGTAAGTACTTGTACTCAGAGTGACATAAAGAGGTATTGTTGTATCCCTACCTAACCAGCTTTTACCTCAACCAAGTTTTTTCTTTAACATAAATACAAATGAGCCATAGAGGTGGCACTCACATGGGTTGTTATGTAAGGCTTCTTCTATTGTGTAGACATGATATGGGGAAAATTTTTATTTACAATGAGCAGACTCAGACACAGCACTTAAAATGATCCACAAAAATCTGGCCTTCATGAGTGGGTGCAGAGATGCCATTAAATTTTTACCATATTTCAATAGGTGTGCTCTGCTGTTTTGTTCTGTTGACAAGTTGGACTTGAGTGCCTCTCAAAGATTATTGCAGAGCCACACTGTTTCATAAAGCATTTCCAAGTGCTTGGAAGATTATTAACAAAGCTGTTCTGCTTTTTGCAGTTGAGCATGGAGCAACAGTAACAGTTGGCTCAGAGCCACAGTGTATGAATATATTAATGATGATGCATGGAAAGCTCTTATTTCTCCCTTTTTCTCACTTGAATGGAAAGTTTACATACCCTTCAATGTGCTGAGTGGGTTCTATAATCATCAGACTCATTATAAACCCACTTAAAATTTTAGTAGGGGGGAAAATCAATTGACAAAACAAGACCTTATGTTTTGAGCTTGCTGGAAAGCTCACATTTTGGAAAATCCAAGGCGACATAGGAAAAGCAGCATTATTGAAAACAAAATGCATGCTTCCTGTCTGGCTGAGTGACTGATAAAGTGACCTGTCACTGAGTTAAGTCCAAGAGACCCTGCTGCTATGAATGACATGCTGATGGCTCGCTAAATGAAATCCAGCATTTTGTTGTCAGCAAGTCACTCAGTCAGTGCTTGGCCTTTTCGCTGGGATTTGCATTGAGACTGTTAAATATCACACACACACACACACACACACACACATACTGTATACTTCATCAGACAAGCAGACAACAAAATGTGTTAACAATCACCCATTGGGATGAGACATACTCACACATTATGTATGTGAATAATCTTTCTCCTTGCTCCAGAAAGCAGTGCCACATAGCCTGCTTATGCTACTTTAGCAATAAGCTGTGTGTGTGTGTGTGTGTGTGTGTGTGGGCATAGAAGCACAATGAGAAAGCCATACATTGCTTTTTTGTGCAGAAGATCCAAAATCATGTGTTTGTATGCATGTGCTAATGTGAGCTTTAGCCTATGTATGAGTGCACACATATATGGAAAGTGTGTAAACCTGGATTACGGTTCTCAGTAGCAGCCAAGTGTGACCTGCATATACTATATTATTCACACAACAAATATTGGATTACATTTACACAGGCCTGTTAGGCCTGATATTGTACCAGCAGCTCAATAGCCCTGCTACTCTGGGCTTACTGTAATTATTGCGGTTATGGTTAATTAGCTTGCAACACTGAAGATTTGATCTCAGATCAATATGAGGAGAAAAAAATGTGTCCAGGTTATTGACCCACAGGTGCATTTAAAATGAGGAACTCATATCAAAGCTGTCATGAGTAGTATTTTTCATCAATAATTAAATATCAGCTTTAGTTTAAGACTATTATAGTGTGATTACTCTGACAAGCAAGCTCATCATTGGAAAGACTGTTTATCCACCAATCAGCCAAAACCAGAAAAAACACATGCCTAATATAATTTAGGTCCCTTGTAGCATCAAAACAGCCCTAAACCATCAGGGTCTGGACTCTACAAGACCTCGGACATTGTCTTGTGGTATCAGGCACCAAGACTTTGCATCAAATCCTTTGAAATACTGTCATTTGCACCGAGTATGATCCATGATAAGATACATACATTCACCCAGCCTTGGACCACTTTTGGCCAGCATTGACCACTGCATACTGAGAACATTCTGTTCAGGAGATGTTCTGACCCAGTCATCTAAACATCACAGTTTGACCCTGGTTAAAGTTGCTTAGATCCTCACGTCCATTTTTCCTGCTTCCAACACATGTTCCAACACTGTTCACTTGATGCCGAATATATCCCATCCCCTGACAGGTGCCGTTGTAATTAGATCATCATGTTATTCACTTCACCGAGCAGTGATTTGAATGTTGTGGATGATCAGTGTACAATCTGAATGAATTTTACATTGATAATGAGATAGAACTGCCAAGAGATCTTATTGTTTTGACAAAATGGAAATGATTGTGGAGCTTTTGGACTCTCTGGCAGAGACAGATGGTTTGAGTGAGTGCATCAAAGAATTACTCCCAAAGTTGTTTTTTTTAATCATATTGAGCCTCAGGGATGGTAGACAGGTAACAAGGTGTTTTCTAAATCTTAATGAGCACTAACAGTTGCAGTAGCATGCAGTTCAGGATACCAATTTTCTTGAATATGGTATCATTTTCTTTACAGTAATTATAGTTGTCACACCAATACTTCCAAGTATTGAAATGAAACACTGCATTTTAGCCTATCCCCACCACCCACAAATTTAGGCAATCAACACAGTGAACCTGTGCAAGAGCAGAAAATAAAAATAGGTTCTTCCAATGGTTAGAAAGAGGGCCCAGTTGCCAGCAGTATTCCTAAGTTCTTTTTCAAGATGGAATAGCTTTGGAGTAGTGTCTCCAGGAAAAAATAATATATTACAAATATACTATATATAAGGATTGCTGACATGTCCAATTGAAAGTCCATGGGAGCTGTTCCCATTGAAGCAGGAAAGGAGTAGATAATGGAAAATGAACCTGCATCTCCTGAGCGTATTGCAGTTGCTAGGATATCCTCATATTATTTGCCATGTGCCTCACTAAGCTCTGCCTCTGCCTCTCATTCCTCCATGATCCCTCCTTTCTCATATCCCTCTTTCATTCCTCCATATCCACCCCCATGCACTTTAGGTGTTTCCTAATAGGTCATCTCACCCTTTCCTCTGTTCTTACCTCATGTGTAACTTCACATCCCATTCCCATCCATTCCTTCCAGTTGTAACTATTACTCCCATTATTTTGTATTCTCTTAGCCCCTCATCCTGTTCATTGCAAGCAGAAAAAACATAATTGCAGTGTGGAATGGAGTTCCCTCGCTTTGATTTCCCCCTGGGCTGAAAAAGTGTGGCTACATGTGTCAAAACGGTTTGTTGTTTGAGGTTCAGTGCAAAAGAAGTGGGTGACTTATAAAAAGAAGAGGCACATTTTCAAAGAAAGTGGATATATTTCATACGTACATATAGTTTAGCCAAGATGCCACATCTTCTTATGCATAAATCATTTTAAAGAGCAAGTTAACACTCCTTGGAAACCTTGCTGTTACTGATATACAGCGGTTTAACCTCTCACCTTGCTGCTATGATGCACAGTGATGTAAGTTGCTGATAGATTTAATGCTGGTGATGGTGTGGCATAACAGGTTTAGAACTTGAAGGTTTAATGCTATGGTTCTGTGCTTGTTGAACAAACAAGATATATAGTGTTATTTTGTGATTTTTGGACAAAGCAAATCTAATTTTACATGTGTCTCCAGCTGTGCTAAAATAAGCTAACTGGATTCTGGTGGTAGCATCATTTATTCCACTGACGTGAGAGTGTTATCAGTCTGCTCATCTAATCAAAGAAAGCAAAAATGTGCAGTAGCTCTAAACTATAATACATCTAGCTATAGTACATTGTGAGAGCTGCTGCAGTTCAGGAAATCTGTGCAGATGCTGGATTATAACGATTAAAATAAACACTTGAATCGCAATACTTGGGCTTTGTGTCTGTCCACTCTCACTGCAGTCTGATGGGATGAATCTACACATGTTTGATGATTACAGAAATCAATAATATAAATATAAAATGAAAACAGATATGTTTGTAAAGTATATTCAATATCAATGTGAGCAGTATTGTAACTAATGATATGCATGAAATACTAAAAAAAGCTTCATATTCCAGAGATGCTTTCATAATGTACCAGCAAATAGTCCAATTCCCAAGGTACTTTACCAGCTATCAGGCTTAAGAGCCATCTGAGTCATTTTAAACATGAGATGAATTTCCCTTTTTCCAGAATTTTTTTGAATGTATAATGGATTGGATCCCCATCAGACCGTTTGGCTCTATGCAATGCATCAGCTTCTTTTTATGTAGTGGTCAAAGCAGAAATAATCCCATTACTTTACAGTTGAAAAGGGGATAAGTATCTTTCAGGTCATTATAGCTAAAATAACCTATTGCCTTAATGAAAGTTACTTAGGACTGATTCTAATTGACCTTTCATGCACCCAGGGGACTGTATTCTCACTTAAATAATTTCTGTGGTAGCTTGAAGTATTTGCAAACACTTTGGTCAAAGACATTATTTGAAGATAAAATAAATTTACATCATTTTACTCACTGTGCTGCCACAGCGACCGACTAAACCAGGGGCATCAAACTCACTTTATGTCAGGGGCCACCTACTTCCAAATTTAATCTCAAGTGGGCCAGACCAATAAAATCATGGCACAATGGTAAAATTGCAGACTTTTCTGACTTTTTCGTTTTATCACTTTGCAAAACCATCTCGCTCATCACCCGTTGCTCATTGCTCGTCAATCTTATGGCCCACGGGCCATGAGTTTGACAACCCTGGACTAAACCATTATGTCATAAACAAAGCTATATGTAAGGCCATAATGAAGGCCATATGTAAGATACAGTACATCAGTATCAACTAGGCATGGGATGATATGAACCAAAATAATTGTGAATCCCTACATCATTGCCATAATCATGGCTTTAAACTCTTAAAATGTCCCTTAAACACGCTGAAATCACTTAACATTGCATCTGTTACAATTATTTTTGTTAGTGTTTTTCGTGATCCTTTTAAGTTAAAACCAATCAAACAGTCTTGAGGTAAATATAAGGCATGAGGTCCCCCAGCAAAAGTAAAGGAAAATAAAACACATATAAACACAAATAAAACAGTAGCAACACTATAAGTCGGTTCTGTCTCACTTGATATTTCTCCACCTTAGGAATGATCCTTTAAAAAAATAAAGTCCAACTGGCACTGTGTGGCATAGTCCAACTGAACTACTTTGGATTGGAACCTGAACAACTTTGTGGCACTCTTTGATCAAACAGTACTGTCAGCTTTGGAGCATGGACAGCGAGATGGGGTGACGTGACAATGTGCCCACTGGCATTGAACTATCTTGGAAGGAACACTGGTTGCATAGAAGCCTGTGTGCAATTCTGGAAAGGTGAGGCATTTTGCATGCATTACCACTCCCCCACAGCGGTGGGTCCTCACTCTCTTTAATGGATGGAAGAGACACGCATATCCTCACCTCTGCTATTCCCTGTGATGACACACAGACATACACCAACAACAATAGTTCTAACAGTTCTTCTGAGGAACTGTCTTTTTCTTCATCTCTCTGCTGCTTTGGTCTTCAGTAACCCAGCCAGACCATTACTCATCCTTTGTCAGGGGGGTTGGCAATAGGTCCTGTAAGTTGATGTTAGTATTTCACTTTTTCAGGAGCCAGTTGCAGGGCTTCCTGTACACAGTTCTTAATTGTTTCTTCAAAAAAAATCTGCAAAGTGCCAAGGATCAATCAAACATGCTACTTCCACCATTCTCTCTATCTCAGGATACCATGAGTCAAGGTCCTCCTTCATCATCCTCTTCATCTCCGTGACCAATGCCATGTCTTCATTGTTCTGCACCAGGATGTCTATTTTGATGTTTTCCAGGAATGGTTAGAGAGTGTGACCCCAGTGGTTTCTAGGGCAAGAACATCTGTGAACTGGATAAGAGGGCCAATGAGCTCACATACTTTCTCTATGATTGAAACATCAAAGTTGTTGCCATCACTGCCTGTTGTTGCCTAAGGAATCATTACAACATCTGATATGTTGAACCCCACCAAGAAACCACTTTGAGGATCAGTGACTACAGTGGTACCTGCTTAGCTTTTAACTCCCTCTTCCTCCTTGAACTCCTGGTGAAACCCTGGACAGGGTGGAAGCGGCCTCAGACAGCAAGCTCTTTGCTATTTCTATTCACCAAATTGTGGCTGAAGCACCCAAGTCACAGGTCAGGAAACTTCTCAAAATATTCACATATTGTATGTAGTGCTCTACACTAATTGCTTTTCCTTGGTTCTCCACTCTTAAATCATGTTTTCAACCATCTCCGTGATGTATGATTCATTGTGGTCCTTGGAAGAACAGGTTCTTTAAGTAGCTGGATTCAAGCTTCCATTTTGGCATGAGATAATGTATTCCATCTGCACTGCTGCTCCATATGTCCATTGTGGCAGCACACCAAGTGCCCTCTTCTCTAGTTTATTGACAACTTTTAATAGCCGCTGCCATATTCATTCACACAGAAAAACCCCATCGCAACAACACCACTGGACATTTGGGCGTAAGGGTTCCTTAGACATTCAAGGTAAAGTATCATGTACAATGTATATACAGCCTTAATAAATAAAATATAACACAAACAATAAACATGTAAGAATGTATCTCGTACGTCTGAAAGATAACAGACTCCCTCTCTCTTCTTTCAAAAACTGAAACTTCCAGAATATATACAGTACATTTTCTACACAATATAGTGAGCAATAACATAACATAAACTACTATGTTGTGATAAGACAGCAGAACTTCTGTATGAAGTTCTACTGAGTATGAGTCCCAGACTAACTTTGATAAAACCTTTGTTTTGTCAAGCTTCCATTGTCCTTCACTCAATGCCTTTTGTAACAAGTGAGCTGATGCATCCTTTTTGGAGACAATCTGCAAGTTGATCTTTCGTGTTGTACCACAGTACTTGCTCAAACTTCTGAGTTTGGACAAATTCTTTGATGCTGCTTATTTCCATGTGTAGCCTTTTCTCAGAGACTGACTTTGTGGACTTAAGGCCTGCAGTTAGGGAGTGACTGAATGTGATAAAGATTATAGGTGGAGTGTGTCCAGCATCACATTTGTGTTCAGAGAACAGTGGAGCCAGAAAAAGGCATTGTCATGTTGGTCAAACATTGTCCGGCCAGTGTTTTCCACACAGCTAATTTGACTCTCTTAGACTGCCAAAAAACTGGTCGAGAGTTTGCCATGTACTCCCATTAGAGTACAGAGTACTTGAGCACCTTCACCTGAAAGATTTCTAAATATGGCATCCATGAACATGATAATCTTGAGAACACTGTCACTACCCAGTTGTTTGACATCCAATATTACCTTCTCCTAAGTTTGCACACCCTTGTGTTTGCATCATGGATTGTCTGCACTGTTGCTGTCTTGAGTTTTGATGCCAAATTGCTTGCATCAAACATGGCATCTGTCCTGCTTTCTCTTGCTACCCAGAGAATCTGGCCTATCTTAGAATCTTTTTTACATCTCAGAGAAAAGGAGTGTTGTTCCACAGCTCATGAAGGGTCCATGTGTATGGACTGCATGTGTTGAATGTAGTTTTATCGGTGCATTTGAATATTTTTGTCAACAGAATGTAAGAGTCTATCCCCACATAGCAGAAGTTATCATGCCCATCATGTCCGACAGACCTGAGATGAGGTATTAGTTTCAGAGAAACAGCTGTAGTAAACATTGTATACAGAGGAACAGCTTTGTATCAGCTTTAAAAAGCCAGGCTTTTCAACAATTTGAAAAGGCATTATATTGTTCAATATAAGATATGCCAGTGCTTGATTATTTATTTTATTGCCTGACAGTCAGTCTGCTGGACAGGCAGTCCAAAGGAACAAATGTGTCAATATGAAGCATGAATTGACTCAATAATAACTTTTTTACTTTTTTACCTTTATTATTAAACCATACAATTAGTTTATTATTCATTTTTGTATAAGATGTCCCGTGTCACATGTGAAGATATAAATGATTATCCAGACTTCGTGAGTATTTGCTATCATGATGGGCAGTAGAATTGTATATTGTCCCATCTCTATCGTCAACAACAACAATCAACAACTACAAGTCAGGTTAACCCTCCTATTATCTTTTGGGTCAATTTGACTACATTCAATGTTGAACATCTCTAAATAAATGACGAACATCATTTTCTTTTGCTTCATATTTAATGGCCTTTCCTAATTTAATGGGGACAACTGGGTAAACATAAAATTAACATTATATGTTTCGGTGCCCTGTCCATGTTGTATGCATCATTTTTCCTTGGGGTCAGGTTTTTTTAGCTGTATAAAACATATAAGAAATATCAACATTTTCTACACATTTGTTTTGAATGTTTAGGTGATATTGAGGTCACAATAACATGCAATTTTACAATCTTCTAAAACAATTAGTAGTCAGTGCTACTAATGTCATCAAAATGGTTCTAGGCCCCACCAGATATGCTGTCAGCCATGTCCAAGACACACAATCAGTGTCTGAGCTATTCATAACACCATCAATCGAAAAGTATATACTTGAGATTACAAATTTAGGGGTGAGCTGCATGTATACCGCATGTTTTTCATTTAACATGAAACAGTAAATGCAGACATACAATTAAATACATGTATGTATTTCATTTCCCTTTTTTTCTTTGTTGATTGATTGTGGTTGTGATATTGCCACATGAGGCCATTGTACTGAACATATTGAAATGTTCTAATGGAGTGCATATGACTTGGCCTTGCCAATATGTTACAATTCAAAGACTTTCATTATGTCAGAAGGCCTTGTCAAAGTCCGAACCTTGCACATTTCTGTACAAATTTCTATACATGGCTTGAAATGTCAGATGTCACCTGCAGACACACCAGCAGAGGCAAACTTAGGAAATGGTAGACCATGCTTTTGGTGGAAAAAGTATTCGCCAACAGAGTGATCGCATTGTAATTTTGAACACTTTCAAAAAGTTGTTTGACTTGTCCCACAAGTCCTATGAAAAAAATTGAACAAATATTTTCTGACAAAGAGCACAAAGCACTGGTACCCTTCAGCATGACTTCCTGACTATGAGTCATTCACACATGTATATTTGTTTAAGCATTAGTGAGGTCCCTCGGCAGTATCACTGTTCATTTGCCCTTTTGCTGAAAAAAACAAAAAGCAGTCAGTGGCATCTATATGCTGGGATTTGTTTTAGGACTTAATAATTCAAACCCCTATGACTGCAAATCTTAATTCCTTACAGTGTAGCTGGTTATTATGGCTATAAGTGGTTTTACTGAGCATAATTTCCTACAATTCAATAAAACTTGCATTTTCCCCTTAATTTTAAAAATAATAGAGAGATAAAAGATAAATTTAAAAAAAAACAGAATAAAAACAATGAGGTAATTGTCATCCCTTTACACTACTAGTGAATATGGCAACTGTCTAGGTAGCTCATGAAATACAAAGAATATTTTCAGGCTCAATTACTGTATGAAATACAGCTTGTCATTTCAGTTCTGACCCTACTGTTTTTACTTTTAATTTTTGAGCCCCGCCCATACTCAACTTGCCAATGTCAAGTCAAAGAGTCAGTTTGCTACTCTGGCCCAGGCTGTATTCCAGTATAGTGGTATATTGGATGGATTTCCACACTAACTTTGGTGCTTCCCTGACTTTTCATCAAGCATTGCCAAGACATTTGTGGGTTTAAGTGAAATGAATTGCCATAAATTGATTCAAAACATCATGTCCCTCTCAGAATAAATTGTACAACGGTTGATGATACCTTAAGTTTTCATTTAGCACAATTCCTTAGATCTGACATGGTATGTAATATACCTGTGAAACTGTTATTTCATTAACATCGCCATTGTGAGCATGTTAGCCTGCTAATGCTTGCATTTTGCTAAACTTAAGTTAAGCCTAAAAAAACTGCTGTCATCGTTGAAGACCCTAATGTGGCTGACCAGAGTACTTTTCAATTTTCCAGGATATCACAGTTTTAGCAAAGAGAGAGGGTGGATGTGTCACATACACTTAATCAGTTACTACCATGTCCTGAGTGGATGTTGGAGATGACATTTACTGGGTAAATGTATTTGTCTTTGTGTGACACAGGCTGGCACAGAAATGAGCAGAACCATTGATCAGTTGTCACTGACTACGTTAAAACATCACATGACTTAGTGAAAAGGTCATTGCAGCAGCCAGCAATATTCCAGCCCCCACTATGCATGTGCACCCACACATACTGAATATATCTGACCCTGTTACCAGGCAGAACGCTAATATCAGATGATTCTGCAACCTCAAAGTACTACATGTTCCAAAAAGTGTTTTTATCATTATTTGCCAGAATTTAAAAACTAAAAAAACAGCTTGAAAATATTGTCTGATGAACTAAAGTTTACACATCATGTGAATTTCACATACCCCAAGCCAAGAGATCTTCATATTCTAAAAAGCCACAGTTTTCAACAAGCCCTTTACAAGTAGAATCTATTGAGGAATTACTTGCCATGCCACAGTTATTAACCCTAACCCTAACGTATGCAAGCAGGCTGGAATGGATGGAGAAAAGTGTCAGGTGTGATAGGAGAGTATCAGCCAAAATGAAAGGGAAGGTGCAAAAGACAGTAATGAGACCAGTGATGTTGTATGGTCTAGAGACAGTGGCACTGAGGAAAAGACAGGAGGCAGAGTTGGAGGTAGCAGAAACTAAATTGTTGGGTTTCTCTTTGGGAGTGACCAGGTTGGACAGGATCAGGAATGAGTGCATCAGAGGGACAGCACATGTGAGATGTTTTGGAGAGAAGGTCAGGGAGGATAGACTAAGATGGTTTGGACATGTGCAGAGGAGGGAATGTGAATGTATCAGGAAAAGGATGCTGAGTTTAGAACTGCCAGGCAGAAGGTTGAGAGGGAGACCAAAGAGGAGGTTTATGGATGTGGTGAAGGAGGACATGAAGTTAGTTGGTGTGAGAAAAGAGGAGGTAGAGGACAGGATTAAATGGAGGCAGATGATTCGCTGTGGTGACCCCTGAAGGTAGCAGCCGAAAGAGGAAGAAGAAGAAGAAGAAGCACAGTTATTATGAAGACAGTTGATGGCATTACATGGGAAGATAATACCTACTGTCTTTGGAATAGTCAGTATTTAAGTATCACAATTTAGTCTTCGTTTCATTGTTTTCTACTTGTCTGTTGTGGTTTTGAGGGTCTCAGGGGATCCTGTGTGTTAATTCAGGGGTCCAACATCACATTCAAATGTTGTCTCACTAGCTTTACTAAATGTGTCCGGTGTTCCTTACTTAATGCAAAAACACAACAAAATGGTACTGCTTTGCAGAGGGGTTAACAACTTAACTGCACAGTAGTTCCAACATGTTCCTTGCCTTTGGTTTTTCTGGCAGAAAGAGCCTTGCAAAGCACTATGATGCTTTGATTTTGAAACAGTTGTACTATGCAAATAGATATGGTAAATCTTAATAACCCACAACAGTGTATATTGTTGGAAATATGAGTAAATATTGCAGTACTGAGTATAGCCTACATATAACACCAGCACAGGGTGCCTCTGACACCCTCTATAGTTCAGTGGTGTTTATTAAGGAGAAAAGAATTAGTATTGTGGGACATTATTCAATGTAAGTCTTTATTTGAGGGCATCACATAAAATACAGGATATCTTTGGGAATAAATAAAAATAGTTAATGTCAATGTATTCACTCTGGTTGTAGAGTAAACAACAACAACAACTGCAGTTTATGAAGGTTCACTGGAGAAAAATTCTTATATTGGTGATGCATCACAAAACACCAGCAGCTTTTGCCTTTTCCCTCATTAAATCTGCACTGCAGAGTCATGTTATGTCAACCCCAGCCCTCCACCCACTCACAGACACTAACAAACTTGAATACACACACACTAGCACAGCATTGCACACATCCACAGGCATTCACTCACACACTGGCACACACAGAGAGCACCTGTGGGTGATCACTTAACATTTGGTTGTGTTTGCAGAAAATCTTCCCTGAAGGTGTGCAGATAGTAAAAAAGCTACTGTGAGAAACTTACACTGTGTGGACTGTGTGTTAAGCAGAGGTCCACTGATAATGGACTTTTATGAGAAACTGAGTAAAGTAACAGTTGAAATAGTGTTGTTGATTTCCTCTCTGTCTGCCTGTTGTATTGTGGGTAAAGAGCTAAAGTGTTGCATCATATTTATGAGACGTAACAGACCGGGGAGAGATGAACTGAAAACTTGTCTAAAACTTGACTCAAATCAGCTGTTCCAGTATTTACCCTGGCATGGGAAGGTTTAGCTTACATTTCGTAACACTATATCCAGAATAATACATTTAAATTTTTTATAGAGTTGAGAATTGCTCTCTAAAAATATGTCTACACTGAAAAATGTTAAAGATGAAGTTAATACTGATGGGTGAATGGAAATGATGGTATGAGGGTTAGGGCTGTCATTTTATTAGAATTCGTTTGAAGCAAAAAAACAAACAAACCCTGATATCCCTTGTGAGGGCTGAGTTGAGGTCATTAAGATTCCAAAGTCAGTAGGGTGCATCCTCTGGGGATGATGACATGGGGAAAAAAGAGGAGATCATACAGTATAATGAGTAGAATGAATAGACACTGTGGCCCTAGAGGCTTGTGTGTAGTAGATGAAACAATGGTTCAGAACAAAAAATCATGTGTAAATTAATATGTTTGGGTCAAAAACTTTGGTAGGTAGTTTATGAGTAAGAGCTGGTTTGTTTTTGTTTTGACACAGGGATTACTCACAGCAATAGTTGCTAAACTACTGTTGCTGCAGAGGTATGTAGTAACACGACAGAAACATGCTTGCACTAGTCAGTCACAGTCAATCTCCATGCTTCTTCATGTTCTGTAGTTTCTCTACAATGTGCCCTTCATCCCCCCTCAGTATTTTGTTTTCAGGATTATATATGTCATCATATTAAGGCTTTTAGACAGTGGGAAAACAAAAGCTCTGCAAAGCTCTGTTTTTAATGTTTATGCTTGTAACAACAGTGACTGTGTGTAGGTCTTTTAGCCAATGATCTACAGTCAATTAGCAGCAATTAGTGCCCATACTAACAACTGCTGCTGCTGCTACTTTGCTAACATACGGCTATACAACCTTTGATGAGACAATGAAGGGTATGTTGCAAAAGTGTATATATTTTTTCATTCATTTCTTATTTCATAAGAAAATGTTGTGTTGTGATGTTTTCCTGCCCCTGTACAATTGTTTAATCAGAAAGTGCATTCTAAATAAATAAAATATAAAATTATTTTAGAAATTACAAAATTTCACTGAGCTTAAACACTCCTCGAGTTTCGTTGGCCTGGAAACACACAAACATACAGTAAAGAACCACTTACACATTCAGTCTTGCATGACTACTCTGCTTGTGTCATTCCCTTGGCATTGCATCAACATTTAGTTTCCAATCAAATGCTTATAATTTAAATGTTTTTCAAATGCTGTTTTAAATATATGAATTTCAGAATTAAATTGGAAATGGTTTGTGCATGTTGTCTCATACAATTTTAATCTGCAGCACTTTTTAAGATCAAGCTCTTGTTTGTGTGTGGAGGGTTATGGTTTGATTTTTAACTCTTCAGAAGATCCAAAAATTGGGTCTGTCAAAACAATCCCTCTTGTCTGTCATACAGATTATTTTCTTTAATTTTCAAAGTATGTTTTTGTTTTCCTTTTGTTTTGTAACTGAAGAAAACAGCATATCCCTGTATTCCCCTGCCCTGTTCTGTTTTGGTAATAAAATTGTATATATTATATTATAATCTCAGTGTTACAGTATTTTGTATCCCTATGTACTGTTAATTGCTGTTGTAATTTTGTAACTGATGGGAATGGATGTTATTTCCTCATTGAATTCCCAAGAAAGAAAACCATGTGCTCCATGGCCCTTAACCCAGAGATGTGGGTTTAAACCCCACATCTCTGCATCTCTGCTTTTTATGCTCCAGACTTGTACTTTGTGGGCATTACAGTTCTTAAACACTATTACAGTTAGATGGAAACCTATATTATTAGGCTAATTGCCTAGTTCATTACAGGTCTCTGGTCCTGTAGATTAATACTGTATGTAGTAAGATGCAAAATGGAAAATGCTGGGTTCCTCACTTTTCAAATTTTCAGTGCACATCCTCAATGCAACAGCAATATTTTTATATATATATCATCAATATCATCACAGAAATTCTTATGAGAAATTAGGGTTTCAGAAAAAAAAACACTTCAGTCCCCTGCAAACCTGGTCCGTTTCAGATAGTCTATTGTCTTTACAGAAAGGGCAATGGATTGCAAGTCCTGGAGGTAGAGCACAAAGAGTGGCACTGTGGAAATGTATTGGGCCCATAATCAAGACAATGATGAATCAAAACCATTCTCCACTTCATTATGTGTAACAGCAAGGCTCCTAATACATATTCATACAAATACATATTTAGATTTGCCAAAGGTGTCGTATATAAGGTGTGTAGAATGAGTAGGTATTTGTCAGTCAATCGTTGCTCCTTTTTAGCAAGCTTAATCTTCAACATTTATCGTGTCAAATCCTTGCAAAGTGACAAAATAGGGTGAGAAATATGAGCCAAAAAACACATGAGGATGAAGATGTTAAATGGCTACACTGCCTAAAGGGCCTGGTGGCCCAGAAAATGCATGTGCACAGTTAAGAATGTATTTCAGGGATGCCCTTACTGCAAAATACAGCATGTGTTGGAGTTGATGTACTCTGTAGTGTAGGGTGGAGTCTGCATGTCTGCTTTTTTCTACAAGAGAGAGAGGCTGTGGGTTTTCCGGAATGCTGACAGTGTTCATGTGGACACACAGCTCTCTGTTATTTATTTTTTTACTTTAAGAGACTCCTGACTGTTCCAGATATTTTCTATCTGCAAAAGTGGATCAATTATTTTATAAACTTTAACATTTGCACCTGCAGTTGTTCACCAATCCTCATACTGTATCAGATTTGGTCTGTTTTCACCACCCAGCCGAGTGTTATTTTTGGCTTTTTTGGTTTTCCTCCTTAATATCAAAAATGTCAAATCATAACTTGTGTTGATTCTCCCTTAAAGGGGAACAAAAGGTTAAAAGAAATACAGAAGCAATCACAACTTTAATTTTGTGTTTTTAAGTACAGAAAGTGAATGGATAATTAAGGGATTCTGGAGATGTGGAGGACAGATGGAGACAAAGTTGGATTTGTTTGAACCCTTCATCAAGGGCAAAAAAAGACGACGACAGAAGAGTGGGTTTTCACTTACCTCATTATATTATGTTAAACCCCCTCCTGGTGGTTGACAAAACTCTGTTGATTCATCATTTTTATTTGCAAGACAGAGTCTCATATTGCAATTGGGTATGGATGTGAGGATGTTTTTCATATTGATACAAATATTTCATGTTCAAATGTACCATTTTATACTATTGCCATTCTGTGAAAGATGTTATATAGTGTTAGTGTCCCATGGATGCGTCAGTGGGTGCAAAGAGAAGAGAATCATCAAATGAATTTTTTGTATTTCTGATTAAAATTCTGGTTATGATCGGTTTATCTTTGTGCTACATGTTACATTACTGACAACAGTGCAGCACAGTAATAAGAAAAGCATCCATCCTAATAAAGTATCACTGAATGCCACTGAATTGGTTTCCCTCAAGCTCCGGGGTAGCTGTTCTGCACTGACCGTGACCTGTGAGCTTACTATGGAGGTGGAAAAACGGAGGTAGAGATTAGAAGAGGAAAGAAGAGAAATGCTCTCTTCTTTCAGGGATCAGAGGGATGTGAGAGAATCTGCTGGTAATTATGGCGTTAGGGAGATCCAGGTTTTGTGGGTTGCTGCCTGGGTCCATAGTTCCTGAGCTTTTATCAGCGAGCGCTTGTATTTCTCTCTGCCTTTCAGGGGAGGGAAGGCACCGGAGAATGGGATTGGTGGGAAGTTTGGTTTTGTTTTTGTCTGCTGTTTTTCTTGCTCGTGCTTTGACTGAGTATCCATGTCAGTTTCGAGCAAAGCTCTGCTTCTGCGGGATAAGATATGCAGTTGCAAATAGATTGGTGAGTAGATACAGAGAGAGACAGCCGGCCGGCAATGCAAGAACTGAGTACAGACAGGCAAAAAGAACTTGGCATATAATGCAAATGTTCTTTCATCTACAGAAACTTCTTGGAAACGGAGAAAAAAACAACCATTTTCCCCCAGTGACACCTGTACAATGGTGGTATTTTACAAATCATTACCACAGGGCTGGCTGGAATCATTTTCAATACATGTGAGCAACAGCATTACCTTTCATTTTCAGTCGAAATGTAATAAAAACTGCTGCCATGAAGTTTCCAGACACCCTGAGTAAAGTACTACAGCGGTGTGTGTTGATGTTTTTGAAAAATATTTCACAGATGCTGTTTTATTTTTGCTCTGCGAGTCTTTCTTCCACAGGGGTTGAGGTAAACAGAGATGCAGGGAAGTGGGGATTGATAGAAGGGATTTGCAGTGTATTTTGGTTTTAACTTTCCAACAGCTATTTGTGAGTTAAAAGAGTTTCCACATACTCGTAATTCTGATAAAGAAAATGGCTTCATTATAGCTGACATTTTGATGAGAATGTTCCCTACTTGCAGAGGACACAGATGGTAAAAAGATGGCTGGCTTCTATAATAAAAGTAGCGTTTATCACTTTGAAAAGAAGCTTGAACTGAAACTGCATGAGACGAGCCTAATTTGTCAGAAATACTCTCACTTTATAGCCAAATTCCTGATTTAAATCTGCGGCAGTGTTTCTGTTACATCTGTTCTGTTTGCCTGTCTGGTGTGTGTAGACAAATACACGGTGTAACAGTGAGTGTGTATATCATCCATTCTGACCAAGTCTGTAGTTCCACCTGACACTTTCTTTTTGCCCAATTGTTTTGAAGGAAACGTAAGTACTACCTAGATTATTGTAAGTGGCAGCATTTTTCCAGTAAAGGAAATGCTATGTTCTTGTTGCACATATTCTTGGACGTGATCAGAGTTCTGCATGCATTTAAGTACAGGTAACAAAACTACATAGGTTAAGGTTGAGTAAAAGTGTGTCCTGTCTAGTGCTTTGTCACAGTTGACTTTTTGAATATCTAGTTACAATCCTGAAGATTTTTATAAAACCAAATCCCACTGTTGATATTATTAACTGTTGGCAGCATCAGTGTGTTTACATTGTCTAATTATGTCTCTGAATTATATTTGATGGTGTAGTCTGCCATCCCCACGCTGGAGTGAAATTATCTTCACATGCACAAGTTACAGCTAATGCCAGCCCAGCATCTCTTGGTTCCTGTCAGTGCCATCTATTACAATCATGCAACATGCACTTACTCAATCTTAATCTTAAGGAGATATGGTTTTCCAACAGCAGATATTTTGGAGGAAAGAAAATAATTATGGTCAGAAAGTTTTGCAGTAACATTAAGTATTGACATTTTGTGCATTGCCTTATATGTCCACTGAGAAAAATTCCAATTATGTTGTTTAAAAAATTTAAATGTGGCAGCATTGCATTTTTCTGTATCAGCTATGGAAAATTAGTAGCAATTAAATGTATTTCCTTGTGAGGCTGGGCGATTAACTGCATTTTTTGCCATTTACTTTGGCTTTTTTAAATTTTATTTTACTTTTTTATTTTGGCTCCCAACAATTACAAAAAAAAAAAACATAATCAAGATTGAAGAAGAGTGCCACACATTGAGTTTTGCAGTTACATTTCATTTCCTTTTGTTTTTTAATTGCATTTTCAGTTAATTTATCTCCCTCCCTGCTGAGCGCTCTCTCCCTCTCTCTCTCATTGCAAAGACACACACAGAGCTGACTCGTGATCGAAAGTGAAAGTATACGCATGCAATCCTGCAACTTTTCACCCCCATCCCCAGGATCTTTTGAAAGACACTGAGTAAATGTTTTACATAATCGTGATTTGAATTTATGCCAAAACAATCGTGGTATTGTTTTGCCAAAATCAAGCAGCACTATTTTTCTTGAACAGAATGTGAAATAGAGGGTTTGCAGTCAAACATCTCAAAAGCTGAAAAGGTAACGTAACCTTCCACCCTGACATATCTGTCCTTCCTATGACTTACACATTTTTCCATTGCAGCTGGCTGTATGTCTTCAGGTACATAATTGCACAATTCTTGGGGTGCCACCAGTTGCAGTATGGACTAAATTAGATTTATTTTGTGGAATTTCAGACAGATTCCTGTTGGTTTGGTCAGAAATGGGGAAAGGACTGAGAGTAGTAGAGTGCAGAGGTTCTGCACCAGGTGTAGGAATGCAGACATGTTGCATCAGTTGATGATCAGTGTACACTGTGTATGGAGGGTGGAAATTTCTTCTCCAGTCTCCTGCCTTGAGGACATTGCTCCTGCTCTGCATCTCCTTTCACTCACCCAAACTGACCTGTGTGCCCCACTGTCACAACTATGCCATCAGGGTTGTCTCTGTCCTTTGGAAAAACCTTTGACAACTAAATACATTACATTTTAATTACAAATGTGGCCCCTACAAATTGAGTGTTGAAATGTGTGAAAATGAGATGCAAAAGTAAATGAAGAACTGGTGAGCAAAGACATTATTTACTAATTAGGTAACAGAAAAAAAAGAAAAGGCTATTTGTGTGTTGCTTGTGTGGAGCTTGAAATTGGTTTGCTGTACTGTCTGAAAAAATCCCTTGCCCCCCCCCTTTTTTTTTTTTTTTTTTGTCATTGACTGTGTGGCTTTCTTGTGTATTTTTCAAAACAAAGTTACTGTCCATTTTTGGATTTGGCATGTAAGAACTGACATTTCTCCTCAACATACAGAAAATATTACGTATTAATGTGTTGGGCCTGACCTCGAGTTTGATCCCTTGTCTTCAGTCCCCTAAACAAAAGGAAAACACGCCAGAGGCCGCCCCCGCAGACTCCATCTCCCAGCATGACCAGCATTTCACACCTGAGTGTGAAATTAAGGGGAGCCCCAAACTCACCCTTCTCATTGGCAGAGATGCAGGGAAGCCCAGCAGCAGAGCTTTGATGTCACTGCATCTATAAATCTCAGCCACACATACAAATCATTGCCTTTCCATTGTGACTGTACCAGAGGAAGCTCGCTTTCTGTGCAAACTAGTTACTGAAGGAGGTATTCTATGCACGTGTACTTTTTCTTTTTTTATGTTCCCTTTTTGAAAGTTCTATATATGAATACAAATTAACAGATCCACAAAGGGATTCTGCCAATGCACAATCTCACAATCTCATTTTGCTTTCAGAAGGAAGAAGGGATTTCTTCACAGAGATGCAAATAGTGGTTATTCGCTGCCAAACAGGAAAGCAGCTGCTGCAACCCTCACAGACCGAGGACGGCCCCATCAGAACCACACTGGAGGACCTGTGTTGTAGTTTACCAATGAACATCAACATGCACCAATCACTTGGAAACGATGTGAGTAAGAGGTTCACGTCTGGGACTGTAACGTGTGTTGTAGTTTTGCTTTAATGCTTGAGTAATTGCTTATTATAACTTCATTCTTGCTTATACCATCGGACCACAAGCGTGTTTAACTGTCACTGGATTTGTGTCCCCCCCTTTTGCAGGACTGTGTGCACCACCTGTCTAACACACATATTAGACATCCACACTACCATCACACACAGTGGTGGGATTTAATCTGGGTGAGCACAGAGGTTCCGACCCATAGTTGGTGCCAATTTTTGTACAACATTTTGGCTCCAGTGATGCGACTCCTTGTATTGTCCGACATTTTGGGTCTCCCATCCTCCCAGACAGACACACACATGCACATGCAGTGTATATGTTAAATTGTACAGCTGATATTCCTGTACCAGTTAGTTAGTTAGTTGGTGTAATTCACTGATAATGTGACTAACATTGTTGATTACTGTGCAGATTGAATAAACATCATTGTAGTTTGAGGAGAAGCATCTTGTCATTATTCTACATGTTGCATGTTGTGACCTGTGGTTGATTGAGAAGGTCAGAGTACGAAGACTAAGTGTGGATAGATACAGTATATTGGCATCTTAGTTAGGCTGCAATGCTTATTGTAAGGAAAAATGTTAACTTTGTGTTTGATCTTTAGCCATCATGGTGTCATGGCTGGAAGGAAGTGTCAGGGAAAAGACTCACATAACTTTAAACAATGGAAAATGGTTTGCTGCCAGTAGAGTCTGGCATGTGCCTCTGCTCTTGTATTCAGTAATATACTTTTTAAAACTTAAAATACAGTCATTTGTTTCAATTATAAATTATATGGTTATTATTATATGGTTCTCGTTAGTACATGGAAATCATTTGTTTTTTTAATATTCATGTTATTATAATATCATAAGTTTATGAATTTCTGCACCAAATTGCAATCACTGAGCTGTTTTTCTCTGAAGCATAAATGTCAACCTCATGGTGCCACTAGAAGAAAAGTCAGAGGATGGCCAAAGTCAGTAGGGTTTATACTCTGGGGATCATAACTATCTTATCCAACATCTGAACCAATCCATTTTGCAGAAGTAGAAATATTTCACATTAGAATTTGAAAATCTGACCTGCTGGTTGAACGACATGAAAAGTCTGGGGCTGTTGGCTGTCCATCCAATAGTTTTTTGGGTATTTCAGTCCAGAGTGGACCAACGTATTGACTAACCAGCACTGCAAGTGTGTACATAAAAAGAAAAAATGACAGTATGCACAAATTTTTCATTTCCAGTCTGTCAGGTCTGCATATAATCCTTTTGAAATTCTTCTTTGCTGGTGTGCTAATCTATAGTCTGTGTTTTTCTATCCCCCCTTTATATCCAGCATAGTGTCAAGCTGAGTGTTTATTGCTAACAAAAAGTGGAGCTCAGAGAGGTGAATAAAAGCTGGCAAAATGAAAAGACATTCATCGCTGAGCATTCATCATCTCACAAAGCATTGTTTGCCTGGAGTCTGAACCCACAACAATATAATTGCAATTTTTCATAAGCTTCATGTGCCACTGATGAAAGAGGCCACTGTTGTGTTGATTATTTTTGATGTATATGTGCAGCAGTATCAAAACATGTTTATCACATGACACATAAGTAAAAGAAAAAAAGATAACCTTTGACCTGATTGCCTCTGCACCACATCATTATCTTATTTTTTTAAAGTAAGCACTTTAAGGTATTGAGCAGTTTGAATAAAATTGTTGCAGAATAAAGAGCTGTCACATTCTTCATGTGTTAAATGTCTTTTTTTTTTAGCTGAAATGCTTCTTATTATGATCATCACTAAACACATGGAACATTGCTTTGACTGAGATGCTGTTAGTTGCTAATATGTTTCCATTTACATGACTCATTTTCCCTGCAATGGTGTATAACACGATTCCAGGTGGCCAGAGTCGTGTCTGGTTGCCATAGCACCAGGCAACACTGACATTTACCTTATATCACTTTGTATTGTTATAGTTCTATTCCAATAATGACCTGATGCAGTCACATACTTACACAAACATAGAGATTCTCAGGAAGTGCTTACATCAAAGTTTAAACCAGAGACACTTTTGTTGTTGAGAGAACCTGTGGGTATCTGCGGCTTGGTATTACAGAAGCAAAATCTGTGTGCTGAATTCAGTTTGGCCCTCGGTCATTAGAGGGGTTATGTTTTATACAAAGGCACCTCTTTGTGGCTAAACTGATACAGGGACAAAACTAGTCTTGGATTGTCACTATCATTATCCTGGAGGATACATAATCCTTGATTCTATCTTTTAATCTCTACATCATAGATTAAACTCTCCAACCTAAAACTGCAGGTTAGCGTTTCCATTTTCACGAAAGTTAAGTGGATGGCCTAGAAATAAAAAGAACCTAAATGCTCTCACTTCCCTTTCCAGCAATCTCTACATCTTCTTTTCCTCCCTCACATCCTCCCTGCAAAACTCAGCTCTCCTCTCCATTGCCGAACTAACCAAAGTGCAGAGGCTCCACAGCCATCTCCATCATGGAGAATGAACAGCTATTTGCAGCAACGTGTCAGGAAAAAAATAACTGCAGGGCTTGTTGGAATCTTCCTCCTCTTAAATGCTTTCACTATTATTTCTGAGCTGAAGAAGGGTGAGCTCAGAGGTTTGTGCTACTGGCTTTGCCTGGAGGGCAGTGGCACACACCATACATAATGGTAGTATATGAGCATCTGCAGCTGAACTTGAAAGTTTCAAAAACCTCTACACAGTTTGGCTTCAGGGATCGAGAACTAGAACTGGATGTGAACAGAGTCAGTGTGAGCACACCTAACATTTGTATATACTTTTCTTTGTGGGGAAAGTGTACCTAAACGTCCTGTCATGAAAGTGTGTCTTTATTCAGACCCTCTCTGCCTGGTAAACACCCACATCCTTCAAATTCCACATGATGGCATCATCATTATTTTTTCAAAGCTGACAAAGTTCTTCCAGAACCGAAGTCATTATACAACTCACAATCGCTGACATCTTTCCTTTTTTACAGTCATGCCATGCAGGGTCATGGTTGCCAATCCTAGCTGACACTGGGTGAGGGTCCACCCTGGACAGGTCACCAGTCACAGCACAATTTAGAGCCACCAATCAACCTAACCTGCATATTTTTGGTGGAGTGGGAGGGAGCTGGAGAACCTGGAGAAAACCAGCACAGTCACAGAGAGGACATGCAAACTCCACACAGAAAGACCCCATCCGAACAGGGGTTCCAACTGAGAACCTTCTTGCTGTGAGGTGACAGTGCTAATGATTGCACCACCGTGCTGCCCCTCAGTATGCATGTATGTCAATAAATCGATTTATTGACAGAAGTATGCACGGTTGACCTTTTATGTCATTGACAAACAAGTCAACTTGTGGTAAACTAGTAGCATGTTAAGCATGGATGACTCAACAGCTCTGTATATTTTGTATGTGCTGAAAAGTACTTGGAATGCAAATGGAATTCAATCATGAGATTCGATCTCCTCTACTTATGGTGTTATCCGAAGGCAGAGGACATCGCCGAACATTCACTTTAGCAGTCGCCATGTTGTTGTTGTTCTTCTGTTACACATTTGTTTGACTTCCAGGTCAGAGTCTGAAGCCCAACCACATTATCTGTGTGTATTGACCATGAGAAGTTAGATTTTAGCTGAATTAAGATTGAACATAAATCATAAAATGGTCAACGTTCGTACTGTCTGTAACATCTGTTAGAGTTAGTCAGTGGCCGTCAGTAATTTGCCAACTCATTAGTGTCTGCAACATCACACAGTTCATATTTCCTTTCCAGTAAAATCTGCCTTCCTCGTGGATCACTGGTCATGATGTTCTGTTGACAGCATGAATTATAGTTAATTGGTTGCATAATCAACCCACACATTCATCATAGGTGCTGTTCCCCATGGCAACCCTGTTAAATAAATTAGTCCCTCACTCGCTCCTGCCTCACTCTGATTCTGTGTTGCTCTTTCATTGTCTCTGTTGCTTGATCTGTCTATTTCTTTGTCACTCCCACTTCCTCCTTGTCTTTACATGTCCCCTAGTCATTTTCACAGCTTCCCCACTTTCTATTTCTACCTCTCGCTTTGTCCTCTCATGTCCATTTTCTGTGAGTTCCCTGCTGTCTGCCCCTGGGTGTTATGTGTCTTCCTCTATCTATCTGTCCAAACATCCTCCCACTTCATTGGTACTCTGTCTCATTCCCTCTTCCTTACTTTAACCCCTTTTTGCCTTTCTCCCTTAATGTCACTTTCTTTATCCTTTCTTCTCCTTCTCTACAGTCCCCAGACATTTGAGCAGACAGACACACTGGAAGCTGGAAGCAGTGTCGAATAGAGACACTGACTCTGAGTAACTCCCAACACTCCCTCCAAATATAACAATCATCGTGAAAGTTTAATGTGTTTCCTAGTCACTCAAACCTAAATTTTTCTGAGTGGTCATTTGAAAAAAATAACTGATCAATGCTGTCATTATTAAGAGCTGTGAATGTAAAATATTTTACTGCTGACTACAAGGCAGGCAACAGCAATGTAGTTGTCCAGGGCCCTTGTTCCCAAAAGGCCCTCTATAGATATATATTGTTGAAAAAAAACCTGGAAGACATTTGTAAAGAAATTATATGAGATCTGAATGCTGTATCTGCTGGTCACAAAAGCTTTTTTACCTTACTATTTTTTCTTGACATAGTGGTCTAAAACAATAAAATCCTTTTCTGTCATGCTGCTGTAAGGTCAAAGATTAACCACAGAGTTTTGTCAATTTTCCATGAACAGCTTGGTGGTTAGCGGTGTTGCTAAAGGCACTGAGCCTGAGGTCATTGAGCCTTCCAGTATAAGCCCTGGACCTTTAAACTGGGACATGCAAAGTGAATGTAGCCTTATGACTACAGTTATAACTGTTTCTGGACAAAGTAAAAATGTGCACCATATAACTGATCTTACTGGCAGCCTAAAGCTCCTGATTATAAAGCTAGTCTGCATTTACAAAATGTCAGCTTGTTAGGCAGGCAGTCCATGTATTGACGCAGTTTTTCATCAATATTATTATAAACACATCCAATCTGCAAATGAGTTCATGGTTATAATAGAAGGAACTTGTTTCAGTAGCAGCTATGTTCACAAAAATTGTTCTTGTGGTGTTGCTGAATGTTCTGCAGAGGGTGAAGAAATGTGATTTTTCTAGTGTTATTTCAGTTTGATCTGTGGGAGAGTGTGTCTGTGTATTTTAGTGTGAAAGTATGTGTGTGTATGTGTTTTTGTATGTCTGTGTGCACCTGATCAGTTCAGCCTCAGGCACTGAACTCAACACTTCCGCCTGGCAGCTGACATCTCTCACAGAGTGTTTCTGACTGCGATCAGACTCTGGAGGCTGGATTTCACGGAGCAGATCTGGGCTGGGATGGAAAGCCTAATACATAAACGCAACATATTGCAACGCACATCAACATAGGTTGATGTGATGGGTTTATTGTCTTGAAAGATGTCTTTATTGATTTAGTGATGCGAATGCAGCAGCATTTTGTCCTGATTCTGTGTGTTTTTAATGCAGATTTAATCAACCAACTGGCCTATGCTGCATCTCTGTGATGCACGGGGCACTACAGGCAAAGAAACAGACAGACTCGCATGGTGAGTAAACTCGATAAACAGCTTACAGGAATGGTAGCTCATATGTGATAGACACATTAGTGTTCCATTAATGGAGGTGATAATTTAAGTGCATTTCCATCAATGTGTTTCAGTACATTTTTATTTTGCACAATATAAAACCTGAGTGGAATGACCAGAATATCAAACAAAAAAAAATACATAAATAAGCTTTTATGAATGGTTGAGTTAGAAAATTCTGTTTATCACTAAAAAATCAGATATGTGTGAAGCAATTAGGAGACTGTAACCTCCCTCACATTAATACATAAGTAAGTAAGTAGCACTGTAAGTAAACAGCACTGCAGTATTTCCATCACGTTTTTGCTCATTTGAGCTATGACTGGTGTTTTCTGAATGATGTCATCTTCTTACACCCTCTTCCTTTTATATGTTTTAATTGCATGTGACTACAGATTTAGCACAATCAGCTGTTTAAGTAAAATGTGCATCTGTGAAAAATGTAAAATGTGCATATATTTTTCTTTTAATATAGCAGCTGTGCAACAGTTGTAAGCCAAACATAAGATCTAAGACTATAAAACTCATTTGTAAGAATTTATACAGTGTCTGGGAGCTAATCTGCTGTTTAGCTATTAGTCAGCATCCTTGCTAACGGCATACAAGTGTTTACTTGTGTGGAATATGAAGCAAAAAGAAGAGCACCACACTGCCGGCAGGTTAAATGTATGAGGGACTGGACAGGCATGGAAAACATTCCTGCTTCTGTATTAGCAACCAAGCAGTGTTTTAGCAGTTTGCTTGCCAGCTACGTAGTTCAACAACTTTCTAGTAGTCACTACTCTCTCTCTTTGTTTCTTCTCAAAAAGCACAGAAAAGATCCACGGGTCTTAGAAGAAGCAGGCCACTGCAATGCTTCTCCCCCCGATTACACTAATGACCCATCTGAAGCAGCTTCTGTACCACTTTGGTTTGGTTCTCCATCCCTTTCTCTCCCCTTCTCCTCCATTCACACTATCTTGCTCCTTATTTCTTCCTCCTTTCATTTGCTTTAGTCATCCTCTCCTTTGCTGAGAGTTATATCTCTATCTGTGTGTGTGTGTCCTCCAGCAAGTTGCCCATTCGCCTGCATTAAATACATTAAGTGAACCACAGAGGAAGGAGAGAGAGAGAGGAAGGGGCCCACAACAGTAAGAGAGGCTGACTGAGGAGCTATTACTAATAGAAACATATGCAGCAGCAGGAGGCAGATTGGTGTTTACCAAAGCAAAGATTTCTTAGAGGCAGAGCTTGCCTGGATACAAAAATGACCTCATTGGTGGAATTAAGCCTCAATGGGTGGAACCACAGTTCATATTTTTTCTAAATATCAAGTTCAGCAGCCAGTAGTTATATTAAAATAAAACTTACTTTGATCAAAATATGTTTTTACAAAATACAATGTTATATGGTATTTCTTCAAAGATCCATTCTGCAAGTCAGCCTTGCTTGCAAAAATGTGATTTGAATCTGGATGTTACCTTAACAATGGGGTAGGTGGGGTTCTGGTTTGCTAAAATGAATATTCATCTGCATCAGAATGGCCTTTGTGTTCAAAAACTAGTTTCAACTTCAACAGCCATGTGGCACTAAGCCAGAGGCTGAGAGCAAGGTTTTAGTGAACATATTACTCATGCTGTTTGCTCTTCTGATGTCACGCCATGACATACTGTATGATATGAGCAACACCCTCTTCTAACCTCTCTTGTTTTTGCATCTGCAAAATTGTCACTTTACTATGCAAAGTAAGAAAAAAACATTGTTCTTATCTGTCTGGAGGATTTTGTTCTCAGGGGTTTAATAATGACTTCCAACCGTTACCAGATAAAGAAGGTGACAGAGGGAAACAAGGATGGAAAGAAACAAATGATTTTTTTTTAATTGTTCAGAACTTGTCAGAAGGTAAGCACCCTAGCGACCAGAGAGAAGCCCCAAACTTTGAAGTTTCCATGAGCATGTGTCAGCATCATAAAATTCCCCAAACAAGTATATCACTAAAAAGGGAAACTGTTACCTTTCCACATTTTATCACATGATTTTGATCAATTATATTTTTAAGCAAAATGCTTATCAGGACCTGGGAAGAGAACATCTGTAATCCATCATGACTGTGTGTAATTATTTGTGAACATAAATACTAAAATCAAAAACGTCTCTGAAACAGTATGAATACCAAGCCCTAACATTATATTGAAATGTTTATCTCTGGGCTGACTTTGAAGTGGCCCATCACCTGTGCATCGTTGTCTCGTTCAAACTTTGGTCTTTTAGGATTCATATTTTACACAGCCAAAACGTTGGTTGTGTCCAGTACACACCAGCTCATGCTGCAGTGTGACACTTACCTCACCCTCTGTGCCAGATATGTCAGCAATGGAGTAATTGCACAACCAAACCATGTGGTAATGTCATGATGTAGGTGAGCACCTGTATCAGGAACAGAAGTAAAACCTTTTCAATTTTCTCACCTCCTCCCTTCAGTGATTTTTCTTATTCTGTCATTGTGACAGCAAATCCTTTTTGCTCATGTTCCATTTTTCTGCAGTCTATTCTCTCTTTCCCTGCAGGTCACTAGAGACAGTTCTGTAACCACTCAGGTTTTATTTGAATTTTTTCCCACTTAAATGTGTTCTCTTATTTGGATTTTGCTATTTTTGTTAGTTTGATGGTTCTAGTGGTTTATTCTTAATCTTTGTTCTAACTTACAGTCCATAACTAGCAAATTTAAAACAAATATTCAGCCTGACCTAAAATCGCCTACTGAAGAAGATCATGTGAAGTGATTGAAAGCCAGTTAGCAGTGGTAAAGTATAAAAATGTACTTAACAACCCCCAGTATAGAAATAGACCAATTAAAGGGATCAAAGGTACTCATTATGCAGAATGACCCCTGTCAATGTTACAGTATTCTACTGATCATTATTCTTCCTAAATTACAGTAAATGTAAAGTTCAATGTTGTCGTTGTCACGGCGGAACTAATCTTAAGGGTTAGGTAGTTTGAAAGAGTGTATCATATTCCATAACTTTACTTTACATCAATGCTAGTAAGTGGACCGTGAGTTGCAAGTGTTTTTTCAATATCAATTTCAATGTATAAGTATTATGGCTTTTGACTCAAAAAAGAATTTAAAAAATGGATTTTTAAAAATTTAAAAATTGGTTTACCATTGCTGTGGTTTACAATGGAAGATTACAGAACACTCTTTGTGGCTTGCTGGCTTTCAGACTGAAGATGAGACTGCTGACCAAGTAAGAGAAAAAGAATCCTGTAATAATTTCCCTCTTTCTTTTTATTAGGTCATTCTTTCTTGTTTGTGTTTGCATCCCTGGATCTTTGAAAGTGATCATTCTTAATTCATAACAGACACTGAGTTCTTAGTTGTTTGGTAGGGGTTGACAGCTGAGTTACTCTCTTGATGTTTTGAAAGAGACTCAAAATGTGTCATGTTTTTTTATTTTCATTTCAACAGCAGTCTTTTAGCTTTAAATGATTTGATGATAATCTTTGAAGCAGCATTCAGTCCATCCTAGGGGGTTGATATAAATACTTATAATTTTCCTGTAGCTATTTTTTTTTTCTTTTTTTCAACTCTTATACACCTTCAGTTATATTACTCTTTCTCTCCTATTAGAATAATACATAAAATGAAAGATTGTTGGGGTTACCTCCTTTTAGATTTCTTGTTCTGTTTGTCATATTGCTGCACTCATTTGTCATCCTTTGCCATATCTGCACTTTTCCCCTCTCTTACTCTTTCTATCTTCCTGTCTGTCACATGCACACATTCGTTCATTTTGTCACGCATACTTGCTGTCACACTGTGGAGCATTTCTCCCTCTGATCCTTCCCATCTTTCAGCTCCTTCTGCCCGTTACACTTGCTGCACCATTTGTTATCACTTTCTTTCATTCCCTCACTCTCCTCTGCTCTATCCCTTTCAACATTTGTCCTTGGCTCACTTTTTCTGTGTGCTCTCTCCAGCTTACAGCTTTCTTTTGATTTTTCTTCCCCATCTTTTCCAGTGCAGTAATGAGTGAGAAGCATAGTAGGGCCCTCGGGCACCTGCTCCTCCACCCCCCCACCCCCCACACCCGTAGCCTGCTCATTCATCTCTCTCTGTCTTTGCAAGGTTTGCTTGTAGTCAGTTTCCATGGTGACTGCAGCGTTGCAACATCATCAATGTGATGGTGTTGCAACGCTGAACGGAAAAATGTCCATCAGTTTGCAAGAGGTTGACTCTGTAAAAAGTAAGACGCAAAGGTTAACTCAGTGGCTGGTATCAATGTACTGACTGTGTTGAAAGTAAAGCAGTAGGCTCATGGTGATAAGTACATAAAGAAAAAGCAGGATAAAGCAGGTGCTCTTCACTACTCAGTCTGTGGCCCGCAGCCTGAGACCCACTTCCTCCTGTAAACAGGCCTAAAATATCAAGTTTCATTCTTTCAAAAGCCTCACTACTAGATGGGCAGTACATTTTAAAAATTTGTCAGCTCTATTGAGCCAAGTGATTGAGTGATCATTAGTTTAATCACAGTCAACAAACCCTTTCCCAGTAAACATAGTCATTAAATCCACTGTTAATATGAAAATACGAAATATGAAAATTTACATCACTTCTTTGAGGGAACCTCCTATTGAGAGAAAAATAGACAAATTAAATAAATAATTTACAACCCTCACAGGCTCTATTGTGAACTTGATCTTTTTAATTCCCAGTTCACAGGATGGGCACTGTCCTGAAAATTAAAAGTATTGAAGTCGTTTAAAGCCTTTTTGTGTCCCATTTGTAAATTTCCATCTTTGGCAATCTCACATAGTTGACTAAAACAGGTAATATAAGAACACTGCGGTCAGACTCAAACAAAACACAGATCATCATAGGTTGTCCTTAATTTTCTGCAACCACAAACAGAGCCAAGTTGGATGACATAATGACATACTGTAACTACACTAATAGCATACAGCCAAGCTGATGTTGCAAAATGTCACCATCTTAGCAGGGTAAAAATGGCAATCCTAATATGTTGATATTTAGTAGTACAAAGTCCCTATCCTTTTGGTCATTTTAGCTTGTGTCATACATTAACTAGTGATCCAACCTGGACACATCATCAGTGATGTGACCTGAACTCCTTGAGTTTTTTGCGTCTTTCAAACATCAAACACTCTCGTCCCAGCCAGGGGTGATCAAGCCCTGGCTTGTGTCCAGCCTGAGAGTTGTTGTGGCGATGTTTTCTGGGAACTACAGCTGTTTCCCCAGGTCAACTCTGAGCTCCCAATCTTGTGCCGTTGCCGGGAGGCCAGAGGAGGTGGTTCTGGCAGTAACTGGTGGCTTCTCCCTAGCCATGACAAAAGGGATGGTCTTCTTTACTTGGCGGCGGCCCTTGTATTTGTCTATTCCACTGCAGATGGTTTTTGCAACGGCCTTTAAGACTTGGTCATGATGCCAGCAGTGGTGAGTGTCACCCAGGGCTTTTGAACAGCAACTCAGAATATGCTCCAGGGTCCCTCTCTTTTGGCACAGCAAGCAGGCTGGTGACTCCACCTTCCCACAGCAGAACAAGTTGGACAGGCTTGGTAGAACATCGTAGACAGCCTGGATTAAGAATGGAATGGATTGGGGTAGTTCAGCCAATGAGACTTTGTGCTCCATGGCTTGCTCTCATCTCATCCAGGCTCCCTGCTGCCGCATTCCAACCATCCTGCTGGACCACTCCTCCTCCACTGATGCTTGCAGCTCTTCCTGGACCAGTGCACCTTTGTCCTTCCCCTTCGCTTTGTTGTAGTAAGGTGTCATGCTGTTACCTAGGCCCGCTCTGCCCTGAGTCACTGCCCCCACCAGTGCTCTGTGTCACACCCGGGATTCAGCCACATCCACAGCCTCAGCTGATGTATACTTCCATCCTGTCAGGACTTCAATCCCAACCTTGAGAGACCTTGTGATCAGAGGGCTCTCAATATTGCAGCACCTCCCTCATGCGGCTCACCATGAACTCCTCATTCAGGCGGCTGATGGGTAGCTTCAGGATGTTGCTCTGCTCATAGAGGGCAATGCTGCTCATGCTCTGACGTCAACTGACTCTCCTCTCGAAGCCCTCAACTGTTGAGATAGGGACCAAGAGGGACCAGAGGATCCTTGGGAGGATGCTGTGCTGGTAAATCCAGGCCTTGAATTGGATTGATTTGTCCACTGTGGCCAGCCAGCACCCGAGATCTTGGTTGGTAGAGCGGATGGCTGCCGTGTCTCTCAGGCTGCAGTTGAAAACCTTCCCGAGGCTCTTCACTGGTTTTTCTGTGATGGGTGTTGCCAAGTGAGAAGTGGAACTTGTGACCGTCAGGTCATCCATAAAGTCTCTGATGGGAGGCTGATGGACACCGGACCTGGTGAGGGGCCCTCTGCACTGACCCTCAGCTGAATTCACCAGCATGTTCATGGCAAGTGCAAAACTATCAATGAAATGGTACATCCAGTGATGATTGCTTTCTCCATCTCCCAGTCCAGTGTTAGGGGCCCTGAAAAAACTCTAAGGCTGAATCCATTGTAATAATCCAGGATTAGGTCTCTGAATTTGCCTGGGATGTGGTGGCAACACAGTGCTTCTTCCACAAGCTTGTGGGGTATAAACCCATAGGCATTTGTGAGGTCCAGCCAAAGCACGGCCAGGTTGCCCTTGTTCTCTTGGGCTTCTCTGATCAGCTGTGTCCATACGCCTGTGTATTCCAGCCACCCTGGTACTTTCAGGATCCTTTCTGGACCAAGGTATTGATATAGGGGTTCCTCAGGAGGCAGTCTGTCAGGCACCTTGCAACAATGCTGAAGCATATCTTCCCTTCAACACTGAGCGGGCAGATGGTTCTGAATTGATCAATGTTCTTTGACTCTTCCTCCTTTGGAATCCACACCCCTTCAGTGAACCGCCACTGATTCTCTCCATCTGTCACCACTCTATTCTTGGTTGTCAACCAGTCTTTCATGGTAGTTACTGATTGTTCCAGACATAAGCTTGTGACATACATCAGTGATGTTGCCTGAAGTTCTTGAGTTTTTCGGGTCTTTGAATAGCATGTCAGCATACTAACAATTGTGAATTAGCATTCAAAGTAAAGAGTACAGCTAAGGTTGTTTGGATTGCCACTGGTTTTGCAGTAAGATTCATTCCCTGGAAACCATGAATGACAGTATAAAATGCCAAGTTGCCCCAACTGATGATTGTTGTTGTCTTGACCAAAATGGTGGACACACATACTAACATTGCCAATGGTAAGGCCATGCTGTGAAAAAAAATCTTAACATGGTGGTTTTAATTCACTGAAAAAGTTACACATGGGTTTGAGAGATAAATCATTCAATCTATACGTTAAATGCATTAAAATATTTGAAATTATGTGTTAATCATGCAGAGCAGCTCCAGATTTTTATGACTGGATCTGAACGTTCCCTCTAATTTACAGCTGCCATCTCTTGATTCCAATCACCCCCTGGCTCTAAATCTGGTCACTATATGGCCAGTATAAATTAATGGTATGTAACAGCCACCGTAAATACACTTGTAATTATCTGTCTCTCAGTGCACACTGACTTCAGTGTGATAACATCATAAACTCTGGAGAATGTATGTACGCAGTGTTACAGGGTTACAGGGTCACAGGATTAAGAGCTGTACAGGGACTGGTCAAATACCACCATAATGTGCTTCGTAGATTGTGTGATGGAGAGGCCATTAAACTCTGTTCCTTCATCAAGTGATTGATGATAGGGACACAGGAGTGATGAGCACAGACATTATGGGTCACAGCACAGCTTTGAGAGATTAAAAAAAAATCATATGCTTGTAACATGTTCAACACATTTGAATGGATCTGTTGATTTCATTTTTTCCTTTCTCTCATTTATTTCTTCTTTCTCTTTCTCATGCACAAAAGGTACCATAGTAAGAAACTGCTTTGAGGAGGCCATCAAGTTTGGGTGATAATGAGAATCACGTTTTGGTTTTTTTTGCTATTGAATTGAATTACCATTTTGCACAGTTAGGGAAAAAAGACAAATAGAACTGCACACATATGAAATGGAGCAGTTGCCAGTCACACTCGCTGGCATTTTATTTTCATGGTGCTGTCTTCAACCGAGCGGCAGTGGTGCAGCTCCCCCGCTGGGCTGTTTGGACACTGACTGTCACCCTCTGAATTGTAGAAGATTCACAGGCCAATTAGTCCACTGAAGGATGAAGAAAGTGTGAGCTGAGCACTGTGAGGTCAGCATCTTAGACAGACACATTACAGCTGGCTAATCACCCAAAATTTTCTCCTGAACAGAAACATGATCATGGCATAAGATCAGTGCTCATATGTATAATGAAGCCCTGTGTGGGCAGGCTGGCAAATCCTGCATTCATCTGTCTCCCTCGCAAAGGAATTCCACTATGGAGTTCAGTCCTATTTATGTAAATCAAATTGAAAAACACTATATGTGAGTGAGCTTAAGAGTGTAAGGGAGACAAATTGTGTGTGGCCTGCTCCCATATGATAACATAAGATTACAGTTGAAAATAATACCTACTGTACAATTTGTGGTCAGCATATATATTCCATTGCTATCCCACATAAACAAGAGCTTGGGTGGTTGTCAGAGGAATCTGTCAGCCATTGTTCAGTTTACTAACAATTCATATCTATGGAGAGTATTTTTAACTTACTCTAACTACTTCAACAATGTCCTTACATCACTTTTGATGAGGCTTTGAGGGTAAGGCCTTGTTTTGGACTCTCTTAGTTCTGTTTAAGGGTAAGAGCTGAGTTATTGCATCATGCTCATGATACTCTTCCAGAAAACTTTTTAACTACTCACTTCATACCAGCTGAAGGTCACAATGGAGCTTTCAGTCACTCATGAAAGGCACTTTTCCTAACATCTATAGATTTCATCAGTGACACTGATTCAGCACTCGCAGTTCAGCTTGTCAGTCTTTCATGTACTGAGAGATTGTCATGTCCCCTCACATGTCCTGCATATCATGTCCACTGTTGTATGAGCAATACTAAAGTCTCCTAGTTTTATCCTCTGCCTAAGTGTTCATGACAGTTGAATTAAAACTTGTTTTATATATAAAGTCTTTCATAACTCAGCTTGAGCCTCCTTGCCTAAGAGTTAAAACAAGTTAGAGGAGGAGGACACTAATGTATCAATTTGTGCTAATTTACACTCACTGTGGCTCATTAACCTGAGATTTATCATCAACCTTATTAGGTACACAATGCAATAAATGAGGCTAAGCAGGCGGGAAGACTGCTATAGAAAATTAACTGATCATTTACTAGAAATTACTAATAAAGACATTTAGCCCTAACCAGTTTGTCTGCATTTAGTAAACAAAATGCTAAATTATTTGCTGTGATACATTGCTGGTCATTTATGTTTTCAGTAGATCAGTATTAAAAGTAAAGTGTTAAATCACTTGTAATTGATAACTAAAATAAATTGCTCTTTTTTTCTTTCATTCTTTCTTTCTCATGGCTGACTGACCTCTCACTTTTATCTTCACAGCATTTCTTTGTGTATGTCAGTCACACATCACACACAAACACACACACACACACACACACACACACACACACACACACACACACATGCACACACACAGTATTTTATAGCTTGATGGTCATGAATATGCAGGGTCTGGGATCAGGCCCCTTGTACAAACTGACTGGAAGACAAATGATGCAATGTGCTGAAATACACACTCGCTCAGCACTTCAATTAACTAAAAACACCATTGTCCTGTGTCGGTGTGTACATATATGGCATAGATGTAATAGAGAGGTTGTATACATGTGTGATTGTGTGTGACAGAGAGGAAAAATGAACATGTTTGTGTGCATACATGAAACAATGAGAGACACAGTGTGTGGCAGGTATTGCAAATGCAGTGTGTGCAGTTATGTACTGTGCATATGGCAGTGTGTACATGCTTGAAGATGTACTCCTATGAAGAGCCATGTACTATCTTCCATTCAGCAGGCAGCCACTTCCATCCTCCTGCACTGCAGTGAGCCTGAGTGCTGCTAAGTGTTCCCATCACCAGTAACTGTCATTAGTCTGAAACAAGGACAACAGAGCTTTCTAGTCACTTGAAGGGTGAGCATTATTCAAGCGGCACACAGATATATTAAACATACACATAATCAATGTCCAATCTGAGACTTGTGAACCATGAACATGGAACTGTGGACAGGGTTCCACATACATTAACCAAAGCACACAGGTCACTTCTTGTGTTAATCATTATAAGAATGTCCTTAAAGATGCTGATAATGTAAGCAAATGCTAGTTGCATGAAAGCACTTTGTTGTCTCAATACAAAGAAACTCCTTAAAAGGGCAGCACATACATTTTACAAATGCAGATAAGTTTACTTGTCATCACTAGCCCGACTCACCCTGTGAAAAAAATGACACCCTGATGATGTCATAGTTATTTGTCAGCTTTGGCTTTGAGACTATAAATTAACAGAAAGCCTTGGAGCTTGTGTTTGGAAGACATGGCTGTTTTTCCTGTCAGGGAGGGTGCAAATGCATGATGGAAATAGTAGGACCCAGTGTTTTTGTGTGTGTGTGTGTGTGGAGGGGGGCCATATGAGGAATTAAATCCTATGACAGCTCAGGTTCTGACTCTACTAAAAATATGACAGTGAAATATTAGCATAATGGATGGTCTTATATGTTGCTGCCCAAGGAATTGTGGGTCTGCATTGGTCCACCTTTCCTTAGCAACTTCCTTAGAACTTGAGAATTTGACCAGCTTATATCATTGCTGTCAGTTAGACACTTCCAGGTCATTTTACTCACTGAGGAATCTTCTTAAACAAAAATAAGTGTTTGACCTCTGACCCTGGACTGTTTCATCCAGCTGCTCACAATGTCCAGCTGCTTCCATTTGCTCCACACTATTTCAGTCAATGCTGTCCAATCTGATCATGATAATGTGTCCTGCCTTTTAAGTCTTCAGGCTGACCTCCTGTTAACCAGGTTAAATAAAGGTTAATTAACCTCATGCCATGCTCATTTCATACCACGTCCACCATCACTTTCAGGACTTTAAACTTACTCCTAACTATCTTGAGTTGTCAGATAAGTCAGAAAAAAGGAATGAAAGAAAGAAAGGATGAGTAAACCAGAGTGAAATGTTGTGATTCCTTACGGTATATATACAGTTAATGGCAAAGGAAGCTAATGCACAAAATGATTTTTTCATTTACTGTGATAAATATACAGCAGGTGGACCATATAAAAAAGAAGAAGAAAACAACAATAACTAAAAAGGTCTAAAATCCATTTCTTCCTGAGGCCCAGTGGAACTGTCATCATATTAGAAAAGACATGCTGCTACAGCCATTGGCCTTGTTTTCTGCAATGTTCATTGGCTCTTAAGACATGATGGACAAGGATGGGGAAAAAAGAACCACGCTTTCAGAATAATCTCTAACTCTCACATTGTCATTCGTCCGCCATTCACCCAGTTGCTGTTAAACTGTGTAATTGAATGCATTACATTCCCCACAGAGCTCTCCAGCTCCTTTTCTCCATCTTCTCATTGACACCTGACTTCCATGCAACTGCCGCTTTACAATCACTTCCCAGTTTCCCCAGAAGGAAACTTAACATCTGCAGCTCTGGAACATTTTTGGTTGGGGATGTTTCGATATCAATTAAGGAGCGGGGGGTGGGGGGGGGTGGGGGTTCAGAAATTAAGTAGTATTCCTTTTAACCAAAGCTCTTGAAATTTACCCTCCCAAGTGTATTGGTTTCCGTGTCAAACTATGAAATCTAATGAATCTGGTGAAATAAAATCCCCATACTATTTTCTCTTATCTTTAATTTGACGCCTGCCTTTTGCGGCGATCGCTGTTGTACAATCACACTCTAATTTCCCCCAAAGCAAAATTTGCCCAGTCTCATGACACGAAGGCACCAATGATTAACTGTGAGCAATTACTACTTGAATAGGCGGCCTTCCTTGTCTCCTCTCTTCGCCCCATAAAAGACAGACTTGCTATTAACACTGAAGCAGCGTGTCCCCTTTGTGTGACTTGTCATTTCCAGAGGATTTCTCTATTCAGGAACCAGGGCACACCAGTCATTCTATTGCTCTGCATGAGTTACAACACATTTAGTCAAAGGAAATATACAGATTATCATATCTGAGGACATGTACAAATATGCATGGTGCTTCATCAAAGTACCTGCATAACCTGGTCAAGTTCAATGTGGCAGTACATTTGTTTTAATCATATATAGATATAAATATTCAGGAGGTTGGGTATGGCATTATCATCCAGCTGCTGTTCTATGAGTTGGCAAAGACAACGAAGGTTGACAAAGAGGACAAAGAGAAGTTGCAGCAGTCATCCTGTGTGTTCACATTGCAGCAGTTTGAGAGCTTGAGTTCAACACTGGTTACGGGGGGGGGCATTGTTGCCATCAAGCTGTTTGTTCATCATCATGCATCATTTTCCTTAAAAGTTTGTTTGGTCAATTACATGAAGAAAAAATTGTGTTGTCTGATCATTTTCCCACGTTCAGTTTTTGTTTGGGTGGTATCGAACTATGCAACATAAAACCCTGGAGTGCATCAGTGTTTTAACTTCAGTGAGAAGCTGAAGAACACCCACTGCAAAAAGTCAGACCTATACATTTAGTAAAATTATTACGAAATAAACTCCAGAACGAAGAAAATTATGCTTTTGTTGTTGGGTTGAACTCATTTTTTTTTTAAATTGTTGTCAAACTACTTCAACATCCAGATCAATTTAACCAAAGTAGCAAAGAGTTTGACATTTTGTGGTGACTGCATATAAAAAACACAATTATGAACTTTGCATTTCTGTTTTTAAATTTGGGCTGCATAGATTCAGTGACATTAAGCATTGATCCATGTAACAATAGATCCAGTAAGCGCTATAGTTCAGAATCAAACATAAAACAGGTTTCCTCTAATGAGGACGTTCCAAGCCTTGGTTTTGAATGTTAATTTATGTCAGAACCCCTAATCCAAAACACAGATTTTAGTTTGACATCCTGCTTTATAGGCCAACAAGGAATTAAATGAAGATGCACTCCTAAATGTTCCCCACTGTTAAGAACACCCAGTGAAAACATGTGTGGTCAACTGGCCAACACAAGGACTTGATTTGAATGTTTCATCCCTATTCACCAACTATGCACATGGACATGATGTCCAATACAATATCACTTTTTAAAAGTTGGATTTTATTTCTTCTATATGGATTGTCAGACTGGTTCCAGTCTTTAAGTGCATTGTGACTATGTATATCCCATTATGGTTTGACAGAAGCTCAAATGTTGAATTTGCATACATTTTGGGCAGCAACACTGTTGCTGCTGCATATTTTGTTGTATCTATACATGAAATGACATGACCATCCTGAGGACAGAGAACGTGCTGTCAACCTTAATCTGTGGTATTTTCTACACGACTGAAGAGACTGTTTACATTCTTACAGCTTTCTTTCCATCATATTACTATTTCACTTTGATTATTTTTTTGAGAGCCTCTGTCCATGTCTCATTAATGTTCCCTTGATCTCCCCCTTATTCATCAATGGAACAATGTCCTTGTGTACTGGTGTATTAAATTAAAGCCTCAGTGATACAAATAATAAGGTACAGTTCTAATGCTCGGCAATAAATGAAAAATTTGTTGCTGGTTTATAATTGTGTTCTGTCATTCACAGAGTTAACACTCATTAGAATCACTAATGTAAAGGGAGGTGGTTTTAAATTAAATTATTACAGCAGTTAATTTTCCATTTACATGTTCAATCACAAAGAAATAAAAGAAAATTAATGTTGAGTCCCACTCTATTATGATTTGGTGAAATATCAAATAACATTCGGAGTTCTCTTTGTACTCTTCTTTTCCTTTGATATACTTTAAAGTTACTAAAAGCTATTAAAAGCTGTCAGAAACTCTTTATATATACTATATCACTTGAGGAGTTAGGCATAGTAATACTTTGTAACTAACTGGGTCTGGGGTCTTTCCCAGAGGGCTGGGGCTGCTTCTCTATACCAACTTGGGATCCCATGCTAAAGGGCATAACACAGCCATATTGATGGGAATGTGGGACTCTCCTTTCAGTTGTGCTTCCTTTCAACTTTGTTCAAAGATGTGATTTGCGCATAAAAACTACTTTATTCTTTGAAACGCAACTCTGCCAGCAATTATCTGGCAATATCATTCCTTCAAAGAAAAGCAATATTAGATTTTAGCCTCATAAATATGTCATTAGGTGATTCATATTTAATCAGGGAGATTTTTTCCATATTTAGTGGTTTTGCACTCTCAGTTGGTTTGACTGAGTCTCAGATAGTGACTTTATGAGGTTGACCTATCGACATGTCTCACAGTCTGGGAAATGAGCAAAAAAGAGAAATTGCTTGATGGAGCCTGATGGGGGAAAAATTAGCTATCCCTGGATGTCTTTTGAAAGTCTCCTTCTTCCTCTGTCCACCTGTAAACTCTTCTGTGTCTTTCTTCATATTGTCTGTGTCCCTGTGGCTGTCATTGTCTCTCCTGGCTCTCTTGATAAATACCCTCTCTCCAAACTTAACTCCTCCAAACTCTCCCTTTTTTCTCTCTACCCAGCAATTATTCTTCTCTTTTTCTTCCCTCCCTTCCCTTACTGTGGCTCTTTAATGTGCGACATTCCCTCAAGATCTGTCCATGGCATTACTCTAGTCCTGAATTCAAAATGTCATTAAAGTCATTGCCTTAGTCAGAATTCATTTCAATTAGACCCAACCACCCTGGGACTCTCAATCCTCCTTTTCTTCTACTATTTCTCATAGCCTTTTTATTCTCCCAAAAGAAAGAACAAAATTGCCCTGCACACCTAAATGTTACTTCATGCATCTGCGAGCCCTGTGCTGCTTGTGTTTGGTGGCATTAGTGATACCTGAAGGCTTCTTCTACATCTGCTGTGGCTTCAACTTCATTTGCATGTATTGGACAAAAGTGCCAAATAAATAAATGAAAATACCAATGTTCCAATGTACCAATGTTATATATATATATGTGTGTGTGTGTGTGTGTGTGTGTGTGTGTGTGTGTGTGTGTCAAATAACACCTTGTATTGTTTTCATACCATCGAGAGAGATGTGATATGGTCTTCATGTATATTTATATACATGGAATATACATATTTATATTCCTGTATAGTTTCGTATAGACCACTTCTGAGTGTGTGTAAGTGGCTCTTTGTGCGTGTGTGTGTGATTAACCTAAACATACGCAGTACATACAGAGTATGTTTCAAATTGTACAGCATATGTCTATCAAGGCGTTTAAAATAATAATGCCATAGACCAATGTGCATTTATAACACCTGTGAGCCAGAGAGGACATCTGCAAGATGAGAAAAAAACAATACACACAATGTAACAACATGTGATTTCTTGCAAGCACCACTCACACACATTCAGCAATATATTGTATCTCCTTCACCTACTCGTACACTGTTCAATCAGTATTCATAACAGAGTCTGTGGGTACATGGATTGATGTGGCTGAGTCTTCTGTTAAGTCACTTGTCAGGCCAAGATATACTGAATGATAAATATGGAGCATTTGAAAGTTAGCAATGTGAAGTGAAACCACAATGCAGTGTACATGTTTGAATAGAGGAATATCTGCACTAGGAATAAAGAAAATCTGTTCCCTCAGAGATCATAAATACTGAGGTCCCTGTACATACAGAGGTGATCTCTCGTCCACTGTGCAAATTCAATCTGAGATGTAAATACAACAGTGCCATTCCAAGGACAGTGAATTAAATCTACAGGAACTGATACAGCCACAGCAAAGTGAAAGCTTTGCATTTTATTTATTATCCACATTTCTCTGAATGTTGATGTGGGAGTATTGGTATAGATCATGTGCGTTGAGGCATTTATGGCTTTTGCTACGGTGCATGTGGGTTTGTACAATACATTAAGGCTGCAGGAGGCTTAATCTTTTCAGTAAAATCTTTTCAAACTAATTCATAGTTTGTAGCCAGATCAGTAAAAGCATTGAGTCATCTTTATCTGAAGAAACACCACATTCTTTGTGTTCAGTGCAGATATTTCTTCATCAGCCGCATGACAAATTAACACTCCAAACAGTGTCCTGCACAGAAGAAAGATAAAGCATTTTCCTCTAGTTCTGTTATCACACTTTTTCTCTCTCAGACAGTTATGCACAATCCTGAAACATTCATTGAAATTACCACAGTAACAAAAGACATTGGACCAGTTATGGCTAATTTCCGTTATAATGTCATCATTTTAATGCCACCCATCCAAAAATCAAATAGAAAAATAAATAAACAATGCTTAAGTTCTGCAAGTTCTGCAGTGTAGGCATGACAGTGCTGGCTGCTTATTTGCCTGGGTGGTTTTGCAGGTATTTGGTCATAAACCATTGTGTTAAATAAACAGAAAACTGAAATCCCCAGACTTCAGAAGGAAGTGCAGCTGCAACTCATCGGCTTTAAAGTGACAGGACTGTACATGCTTCCAAAAGGGAGCATGTACAGTCTACATAGAAGTGGCCCCAGGGATGGACCCCTGAGGGACCCCATAGGTGACAGTGGCAGAGGATGAGAAGAACTGACCTGCCAGAGCAAAGGTCCTATATTAAGAAATGTATTTAGAAATGTAGAAATAAGAAGGCATGAAAAAATGGTTCACACTATGTGTGTGTGTGTGGTTAAAGTGGTCAGGGTTAGGTTGGGATAAAGGCCAAGGGAAAGCAATTTGTCAACCAGTGTCTTCTTGAAAGGCCAAGATGTGTGTGTATGTGTGTGGTGAAGTAACAGTGAGGGAGCTCAGCGGTGTTCTGCTTTGTCTTGATATCAGCAATAATCTCCCATTAGTCATTTCTATTGCCAGGCTCCAGTAGGGGAGCAATGACACCCAGAGAGAGCAGAAGCATTAGAAAGACAGAGGAGGGCAAGACAGAGGTAGAAAGAGAGATAAAGCGGGGGAGGAGGTTGGATGAGAGGGCTAGAGAAAGAGATAGAAGATAGTGATAATAATGCACAGGAAAAAGAGAAGAGGAAAGAGAGTTACAGCAAAAAGAGGAGGCGAAGAACAAAGATGAGAGGTGGAGTAAAAGATGAGAGATGGGAAAGAGAGATACTGTGCTGGATGACAGACCCGGTTCAGGTACTACAATGAAAGAGAAACACAGGAAGAGGTTTGAAAATCAGAGATGGAAATAACTAGAAGTGATGTGGAAAATGCCAAAGACAGAGAGCGAGATAGAGGGAGAGATGGAAAAGGTAAGGAGGTGGGAGGGGGGCTCACTCTTTCTGTGTGAACTGATAAAGATGCATTACTCATTTTCTCCATCTTGTTTGTCATCCTCCTTTTTTAATCATCCTCTCCACTGCTATCATTTTTCTTCATTTTTCCTGTTATCATTATCATTCATTCAACTGCAGAAGTGGCATTTCGACATATTTCAAATAGTAAAAGTAAATGCATAAGACATTTTATCAGATGCATAAATTTGTGAAATAATTTATGTAAAACAATACTCTTTTATTAGTTTTTTGTTACTTTATATGGTTTTTTTCAGTTTATTCATGTGAGAATTTCACAATGCCTTATTTATTTAATACTGAAAATTCCAGAGCTCCATAATAAAGTAGCTGGAAATTCATGATAAAAGAAAGGCTGAATTTCAGGGTTTCAATAATTCATTTGAACATCCTCACCTGACCTTAAGTGGGTTGTTGCTAATTACCAGGTGTCTCATTTATCAAAGCATGAATAGGATATAATGTAAATCCTATGTAAGAGTTGCCTTGAACCACAGGAAATTGGTAATATTCAAATATGTGTACTGTACACACACCTGTGCGTAATGGGCAATGATGGCTATTCTAGCTGTTCTACAGTACAAACACACCTGTTTGTGTGTGAACAGGAATGTATTAAAGCAGCTCAATTGAAATCTTTTATTTGGCACTCCAGCAAGGGCCTGACCAAGACAGAGACAACAGTGACAACATGGGAGGGGCAGCTGATAAGTGCTGTGAACACTGTGTCACCTCTAATAAGAACTCTGGCAGAGGTAAAGATAAAATGGTTTGACCTGAAAGAGATGGCAACAAAAAACCAAAACAAAAGCATGCACACACACACACACAAATCATCACTGGCATGAGGAACGTGCCTGGTTGGAGATTTGTCACATGTATGGGGCCATTACACCACTGCACTCAGCACAGGAGGAACTGCTGGAGGTCAGTGTCAACTTAAAGGAACGACTGTAACTTACCCTTTGAGTGAGATGATCTCTTTGTTATCAAAACGAAGTAAACTGTCTACAGTATGACCTTGAGAAAGAGCAAGAACGTGTCCAAGCTGATTGTGTAGAAATGCCTTCAGACATTACGTAAAGTCCGATATTACTTGTGATTTATTTGCAAAGCAAGTGAAGAGCATGCGTAAGGCTGTGGTCTAATGTCGAAAAACAAACTCTGGTTGTCTTCCTTTACGTGTCCTTGACCTTGATGAAAAACAACATGACACAAGATGAAGGAGAATCCATTAGGCCCACCGTACTAAGCGAATCAGATATAATAAATCAATAAATCAAAGAATGTTGCTACCATAAATGATTTTTGGGTCAGCATTATCCCCTTTGTTTTTTTTTTCCAGGGATGGTTCAGTTATATCCTTTGCTAAAGTAGATAAGACAGGAAGCACTAAAGCAGCTTTCCTTAGCATTTACAGAATTCAACCAGATCTTAACACTTCAGGGTCATTTAGGTCAATTAGGACCCTTCCTGACCAAAACAGGCTTTTCGACGGCGACCTCAGTCCATATTTTATTTTGTGAATTGAGACATCACCACAGGATGTAAAAGTTTTTGTATCCAGCAGTTTAGTAGATAATAGCTAGATCCTTTCTTAGTCACACCCTTTCCTCCTAATCAAATTGAAGTTCTAACCAGCAGTTCTCTCAACGTTTCCCTTAATGCATCCCGTGCATTACTTTTTGCAGCACAGGCAGTGCTTAATTTTTTACAGCATGACTCCATGAGCATTAACAGGAATTTCTGCAGCACCCTTTCTGTTCAACTTTTACTGCACCTCATTGTCAAAGCCGAATTACTCCTTCATGCACTTTAAAGATTTTACTCATATGCCTCATCATTAATAATGTAATAGCTTCCCTTTACAAGGAGACTGGAATTTAATAGGAGGGATTAGCCAAGGTACTGCACATGAGTTCAGCACAAAACATTAATCTGGCCACCTGAGATAACACAGAACAGGAGATAAGGGATGTAGTGTGTTCATATTAATTGAGGTGTTTAATGTTTGGGGAGTGATTATCAATGGAGGTGTTTATGGGGTTCCATGCAGTAGTTTAGTAGATGCTGAGAAATGCTGAACTAACAACAAATAACTTTTTTTGTTTTTTCTTATCTACACTTTGGAAATACATGCACCTACTGTAGTCACTAGTGGGCCAATCTTTGCCAAGTTGGAACATTTGTGAGATGCAATATAACAAGGAAGACATTTAACTCACATCACATATAAATGTAGGAAAAGTGTAAAAAAAAGCTCTTTTTCCAACAATGTTATCCTCCATTTACCTGACTTACATAGGTTAATGATTGGACAATAAATGCAGGGGTCTTTCTGGCATCTTTGAATGGTTTGCAGACGTCCTTTATGTGGCACTTTTATCCAAAGTGCTTTATGATGAGTAGCGGCAGGAAATTTGTCAATTCACTAGGATTCAGGTAAGACCTGAATCCTTTTCTTGTTTAGAAGCTCAAGTTAATAAGTATATGCTGTGGGTTGTTGGTTGCTTTTATAGCCTTCTTACCAATGTCACCTGTGCCATGTCAATAGACAGAATAAATGACTGCCACTCCTTAGACAAACCCATATTGCCTTCAACACCAGAAATGCATTAGCATCCATATATAGAACGCAATACAGAGGTTGTTTCATTTCTTATGTGATTTGTGATAGGCAAAAGGTTTGAAAAAAATGACAGATGTTGAATTTCTAAAGTTAATTGTTGTTTCAGATGTCTGGTCATTTTAGGGGATGTGGTATCTTTAAAAATAAGAGGTTATTTACTGCTTCGAAGAGGAACAGTCCAAATGATTACTTTGAAATACAAAGATATGAGAGAACATCGTCAAACTATTGTGACCTGCTTTAAACTTAATTTATCTGTTGTGTGAACATTTCCTTTATTCTCTCCATCTCTCTCTCTGTCTGATTATCCAGTCTTCTTGAGTACATGTACAGTTTTGAATTTATTGGATGTGTCCTGTGAGGAGGATAGGATCTCTGCTGGACTATATTTAATAATCCACTGAGATTTTATTTGGGAGTGAGCTAAATATTATGTAGTACCTTCAACTGTAGTCCAGATGGAACATATTGCCTTTCTCCCATGTATTTTAAATGGAATTTTGAATGGTTGCTATAACGGAAGCAAATATTTTTTTGTGTTTTTTAGGTGACAGTTTGATTGAATCATTATGTGAGGCAGGAAATTATGGCAAGTTTTAGCATGATAATCAGACTGAATCTCCACATTTATTTTTGTCATTCAGCCTGATATTGTTTCAGTACAAGTCAAAGTCAAAGTTAAACAGCTGGTATTGTAATGTAGCTCTACACCTTGTTGAGTCTCTTATTTGTGGAGGGACTGAGATTTTGGAAGAGATGTTGCTGGTGTTGGGTTTTTTACAGTGGGTATTTCCCCCATTCTTCTATTGCATCCATGCTACTTTCCATATGATACTTTGCTTTAGGAGCCTATGTTGTCCGGACACAGTTGATTGGAATCTCATTAATCATAAATATGGAGGATAGGAAAAAAATGTGGAAAATTAACTGGAACAGAGAATTCTACCCTCATGCAAACATACAAATGAGCCACACTGAAACCAAACCACTTGGTGAAAATCACCATGGAGATAATTAGAGCCACATCCAGATGATATCTCTCACTGCAAGTCCCAAACAGCACTGATTAGCCTGATGCTGGTATCAAAAACACAAACGGAAAGAGACAAATCAAGAAACATATGCATATGGGTAAGCTTACACAAACACATATTCAAAGGAATGCACAACCACACAGTATTAGCTGCACAGTGCCATTACCCAGCCATCAGAGGGGCCACAGCATTCTGTGAACCAGTAAATCACTTTTCATCTCCCTTAATGCAACTCTTCAACTTTTTCATTTCTCTTTCTCTCCTCTCATCTGTTTATGTCTCTGTTGCTCTGTCCCATTAAATCTCTCTCTCTCTCTCTCTCTCTCTCTCCCCATTGTTCTGATGGCTCGAACTTAGTCCAAAGTAACTCAGTCCAGTGGCTTGTGCAGACTTGAGGTACAAAGTCAGCAGTGCAGTCAAAATTGGCCTATAGAGCTCAAATTGAAGTAACAAAAGAAAAAAGATGACTGTAGAAGAGAGGAAGCGGTGGAAAGACAACAGAGAGACATACAGTGGGGAAAATAAGTATTTGATACACTGCCGATATTTTTATACTTATTTCATACAATAAAATGCAAATTAATTATTTAAAAATCATACATTCATTTTTATTTTTTTTTAGATTCTGTTTCTCACAGTTGACAAGTGTACCAACGATAAAAATTACAGACCTCTCCATTCTTTGTAAGTGGGAGAACTTGCAAGATCTGCAGTGTATCAAATACTTATTTTCCCCACTGTACCTTTTAAAGCTACAGTAAGTTCAGCTGACCACAGTGTTAAACATAACCACTAGGAGGTGCCAAAATGTTTGTCAACCTCATTAACGTCACACTAGGAGGTGCCACTTTTGGCATATTTCCAAATTTACAACCATTAGCATGAGACTCTCTGATAACTCCACAGTTACAAGAAACAGTCGGCACATCTTTCACATATGTTCGAGCATACACTGCATTTTAGCAAGCAGCTCTTTTTGCTCCATTTACAACTTGTTTTGATGACTCGTATTCTGAAGGCCTTCCTCAGATAGAAATTACAACAGCTGTGGCCATGAGCAGAATTCAGAAGAGGATAATGAAACCTTGAAGTACTTCATTATTTAATGAACCTAATTATGAACTTGTCAAAATGACACAAGTTGTTTATTGAACCAAGTTCTTCAAACTTATCAAGTACATTTGACATATTTAATGAGTGCAAGGCAGTGAAGTGATTATTTCCATTGACTGACAACTCCAAAGTAGCAGGGGAACTTTAAGCAAGAAACTTTTAAGCTGAGAAAGCTCAAAGACCATCTCCTTTGATTTCTCAGTATTATGTAATCATAAGAGAGAACTCGGAGCTGCTTCATTGCCAGTTAAATGGAGTCTGACTCCATGGACTCATTTGTTGAAGGATTTTAATGTCACCATCTCTTTAACTGCTTTATTTAAGGTGCTTTAAATGTATGAAACACAAAGTCACGGCCAAAAATGTTGGAATTCTGTTTGATAAAGCATCACATCTCCCCGCAAATTGTTGCAATTACAAATGCTTTGGTATTACCATGTTTGTATTGGAACAACAAAATTTCAGTCTGGCTTTTTGATGCATGTGGTGTCAGCAGTGGTGTTCTCCTGTCTCTCCAACGGTAGTGTCTCTTTCATTTAGATGGTGACAGATAGTCCAAGCTGATCTGTTTTTTATTTACAACTGGAACAATCCTTCATTGCAATCTGTCATCAGTTTTCTTCTTGCATCCACAGAGAGATTCGCTCCAGAGCCACAGGCTGGAAACTTCAGATGACACAGAAGCGTGAAGATATCTGGAGATGGACTTTGCTTTGCTGTTCTTTCTTTTCTTCATGCTCAGTGTACATTCAAAATAAAGTTTGAGTCAACTTCTCTGCATTGAACTGGTTGTAAGTGTGATTTCTATATTGCCTGCACCTGTTACTTACATCAGGTAAGTTGAAATCCACTTTTTAGTTTTCTGTGTTGTTCTAATGCAGACAAAACAAATAAACATCTGAATACCAAAGCATTTGTTTTTGTTGCTGCTGTTTTTCTTAACTGTCCTGTTCAGCAGCTTAGGTATGCAGAGAGAGAACTGGATACCCTTACAGTGCCAGGCAGATTTTCTCTACAAGAGGTTTAGTGTACCATACTCCACCTCTCGCATGTTTAAACTTTATTAGTTATTATCTACCTTATTGGAATGTTGGAATGAGTGATGGACCAGGACTGGACAGGGGGACAGAAAGAACAGAAAGACACAGAGAGAAAGAAGAGAGAAGACAACAAATACAATACTGACAACATCCATGACAGCAACAATAATAACAACAACATTGATCACTATAGGAACTGTACTAGCAACACATACAACATTAACAACAGTATGATCAGGTAAGGTGCAACCTAGAATGTGTGTGGAGTGTGTGTATGTTTGGAGTCTGTGTGTGTGTGTATGAGAGTGTGTCTGTGCATGTGTGTAAACTTATCACTGGATGTTGCTGGGTACTAACCTGGGGGTCACAGCCATCCTGCACTGAACCCTGGGCAGTAATAAGGCAGGCAGCCAGGGCAGCAGAGCCACAACAGTGCCACGATGAAGCAGCCCTTCCCCTTGCTGTTTCCCCCACCCCCCAACGCCTAACCATGTGATTTGTTGGAGTCCAACACATAACTTCTCCAGAACCACAATTTCTGCAGCCCTCAACATGTAGGTCTTCACAAAGTTTCCCTCTGTATATGGCTTTGAAGCAGAGGCATTTTCGTTAGCAATAATGTAGCTAGCTTTCAGGGCTGCGTCGCTCATCTCTCGACGACGACTGAAAAGTGTCGTCTGTTAACCGGTCAGCATCTCTTGTAATTTCTCTGCTCGCCGTTGTCATTGGAAGTTATTGTAATTCTCACCATGATCACCCTGATAGTGCCGTTTAAGGCTGTACTCTTTCCGCACTGAAATGTGCTGTTAACACACCAAGCACACTGGTTTCCCATTTATCTCTGCGAAAAGAAAGGAAGAGGTCCATTTTTCTGGGAAAACCCGATGCTCTGCATCAATTTTTCGCCTTTTTGACGATGACATTCTCCACCGGTGTCTCCCGCCTGCTACATTCAACTAACAAGTCAGTACGTGTAGTCTGGACAGATTGGGGAAGTGCACTTAATTTCAGATTGGACTCCCTGGTGGGTCATTTCTGGCCCACGGCCAAAGTTTAACACCCCTGTGTTAGACTATCATGCAGTGAAAATTTTTGGGGGGGCGGCTGAAATGAAAGAGGCCCACTTCCCGAACCGCCGACCACCACAGCCCCCACCTCCCAATACCCAAGTGGTGTGGAAGGTAATGGACCCGGGGGAGGGGGACTTCTAAATGGTTAGGCTTTATGGTGAGGCAGACATGGGGAGGGCCTACCAAAGCATTTGTAATTGCAACAATTTTGTGGGAGAAGTGGTTCATTATCTGACAGAAGGGCAGGAGATTTTTGGCCATGACTGAATGTGCAGCCGATCTGATTGCTGTCATACCATTGAATAGGCGTAATTCGTGTACCGTCATCCCACAGACATGGGCCAGTCGGCCCCGACTCTACCTACTAGTAGGTTTAGAAGGCTGTGATCACCTATTCATATGCTTGACCCAATGTTATCAATACCCAGTAGGCACAGTAGGCTTGCTATGGAATTATACGTACTGGAAAAGCTTTATTTATAATAACATAATATTACTTATTATCGCTTTTACCCTAACCCTAACCCTAACCCGAACCCTTAACCTACTAGTAGGTAGAGTAGGGGCCTACTGGCCCATGTCTGTGGGATGACGGTACACAAATTACGCCTATTCAATGGTATGACAGCAATCAGATCGGGTGGAATGTGTCAGTGTCTCCTTTCAAATCACCTGGTGTGCTATTTCTTTCCTAAACTGTAATAAGCCGATCACTACTGACAGACAGGGATGCACGTGGCTTTCTTTGTGGTTTTGAGGAGGAATGTTTGTGAAAAAAAAAACAAAACAAAACAAAAAAACATTCAGCCCCACTGTGGGCCCTCTGAATTCCAATTTTGTTTAGTTAGTAGTTAGTTACTTTGTTTTTTTTCTCCTTGCTAGTTCAGCTGCAACATTAACAGCATGACTTGCCATAGACATTAATATGCCATTGAGATGACATTATTGAGAAGCCCTTCGCAGTCACTGGCAGCTATCTCCAGCACACACACGTTCGTAATGGGAGCGCAAGAGCCACAATTAGAAAGTCGGGCAGTTCCACGTTTTCAATTAAAACTTGAAAGGCAAAAACCATTTGACATTAATAACTGAGACACATGCGGTCTCCACTATGTCAAATCTTCCTTAATTAAATGTAACTACATGAGTTTAAAGGGTCAAAAATATCCTCCAGTTAGAAGGGCATAATTGTCAGTGCGTAATTCAAATGGAGAGATGCATATCATGTATATGTATGCAACTGAACCCTTTGCAGTTTTATTGCTGGGACATTAGTGTTGATGCTGAGCATTTATTTGAAGCTTTCTCAGCTTAATGACTTTCCTCTCCTTGCCTTTGTATGTTTGCTACATCCAGAGGGTTGAAGACAAGAGTACGGGCTGTATGTTAAACAGTGAAAACTTTAGACACAGACTGCTAATCCATTAATCGGACTGGTTTAGAACTCCTCCAGATGGAGCTGCTTGACTCAGGCTAGAATAATTAAAACAGCTCTCAGCTACAATGAAAGTGCAACACAGTTAATGGAATCATTTTGTATGAGTTGATGGTCTTATTCAACAAAACCTCATACACAACAGAGGAAGATGCTGTTCACCTTGTTTTAACTCACTATATTTTTACTTTCCTGTTTGTGGTTTGACTTTTCAGCAGACTGCAAAGGTCAAAGGTTCCCTGTGGTGTTTTTTAGCAAACAAACAAAAGTTTACATTTCCTGTTAATGATCTGTATACACTGTGTGTATCTATAATCTCAAAAGAATCTTGTTGATTTCTTTCTGCATAAATCATTTGCACAGCCAATTCTGTAAATCCAGCAAGGTCTACATTCCCCATCAGTCGTCTTCCTCCCCGACCTCTGGAACATGGCTGCACATCTTAGCATGTTACCACACACAGCTGCATGTGTCCACGCTTCATAAATCAGGGGCCTACAGCCCCGATGTGCATTTCTGAAAATCTGCACCATGCAAAGTAATGCCACTTTAGCTACAAAAACAGCTCCTGTTTATATTATATTTAATTTAAAGACAACAATCAACTGGATTGCCTTTGATTATGAAGAAAAAGACTTCTTAATATGATTTCTAAACTTAGCTTCAATTAACAACAGAGGAAGTGATACATTATCCATGGAAAAACAAGTCAGATTTCAGCAGTGTGTTCATGTTTGAAAAAGCACAAGAGTTGAGTCTAATTGGATGATTGTGCTATATGTTGTGGATGTAGACTACAAACACTTGGTGTAAAGAGGGCTGCAACCTAGTTTTACCCAAACCTACATTATACTGTATTTACATCAAATGTATCTACATTGCTTTAAAGTCAGAGGGAAAAGAAATCTGCAACAGTAGCACACAAATTGTACTTGACCATTTTTGTAGCCAGTTTGCCTTTGTAGAGGATGTGGACATCCTCGGTCTCTCTGGTCCCTAACTTTCACTTGCTGCTGTTAGTTTGTATAACAGGTCACCAGGTCTTTCCTTTTTAATTCAGTGAGGAAACGAGGGAGCAGTTTTATTTTTTTTTTTCAAAAACATGTGGACATCCCAGACTGCTTACCACAGAATACTGTCAAATTGTCACATTTTCTAGAGCTCTTTTTTCACAAATCAAACCAGCACCATAGTGAGATAACCAGTGAAAAAGTGGCATCCGACTGTTCACTCTTCCTCAGTCCTTTTCATTTGTCTGACTGAATCTGTCTCCTCCTTTCACTGGATTTTCGATTATCATAATTGTCCCCCCCACACACACACACACCTAAAAAAACCTGTGCATTTTTTTTCTCTGCTTAACCTCACCAGTCTGTCTTTCCCTCCACTTTTTTGTCTCAACCTTCATCTCCTCTTCCCATTGTGCTGCCACTCATGGCAGTTGGACACTTGTTCCAGAGGGCTGATGGTGAATGAAACATTAAATGGCATCAAGCCTGAAATTCTCACAGCTCCGCTTGGCCGTGAGCACCTGATTGCATCACATTTGCCCCGGCCTTGATGAAAAACTTGCTTGAGTTTCAACATAATGTTGTTGTGTGGCGTTATGTGAGCAAAGAGCAGCCGCACACAAAAAGAGCATTTGGCCTTCGAGCCATGTTGCTGACTGCTTTGTGTAAATAATACCACACATACAGTATGGGAGAACATACTGTCAGTGTCTATTTTAGACTCATGTTTCTGCTGTGTACAGTATGTGCTCTACATGTCCCTACGATGCTGAAAAGAATATCCTTATTTTATTTAGTGAAAGACAATTGAATTAATTAAGGTCAAGCTGAACATTACAAAAGACATGGTTTGACTTAAGTGTAGCTCATTTTGCACTGAAAGTAGGCTGAGTGATGACACCTTTTTAAAATTTTATTAGACCCTAATTAAGTGAGGTTACTGTATGTAGCGTTCCAAAGATAAAATAATACAGTCCTCCTCCTTTACACACAAAACCTTTTGGAGTCATAAAGAATAAGACTCACCTTTAATCAATTCAGTACACTTTTTTAGAAAAAAAAATCTACACAAAAACTAGAACTACAGACTTTGCTGTAAATTTTACCAGCATGTGTACTTACATGACTTTGTCTCCATGGGATCCAAATGCAGCAACACCCTTTTTATGGTTTTAGCAATTGACTGTGGATTTTCTGACTTTCCAAATGTGGCCACTGTTCAGGAAACTCATGTTGTGTAAAAAGTTTGACTGTAGTTACCCTTTAACGTACATACATGTGTGTAATGTACACACACTCTCAGCGAAGGATTCCTTACTTCAGAAACTAGGTTGTGAGGGCCACAACTACGATGGGGCTTTTGATTGATGTGATTCTGAGCTCGATTAATCTCCTTACTTGACCATCCTAATAGGGCCAAGGATAGCTGTAGAAGAGAGAGAAATAACTGACACAAAAAGAGAGATGAGGAAGACAACTGGGGAGGAGGAGGCCCTGAAAGACATGATGAGAGGCAGAGGGGCAGAAATAGACACGGGCCGAGGGAAAGGAGAGCAGGAGTTACAGAAACAGCTATCCAGCGAGAGGAAACACGGCACAGTCAGAGAGCAGCCTAATAGCCCACCGCTACCTTGAGAAGTGTAAAGTAGGTCTGGACTGTGCAGGCTATTTGCAGACTGAGCGGTATTACACATTGTTAATAGGTTCGACCAGGGCTCTGCTCATTAATCAGAATGAGAACAGATACCAGGAGCAGAGGAAGAGACACGGTGAGGAGGCGGAGGAGAATGATGGATGGAGGCAGACATCAGAGGAGGAAAATGAGGTTTCTGGGAGCAGAGGTGAGAGCCTGAGAGCGAGGGCTCCCTCTCTCTTGCTCACCCCTCATGCTTTCTGCTTCACGGTGCTTTCTCATTCTCACCTCAGCTTTAATACAGTCTTTAGCTTGGCTTCTCTTCTGCCTCGCTATCTAAGGCAGCTTCACTTCATAATTTTAGAAGTGCTAATTTAAAGGAATACGGCTGAAATTTAGCTGTGACGGCAAATACTGCTCTTGAGTCTGTGCACCACTAGCAACTTAGCTTTAGCACAAAGACTGGACATTGGGAAAATTAGTTAGCCGAGCTCTGTTGTAATGTTTTATTTCTCATTTGATTAAGTCGCAAGAAAACGAGAGCATAATAATGGCACATTGTGATTTTATGTTTGGGTTGTATGCTACAGTATTTTAGACCTGGTGCCATTGAAAACCTCATGTGATAATTAGTGAGTTCGAAAGATGATGTTTGACAGATTGTGTTAATTTGGCAAGCTTTGTGCCCTTCCTTCCATTTCCTGCCTTGCTTCATATATATAACAAACACATGAAAGTGATATCCATTCTCTCACTTGAAGCAAATTAACATGTATTATTTGCCAAAATGTCAAACTGCTCAGTCATATATTTGATGCCACTACAGCCAATATGGAATTGAAGGGGGGGTGCTTTATGGCACAAAACAGGAAACATACTCTTTTCTACCACAGCAAACAGATCGTGCCCAGCCATAACTACAAAAGATGTTACTGTAAAGTATCTACAGTATAGTAACATTTCAATGTGCTGCTAGTACTAGTGTTTTCTGTTTACTGTCTTGGACTATAGCATGAGTACATTTACTCAAAAGGTAACCACCTGCAAATCGTGGAGTGATATGATATCTCACATAAATGAGTCCACAGCCTAAAGTGGGTGGTCACTTCAGGCTGAGGTCAACAAAAAACACATCCTCCTGTAATGTAAACAACACAGCACATGACCATTACAATCTTTGCCTCTTTTTACGTTGATAGAAAATGAGGGAGAGTGAGGAAGTGATTTTGAATATTTAAATTGCTCACAGACAGGTTCCTAATGGACATCAGAGGCCTCAGAGGAATTCCTAATGGCCTGTTCTGCTGGTTGGCTTGAACAGCCAGGCCTGTACCACAGTCCAAAAGGAAGTAGGCAATTTAGAGTGAAACCAGGAGGATGCAGCCACATTTGATCAGTCCTCCCTTGTCCTCGTCCTCGTCCTCGTTGACCCAAAATGATTTCCTTTCTGAGTTGGTGACAGGTTTGACGGGTTTGTTTTTTTTTGCTTTTTTTACCTTGTGCTTTTTTGCATTACCTTCAGATGCCACAGTATTTGAATTTTGCAGAATATCAATGCATGACAGGTATAAATGAGTTAATAGGTTTGCACTGAAAACATATAACAAACTGTCTGTTGGTTCTGTACTCCTTTTGCTGTTCAGGTTGGCGGTGGGCTGGAGCCTATCCCAGCATGTTCAGAGTGAGAGGCAGGGGACAGTCTGGATGGTTCACTGGTCTGTCACATAACTCAGATCTGACACATCTGAACATCCCTGTTGGCATGTCGATCAGGAAAGTGTAGGAGTCATCATCTGGCAATTTTTACAATCTCATTTCAGTGGAACTGGTGTCTCTTTCATAATCCCACAGATTTTGCTTTTTAAAAGTTTAAATTTAGTGAATTGCTGTTGGTTGTCTTTTAATATCTTACTGAGTGAGACTTCTTTTGATTTTTTTCTTGATATGTGAGTCTTTAAGACAAGAAAAAAAATCATTCAAAAGCTGTTCTAGTAAATTCTCCCTGAAGATTCCCTTCCTTCCCTAAAAAACTATAACCATCCACAGGAGTCCAATACTTACCAATATATACTACAATATAATTTATACTATTGTTGGGCCTACAGGGCCTGATCGGGCCTGTTGCGTGTCACAAAGCCTGAATGGGGCCTGTTGTACCCCATAAAGCCTGGTGACCACGCCAAAGGTGCCATAAAGAGAACAATGGGAGTCCTGAACGGACTCTATTTCCCAGCAGGCATAGCAGTTTTACAACCAGGTGTGAAATCTGCATTGGCTCTCGGCCAATCAGAGTCCAACCCTGGACTCTGATTGGCCGAGAGCCTGCGGAACCGATGCAAAGTCACGCCTCCGAGCCGTGACGCCAACCTGGGTATAAATACTCCAGCAGACTCTGAAAGCGTTGCATATTTTCAAAGTCTCAGTAAAACAATGCAGTATGCATATTGACCAAAATGTCCAAAAAAATTTCTGTCTTGGAAAATTAGTCTGAAGGGCCGTAGTGGTCACAAGGTCACGTCAGTGACATCTTTACAGATTTTCCTTATCCAACCATCCAGCCAACCAACATACATACATACATACCAACAAATATAATGTTGCCAGGTAATTAATTTACCATTTTCAGGAGAATTCTCATCGAAATGTGTGCGCAGTGGAAAAGTTTTGTGAAAATCCTCCATCTGTTACTGAGACAAATTCCTGTTGCCACCTGAGTCTAGTTTCAACATAACTAAAACACACAAACAATCAGCCATCTCAGCTATGACCAGGTACAATAAGTCAACTCCTGCTTTCATATATCACAACCAATTCTCTGTACTGCTTTAGTCTTAAAAGAAAAGGAAGTAAGAAACACACTACCATGGTTCAATCCTATTAGAACATTATGTCTTTACTGTGGGCTCATTAAAAGACAAGGCATATTTTGTGGTGGATTTCTTTAGCAGCAACAACATGATTAGAAGTTTACTAAATGTCACATGAATGGTTGAGGAAAAGCCTCACTATGAAAATGTATCATGAATCTGTTAAACAGATCCATGGTATTTGACTTTGTTTTGTAATTCACACAAGATCATTTTGTTGTTCACACCCTGACTTTTGAATCGCAGGGGCAATTTTGCCTTGTGTGTGTAAACCTTGCCATGTCACTGTGTCACTGCTGTCTGACTGATGACTAACAGTGCAAGCTACAGTAAATTACAGTATAATGAATGGCCTTATCACGGACACCCATGAGTACAATGTGGGCTGAGCTCATAATAATGATTGTGTATAATGCTTGTGTGGCAAAGTGACAAAAGGACTCTTTGTGAATCCAGTTCAAAGCAAGTCAGTTTCCCTGGTATCATTCATCAAACAAAAAAGAGAGCAAACAATGCAGTGAAAACACATCTGTTGCATTGAGAAAAGTACTTAAAGGAACCATACAAACCAATAATGGGCTGTACAAACATGAGGAACAGGGAGATTAGAGAAGAGTGAGAGAAAGAGGTGTAATGGATGAAAGTGGTAAATTAGTGGCAACCTCTCATTTCAAGCTTGGTTAACAAGGAGAGGACCCCTCACCTTACTGAGGAGGTACTTACTTTATTTTCTTCTTCTCAACTGAAAACTATCAACTGGTTCTGCTTTTCATACCACAGGTACAATCACTGCATCTCTGAAGGCATGCAAGTGCTCTCTTCTTTTATCTCTGTCAGTGCAGTTTCAGTTCTCACTCACCTATCAGTTATCAAGACAAATTTTTCTTCACTGATACATGCTTGTCTGAGTTTATTGGAGGTATAACCTTCACATATCAGAGAATTGGGCAGTAGGCTGACAGGCAAAATGCTGAGCAAAATGAACTTATGGTATTCATGAAACTTATTGTTGTAAGCAAACAATCCAAGCCGACTGATATTGGCATATCATCATATCATTGTCTCCTCTTTTCTCTCATTTGGATGTCAACCGCGAGACAGCAAGAGCATGTTCATAAAGTGATTAAATGGTAATGAAACAATGAAGCAATGAATAAAAAAGTTCCTATCTGTGACTAATCACCTTGAAAAAATGAGGAAAGGATTCTCTATTCTATTTAATGCAAATGTGTCTTTTGTTTCATGTGAATACACAACATTAATATAAGCATGAGATTAATAGTTATATGTCTAAAGCCTGAACATTTGAAAATTCTAGGGGGATATCTTTATATGATATACAAGTTTGTATGAAGGCAAAATGCTCACACTGAAATGAGATGGCAGGAGAGTTATTGTGTGTTCTGCTTCAGTTCTCCCTCCAATTAAAATGCAGAGGCAGTCATAGCCACATCCGTTTGCTGTTAGTTTAAGTTGCTTTGAATGAACACGTTGATTGGAACCACTTAATAGTTTGCTCCTGCACTGCACATTTCTAAGTGTTTGACTAAAAGAAATGAAGAAGAATATGTTTTTCTTAATAGTTATATTAACCCATATATCTGACTTTAACCCTGTGCCCTCTCTATAGAAGAGCATAAACATAAAACAGCAGTAAATATTATATAACTTAAAATCAAAATTATAACAGAAAAAAATGTAATACAACAGAAATAAATTCCAGCCTTTAAATGTTTTTACATCAAAAAGGAACATATGAAGAGTGATAAGATGTTTACAGGTGTTTTGGGATGTTAGAAGCGTTTGAACTGAAATACAGTGGTAGTCAAGTGGCCATGTTCCACGCATTTGCCAAGAGGCTGCTTGATTACATGTTGAGAGTTAGAGCTTCATGAACACACTTTCAAAGTTTTACACCAACAGTTACACATTGATGCATCTGCGTTTCAGGGTGTAGCCAGAAAGAGAGCAATATATAACTATATTAGATATAGGCGTTTATATATATACACTATTGAATTACATTGGATATTATTGAACACTTTTTATGTAATGCTATGGATGAAAAACACAGGAGGATAAAGTATAAATCGAATGTTAAACTCCCATGGACACTAAGTTGCCATGTCTGCTGGTCCTTGCCACACCTTTATAGTTGAAGTATTACTTTTGGACACATCTTACATCTAATATTGCTAATATAGCCTGATTGAGTCAGAGGATCAGCTGAAGGACCTGCATAGCATGCAGTTTGAATAAATAAGGACTTAAAAAGAAATAAAAAACATGAATTATGCAAAGCTACTCCAGTGGAGCCCTAACTCCAACCTATTTATCAGTAAAATGTCTGCAGAGAGTCTCAATTATCCAGGTCCTAATATCCAAAAGGCATTGAACCCAAATCACCTGGTCTTGAAGAAACGTTTGAAGAGGTTTCTCCTCTCATCTAAGGCGCTTCTTCAGTTCTGATGGACTGTGGGGAAACCAAGGTATTTAACCCCTGTGGTATGTAGTCCACTAACATGAGTGCTCTATGTTGTTCCAACAGTAGTCATTAGGTCAATGACAGTTATCAAAAGTGCTCAGGCTCAGTCCAAGGACAGTGTTTTAATTGGGGGAGGGATGGTGGTGAACTAAACCTACTACAATGTTGAGCGATGACTTCTCAACTTTGACATAGATGGCTTCCTTGAATCCTCTTTCAAAGCAGATGTCGACCGACATCTGAAGGACAAGGGACACTCCTTTGAGCACACAGATGTACACATTTTAGATAGAGAAGACAACAGAGTCTTGACCTGAGGAGCTGGCTAACGTATGTTGGGCCATGACTTTGTTTAGTGGTTGTTTTGTCTCTCCAATATACAGGTCAATGCAACCCTCGCTGCACTGAATTACATAAATCAGGTTGCTCTTCTGTGCGTGTAGTGTGCGGTGCCTGGGGTGTACCAGTCTCTGTTACTGGGTTTGAAAAACACAGGAATGTGATGTTGATTGAAAATTCTCCTGAGATTCTCAGATATATCAGACACATGTGGGATCACTATACTGTTTCTGTCTGTTTTCTGTCCTTTCACTATCCTGAATGGAATTATTCTTCCTGGATCTTGTGACAGTTTTCACCGAGGTCTCGTCAGGGTACCGACAAGTTTTAAGTGCCTTTTTGAGGTGTTTGTGTTCCTCGCTAACTTGTGTTCCAGATGATGGTGTAAGTCAAAGAGCAGGTACTGGTCTATGTGAGCGGGTTTCCTGTACACTCCAACTTGAAGGCTCCTATCAACTTCAGTATGAATGTCACAGTCCAGAAAAGGCAATCTGTTTTTGAACTCTGTGGACAGAAACTTCAAGTTCATACCTCTCTTGTGACTGTACAGTAAAAAGGCATCATCACAAAAATGTGACTTAAGTGGAACAAATGTACTTATTACTTTTGCATAATTACTTTTTTATGCATATTTTTTAGTCCTCCCTGAATAATTAAAACCCATGTAATATTATCTTAAGCAGTAGAGATTTATATTTGTATTTGTGTCTGATGCACGTTGTTTTAATTATTGTTTTGGTGTCCAAAATACTAATTGCTTCTGCTCATTTTTAATCCTTTTGGGAGGCAGGGGGTGGGAGGTTTATTTTTCTTTCTGGGGCGTGCACACATAAACACACGAAGGCTGACACAAATAAAAACACATGTAACACTTTCACAAACATGCACACACACACACACACACACACACACACACACACACTCAGAAGCACAGTCAGTGTTTACCTGATGCAGTATTTTTTTTTTTTTTACATTTCCCTCCCACCTGCCCGTCATCACTGACAGCTGAAATAAAAGCATTTAACACCCCCTCATTCACTAAGCCGCATGCAACTACAGAATCTGCTGAGATAAGCTTTCTTCTTTTCCTCTGTCTCTCTTATATACACACATGAGGGACATGCACACCTGTGTTTGTCACAGTGGCTAAATATCATCTTACCACCCAGAGAGGAGGGAGATAAAACAGTTTGTCAGTGCTGCTCTGATCAAACACTATGCATCATGGGTACAATGCTGTAAGCTACCATTTAGCATAGCAGCAGATGTGAGACAAAGGCTGCGCATCAAGCATCACTGAACTCTCAAGTCCATGTCAAAAAATACTTGAGTTTTGAGTCCCTACAAATTGCATGTTTTTAATCGGTGCAGAGTATACATTGGAGGGGCTCATATCTCAATGGTAAGTCAAGAAAGGGTAGATGATAATGTCAGATCCATCCAGCCCCAGCACACTTTCCAGTCCAAATCTTCCTCATTTTACTGCTCTTCAGTCGTAACGGGCAGTCATCAAATTCTGAAAGCACCAAATGAGCTGACTTTAAAGCCAAGAAAAGCTGGAAATGTGGCTGGAAATGTGGCCGTTCCCCAGTCAGGCTGACTGAAACCAGATGGCATCAGTCATGATACGAGCTGCCATCTAGTACATTAATACATGTGCCATGACGGTCTTCAATGGCGATGGATGGAAGGGGATCACCACAGTGATTACAATTCACCCTGAGGGGGTCATGAACATCTGCACTAAAGGTTTTACAGCACATAGCTATTCACTACTGGTGAAAATACCTCAGCCAAAACCACAAAGGCCAACCACTGTGTTATAACCAAAGGCAGTTACAAACACAATCCGGCAACCACCACCTGTCATTTAGTGGAACAGTGTGGAAGGAGTGTGTATTTTGTCGCCCACATACTCCTCCGCCTGCATGTGTACATGCTAATGTCTGAGAAAGAAACACAATAGTGAAACACTTTAAAAAATTTAAATAAAAAAAAAAACATTTCTGAAGAACAACACAGCATGATACCTTTATTACAGAACTGTATTTTGGCATCAGTGGCAGCACTAGTCGCACAATATTACAAGCAACCAGTACAACTACAAACAGTAGTTGTTTGCACCAGTGAATGCATATTGTGTTGTTGAAAGCTCTGTATTTGTGCAGTGTTAATTAATGCAAATACAGTTTCTTGTTTAAATACAATATGTAAATACTGAACAATTGCATATCCACTGTATTATGAATTATTGTGTGTGTGTGTGTGTGTGTGTGTGTGTGTGTGTGTGTGTAGAGAGAGAGAGAGAGAGAGAGAGAGAGAGAGAGAGAGCTTTATTTCTGGTGTTGACCAGCCAAGTGAAGAAGACATAGTGTGACTTCTAATTAAGAACTGAGCGCTAATTTAAATCACATACCTTTTAAGCCATCTCATAAATCACGGTGTGTATTGTACCGGGGGCCCATTCACATGGTGGCTGAAAAATGTATTGTACTTGCTGAGGATTGATCACCAGATATTTCATCAACCATTCTTAATTAATGCCCAAGTATTATGCCCAAGTTAAAGTGGGATACCAATTATTGTCACACACACTCACATATAACAGTGTAAACAGGAGTGTCAGGACAAGGTTAATTGTTGTTTGGATTCAAACCCTCAACAGTTCACTCACAGGGCTGCTTGTCTAGTCACAGCCTCAACTGAACTGCAGTGGATATTTGCTGCACTCACAGACCACTTTATTAGGTACACTGGCATGATGCTGGGCATCTCAAAACAGCCTCAGTTCTTTGTGGCATGGATTCCACAAGATATTGGAAGCAGTCCTTTTGAGATTCTGCTCTGTGATGACATGATTGCATGATTTCTGCACATTCACCAGCTGTAAGATCAAGCTCAGATTTCTGTTCTCAGCTGATGGGAGTGAAGCCTGACATGCTCTTCTGCTGTTGTAGTGTAACAGCCTCAAGGCTGGACATGTTCTTTCTGAGATACCTTTCTGCTCACTGCAGCTGCAAAGAGTGGTTATGTGAGTAAATGTAGAGGTTCTCTCAGCTCCATCCAGTCTGGCCAGTCTAGACATTTCCTGTCACTCAATGGACATTTATTTTCTGTTTTTCTAACAATTTTGAATAATTTCTACAGACTGTTTCAGAAGTACTCAAACCATTCCATTGAGATTTTGATGTCCCATATAAATATTAACTCAAACTACTGACCTGTATGTGCATTTCACACATTACACCTTTGCCATATTATTAACTTTTTGGATATTTCCATAAATAAGCAGGTTTTCAGGTGGCAATAAAGCCCTTTGGCGAGTACAGGTCTTCCCAGGTCTGTTATATACAGCACATTATGTGAGTGGGAATGCAGACTTCAGCTTTGACTCTGCAGTAAAGTTTCCACCATGCACCTCTCAAGTACCTCAAGTTGTTCCTTGTCATCTCTGGGATTCTTAACAGCATGAACAGGTTTCTACCACATAATGTATACTTACTAGCAATCTTCCCTTCTTGCTTTGTCCTGTGACAATATGTGTGGCGAATACTAAGACTCAAAGAACATGGTCATGTATCTAGATTCAATTGACCTTTCACTACTGCTCCCAGAGCAGCTGCTGTAAAGTTGGGCTGTGCACTGTAGCAGTACAGAGATATTGTTGTTTGCACATTTTTTTTGACACATTTATCTTCACAACACCAGGGGTTGAGCAGCGGTAGCATTACTGCTATAGAAAATGGCTACTAATAGACAACAATGTCAATGTGTTGTTTGTAGATATTCAACTTAACACAATAGGAGTAAAAAGTAGTGGTGAAGTTTTTGTTCATTTGAAAGGTCCTGAAAATATTTAAACAATTCAATTTTAATGTGATTTAATGTTAATCTCCTGATATTCATTGGACAAAAACCTGAGCAACATATTACTGATGTTTAGGAAGTAAGGAGTCAACATTAGGATTGCAGTAGAATAACAAGAAATGATTAATTCAGTACTTTTTAAAAGTAACTTTCATAACAATGTCCAAGAATATCTTGTATTTTCCACTTGAATAAGAAATGCTGGCTGAAATGACTTGATATTTCAAACTGGGACAGCATTGTTGTTTTTTTTGTTGTTTTTATTTCATTACACCTGCAAGTCACCGCATCGTGTGTATGAGCTGCTCATGAGTTTTTCCTCTTCATATCTTTTTCAGTGGAAGTATACATGTTCCTTCATTATCTGAAATATATAGAGTTAAAAACTGAACCCCAATAACAGTTGTAAAATGTGAATGCATTTTTTAATAATTTAACTTTAAAACCTGGACATATTTTTAAAATTTTAGCATTTGTTCAGGGCACAGGGCAGTGACTAATTCAGATGAATTTCAGTTAGACATCTGACCATTAGTACACTTTTAGACTAGTGTGGGGAATTTCATGTCATGTCTTTCTTGTTTTTAGTAACTTGGAGCATTATGTTGAAGAAATGTTTCATTTTGGCAAATTCCCCTCGAGTTTTGGGCACCATCTCAACTGTTTTGCAAAAAGTGACTTCTGTTGAAAAATATGTGCACAGAAGATGGAATAACCTACTGTGTAAAAGACAAGAAACATTTTAGCTTTCTCACAGAATCACTCTAATAGTTAGAAGTAGATAAAAATCATACAGCGTATAGAGAATGCAAGACATTAACATGCACAAAACTACCTGGACAAAAATGTGTAGACACAAGCAGTGGTACATTGTTTATTTTCTCTCTCACACAATGATCTCTGAGGTGGAGAGGGTTGAGGAGATTAAAGAAAGACTACGTCAGAAGTTTCAGTTCTGCCTTCTCTGGTAAGGATCATTCCCAGGAACTACTGAGAGAGATAGCAAGAGAGAGAGGATATCAAAGGTTGAAAGGAGATACTTGTGAAGAACAGAAAGAGAATGGGAGAGGTGATTAAACATGGATTTTGTTTATGAAGTGACTAACTGTTGTGGTCCCTCACTGTAACTGCTGTTCTTTAATTGTAAGATTATGTACTGCTGTTGCAACATATGGCACACAGCACAGTAAGTATTTTATTTCTCTGGGGAACAATGAGTCTTCCAGTTAATTTTAAATAGCCCTCAGAGGCAGTGGCACAAATGCAAAATGGAGAAGAGAGAGAGAGAGGAAGAGAAAATGCTATATTATGCTCTATGTTACAGGAGTTTACAATGAGGGCAAACAGCAAAAAACAGTAAATTGTCAAAGAAGACATACCAGTTAAATAATGACACTGTTTGCTCTTTGATAATGGCTTGGTAAAAGCACATTCAGGTTGGCTTGGTTGATGCTATGTTATACTTGGTCTGAGTTTCCCTAATGAACAGAAACACTGTCCTAATTATATTGATCAAAGTGAAACTGGAACTTCAGATATACGAAAAACTCATTCCAAATCCCACTGACATTTACTACTAACAAACAAACAAACCAAATAAGTAAATAAATACATTGTAAATTCTCTTGAAAAATTACATGATGTTTTATTCATTTGATGGTTATGTTTTTAGCCGCTATTAGGAAATGCCATTTTCCCACAAGCCCTAAATGCTTGCAAAAAAAAAGTCATAACTTGAAAGGAGATATGAGTCCATGAGTGAGTCAGAGTCTGAGATGTTCATGGTCATGTTTACATGTCTGAAATAACAGCAGGATAGAAAGGAATGAATGACATCAGAATGGCTTTCGTCGAGAACATATGGACAAAACCAATTGACAATGACACCCACACTGCTGCAGCTGTAATTTTTTTTTCTGGAAAGTACACCAATGGAAGATTTTTTTCAGAAATGCTGGATGAATACAAACTTGTCGAGCACAGGTTACTTCTCTACTGAAACATCTGTTATATAACTTGAAGGGGCCTTGAAACCTTCACAACCTCTTTTATAGTGGCCAAAATAAGAAAACTCATTTCCCTTAACCTTGTGCACCTTCCTACCCTACAATTTCCAGAGCTATAGGTGGAGATATATTGTAGCTTTGTGTTAAATTCTGCCTGGCTCCGTGTTAATAAGTATATTCATATAAAATGGAGACTGACTTAATTAGGATCCTTGATCGATGCAACTGATGTCTGGGTTTTTAATTTGTAAATTATTATTTAACTAATAGTAGCACACAGATAGCTCTTAAATGCATATAGACACACTTTCAACAGTATATGTACAGATGTACAGAGAAGTGGGGCATACAGTATACAGTAAATATATATATAATGCATACTGTACATATGTTGTACTGGCTGTTGTATAAATACAATGAGTATGTGGTGCATAAATTTAAACAGTCTTTGAAGTGCTGTGGCTAATTGATAGGCATCTGTTTGTTCCGATCATTACACAAAGTCACTTGTGAATTTGAAAAAGCACATATAAAAATGGCAGATGAAGAATAATTGTAAAATATTGGGGAGAAAACAAGAGTTTTTATGCTTGACTGTGTGGAAGTGCTGTGACTGACTGTTGGATGTATGTGAAGGATTGAGGTGACTGTAATGTCCCTTTAAATGACACATGAAACAAAAAGAAGTGATGTGTTGTTTTTGTCCATTTGACCTTTGATTGGTGTTTTTTTGTGAGCTGGACCCTCTTCTGCAGCAGTAGATTAATGGCCCCCAACTGGAGACTCCACCACCAAGTGTTGGTGGAAGCAGTCCGCTGCTAATATTTGTATTTGTTTATATGATGATAATGATTCTCTGGCAGGTCATTTAACATTTGCACTGAATTCTAAGGGGCCCAGCCTAACTGTCAGGAACCACACCAACAAATGTGAAGATTATGCCTTTTGACCTCTTAGAGGGCTTTTAATGTGAAGCTTGTGCAAGTACAATTAGGGACTAACCCCGACAGAAACAGCACTAGAATGGTGAGGATGCCATGGTTTTGTTGTTGTCATTATACTGAATCTCAATCTTTAATCTAAATCAAGCAGACATGGAGGAGATAACAGCATTAACAGCAAATTTGCATGGGGGAAAATCAGATAACAGGAATGCCTCTCATAAATATGAAAGAAAATTTACTTGTAAAGAAGAAAAATGAGAAATGAAGGCCCATAAGCTTTTCTATAAAAAAAAGTCCATAATAGTCCATTTTGCAGACAAGGTCTCTCTTTAGAGAGCATTTGCAGTAAGCTTCAAATCCTGGATTGCTAGCATAACAACCGACAACAGAAAGGACTGCAAAGGTCAGAGCTGCAGCTCCCAACATGAAACGGAACAAACCAAGTCTGAAACAGACATCAGGGTGGAAAGGGGAAGAAATGTGTAGAGTTTATGTAAAAGAGGAGGGACACAACAACAGCAGTATGGGGCTGGAAAAGAGTGAGGAAGAGAAAATGAAATAAAAATCCAGAAAAAAAGAGAGTTAGAGGGCTTGGCGTGATGATTCATTTATGTGCTTAAACCTATTTTACACCACCGCCCCTGTTCATTCCCCAACAACAATAGGCAGTAATTTCCCTTGTGTTGATAAATTACATGGCTCTCTCTGCAAGCAGAACACACTGCTGTGCCATTATGAGGAAAGGAAAATGCTACATTAAAAAGAGGAATGAGGGATGGAGGCAGAGGGGGGAGGGGAATTTTGGGAAACGGCAGGATTGGGAGGAAAAAAGGTAAGTGTGCAGGGTTAATTACTGCATTAGGAAAAAAACAGGCAGAGTGCCATAATACACAATTGAGTGAGAAAAATGTGAGTAAAGGAAGTAAAGGAAAGTAAAGGTGGTAAAGGAAAGCAGGAGAGAGAGGCAGGTGCTGACGTGGACAAAGAAAATGAAGGAGAGAATTAAAAAGAGGTGAAGATATGTGCCAAATTGTGTGGGCGTGCTAATGACTAACTACTCACTACCAGAAACATCAAAGCATGGGAGACAAAAGGAGACAACAGGGACTTTTGAATCCAACCAAACCGCCCCACGCACCACCAGTCCCCTAACACACATAGAGACTTATTACGATGGCTGAGAGCATAATTAAAAAGCCCTGAGGCAGAATCAGTCAGCAAGGTGTTTCTGTCTGGGTGTACTGAGCATGTCAGCTGGCGTGTGTCCCCCATGTTTCGGGATCATGTCTGGAGGTTTGTCTTTGCTGCATGTCGTTGTCTGCCACCGCCTACCTCTCTCCCACACTGTTCTTGCCACTCTGACTGAAAGAGAAAAAGATGACAACCGCATGCAGGAAGCTAAGCCATTTAAAAAAAAAAAAAAAGCTGAGAGTTGACAGGAATGTATATGTAAAAAATAAAATCAATATTTAATGGAAGCCAAAGAAGTATGATGGCCAAATGGTACAAAAGCATAAAAGATACAGGTCTCTAGTAAGAGCTTATTTCCAAAGCACTTTGTCACGTATGTTTCAAGGGCTGTGTAATACAAGGCCTTGGAAAGTATGGTTTAGTGGCCTGTGATGTGTTTGAAATTCTATTAAAGCCACTTTGCTACACTACTTTTCTGTGCTGACCACTCCGCAGTGAGTTTATCGTGGGCTATGTCTATTTTTTCATATGGTGTCAGTCTAATGTTATTGGGACTGTTCTATTTGCATTGTAGCATAGCATAGTGTCAACTTGGTCTGTGATTCCTTTCCAGAGGTTCAAATAACAGGAAGGATATTTGTTTGACAGGGGTGCTAGCCCATGCTAGCTGAAGCACCATTGACAGGCAATACCCTGGCATCCATTCAGGATTGCCAGACCCAATGACCTAGCAAAGTACAAGCTAACAGGATTTCAGCAAATGCTCCTCAAATGCTATGGCTATATTGGCCAATCACACCAATTTATAGCACGTAGGCTAGCAGTGAAAGTTGGTCATTGCAAGCTGGGTGACTAGGTTATACATACAATACTGGAGGTTGAGGTAGCTTCACTGACTGGTAGTCAGTGTATGTGATGCTTATGATTTCAGCTTCCTATGGTTTTATTTACGAGAATATGTTGAGCCTGTCCTTCAGGCCTGACTAACTTCTAGAATGTATCCTTATAAAACAATTGTGATGGCAATAAAAAAAAGGGTTAGCATAGAGTTAGCATAGCATTGTTCTCATCCTTGCACTGGCATGCAGTCTTTTTCTTCCCTGTCTTTTGCTATTTGCCGTCACATTACTGCCACCTGTAGACAAGGATGATGATGATGTGGAACCATTGGCTTTGTATTGCATCACTCAAGTATGTGTACATGTGTAAAACCAACAAAATAGGGACCCACTTGGAGAGACATTGCTTCATAGCACTACTTGTGGTCAAAAACTTCCATTCATTTCCGATGGGCTTATTCTAACTCCCCATAACTGGGACTTGCCTTAGCCTAACCCTTACACTGACTGCAATGTAAACCACACACACAACCAACATACACACACATACACTGTGACACTCATACACACATCCAACAACACACAGAGACACACTAACACATATGCACACACACATACACACAGAGACACTACACACCCATCCAACAACACACACGCACATGGAGACACATAAACACATACGCACACACACAGACACACATGCGCTCGGCAATAAGAACTATGGTGTTTGAGTAGGGGTGCGTCATTTGAGGCCGCATTTCCGACGTGCTTCAGCCTTACTCCCACATGGCGGGTTCGGGTTTGGTTGCCGGCAGCATGCACATATCAAAATTTCTGCGGGAATTTTCTAGTTACTAGTTACTAGAAAACTCTAGTTACTAGTTGTTTTCACACGCAGTTTAGTTGTTGGCACATTATCATCTCCTGACAATTAGAGCTCACACTTCTTTGATTGCCCACATTATTTTCGTATTTCCATCCTGTCACCTTTTTAAAGATATGCTGACTGATTTTACATGATACTGCACCCAAAACCCCACACTGTGTGTTGTGAGCTCAGTGTTGTGACAGAGAAAAATTTCAGACGTTTAATCTCAAGATCTTGATGCTTTATTTCATTACCTTGTGTTATCTACTGTTATGTCTTATCTTCAACAAGTAAATATAAGTTGTGAATAGTTGTATCTTCAGTGATATGAAAGTAGTTGCAATCTTCAAAATGAAGGAAGACTTATTACACTGTAATATTCATTTTGATTACAATGTCTTTGATTACAGATACAAATTGAAAATCTCAACCCAATTTGAATGTATTATTTTCTCTATATATTTACCATGTGAGACAGAACTGAATGCAGACAGAATATACTGTAAAAAATGATTACAGAAACATTTTAATCTAACAGTTTTGCAAATACAGTCACAGCCTCCCCCAAATGAGACTGCAGTGAGTGCTTCAGTAAAGGTCTAAATCTGTCATCACAGCAATACTGCCAGCTCTTCATTATGTGCCAGTGCCTTGTTTTCCCCTTCTGGTCCCTGAGGTTTAGGAGTTATTATTATATGATAAACTGGGACAAAATCCAAAACTGGGCTTAAAGGTTATGAAATGCATTGCTATTTTTTTCCAAGCAAACTCAACATGACCACATGGGGCTCTGCTAAGTGAAAATACAGTTCACTCTAGATGGATTTAATTGGGTCTTTATCACATTATAGTGGCAAGCTTCATGAAGCCATGCTTGACTTCTGGAAGAAACCTCTTCCTATTTACTTATGCCCTTTGGTGTCCTTCGTTAATTTGTTACATTAGTTTTCTTTGTCTACTGCTTATGCCCTCGACACCACACTTTCTTTTCGTACATCATAGTACTAAAATAATTGCATGTGTTACTGCTTAAGTGCTTGGCACATTGTCGACTTAACACGTTGTGTCACTAATCTAATGTTTTGGTGAAACATTTGCAAGGAATCAGGTTAAGAAGGTGGCCATACTGTCATCTTTAATAGGATCATTTCAGCTAAATTACAAAATCTATGCTGATTATCCAGTTGCTGCCAGGCAGTTGGCCAGCTGTGTGGAAATGACAAGAGGTAAGATTTGAAATTCCCTCTTAACCTCTCTTTTTCATTCATAATATGACTTTCCATGTCCATTTCCTCCCAAACACCCCAACAATCAGACCAACTTATCTGTACAGACAAGAAGAAAAGAAAAACAAGTACAAAACACAACACAGTGCTACAGTGATGGGACACAGTCACTAGTAAAGTGATGAATGCCACATCCAGTATAATCCAATCCAATTTTTTTGTATAAAGAAGATTTTCACAATATACATCTCATCATATCTCAAAGCACTATCATTATCCAAAAGGGCTTGACCTGACAATGTCAGAGAAACCCAACAGTTTCCACAATGAGTGAGCAATTAGTGAGAGTGGAGAGGAAAAACATCCTTTTCAAAGGGCGGAACCCTCGAGCAGAACCAGACTCAGAGTTGGTCGGCCATCTGTCTGGACTGGTTGGGTTGAAAGAGAGATAGAAGAAAGTGGGAGGAGGGGTAAAGAGGAAAGAAGAGAAATTATTATTATTATTACTTTTTTAATTATCTTCCACAGCAGCATCAATGTGTGCTTACTGTACATTAGTCCACAGCACCCAATGTGATGTCAAAGAGCAATGGCACCTCCCACAAGGATAAGAGTGCAGCTGTGAGCTTTATACTGTACTGTTTCATATCACTGAGGGTAAACTACATATTAGTATCCATTTTAGATGTACACTTCAACTTGTACACCAGTTCACATCTAATATCAGTCAGAAACAACTAAAATTAATGGGTGCTGTGCTCACCGTGAACATCACATGATTTATCCTTCAGCTCAAATGACATTATGATGTATCAATCTGTGTTCTGGCAATCCAGATAATTACCTTTCTTCATCATCTCTTTGTGTGGCCAAGGGTGCTTGGGAATGAATGCCCATTAGCAAAAGCATCACATCTTCTATTGAGGTAGGAAACGCTAATTTTTGTGATGTGCCTTGGGTGACTGCAGATCTGTAATCCTGGATTGCATCACAACACTGCAAATCAAAAAGTACATGATGATACTTCCCCTGCATGCAGATGGATTAGTCAGTCTCCACCTTTTTTATTGACAGTCAAAGTTTAAAGATATCAGGGCCCATCAGAAAATTATGCACTATTAAACATACCATTGACAATGGAAATATGTCACAATTTTATTTCTCAGTTTTTGTAGAGCTGACTTCCGGTTATTGAATTCAAAGATACAATTGCCTGTGCCAGGGAGATTTTTGCAATTGAGCCTTCTTATTGACAGCAAGATTATGCAATCTGCAGCAAATCTGGTGGAGGTTGGGCCACATGCCAGGGAAGAACCTATGAACTTTTGGGGCAGATTCAAATCATTTACTATTTACATGAACTATTTTTGTAGTCTGGTGCTTGGCGCCATTTAGTTATGTATGTTTATTACTGGTTTTAATAACATTAAATTAGTTAACCCAGTACTCTAATATTTAATAAAACAAATGATGCGACAGTCTCTATTTAGACTCTAATAAGTGTCTTTGGCAAAATGAATATGTTATAATTTGATGTGAAGACTATGATGTGTCCTCACTTTGCAGTATTGTGAAGGTGTACATGTGTTGGATATTTATTCACTTAAAGCTACTTTTGTGAGTTTGGTAAAATTCACAAAATTACAACAAATGTCATTTTATAATCAGTGTCACCCAGCAGCTTGTAAAGGTTTCATGCAAGATTACAGAGAAGTGAGAGACAGTTTTTTGTTGCAGGAATATATCTACTTGTTTCCTACTGAGTAGCTGATCTATGTCATGAAATCAAAATATTGCTGTAAGTCGTTGAGTGTCCAACATGATATATAGGATGTGTTTTTTACAAGTTGTTCTGTTTTTCACATTTCAAGTTGTTCTGTTTCTGTTTTTGTCGAAAGAGTACAAAGTAGTAAAACTCCTAAAAGTGTCCTCTGAGAGTTTGTCTCCTGTGGTCTAAACATCATGTTTTATGCATAAGTTAAATACAACATTTCCTGGGTGAGTTCCAAACAGAGAGGTAGAGTGTGTATGCACTTTGTGTGTATGAGTGTGTTTGCATGCATTTTGCGTGTATGAGCGGAAAAAAAACAACTTTTACTTGTGCTTACAATATGTTATTTGTGCAAACAGATGTACAAACTGGAATGCTATGTGACCACGGAAGGCATGTTTCAGGTGAGTCAGAAAAAAAATGTTTTAAAGATGAGCTGCAATCCAGCTGTGTGTGCATGTTGAAATATTAATGCACAGAAAAACACAAGTGACGTATGTGGAAGTCCCCCTCTTATGTGTTAACATGGCCTCTAAGGTAATAAATATGGATGGCACCAAAGGAGGTTTGTAGTTGTACTAAAATGTATAAATGCACAGAATATGTGAACAAACAAACTGAAACATTTTGCCTTGACATCTCTTTCTTTCCCTTTTCAATTGCCTTTCAGTCAGTGAAGCACACTATAATATACATAAACATGTATGCATGTTGAACATCATAGAATAACAAAATTTGCTTAAATTCTTGGCCAATACATTTTATTTTCATTCTGATACAAGTCAGCTTGGACTTCAGTAAGACTCAGGCTATGAACCTGTGATTTAGGTTCAATTCTGGGATTAACAGCCATGGAAATTTAGTCGTGAGTATTGGTTCCTTGCAGCAAGAAGATCCTAGAATTGAATCTGTTTGAATCTAGTTTTTGTGTCTTGTCTTGTGCATGTGAGGGTTTTATCCTGTAGTGGAAAGACCTACTTATCAGGTGAACTGTGATTGTTTTTCTGTGTACCGTAATTTCCGGACTATAAACCGCTACTTTTTTCACACACTGTGGCTTAAACAATGATGCAGCTAATTGATGGATTTTTATGAGCTGACGAGCTTCATGCCACCAAAACATTTAGCCTCGTCACATCAGACCAATGAAACTGTTCGAATTAAATGAAATGCACTCATGCTATTTTCTTCAAATCAGTCATTTTGGGCTTCATGCACACACCCTCATCATGGAAAAAACACAAAGAAATGTCTATGATGCAGCTTTCAAGTTAAAGGTGATCGATCTGGCTGTCGTTCGATTCCAGCACTGAAGAAGATAAATTTAGTAGGTTTAGTGCACAGGAGGAAGATGAAGATAGAGATCAATGACTTTTCCAGGTAGGCTACTGTACCAGTATTTTTTTTATTTTTAACGAGGTGTGTTCCAAGCACTGTTCATAAAAAAGCATTTATGTATGTAATTAAAAGTTTTAAAAAATCTTTCTGTGCAAATATCTCATGTTACAACGTGGACACCTGCAGCTTATAGAAAAATACAGCCTATATATATATGTTTTTTCTTTTTAAAGTTAGTGGGTGAGGCTTATATTCAGGTGCGCTCAATAGTCTGAAAATTATGGTATATGAGTTAGCGCTGTGAAAGCCTGGAAACCCATCCAGGACCCCTGGGACAAGGCTACAGAAAATGGATGGATGGAGCAAGGAGACGCTCCCTGATGTGGCAGCACTTGTAATACATAACAACATGCCAAATAACCCCTCTCATCTCGATCCCATCTCAGATAATCTCCCAAACCCCAACCTAGATCCAAAATGTATGAAACTAGAGTGTACACTGTGTGAAAATACTGCCTTAGGGAAATGCTGCTACATGTTTTTTGATGCATTTCTCATTTGTACTGTACATCTGCAGCATCACTGTGGGCCAGGGTGAGAATTTTATTTCCTCCAGAGGTACAGGTACAAGTGTTCATAAACATCTATACAAATGTATATAAAGCAGGATGGTGCCGTGCGTTCTGGATTACCGAAATGACCAAAATGATTCCTTCAGCCATGATGCCCATCTCACAGCAGATTCTTTGATGAAAGATGGATGACATGACTCAATGAGGCCCAGGCAGCCATGCACTACTCTGTGATTCTAGGTGCCAACAAAAACAGTATTGCCAAAGGACTCAGCTTTGACCAGAATTTATATCACATTGTAACGCCTGAAGGATAGCTGCATTTATCTATTACTAATTTATTACTGCAAAACAGCAAACATATTGTAGGTTTGAAACCCATGTGAACAGACAGTTGGTATCACGTCAGTGCTGAACACTAAACATCAAGGCTCAGTGAATCAAGTGTGATGCGTGATCTGCAAAGAAAGTAAATTATCACGGCAGATACCCACATGGTTAAATGACACGTTTAACCATGTGGGTATATGTTGGAAGCAGATGGCAATGACATCACCACCGCCACTGGGAGCAGGTGTGGGTAACCAACAGCAACAATAGCAGAAAGCACCCTTCAGTATACAGCCTTTTGTTAACAGCATAATTAGTGTACAGTATAATAAAGATGAACATGATGAGGTTTAAAAAAGGAATCCTGCCCACTGCTGCTACTGCTGAAAGCCAGGGTGATGAGCGTGAATCAAAACAGTAAAGTAAAGGGCTGGAAAACCAAAACACTGAACTGAAAGAGGCTAAAAGGCCATAAAAGAGCTGAGAGGAACTATGGGAGTCAGATGATAATTATCTGCAAAGTCATCATTATGTGCAACCCTTTTTCAATGCAAGCTTTAGATACAGTTTCCAATGTTTTGCTGATATGGCCACTGTGTGAGCATTCATACATTCTCATGTCACCTTCCTTTTCCTCATTCCATATCTACCTTCCTTACATTTGTCATGACTCTTTGCCATCCCATTGAATCTTCATTTCAGGCTCTCTTTTCTCCTCCTATGTCACTTTATATCTCTATCTTCTGTGTTCTGTCTTCCATTTCCTTGTCTGTCTCTATCACACTATCTTAGTCTTGGCCTCTTTCACACAGAAGGAAACAACTAAATCAATGTCCAGACCTTTGTCTCTCTCTGGTTTCTGGTTTCTTCTCTGATTTTAGCCATTCTCTTCAGTTTCACTGCAGATGAGATAGGACCTTAAAAATCAGGCGATATATAAAATATAGTATACATTTTCAGAACCCAAGAAATAAGAGTTTGTATTTAGACCATGATGGAATCAATGAGTAAGTGGAAAACTAAGTATTTGTGTGTTTGTGTCATGCATTGTCCCTCAGGCCATGGCATTTATCAGCACACTGGCCAGTCAGATATGTTATTTGCACCAGTGACATATTCATAGTTTACAGTTACCATCCTGCTTTGTGTTTGTCTCTCAGCTGGGGCAGAAGTAATTAAGTTCAGCTCAGTTCAGTTGGTGTGTTATTGTTGTTATGAGACAGTGCTTCCATATACTGTGAGAGCTGAAGGTGACAGAATGCATTACACCCACTACAGAACAATGGCAATCAATTACGTACAGATTATCTACTCACCGTGTCATTCTTCTTTCTGTACTGGTGCCCTCTTCCCTTTACTAACACCAGTAATTACATTTCCCAGCCAGAGTCTTAACATCTAACTTTCTGAGTTGCAGTGGATTAAAAATGGTTTGCTTTTATTTTGCTTAGGTAATGGTATATTATTATTATTATTATTATTATTATTATTATAATACTGAAGTGGAATGTAAACAAATACTAATTTGATCTAAGTGGAGTGAAATGAGGCAAAGATGCATGCACTTCAACAGAGGCAAAATACAAGAGAAAGAGATCCATACAGTTGGGGCTGTGCATGGCGAATTTGCACAAAAATCAATTCAAAGTTAGTCTGTCGTCTTTTTCCCGTACAAAATCTTGAATTGCATATAGGAAATATCAAAACTGAGCCATAAAATTTAGAAAACAAATGCATGCTACTGATGAGATAACCAGTGAAAGATCAAACAAAGTCAAAAAACATTAGTATTGTTTGTAAAAGCTGTAAAGCTTGTAAGGGCCAGTATGGAATATATTATTTCTGTTTGGGATATGTACTTTGTATTGAACTCTGTCTCGACCTCTGAGTGAGTTTGTTTTAAATAAATAAATAAATAAAGCCTCTTTCAAGGCCTTTTTTTCTCTCTCGAGTCTTTTACCAAGCAATACAGTATGTAATAATTGATATTTCAAAATTGTAAGGCTGAGAAATATATACAAAAACATTGTTTAGACTTGGCTTGTTAATGACCTAAGAATCCAACCGCAGCTTTTTCATCTGTGGTGCTATGTATAGTTCAGTAGGTCCCAGCATGGCAACAGACAGTAAGCTCTGGTACTACTGTTCAATATATTAATAAGTGAAATTAAAAAGGAGAGTGAACAGATGAGAGGAATTAAAATACAGAGAAAGCAAAACACAGTGAGTAACAGAGAAATGGATTCCCAGAGGGTGAAAAGAAACAAAGAGTGACATAAACACACAATGACAGATGGGACACATTTGTCTATCTCACCTATTTTATATGTGCCACCAAGCAAAAATCCACACAAGACATGCACTAAGTGCCTGAGATGAGACATCCATCTATCTGTCCCGCTCTGAATCTGGTGAGATATCGGCATCTCTCCATTTAACTTCAGCCATGGTCGAGGTCGAGATAGCATCTGCCCTTTCTGGAGAGTCGCACAAATCCATAGAGCGCTGTGACAATTATCGACAATCAATGTCTATTTACCTGCCATTCACTGTGACTGAAAACTGCTGTCTGAATAAAGTCGATGTCTATCTCAGTTTTTTGAATTAAAAGGGCAGGGATGTTCTTTTTCCCACACCAAGGGTAAATGGAAAATATACATCGAATAATCATTAAATTGACTTGCAGAGTTGCAATTGGATGACACCTGTGATGTGAGGTCACTTGATCTATGCAGTCTCATTCAGGATCATTTTGTAACATATTTTATATCATCTGCTCAACCTGTCATGTAACATTCTGCTGTCACTTGCTATTTTCACAACACCTTTAGAGGGAACCATCGAAAGTAAAACAAGAAAAAGAAAGAAAATAGACATAGCCTCCAGCGAGGAAGTGCCTTAAACCTGTATTCTACTGAATGACCATCAGAGGCTGATGCCAATGCTTGGTTTTTATAGAAGTCAATGAGAAAATGATCCTAATTCTCACTGGATTTATGATGTCAGTAAACATTTCCATACTGGGTTTATGTCTCTATCACAAGTTTCAGCTCTTCTTCAATAAAACATGATGTTAATTTTGTAAAATATGGCAGTACAGTCGTAAAGGTTGTACTGTGACCCGTCAATCATTTGATCACCTAGTTCATATCGTGTTCAGCAGTCAGATCCACCCCTCCCGCCACTCCACCTCCATACTTGTCATCCAAATATGGTATTGTCTGATGGATGGCTGGGGCTAAATCACAAAACTGGAGGCTTCAGAACGGCAGTTCACGAAACAGTGGGTGATGTCATGGTGGGTTGCCACTCGGTCAGAACCCCAAAGGAGGAATGTAATCTAGTCCCAAATCAATTTGATCAAGCTTGCACTGCAAGTGACTCTCACCAGCACACTGGCTTCCTTGTAGCTGTCTTTCTCAAGTTGCTGTGGTCTGTGCTGTTCCAGCTCCCATTGTCCCATTGTAGATTGCATATTCCTCAAACTGCTGAGTTTGAAATAATTAAGCGTGTCACTTTGACAATCCTGTTCAAGTTATATTTTATTCAGTCCTGGTTTATTTGGCAACAGTAAAAGTTTGTTGATATATCCTTCCATGTTAAATAGAACTTACACTTTTTTTGTACAGAGTGGAGAATTGTTTTAGTTGAACAGCTGCCCCCTTGAACATCAAATCTGGAACAGATTAGGATTCACCTGCTGGGCTGGCCCTTTTACCAAACTGACCTGTGGCCCCCTTTTGACCCCTTTGGTTCCAACCCTGAACTGAACTGTTACTCACTGTTTTTCTGTTCTTCAGGCTCTGATTTTAGCACATTCAACTTGAATTAAAATAGTAGGTGCCAAGTCTCAGCTTTAATTTTGAGTAGGTTAACATCATTACAGAAAAAAAACATGTGGGAGATTCTGTCCTTTTAACACGTAGTGCCCAAAGTGAGTCAGCAATGACATTAATGAATGTCAGTTTGCTACTTTTACACAAATATACAACTGATGCTGCTCCTACAGTACACCTGTAGTGTAAAGAGATGCATTCTAATCCTTATCTAATCCTTCAATCAGCTGAGATAGTTGGGTACAGCCATTACATATCACTGAACAAATCAGCAATTCATCAAAAAAACCCACAAACTCACTGACGTACAGTGATGAGGGCCTGGAGCCCTGAAACAGTTGCACATTATGTCAAGGCGTGTTGTGTACCGACTGGTGAGAGTGGCAGTCACCGGGTCCTCTCATGAGCCTGAGCTTTAATAGGTTTTGCCTTGTGAGAGTCAAGTCAGAAAAAAATTACTCAGGCAAATAGTGATACAGGCATGCAAAGACAACACAAAAACAGACACACAGTTCAGATAACAGTTGCAGATATACTGAGGCCATACATAGAAAGAGATTTTGTAAAGACAGTCCCAGAAAAACTTTTTGCATGCACACAGAGGCACATACTAAACATGCATCAATGCTAACAAATACACACACACACACACACACACACACACACACACACACACACACACACACACACACTTACTCAGGTCTACTCTTTTGTCAAATTTGCTGCTGGCATAAACAGAAACCAGTACACAAAGTCCGGTGAGGAGTAATGCACAGGCATGAAAACAGGACACTGACTGTGTTTGACAGGAAGGAGAAAATGTGTGTGTGTGTGTGTGTGTGTGTGTGCGTGCGTGTGTGTTTGCCCCTGAACCTGCTGTGAGTGCAATTGAGATTCTAAGGTCACAAGTCTTGTAGAAATATTTCACATCAAACCCAAGATACCCCTCTGAGAACACACACAGACGCAAGCACAAACAGACACACACACAGAATTGTAAAAGTCTCAGAAATAGTTGAAGCCAGCAGACCTCCACAAATACGACACAGAAGTGAGGAGGAGAGGAAGATGAATTGAGAGGAAATGGTAGCAGAGTAGTAGAAAAGCAGAGTGGAATGGAGAGGGGAGAAATAGAAATGGAAGAAAAGAACTGAAAAAGAGAAGATGGTTGACAATGAGGAGGAAGCGAGTGAAGAAAATGACTGAGAGGGGCAGGCTGCAGTGACTCAATAAATGTGAGTGTAATCTACTCCCCATGAGCTACAGTGAGCATCTCACAGCACTGTGCACAGTGTGAGGATCATTCTGACCCACAGGAATTCTTTTTTAATATGACAAACAGGAGGCAGGTAGCAGCTGTGGATCAATGAAGATCAAGATTTTATCTGTTGTCTCACCATCCATTAGATAGCATAATATCTGCTGTAAAAATGAACATCTATACAAAGCTCATGATCCTTAGAAGATAAAAGCATTTCGTGAATTAGGACTAATGATGAAAATCAAAGGTGAGAGAGCAAAGGAGTGATCAGTGATCAAGCAAAATGCATGATGCATCGTGGTTGATGTTTTAATTTATTTCCTCACAAGGAAATTCTCAGGCACACTATAAACAAATTATTGTGAATGGACAGTATCTGAGGCCAGACTGCGATGTTTGGGCCAGTGGTGGAGGTTAGTTCAGCACATGGAGGGGGAGTGGAAAAAATGGGGTCAACACACTCACACACACACACACACACACACACACACACACACACACACACACACACAGAGAGAAGTTTCCACTAATGATGATGAGAAAAAAAGACAGAGAAACCAAAAAAAAGAACACGTACACACTGTGCTGTCATGCTCACCCTGAATATCAAGTACACAGAGAGGATTGGTAAAAAGACTTACAGGGCTGGCAAAAGCTTTGTGAATCTTTTGATAGTCCACTGACCAACTGGAATTTGTCTGTATGCCCTAAGGCCAGTCCGAGCATTTTGGTGGCATGCATGTGTAGTACACTGGCAGTCAGAGTGACTATCACAAGGTAACGCAAATCTCTCTAACTTTGTGTTAAAATACCTTTCTCTCTCCACATGAGCCACATGACTTGTGATTTCAAAATAAAAGCACTCTGTGGAGTCATGTTAAAGCGGAGACACTGATTAACAGTGATAGAGGAAGAAACTTAGAAAAATGGATCCCATTTGAAATTTAATGAAATAAAGGTCAGCCAACTTTGGTATGCCAGCCAACTATTGGTTATTTGTATCTCTCCTAAATAAATCATATTCATTCAACTTTGTTTCACTCCATTTTTTCCCCCTGGTCATCCACATGCCCCCTGTTGTGGCTCTTTGCCCCCAGCAGACTTAATGACACCCAGGTGAACTTGAAGAACAAAGTCAACATGGTCAAATTAAGATAAATGGCATCAAAGTGAGAGAATCTTTAGCATCAAGTACACAACAGAAAGTGCTGTGCTGAATTCATATTAGATCTGATTACAATACCTGTGGATAAATATTTTGACAGTGCAATGACTCTTGTCAGTAATCCAAAGCAGCATATCCCATGCCTTGCAGAAAAGTGGTTGATATAGTCCAAAAATTTTCAGTCATGACTGAAGAGGATTCAAATCAAAGACGTTGTAGCATTTACCTTGATTCACCCACTCAGTGTTTTCTTTGTCAGATATTAGAAGGTGGGCCTGTGACGGATTAGAGCAAATTAAAGCTTTGGCACTGCAGTCTTAATAGATTAGCACAGAAAGTTTGACTTTGCTGTGTTCTCTGCATCGCCCGGGGGTAGATTGTGGTTGACAGCAGCATGCTGCAGAACTGATTGCAGTGGCTTCTCTATGGTTCCAAGAGGCTGATTGACACATGATGCTACCGAAATGCAAATCTCAGAAAAAAAATGGTGATTTGTTTTTTTCATTCAACTAAAAAGGTAGAGCACACTCATGATGCCTCAGGCACAAGAAGACCTTTAAAAACTGTAAAGCATTTGCAAGCAGTTTCATTTAAGTGTTGAAATTGAGAAAAAACTACTTTTTCTTTTATAATTCTACTAAATTGTGGTACAGCCATTGTCAGAGAAGCAGCCTGGGCTTTGTCCAAATTTAACATGTCATTTACAAACATAATCATGCTGGCTATTTATGAATGACAGTTTCAGAAGAGTAGAGAAAATGAAATCCTCTATTGAAATTGGCTTTCAGGGATTTGCAGCATGTAGCATTGCACATCACTTTAACATTTCATTTGACATGGATACAGTTGGTGAAAATCCTAAGCATGGCTTGGGATCTGAATGAGCCACTCACAGACTTCAGTGTAATTGATGGGTCCTCACATGACAGCAGATTTTTTATCTTCTCCATTTGCTGTGGGTCCAGGGATAGGGAAATCCCTCAGAGCGGTGCCCTCTTGACCTCAAGTTCAAAATGCAATATTCTCTTCTGCGCACTCTACTGCTGCTCGCTCGCTCATGCTCACTCTCCCTGAAATGATCTATTGTTCTTGGCCTAAGATAGCAGACATTCAGGCAGTCACCATGGCCCATTGACCTTACCCCAAAGCCACCAATATCTGCATCCAAGGCTGATATACACACATGCTGGTGAAGCAAGGCAAATGCACACACATGGACACGCACACACACACTCACACACACACACGCACATAATCAGCTTGTGATGACTGAAAAAAATCACTACAGATTTGTAAATGTATTGTAACTGTTGATAAAATCTGAAAAGGAGATAAGCATAGAATTAAAGTCCTTACAGAACCTCATTGATATGAGCTAGAGTTTGAGAGACACCAACAGCTGAAAGTATCAACAATTTAATTAATCCAAAAATGGTCACATTATGGTCAGTCAATTTTTTGGTGGGAAGGGTTTTTCTCGTTGAGGGAGCTCTCAAAGAATCCATCTTGCAACAAAGATTCTGTTTGGAGATTTAGATAATACACACTTATATGAACATTTGATCTGGCATGATTAGATTGTTACCAGTCGGCTGGTAGCCACACAGTTTTACTGAGCCAGTGATGAAAAAGCAAGAATGAAGCAGATCTCAACCAGCCAATGCAAAGCTGACTTAAGTACTTGGCCTCAACTAAAATGACAGTATGCTTCATTTAATCAGAGCTGACTTTGTCACTGTCAGAGTTGATACTGACGCCAAATGTCTGCAGTGGTTTAAAAAAAGGCTATGTCAGTACGACAGTTGGTTGGTCCACTTTGCTCTCAGCAACTATTAGATGTAGTCCTGCTGCCATGAAGTTTTGTAAAGACATTCATGGTCTCCAGAGGAAGATTGCCACTGACTTTGTTGATCCTCTTACCTTTCTTTACGTGCCACCTTGACACTGTACTGTTTGATTTTAAATGAAATATCTCTGCAACTAACAAATGGATTTCCATGGAATTTTATATTTTTCATCATAATTTTCCAATGTGCTGGGAAATAGCTCAACATCTGCTTTGACTGGATTTGGTACAGAAAATATCAGCGTGCTAAACACACTAAAATTAGGTTGCGATGGTGAACAATACTTGAAAAGAGTGCCTCAGTAGTGTTGGAGCTGTGCTAATTAGTGTATTTAGCCAACCAGGGTCCACATTCAAAATAGAGCACATCCATACAGTCTATATGAGCATGGGTCTTCAGAAGTAAACCACTCTTCTTTTTGTCTGTGTTTCTGCCAGACTTGAAGCCATAGTGACCTTATCGTCAGTGTATGGGACACACCAAACACTGAAAGCAACGTTATGGTCACAATCACACACACTGGTCAAAATCCTACACTTACAGCATACATCCCCCTGCTCTATTTCTTTCTTTCTGTCACTCAGTGAGCCTCCAGCTGCAGGATTTTTCTTCCATCACGCCATGAGCTCTTCTTTTATTCCATCTCTGGCCCTCTCTCACTCTGACTTGTACTCTCTCTCCACAGTAGTGGGTAATTAAAGCGGTCAGGGCCATTCTGTTACCCGGGGGGTGGGAGACTTATTCAAAGGCTGCCGAGATCAAAATGAAAACCAATTAGCGCGAGGGTTCTGTCCTTTTATAATGCAGGCAGAGCCAGCCAGCTTATTGGTTGGCCTCAGTCTTTCTCTTTCAGTACAGAGATGCACTGGCAGGCTCAGGTTGGAATGAGGTTAAAGCAGAAAAGATGGAAATGCACATGGGAATAGAGGAGCTGTCTGTATCAGGTGTCAATGAAGAAGTGCTTGTTGGGCCAAATGCATACAGAAAGGACACACATAAAATGGTAATCTGGAAGTGGTTTCATTCTTAATTCACAGTGACATCATAGGGTATGTAACCTTGACCTACTCCATAAAAAGTTAGAAAGGATGGAGAAAAGGGAAGGCTAATACTTTAAAACAGTTTAAACATTCAGTATTTAAATGGCCAAAGACTTGTATGCCTATCTGTGCTGATTATGATGAAATTATCAGTATGTTATACTCACACTTTTTGGCTCATTTAATTTTTATTTATACTATAAATAAAATTGCCATGATAAGATAAATACGGGATGTTTGGATTTTAAAAAATACAGATTTTAACGAGTCCTCAGCCACTGGTGCTCTGAGTGAAATGCAGGATGCCAACAGGCTCACAGTGATAATGTTAACATGTTTACTAGGTATGTTCAACAGAGTGGAGTATGCTGTGAGTATGGCGACAGTCTGAGATCAGCACGAGATCTAACATGGTGGCCCACAGCTACAGTAGGTGAATAACATGAATACAACATTTTTCGCCATCTTACCCCCCTAACGAAGGCTGGAGGATCTGGAGTTTTACATTGACGAGTGCTAAGAGTGGATGGTCATAGGGAAACCCACCAAGACCCAGATGCAGTCCACAAAGGGAAGCCGTCCAGAGGACTTACCTGGGGACGCTTCTTCATCCAGAGAAGTCCCAAGCGACATCCTCCTCTCCACTGACTAACTGCTAACTGGCCTCGACACCCAACATAACTTGGTGGAGGTTTTCAGTAACAAGTGGTTTTGCTGACAGAGGAGAATTCAGGTTTTGAAAGAGTCAGTGAAGTTCCTCACTGAGGGAATGACCCAGCTCTCAAAAGAAAATAAAACCATGAAAGAGACTATTCTTGATCTTCGAGCGTGCAGCATGAGGGACAACCTGGTTTTCTCTGGGATTCCCCAGCAGCCGAAAGAAGGCTCTCCACCGATGTTATCCACAACATCACCTTCCATCAGGTGCACTGCCTAGGAGGGTAGAAGCCCGTCTGTCAGCGTACAAGACCCATTGTTGCCAAATTTGAACACTACAAACAAAAGGAGCTGGTGAAGAGGTGAGAGAGGTGAGGCCGCGAGGTGAGAGGTGCGTACTTCGGAATCAACGATCAATTCCCAAAGGAGATCCTGGATCAGAGTCCTCTTTCCTCTCAGGAAAAGATATCTTGGTGATGGGGCTCGGGCCGTCATTGCGGTTGACAAACTGTACGTTAACAGCCAACTTTGCCGCAACCGCAACAACACCCCTCAGCTTTACTAACCTTCTTCCCCCTTCATGCTGTAGCATGCAGCCATTGAAAGTGATTAAGACTCATTCAGGGATTCAAACGTACACATCAACCACACACACACACACACACAAACACCGTGTCAAACACTCATACTCACCTACAACACAGACTCACGCACATATTTTCACTCACTCACACGTAACATATACATACACTCACACTCTCTCTCACACACAAACACACACACACACACACACACACACTACATTTACACATAGGCTACACATAACTAGTTAACATAGATATGGCCACACTTAAGATTGTCACTTGGAATGTTTGTAGCTGACCAGTTTAGCTTCTATTCAAAGTCAACATCAATTCAGAGAGAGATGGCTTAAATCTTTAAATCTTTCTGTTTTGGGTGTTTTTTGGTTTTTTTTAAAATAGGATGCGGTTAGATAGAACTTAACTGAAATTGTAGCTGCAGCGCATCTCTTGTACCTTGTACACCCCCCCTAGGTTCGCCTGATGGTAATAAACCCATTGTCCAGCAAGTCGTCAATTGCTGTCTCCTCTGTCCCTCAGGCTTCATATAGATCAATAGTTTGGAGGTCTGAAGGCCAGGGTAGTGATCGGCCAGTGTGCTCTACCTCACTTAGCTTCTATAGTATGAGAAGCCCAAAGCCAGGATGGATTCTGGCTAAATCCATCAAAATGAGCTTTGGGACTACCTGTTGTTCTCTGTTGAGATCAGTGGTTTGACCTTTCAGGTCATTGTGATGGAGATGGTTGATTTATCTAGTCTTTATCTTCATCTCTTCTCAGCTCTGTCCTTCTGGCAATGTACAGATCAATCTAATACATAATAGATGGCAATATTAGTGGGGCATGTGTGACTTGACTACACCAGTTTGACAATCCACCTCATGAGTAGAATCTTACTAGAGCTATTTCGGTATCTCCTACTCTTATTAGTTGACCACAGTACTGATTGTACTGATTAAGCATGTAGCTTTTTCATGAAAGGTTTTTGATCGGGGTTCCAAATACTTGGTACCGATTATTATACTCAAAATTTGGATGTTTATTAGTCCACTAATTAGGTCTAGAGTCTAGTGCCTAGAAGAGAAGATACATAGATGTCTGTCTATTTTGCCACAAGATGGATTTGTGCTGTAAATATAAAACAGTATAAAATTCAACTTGCTTTCTGTCTGAACACACAGCGCTGCTAAACATTAGCATTTTCACACTGCCACTGTAAAGGTGGTGCCATATGCGATTAGAATTTAGTTCAAGTCACTGCTGTGCCTAAGTTCGGTATTAGAGATCCCCCTGTGTGGCCTGAGACACTTTTTTCTCTTGTCTCCTAACTGTAAACCTGACATCGGCAATTACTTACAGCACAAATCCATCTAGTGGCAAAATAGATGGACACTTACATCTATGCATCTCGCTTTAACTGTATCACTGTCTTAATGAGCATAAATGCAATCATTTTCATCATCAGTTTACATCTGCTAAAGTACATAAATTAAAATCTTAACTATCACAGCCATGTTTGGAGCATGATAGAGTAAGCAACAGGAACCAGCAGCAAAAACATAGGAAAAAATATCGATATGCCTACAACATTAAAACTCTGTGATGCCATTTAAAATTTTTGCTGTACTAATCATTACATTAAGTCTTTTTAATTCTTTCTTACAAACATGAGAATGAGCTGTGTAATTAAATTAGCAAGCTGTCTTTCACATTTAAAGCCTGCAGCTAATGTTAAAAATGAGCTTCTCGCCAATTTCAAACAAAGTTTAAAATGACCCTCAACTAATTTGGCATCTGTGACAGTGTCATTTACAGTGCCTGTATTAGAGTCATGAGTGGTAAAGCTTCATGAAGTCAGACTTTTCCATGATTTCACGGTCTATTCAGCTCCTTTAAGCTCAGCCACACAGTAGTTAGGTGACGCAGTGAAGAGGTGGAACATGATTGCTCCCCCTGTGAACATTCAACTTTGGCACTGATTAGAACTTTTTTTTTTTTTAGGCATAACCCTATATAACCAAGTTTAAAAACGAGTGTTTACCTTTTATTAAGTTATAAGGCCAGTAATTGATTTAATGAAAAAAAAAGTTCATTACTCATGAATAACTCATTTTGACAAAAATATCAGATAGAACCTAAGGTCATGCTTGAGAAGTCAGTTTAGTTTTATACATATATACAGCCCCTAAATCACTAACCATGAATTTGATCCAGAAAACACACAGTACAATATCTTCAATTATTTTCCCTTGCTTTTCTCTCGATTGAGTTAGGAAAAAAATTACAATACCTTTTCATGGGCATTCTCTAAGAGGACCATTCACTTTTTAACAAGCACCACAACTATGTAACCATCATATTGGGTGTTTATGTGGTGTCAATAGGCTAATAATGCAGGTAACTATTTTGGAATAATGCAGAAATTTATCAAACAACTGCAAACAACTGTACCAACACTGTGAGAAACGAATAGCAGGCACAGTTTAGTAAGATTAAGTAAGTGAGATTAAGAATGGTAACTGCTTAGCCTCATCATCTTGGTTTAAGAGGTGTATTCATAAAAATCCATTACTTCACCACAAAAGAATGCCTATGCACATGGTCTATGATGTATTATTTCCCCTTTTGTCCCTCGGGCTTCCAACAAATTACCTGTTTGGAGGCTAAGCTAATGATGGACTAGTCCTCTCAATCCTGATCAGTTTCACTGGAATGACCTATGAAAAACTTCAAAAGGAGGACTGCCAAAGTTTCAGTCAAATGAACAATAGAAATGCCCACTCTATTCATTCTAATTATTTGCTTTGATTCTAAAATTCATTTGCGTTTGACACAGCATTCATTCACTGTTACCTCTGCAATGGCATAGATGCGACAACCTGCTCAAGCACAAAAACTGATTGCATTAGAAGTGAAGAAGCTGAATGAATGTAAAGGAAAATTGAGCCGGACCATGGTTATTACAGAGATTGAGTCATCAGTCTCCTTGTGTCTTTTCTGTCTCTGGCATCACGCAAATCAATCTCCAGCTGAAGTGGTCAGTGGTCAGTATTGTTTTCAGCGGTAAAGGGGATTGGTAAATGGGACCAATGGGTCTTGATGTGGAAGATGGGGTATTCGTTCATTCAGTGGTCATCTTGTGAATTACTTTCCTTTTTCGCTCGATCCCGACTCTGGCAGACTGATGCAGTGAAGGCAACACAGGCTGATGACCCATCCGCATGTGAATGAGGATGAACAAAGGGGTTGTGGACCAATTCTTTGGTTTCAGGGTTGAGCAAATTATTGTGGCTAAAGTTGTTTTGGATGATGCCCCTGTGCTCTTTTTGCTTGAGTGCCCTTCCAAACCAAAGGGATATATAATCATTACCATTATCTTTTACCTAATTATAAATTATTATTTGAGAAGGTCGGCCAAGCTGTGCTTAAATGAGCAATGAGATTTTTGTTTTCAGCCTTGGCATTTATCTCTTTTAGGGAGTGAGTTGAGGAGGTCCAAACATATACTTTTCTGTTTTTCTTTGTGCATGATTAAACACGATGTACTAAAATATGTTCTTTCATACCCTCATATAGGTGATTAAATAAGCAGCTCTTGGTTGGTTAGCACATTTGCCTGAAACTGAGGTCACATTACATGATGATTTAGTGCTTAACAGGTTTCCAGTAATTATTTAATTAGAACTCACTCATAGGCATGTATGGAAATGCAGAGCAAGCCCAGTTGATTTTGATGTTGTATCAAGGTGGCGAAAGGAAATGATCTCAGTGGCCTTGAAAGACGGTTTATTGTTGAGGCATGAATAGCAGGAGCTTCAGTCATAAAGACTGCTCAGCTGATTAGAGTCTCAGCAGGGACAGTGAGTAAAGTGACATCTGCTTTTAGACCTATGGCAAAGACATCAGTAACGGTGGTCAACGGAGGAAGTTTGATGACTGTGATGCACGTGCATAAATGCGATATGTAAGGAGAAGAGCAACTCCTCCTCAGGTGACAGAGAATGTCACTGTAGGATGTGATCAGACTGTATCAGCAAGAACGGACGGTAAACAACTGCATAGAGCGGGACATAATAGTAGGGCTGCAGTGCATAAACCCCTCATTAAAGAGATGAATGTACAGTTGAGAGTTCAGTGATATCAAAATAAAGGGCTTTTTTCTACAGATAAAGTGATGGTGATAACCACTTTACCATCTTCAGTATCATACAGCTCTATGTTCAATCTCACACTGACCTGAATAGAAGATATAGGTTTTTTGTTTGTTTTGAAAATAACACAAGAAAAGGTGGTGGTTATACTCTATTTGAGAACTATACATTGAATATATATATCAGGGAAACATCTTTTTGAATAGTATCACAGTAACATTTTACGACAAAATGTTTTGCATTATGGGTTGTTTTCTAGCGTTCATGTACCTATGTTAGCAAGATTTCCATTCATATTGTCTTTTTAAGAATTAATTATCCCTAACTGCCAGGAAAAATGATTCTGACCACTTTTATATCTTCGAAAAAAATTCGAAAAAAGTTCTTTTTCCCCCAAAACATTCCAAACATGAGTTGATCTTGGCAAATCTGGCAAAATACACTGCTTTGTGCCACACTATTACTGACCATGAATCTATGTGAGAAGGTTTTACAGGGGGCAGTGGTGCACTCACTCTTTTTTAACTAAGCCACTGCTTAATTCATGTCTGTGTGTGTCAGTGATTAGTTTGCAGAGCTGACTGATATTTATCATTTATTGCTCAGTCAGTGTGAACGCAGGCTGTAGAAAAACAATGAAGGGGCATTACTTAACCCACAAGGCAGTGATTCGTGTGGGACTGTTTTGGGTTTACGGCTTAGTGCCATTTTACAGGAACGAGACAACATAGAATCAGTGGAGTTTGGAACCACAACGGTTAGTCCTTATATGCAGAGACCCCTTCACTTTGTGATTTAGTTCAATTTTTAAATGCTGCTTTAAAGCATTTTACTTCCTGTTTTGTCCCAGGACTCGTAATGACTCACTATCTCATAGTGACAGTCTTGCTGATTGAATTGTAAGTAATATTTACATACAAAGAGACTTCAAAGCAGTACATATGACAGTATTACAATACAATGTGACCCTTACATGGACAGGGCACATGGCAAAATCAGGTGTAAGCACTAGATAAATCAAACAAGCTATTGGAGTGCTGTCCGTGCAAGAAAAAAGTGCCTGTCCACACAAAAATAAATACTGTAAATGTATCAGTGATATTCTTGCAAGCGCGCATGCACACACACACATACAGTGTTGCAGGCAGAGAGAGCAGGAGAATATGCGCTGCTCAGCGGTTGCTGCTGCCTTTGGCCTGCAGACAGGGAGAAGGTTGAAATTCAATCAGTCACACTCTGGCAGGAAACTCAAATGTATGTGCATGTGTGTGTGTGTGTGTGTGTGTGTGAGAGAGAGAGATTGTGTGGCATGCATTTGTGCATCTATGCATAGCCCTGCATGAATGTGTGTACAATTTTTGAGAGGCTGCTTACCTGCAAGTGTTAGTGCCTGTGTTTACACATGTCTGGATAAAAAAGAATGTGTGTGCAGTCATGCGTAGAGGGTAAGTGAAGCTGGAAGTGTGTTTGTTTGTGTGTGTGTTTGTGTGTGTGTGTGTTACGTTATGTGTAGTTGTATAACAGTGTGCTTGGTGTTTCTTTTTTTTGTATGTCTCCACCTTTTGACTTTTTACCTAAACCCCCTCCCCCCTAAAATAAAAAAACAGACCATACAAGAAAGTAAACTGTCGGTCTGCAGAGCGCTGCTCTGTTTCAGAACCATGAACTGCTCTTCACAGAAACATACCAGCTCCACACAGCAGACAGAGCTGTCCATGGTTCTGAAAAAACAGCAAAGCCATTCCTCCATAGATTGTGTACATAAAGCTGCAACAGATGTGGCAACAATACACCAGAGTTAAGAGAGCCCCCCAACACACATATCATATTTAATTATGCTTTTTGATAATCAGCTGTCAAATCCTAGCTGGTAGAGCTTCTCTCAAACAAGTGTTTAACATAGCAATAAGATGGTCATGACCCTTTGTACATTTGTTTAAAAAAAAGTAGTTTCAAGTGTATTTTTTAAATATAAATAATTAAAATATTTACATATCAAAGGACTATTTTATCAAAGTTAAGAAAATATAATTCTCTGCAATGTAAATATCGAACAGTCCTGCTGTGAATTCAAAACATTTGCTGCCTTGAATGCAGGACATAACTTAAAAAAGGTTTGGTATGTCTTGGAAAATGGCTAGCACTCAACTGAAGCATTATTGTTGGTGAACAGACTATATACACTATACTATACTATGTCAAGGTTCAAGGTTCAAGGTTCTTTTATTGTCATATGCACAATAATTACAGGAGTAGTCACTGGCAATGAAATTCGTGGGTCTCCGGCTCCATCGGCATTGCAGTTTAAGGAATGAAGATTAAAGTAAAGGAAAGAGTAAGATGCAGAAATAAAATAAGATGAACACAGTAGTGCAATAAAAGCAAGTAGTGCAAATAAACTAACAGACGCATAAACATAAACATAAATAGTAGACAAACAATGTAAGCAGCAATTTGAATAACGTGAGTGGCAGATTGAATAGAATACGATAAATCAAATGCAATAAATGGCAGTTCAAGTGTTCAACATTCTTATGGCCTGGGGGATGAAACTGTCTCTGAGTCTGGTGGTGTGAGACCGGATGCTGCGGTACCGTCTGCCAGACGGCAGCAGCTGGAACAGTTTGTTGCTGGGGTGGTGGGGGTCTTTAATGATCCGCTTGGCCTTCTTCCTACATCGCTGGGTATAGAGGTCTTCCATGGATGGCAGCTTCGTCCTGGTAATGTGCTGCGCAGTTTTCACCACCCTCTGTAAAGTCTTACAGTTGAGGGCGGAGCAACTGCCGTACCAGGCGGTGATGCAGCCGGTCAGGATACTCTCGACAGTGCATCTGTAAAAGCTGCAGAGCATCCTGTTGTCCATGTTGAGCCTCCGCAGCCTGCGAAGGAAAAAGAGCCGCTGTCGTGCCGTTTTTGTGATGGTGTCGGTGTGTTGGGTCCAGGTCGGATCCTCGCTGATGTGGATACCGAGGAACCTGAAGCTGCTGACTCTCTCCACCGTTGTCCCGTTGATGCTGATGGGGGCGTGTCCTTCACCCTGCCGCTTCCTGTAGTCCACAATCAGCTCCTTGGTTTTGTCGACGTTGAGGTGGAGGTTGTTGTCCTGGCACCAAGATGTCAGGGCTCTGACCTCCTCTCTGTACGCCGTCTCATCGCCGTCGGTGATCAGGCCGATGGCGGTCGTGTCGTCTGCAAACTTCACGATGGTGTTGGAGCTGTGCGTGTGCACGCAACCCTGGGGGGTGCCGGTGTTGAGAGTCAGGGTGGAGGATGTGGTGGTGCCTATTCGCACTACCTGGAGTCTGTCCGTCAGAAAGTTCAGGATCCAGTCACAGAGCGCGGTGTTGAGTCTGAGGCCCCTGAGCTTCATGATGAGCTTGGAGGGCACAGTGGCGTTAAATGTTGAGCTGTAGTCAATGAACAGCATTCTCACATATGTGTTCCTCTGGTCCAGGTGGGAGAGGGCAGTGTGGAGGGTTAGGGTGATGGCATCATCTGTGGCATCACCTGCCCTGTAGGCAAACTACAGGGGGTCCAGTGATTCAGGAAGGGAGGATGTGATGGATGATTTGACTAGCCACTCAAAGCACTTCATGATGATGGGGGTGAGTGCTACTGGGCGGTAGTCATTCAGGCAGGAGGATGTTTGATGTACTATGTATATATGTATATATGTACTATATACTATAACTAATACTTATCATTACGGTAAATCAAGTGATGTAACATAATGCCATGAAGCTAATTTTTAGGATGAATTAAAAGCATGTATTAAAAGCAACACAGCTGATGCAAAGTGCAATTGATACTTAAATAAATGGTTTGTGTGTGAGTTTGTGCAGGGGCAACATGCACGTGTGTGTATGTGTTTGCGTGTGACTGTATGTGTTTGTATGACTGTGATGCCAAGCAGCTGTTTTTTGTCAGTTCGAAGAATCCAATGGCTTTCTTTTTTCCCCTTGGCAGCTCTGGTGAATTCTGTCTCTGTGTGTGAAACTGCATGTGGTTTTCTTTGTGTACAGCATAAGCTTCCATGCATGTTTGTGTATGTGTGTGTGTGTGTGTGGGGGGGGGGTGTCTGTGTGTGTGTGTGTGTGTGTGTGTGTGTGTGTGTGTGTGTGTGTGTATGTTTCAAGGGAGTTCCACCTCAGGCTGTCGGAGTGAGTTTCTGTCTTCCATACAAGCAAATGTTAGCTCTCCCAGCAACAGCCCACTGCTGGACTTGCCTTAAACACACACATATACACATTATACACACTGATGCAACCCTCCACACAAACACATTCACAGGTGTAGAAAGGCTTTGTCTGTCTTTGTATCTTTAATTCCCATTCCTAGTCAGCCTCCACTTCTTTGTTGCCAGTTTGGCACCTGTATCACAGTCATATTTTTCCTCTGTTTCTTTAGTTTGTCAGCCTTTTCTGTTTTCCTCAGATTCTACTGATGCAGTGTTTTAGGCATTTTTCTCCATCACCATGAAAACTAAATTAGCAGGAGGGGTAGATAAAGTGGCCGTAATCAGTTAGCTTACATTTAAAGTAGGCCACTGGGTTTGCTGTATGTGCCTGTGAGTGTATTCATACAGCTGTATGTTCCTGTGTGTCTATGGTCATACACACCATGGTGACATGAGCTACAGCTACACTGGTTCTGTACCTACTCCGATACCGTGTTGTCTGTCCATGATTACACTTTTCTAGCTTGGCCTTGGGAAGACAAATAAATGCCCTGCCCTTTGCTTCAATACACAGTGCTCTTCAAGGCATATTAGCTAAATGGCTAACACCACTATTGTTACAAATTAGCATTAGCTTTTCCATTTATATCTACAGGCACACGCATGCACATCAGCATATGTTACATAAGATGATGTTCATATGAGATATGGCATATTTTCATGCGAAGCTGCACACAAGTTGCATCCATACATTAGCAGGTACATGTACCATCCACACACACACACACACCTTTGCCTTAGTCCATATTGATGACCATGGTGTAATAATATGAGGTGGCATGGTTGACTTGTTTTCGACAATTATCCTCCAGCTCATTATTGGCAGGTAGGGATTGCATTATGGTGTGTGTGTGTGTGTGTGTGTGTATTTGCGTTTGTGTGTAGTTGAAAAGGAGAAGAAGAGAAAGGGAGAGAGAGAGGTGATGCAATTGATTGGCAACATAGAATGGCTCTTACAAATGCAACAGTGAGCATGAGAAGTCCACAGCTCTGCTAGCGGCCCTCACAGGCTGCAGTTTTCATTACAGCCAACAGTATAACAGTGTGGGACAGAACAAACAACATAATGACAATTTATATTTTTAAAGCAAGTCTTGGTAGTGGGATAGTCCCTGTGTCAAACAAACAAAACTGTTTCACCATAAAACATGAATGCATGCAGCAAATTCACTGAAAGATTACTTTTGCATGTACTGTTAAAAATTGTAATGGAGAACATGTACACTATGTAGCATCATGGAAGGCAGGCAAGAAGAAGGACAAAAGAGGAATAACAGGGTAACTAAAGCTACATTATACAAAATAACTTATTCACACATACTGATTGACAAGGTTGTCTTTTGTCTCTTGTGAGCTCGTACATTTCAAGCTTTTTAAGTGTGTAGTTTGCATGAATTGAATTAAATTAGAGAATAGGAAAGGAGGAGCACAAAAGATAATATCAGTGTGAGAAAAGGAACAAAATGAGATAAGAAATTAAAAAGATTTCCTCAAGGGCTTGTTCCATTTGGATTTTTTTTTTCCTTTTACTCACAATGCTCACTGTGCCTCAGTCCAATCCTTATTATAGCAATTAGACTTTTGTGTCCATCAATAGTTTGTGGCATGGAGAGGCAGGAAAGAGTGTGTCTCCCTGCGTCTCAATGACAGACTGTCTTTGTTCGCCTCTGGAAGATGATTCTGGCTTTTCAGCATGTAATCAATACAAAAGTGCTTGACTCAAAGTCTCCCCTGTTCTTTTTTCCTGCTCAGTGGTAAAGATTATGAAGGAACTCCTGATGAGTGATTTCCAATACTGCAGACATGCTTACATACTAACATGCAAATCCACAATGCATACAAACATGGATGGAAAACTGTGGAGGAAAGTGTCTCATAATCCTTTGCACAGGCAGCTGCCACAGAATTTGTCATGTCTGCCTAATGTAAAAGCACATGCATAGATATAATAATCATTATTATTATTATTATTATATCATTATCATTATTAACAGTTGGTTAAGGTGCTCTCAACAACACAGCTGTAGAAGATGCTGAGGATCGTGGGCAACATGCTGAACTTCCTCAGCGTTCTCAGGAAATACAGCCGTTGTTGGGCCTTATTAACCAGCTGTGAGGTGTTCGGTATCCAGGTGAGGTCCTCACTGATGTGGACAATGAGGTATTTAAAGCTGCTCACCCTCTCCACTTCAATCTCCTGGATAAACAGTGGTTGATGAGGTCTCCTCTCCTTCCTCCTGTCCACTATCATCTCCTTTATTGTGTTTGTGTTGAGGGTGAGGTTGTCCTCACACCATGCCACTAGGCCGACCACCTCCCTGATGTAGGTCATTTTGTCACCCCCAGTGATGCGACTGATCACTGCTGTGCCATTCACAGGCTTTAGGATGATGATGTCCTTGTGGGAGGTGACACAGTCATGTGTGAACAGGGTGTAGAGGATTGGGCTGAGAACACATCCCTGAGGGGTGCCAGTGTTTGTGATGATGCTGGCTGAAGTCCTATTACCAATCCTGACAGACTGGGGCCTGCCAGTCAGAAAGTCTAGAGCCAGTCACAGAGGGTGGGGTGCAGGCCAAGTGAGTGAGTTTGTGGGGGATGACTGTGTCGAATGCCGAGCTGTAGTCCACAAAGAGCATCATGATGTGGGAGTCTTTGTTTTCCAGGAGTTTTGAGGACTGTGTATGCTCCTACTAAACTGTACGTGAGAACACAAAAGTCTGAATGAAATGGACCAGGCATTTAACAGACTCCTCCCTGCCAGCTTCCCAGTACAAATTCTGTGTCATGTACAACTTAACCTATGTGGCACTGTGCAAGTGTTAACGAAGGTCCAATCCTGCCTCCTGATGCCATTGCTCACCTAAGTCCATTGTAACATTTCCAGAGGGTGTGAACATGATATTGGACTATCTCTGGATGTGTTCTGTACATGAACCGGCAACCTGTAATTAGAAAATGTCTCAAGACACCTGTCAATCACAGGGCTTGAATTTGGATAAAATAAAAAAGGTGGTAATCCAGCACCATAGCAAAGGACATTAATCTTGCTCTGCAACCTACGACTTTTAAAGTCTGGAATAGACCTGGATCAAACATGAGAGGAATCACCTCCAAATGAGAGAAGTTCTGAGAAACCTGCAAGCACATTCAGTTTAAAACATCCTTTAGTGGTATATGGAACATTCAAAAACAATCTTTTGCAAAGGATCAGCCTGCAAAATATGTGCACATCAGTTATTAACAAAAGAAGCCCTAATATGAAATACTAATAGTAGTTGTACTATTTACATAGTGAGCATTTTGAAGTCATATGCAGAAATCTAGCAGTTTTGACACAGAAGTAGACCACACATTGTACACAGCTTTCTAATAAGGTGCAACAGGCAGTTTGACTGTTGCACCTTATTAGAAATGGAAATGAGCCAATTTTGCCTGCCACTTACAAGACATATATAACATAAATGGCACATTAGAGAGTTGTGGTACTGTGTAGTCACAGTACATATACAGTACTAGTTGAACAATGATACAGTATGCCAGTGATCATTGGCCCAGTTTATGTTAAATGTGACTTTATTTTGGCCTCTGCCTTATATGACATGACACAGTTTATTCTCTGGAGAAAAAAAACCCTCTGGAAACAGCAATTATTTTATCTTTCCTTGCAATGCTTTGCAAATTAACGACACTTCGAAAAAAACAGTTGGGCAAGCTTCCACTGCGTTAGCATTCCTGCTGTACCACTGACATTTTAAATGAATGAGATATCTGTATTTTCTCACAGAGCTGAAGTCAGTGTGAATGCCACTTCAATGATTTAAATATTGTATTTTAATGTTAAACTTTGCATCAGGTCGAGAATTGAGAATCAACTTAACATCATCGAACCTTTTCATATCCAGTCCCAACTGCTGCCCTTTATGCATAAGGAAAAGTCATGGATCTGTGACTTTGAAACCCTAACTCCTATTCTGCAGATTTTCAGGGTATTTCATAATGCGGGCAGAATATTGACTCCATCACATTATTCATGAGCCTCGAAGCAAAGCACATAAAATCCTAGATAGAAAAGCCTTTATAGTATGCAGAAATTTTAAGTGGTGATTCATTTTGTTTCGAGGGCAAATTTTCCTTTTGCCCCGCCTCTCAATGCCACTCTCTCTTGCTCTCATTACCCCCACCCCTGATGCTTCCTATCTGCATGAGAATTGCATATCAGTGGCTCACAGAGGCAGCGTAGTAGCTTCCTATGAGGCTAACATCATATTTGGATAGCCTGCAGAAAGTAATTTCTATGTGAGACTAGCATATATTTACAGTGAGACAGATTGAAGAGAGGGAGAAAGCATGTGACAGAAAAAGAGGGGGCATTTGTTGGAAAATGAAAGACAAAACGAAGTCTAAAAACAAGGCAGCAGTGACTGCAAATATGCCACCTTGTTTTCACTTGCAGGCAGGTGTAGTGCTCCTCGCAGGCCAATCAGAGGGGGGAGAGGAGTTATTTGTCTAAGGAGCAGGTTATTTGTTTTTAACAAACAAAAGTTCAATGCATCCCTCAGCATGACAGAGTGGTTATGATAAGTTAAAAGAAAACAAGTATTATGTTGATCTAATGGCAGCATCAGAATAAAGATGATACAACATTTTCCCTCAATCTGAATTATTTCTTGATTCAGTCCTAGATTTGCCAGACAATAGTAAACATAAACCTGTGTAAAAATGTGCCTGAGTGCAGGAGATCTTTTTCTTATTTCCAGTACTTCAGCATTCAGTGTCAAAGATCCACAGAAAACCCTTTTATCTTACTTTTGACTTTTAGTCCCTGTGGAGAGAGCAGTCACTCCCATGATATTGACTTTGGCCTCCTGAGGCCAAAAGATGCATATGCACAGAAACCATGCATGTGTCATTTTTCACACATGAAATGTGATTTAAAAAGTGTGCAGGGGCAATGGATGCACCTCACGCATACTTAAGAGCAGGTGCACACACACATTTGTGAAGACTGGTGATACAATGAGGAAAAAAATGGAATATACGATGGAGTAAAACATTTCCCAGTCTACAGAAAAAAGAACATTTTTAACATAATTCACGTGAAAGTCTTCTGACATTATTGTTATTCACATTTGAACTAAGGCTGGGTGATATCGCCACTTGATGTACCGCAGCTCACTCTCTGTACGATATCACGATTGACTTTATCTCAAAAACATTCAGTGCAAAGTCTTTTTTTAAAGTTTCCGGAATGAGGTTAGGCTTTTAATTTTTTATATATATCTGACAAAATGATATGGAGGTTGTTATGAGGCCAATAAAGGGTATGCTTTCTACATTTATGACAATATTAATATGTTTTAGTATTGGTTTCAGTAATGCTGGCATCTACCAGACTTCAGTTTTTACAGTAAGGGGTAATGAGATAAATCAAAGAGACTGGAGAATGTGAGTAAAATGATTGAAAGAACAGGCAATAACAGAATGAAGACACAGAGTGGAGGCGTGACCGATAAAAGGAAAAGAGGGAAAGACAGAGAGTGGAGATGAATAAATCCACTTCAGCTGGGATCTGACAACACTCTAAACCCTAATACCATTTTAAGGTAATCACACAGGAGGAGGAGGTGACGGATGGAAGCAGAACACAAGAAGAGAACAGGAGGAGGAGAGTTTGAAGGCTTCTTTTTGTGTGTGTGTGAGACAAAAAATGCAAAGCTGACGAAGTGAGAACAAAAGGCCTACAGAAAAGAGATTTCTGCAGTTCAAATGTAGACAGCAAAAAGAAAGCTTTAACACGTCTGTCACGGCCCAGTAAACGGAACCATAACGCGACAGCCAAGAGGAGGAGGAACAATGTTGCTGCAGTATGAACTAATTTATTTACAGGGGGACTCACAGACCAAAATTTAGAGATCACAGTGACAACAATTTACAAAACGGTGTGGTGGAAGTCGGGACAGTGGTTGTGCCGAACAAAAGAAATCAATACAAACAAAGCAGGGCCTCACTACATTCCCTGACTACGAAATAAAAAAACAAAACACTATCTCACTTATCTGAAGAAGAGTTTTCAGTAAAACAGTACAGGGGTGGCACCAACCAATAAACCAAGGGATTTAGACAACCAGTTCTACATGTGTGTAAATGTAAAGGGCGGCCCATGCTCATCTCGTCCTGAACCTCCACCATATACCATCATACACCAGTCAACAAACAGGAAATGAGAGAGAGAGAGAGAGGAGTTTTTCTGTGGGTGCTATATATGGTCTCCTGGTTAGTGATAGGCTGCCCAGCTTCTGAAGGGCCCAGTCAGGAGTCTGGTCAACCTGCTCAGGTGTGAGCCAATCTTCAGAATACCTGGAGAGCAGGAGGAAGGGGAAGACCAAAAAGAAAAACAGAAAAAAAGAGCATCCTACTGCATGGCACGTAACAATGTCTTTTGGCTTAAAAACCTATAAATCCACCGCATTCTGTGAAGGATTTGGTTGTTCTGAACGCTGAAAAAAGACCAAGGAAAAACAGAGCCTAGTAGTGGGGTCAAATTACTATCTGCAACAACACAAGTTAACAATTTATTGTTACACCTGGTTGAAATATATTTTGCACAGTTCTTGTATATTAGTATAATCAATTAATCTTTGAGCAAGGATACTGTTGGATCTGGCAGGAACACGTTTGGTTGTTAATTAGGAATTATAATTATTGAAACAAAATCATAGGTTATTAATTTACAAATGATAAATTAAGTATTGGGATCACTAATATTAATTAATAATAAGGAGCACCACCTGGAAACAATAATAATAATACTGGACTGTAATAATTTGTAAAAATTACACAAGCATTAAAAGTAACAACACACACACACACGACAATGACAACAACACACGTTACAGTCTCTGCCCAGATGTGAACCTCTTACTTGGATCGCTCCCAAGTGATTGGTGCATGTTGATGTTCATTGGTAAACTACAACACAGGTCCTCCAGTGTGGTTCTGATGGGGCCGTCCTCGGTCTGTGAGGGTTGCAGCAGCTGGTTTCCTGTTTGGCAGCGATATAGGGGAGAACTTTCAGAAAGGGAACAAAAAAAAAGAAAACAAACAAGTGCATAGAATACCTCCTTCAGTAACTAGTTTGCATAGAAAGTGAGCTTCCTCTGGTACAGTCACAATTGAAAGGCAATGATTCATATGCGTGGCTGAGATTTATAGAGGCAGTGACATCAAAGCTCTGCTGCTGAGCTTCCCTGCATCTCTGCCAATGAGAAGCCTGAGTTTGGGGCTCCCCTTAATTTCACACTCAGGTGTGAAATGCTGGGCATGCTGGGAGATGGAGTCTGTGGGGGCGGCCTCTGGCGTGTTTTTCTTTGTTTAGGGGACTGAAGACAAAGGCTCAAACTCGAGGTCAGGCTTCAGATGTTACATGCAGGCTGGAGCGGGCCTGCCTTTGTCTGACCACATGTCCAGGCCCAACAGATGCAAAATGAATTTCTGAGATTCTAACAGCTTCTCCCCTGTGGGAACACAGATTCAGAGCATCCACAGGTGCATGCTGGGGTGGCAGTACAGAAGGGATATGAGGGGAGTGGTGCAGCAGCAAGCACATCGGATCAAGTCATGCTGTATAGCACTGACAAGTAAACAAACTGTCCTTGGGTCATGTATTCAATACTGCATGGCTGTATACTTCATTTTATTTTACATGCAGAACCTTGTATGTTGCTAAGACAGGTCAGTGCTGTCCTAATGTGCTGCTCACAGGCCAAAAATCAACAAAACACACCAGATCCAGATTACATTTGCAACTGCGAAGCCTTTCAAGTGATGGAATTTTAAAATATTGGTAATGGAAAGAACACATCCACATTTTCCATAAACCTTAAGCTTCCCCACACTGCCTTGAATTTGAAATGGTCCAACAATCCATGATTTGGGCGCTGCCAGTTTTAACTGCTTTCAACTGTAGAGCTTGTGTACATTTTGGCATACAAGTGATTTATCTATTTATTTATTTATTTTGGCATCATCCCAATATGTTCTGGCTCCCAAACTCTTTCCAACATGTAAATGTTACAAACAACTGACTTTCAGATTGAGAGATGGGTTCTCATTTGGGCAGTCTGACAGGAGGATTCCTCTGTAATGTGTTCCTAATGTGTGAGCATTCAGTGCTCTCTCACCTGATGTGAGACTGTGGGTGGCTTGTACATGTTTGTATGTCTGAGGCTGAATTTTTTAATCTGGCTACTTTTGGCAAAATTAGCCAGAAAATGGGAAGCAGATCCAAGCACAAACACAGCGCAACTTTCACAATGTCAGATGGCAGAAAAGTTTGAAGCAGTGAAAATGACAAGCAAACCCCAGTCCCCCTCATCAAATTGGACATGATTTGATTTCATGCTTCTCATAGAGTGGAAGAAGTCAGAAGGTCAAACATATTTGCAACCAAGAAAAGGCAAATCCAAAGAGACTCTGACACATTCTGTGAAACCCTTTCCACTGCATATGTTCACAGAAAATATGAAATATTTTACCAGAGGCTCTGCATAATAAAGAAACCCTCTTGTTGTGCAAAGTAATCACTTTTCCACCAGCAAGTCTGCCATGCTGTCTTGTTATAACACGCACCATATTGTGGTGCAATATGGTGCACGTAACCTGCTTGTCATTAGTGTGCTTGTAAATGCCATTGTCGGGCTTTGTTGATACATTTCAGTTGAAACCCTCAAGCTACGAGTGGAATGGCAGCACACGACTCCGGAGATAAATTTAAAAAGATAGTGAGCATGAAAAGAACAATGAACAGGTTTGTTTGAGGGACCCTAATCCATGAATGCGCTTTAAAAAGGGAGCAAAGAGTCTGTAAAAACATGATGCTTTGTGCAAGCCAACCTCTGCACAAAACACACAAAGTGGCTGTTGTTTGATACTGTTGTGAATTTAGAGTTTCATCAACAGAAAGCACTTTTTTTTTTCCTCAGCCGGAATCTGCCTTCCAGAATTGAATGAAACCTACGGTCACTCCAGGTTTCATCACCCAGCTGTTGCGGCACTCCCTTGATGATCCAAAGAAGACTTAACTTGCTCAATCTGCAGCATCTACCCAGCAGAGCTTCATTTGTTTTCCATTAAAGCAGCTGCGCTCTGCAGTTCAATACTAACACAGTACGACAACAGTGTCTCACGACTTTGAAGTCAAACTGCAAGTCTCCGCTGACGGGATTAGACAGTTTTTTATTTTATTTTATTTCATTTTTTCTTCTTTTTTGCATTAAAGTAAATGTATTATTTAGACCTTTATTTTATTATGAGATCTGCTGAGCAAGCACAGCCGGACCTCACATATTCCTCCAGTCAATACTCATGGGAGCTGCAGAGTACAGCTACTGGTGGCAATTCAGCACCACAGAAGGGGAGATGCCTTTTTCATTAGCTGCTGAAGAGGCCCTAAAATGCCCCTCTGGTATTAATATTATTATTGTAATACATTGCTCTTCCTGTGTACTCTGCCACTGTCACTGGTTGTGGACTTATTTCACTGCACCTACTTTTTTTTTGCATCCTTAGACTGGAAAAGAAAATGCCAGCAATACGTTGTCAGGAAAATTGGTCTATTTTCATTGTCTACCAAATATGATTGTTCCAAGAGAGCTTGTATGAGCATTGCCTGATATTGCATCTCTTTGTTAACTTTATGAAATTAAAACTTCATGATCAAGTTCTTTGTAGTCTTTCCTTGTTTTCTCATAGAGCTTGTAAATGAGATACTGTAAAATGAGGTACTGCTTGTGGTAATGGGCTATAAAAATATCATATTTCCAGTGTACTACAACTTGGATATCATTTCTCATCTATAACTGCTATTCATTTTTCTTTCTATTTCACATCATCTTTCAGTCATTATAACATTGTACTAAGCCACTGTAAGGTAACATGAGGCTGGAGCATAACACGTCTTAACTCTGAGTGCTGCTCCGCAGCAGCTAATGGACATTGCGTCTTTCACATTTATGACAATTTACACACCTCTGGATCACTTAACCAAACCACTTCATCTGCACAGAGCTTCCTCATTCTCCCCATGAACCAAATCAAAGCTGCTAAATGTATGTAGCTCCTCCATAGCGCTTTCTTTTTACTTTGCACTCGATTATTGTTAAGACGTAATATCATGTTATGAGGATGAAGACTAGGCATTTGAAAATGAAAAAAAAATAAAAGTCAGCTTACAAGACCTCTTAGTGTGTTCCTCATCTCTGGTTAGGCAAGAAACTTCAGGCTACATTAGCTGTTAAACCGTAACTCTCTGGAAATCTCTAACCTATGTGTTGGCAGTCAAGTTGCATTGGAGTTGTACCTTCATACATCCAAATGTAGCTCAACTCGCAAATGAACAGTGCAGAACATGAAACAGTATTTAGCTTAATGTCAACCAGTCACAGCCAATACCTGACTCAAACAATAGGGTCAGTATCACTGCGATACTGATCCCATGGATTTCATTGGTGTGTCCTGAGCTGCAAACAAACTAATGACTAAATTATTTAAACCACTGTATTGGAGAAATCAAGTCCATCTAAAATGTTGTTGATAATCAGTCAGTGGACTATGTGTGCTCAACTATGGCAGGTATAACAGGCCATTTTTGAAGTAGGTTTGTAAATTAGAGCGGATATTTGTAACATCGACTTCTGAAATAACTTGACCTATGCATATTAGTATTATTTTCTGACTATTTATTCCCCAATAGGACTCTGTTCCTGGCCATTCCAATGAATAACTTGAGTGAGTGCAAGGCTAATTTTACAGGAAGGATGTCTAAGAATATGAATATGGTTGTAGTAAAGAAGACAAATTATTCTACCCAAAATATTACAAAACCCTGACAGAAAACTTTTCAAAAATTAACAAACCTCCAATGTGATCATGGCCTGAGGCTGTAGCTGCCCCTATTGACATTTCACATGACCTTTTGAATGTGTGTCACTGGGAGAACATTGCCTGTGGTGATTTATCGGACTTAACTTTATGACTTTACATGATTACCAGTCTCTTTTCAGCTGCGTCACACGCACCCAGGGCAACACCTTGGGAGAAAATGGACAGCGCTCACTAAAATTGTCTTCATCAAAAGTGATAAAGGCTAAATCGCTGCTTCCACGCAGACTGCTGACAGATACGTTTAGGTTTTACAGCTCAAGTCTGATTGTCACTAGGAGTTTCTATTCTTGTCAAAATTAGCCCCTCTTGCCATCACAGTGCAGTAAATGCACCAGAACTTGTCGGCAGGAATACCCCAAAGAGTTTCTCCAGTGGAGTGTGAACAGTTTCACATTAATTCTGTTGTATTTTGACATTTCCACAGACATAGTGAAAGAGTAACCGTTTCGAGTCCTGACAACACTTTTCAATTGACATCTTGGACAAGCGAGAAAGTCACTTCATACAAGCTTACTGCAAAGGGCCACTTGACACTCACCCATGTACCATGACCAGTATTAATCACACACTTGAGTAAAGGACTTGCAGACATAGCCAATGGATGATTACTGGTGCACCAAAAATCCCTCCTTTCCTTTGTGTATGAAAAACACTGTGTTTTCACCTTCTGCAAAACTTGAGTCACAGTGTCATTTGGCTCTGCACAGAGCTGGGATTAACCCACTCTCCATCATGCAGTAAAGTCACAGAGATTTGACAGTTGTACCCGCCAGAGTCCCTACTGCAGTGTGAACTGGACTGACCTTGTTGCTAAAAAATATCCACTTTTTAGCAACTAAAGTGAAACTGACAATGAGTTGTATGCATTTTCATTTTCCCCAAGGCTATTCTGAAGAACTATGAGACTGTCTGGTTCCAAGCATGCTGACAATCTGAACACTATTGCCACAGGCTGAAATAAATTTCAATAATTTTCTGGTCATATTTACAAGTGAAATTAAATGTTATGTCCTTAAAACCCACAACAATGTTTGTTAATCAGTAGTTTCCTAAAGGGTTTAGAGTGTTGAGGCTGGGGTTTTGGACCACAAAGTGCAAAAAGTTCACAAAAATTCACAAAAATTCCAAGGACATAACCAGGCAGTGAAGGCAGGAGGCGGGAGGCAGGCTGGCCACAGTCTTGAGATGGCTGGTAACAGGGCAAGACACACACATGGGACAGGACAGAAATCATCTGGCATAGTGTGAAGTCATGACCAGGTTTAGGTAGAGGCAGGGTGATTACTGGTGATGCTAGACAGGTGTGTCTCATCTGAGTCTGGGAGGCCAGCCACACCTCCTGCAACAAGCTGAAACAGAAAAGAAACAAAGGGGAGGGGGAAAGCAGAAAAGCAACAAAACCCCAGACCATCACAAAGAGTCCATTTACATCTGGCAGTAAAATACGTCTCTCATCAATGTTGTATCCAGATATCACTTTAACCTGATTATATTTACACCTGGTATTTATATGTGTTTCCAGTGTCCATACTGAGATCCAGTCACGATGTTTGGTTGACATTACATCCTCCAACTACAACCAAAAAAATGTAGAAGAAGAGGGTAGTTCTCTGTGTTATTGTGTTAGCTTGCATCACATCAAATTGAAAGCAGACATCGACCTTGTTTTCAATCCATCCACGACTCTTGATTAAACATAATATTTGAGGACTGAAGAGATGTCTGCTTCGTGTGGATACGTCTAATAGCTGCTAGCTCAGGGGTGGGCAAACTACGGCCCACGGGCTACATACGGCCCGTTTGCCTTTTTCATCCAGCCCGCCAAAAATTGGTACGGAATTGCTCAAATTCAGAGCAAGAACAAATTTGAAAAAATTATCTTATCACGCAGGACAGTGACTCGCTGTGTTGAGCTAATTAACGAAGATTTAACTAGTAAGCTAAACAAACAAGCGGAGTCATTTACATTATATTCTTTGGCACTGGACGAAAGTAACGACGTAAAGGACACCGCTCAGCTTTTAATTTTTATCAGAGGGATTTATGACAATTTTGAGATAACGGAGGAGTTTTTGGCCATGGAATCACTGAAGGGGAAAAGGAGGGGAGAGGATTTGTATAACAGCGTGTCGCTGGCAATGGAAAGGCACAAGCTACCTTGGAGTACGATCACCAACGTTACCACAGATGGATTGCCAAATCTGACTGGAAAAAACGTTGGGTTGCTCAAAAGAATACAGGATCGGGTGAAAGAGGACAACCCTGAGCAGGAAGTCATTTTCTTACACTGCATAATCCACCAGGAAGCACTGTGTAAATCTGTATTGCAGCTTGACCACGTAGTGAAACCAGTTGTAAAAGTCGTAAACTTTATTCGAGCAAGGGGACTTCAGCATCGTCAGTTTATTACGTTTCTTGAAGAAACTGATGCTGATCACCAGGACCCACTTTACCACTCCAATGTCCGCTGGGTAAGTTTGGGGAAAGTGTGTCAACGAGTGTGGGAGCTCAAACAAGAGATTATCTCATTTTTGGAGCTACTTGAGAAATCTGACGATTGGCTTTGTGATTTAGCTTTTGCTGTGGACACACTGACACACATGAATGAGCTGAACGTAAAACTACAAGGGAAAAATCAGTTTGTCCATGATATGTACACAAACGTGAGAGCCTTCAAAACCAAGCTCGCCTTATTCTCAAAGCAAATGTCAAACAAGTCATTCGCTCATTTCCCCACACTGGCGACACTGAAAGAGGCCCCTCGACATGTGAAAAACTACAGGAAATCACTGGATGACCTGCATGGAGAATTCTGCCATCGGTCCTCTGATTTTGGAAAAATTGACAAGTCACTTCAGCTGGTTTCATGTCCTTTCACACAAGATCCTGAAACAGTGCCAGAAGAGTTGCAGTTGGAACTCATTGATCTCCAAAGTGACACTGTTATGAAGGAGAAGTTCAACTCTCTTAAACTGGATGAGTTTTATGCTTCATTAAGTGCAGCCAAATTTCCAAACATCCAGAAGATGGCACAGAGAATGCTGGTGTTGTTTGGCTCTACATATGTGTGTGAACAGACTTTTAGTGTGATCATCAACAAAGCACCCCACAGATCCCATTTGAGTGATGAACACCTCAGATCTGTTCTGTCAAAAACGGGTGATCAACAGCACTGTTCCCACTAAAAGTTAATGTAAGTAATAACACTGTAATGCCTTTTTATGTTTATGTTTAATATGTATGCATCTGGTGCTGACCCGACCCGTGTGTCAACTTTTTAAAGTCAATGTGGCCCCTGAGCCAAAAAGTTTGCCCACCCCTGTGCTAGCTGCTACCTCACATTGCTCGAGCATATATTTCCACTCACTCAGTTGCTGTATGTGGACTGACCGTACAATTGTTTTTATTATTGTGTCACAATGTGTCCTTGACCACCTCCTTATGCAGTTTGGCTAATAGGATCACAATCTGTCCTAAGTGCCTCTTTTATTGCGTTCACACCTGTGCACTAGCACTATCCATTTCCAATCTGATTACACACGACAAGACACATACACTTCATACACCCACCACACTGAAGAAGAGTACAAGGTGATAGACCTACAGCCTTTATTTACATAAACTGGTACGTTGAGCTACATGCTAACGTGCTCAAAATGATAAGTGCTAATTTATAGATGTTGACTATGATGTTTACAGTACCATCTTAGTGTTTTAGGACTTTAAGACTTTGTTTATAAAGCAAAGAATTGTAAAAAGTGAAAGCGCTACCTGATGATGGTACAAGAGATAAAGTTGATAAGGAGTTCATATCTCTTGGATTGTTGTTTGAAACAATGACCAATGCTTGGGGGCCTGGATAAGAGCTCTGATCATCTTTGTAAAATCTGTTCCAACCTTGTGATGCTGTCCACAGATGCTGTAAAATTACAATATAATGCTTGACTTTGACTGTAGTGTGTTCTGGCACTGATTGGATGAATGGGTGGCTCTTCACACATCAGCACAGCTCTTTGCAGAACTCTTTTAAGTCCCTTGACTGGAAACTATCTGGTCATTTTATTTGCATTTTATAACCCACTGATCCTAAAAAGTACAGCTTGACTATTTAGATTGCACGTGTCAGTACTGAATAAAACCTGCTACAATAAAGGCTGCTTCCAATTGCGCGTCTTCAGCAGCCAGGGTAACCTGATATCCATTAAAGATTGATTCATTTTTAAAAAATACATATGTATAAAAGAATGATTCCTTCACAAATTTTCCAGTTGCGAATTGTTCAAAGTACCTTTCCTTGTAGGTTTTTTTGGAGTTCTTGCAGCTGTGGGCAGAGGGTTAGTGCTTCAGTGAATCTAATCTGTTGCTATTTTTACTGATGTTTAAAACTTCTAACATCACAAAGCTCCAAAGCTCTGGCACTGACGTGTGCCACTCGACACCTCTCACGGTCTTGGGATTAGCCCACTTTCCTTCACTGTGTTGTCAGGACCACAGGGAAGTGACATGAGCAATATTCCCCAAGTTTTCCCTCTAAAGACCCCCAGCCCCCCACCCCTGCATCCCAGCACTGATTCCTCTCTGGTTAAACTACTCCTGCTCCTCTCTGCAATACAGCTTTTTATGAGAGAGAAAACAGTATGTGTAGAAAAGACACCTTTTGGATCCAAGACACAAAATGCTTAATTTTTATCCTTTCCCCAATCCCCCACCTCTCTTTACCTCCTACCTGCTCTGATCACTCTTTGCCATTCTCTCCTCCCCTTTTCTCTTTCTCCACATGCTTCATTGAGAGTGATAATGCAGTGTGTTTCTGCTTGTGCAGGTTTTTCAGATTTTTCTGGAGCCCCTTTGATATTGAAATTAAATGACTCCACTCAGTGTCAGAAAAGCCGAGACACAGTCCAAGTGTTAGCAGTTGTGGCATTTTTATATTTTTTCAAAGCTCCTTCAGCTAAACATTATGCGAGGGTGAGAGAAAACATAGTCACAGTCCATGATTACGAGGCTGAACATTGTGCAGAACATTATTGAATTTGATCTGTTCACTCGCACAAAGAAACTTCTTCAAATAAATGCCACAGGAAGCCAAATTCAACAAATGCCAGTTTGTGTCTAAGTTGCTTTGCTGTGGTTTCCCCAGAGTAAATGCAGCTCACTCACCTGGAAAAGGACACGGCATAAAGCATAAAACAGAAATACTGCAGTCCTTATGAGCCCATCTAAACAGAACTGTTTGAAAAGGGACAATAGCAGTGCAAAACCCAATGTGTCAGTTAGCATTTTAGATCCAAACCCTCCTTTGATGACAATGACAGTCGATAAAAGAAAATAACGCACTTGTCAATACTTTTACCAAGGAACAAAGGCACCTCTGGCTCCAAACAAGAAACCAATGTGACATATTGCAGCACACTGAGAGCATCACAGCAGGATATAGTCGATCCTTTACAATCATTGACATCCATTGTGGCAAATTTCAGCTGATGAAACATATTTGACCTCTGGGCGTGCCTTATTGAAGTAATGAAATTCTGAAATAAAGTCATGCCATCAGGGAAATGCCTTAATTTCCCTGTTCAGTTTAAGGTCTTAACTTTAACCTTCCCCGCTGTTCTATTTTATTACTGAGGGCATTATAACTCTGGGATATGATGACACAGATCAGTGGAGTCCTAAAACTATATGAGACTCGATGCAGGGACAGTGACGTCTGAGGCAATGTGCTATTTTAGTGCAAGACAAGAATTTATATGCAGGGTCGGGATACCAACAGGGGAAAAGTGGGCGGCTACTCTGAGCCGCAGAAGTCCAGCCTTACTGTACCCTCAACTGTTTTGTTTTCCTTTAAATGAGATGTGTTTGGGAATATACAACACTAAAGCATTATATAGATTTAATCTAATAATAAGGCCCTGCCTTAAAGAATATCCACTTTTCAGAATGCATCTTTATCACTTGTTGGATCTCTCTTAATGAACATGCTAAATCAAATGCAACAAATCTGATGTCATGTACACACTGAACAGAGCAGTGTTAATTGTGTACATGAAAACAGTGGCACCCTATTTTATCAACAACACAAACTAAAACTTCCAGTAACCTTAGACAAGGGGGGATTTTTGACAAATAGTATTAGATTTTGCATTGATGAATATAAACTAAATGATGATGGATGAATTTCTGAGTATAACTATCCTTTTTGAATCACACACTGTAGCTCCTATTAGTTAGACCGCTTCCTCAGCTGACCTCTTCTACAGAAGATGATCTGCTTTGACTACTATTCATAATAAAGACCTTGCAAAATTAAGTGTCTGTCAGAATTGGCATCATATAAAAATATTGTGTCTCCTCTCTCTGGTGTGAGCTGAAAGCAGGGACAAAAAAGATTCACAATTCAGTTGCTGCCGCTCATAAAATAGTGTATTTCTTTAATGCACGGTACATCTACAATAGAACAGCTGGAGTAAGGCACATCTGTTTAAGGACACAATTCATACTTTGAAACCATTTTCACAACCTCCACATTTCCAACAAAATTTTTTCACACTTACAACAAAGAAACAAAACCTGGCCATGTAGAAACAGAAAACATCTACATTAAAAAAAAACCGAAATATAATAACAATTAATTATAATATACTGTATAATATATATCTACTATTTCAGTTAATGTGATAATTAAAAGCAACTCCCTGGGAATCCAATAGTATGAAGGGAAAAAAAAACATCCTGAAAGAAATCTGCTTTTCCTCTGGAGTGAATTTTGGCCTGCCTGTGCATGTAAAGGTGGACGTGGGTGTTTGTTCAGGTGGAAGGTGTTTGTGTGGGTTTGAAGCTGCACTACCCTGTGACTACACTGTACACTTTGGCGGGCAGATTTTAAGATGAACAAAAGGACACCGTTGCTGGCTTCAGCCTCCGCAGAGCGCACAGGCTGCTGGATGAACTCGTCAAATTCCCAACACTGTGAAATATCACAGGACAGCCTGTGTAGTCTAAAGAAAAAGAAGATTATTTCTGTTTTTTCTGGCTAATCACTGATGGATGCATTTGCTTACAAACATCTACATTTTTACATAACTGTTAATTCTATAATGATTAATTTTTGAGGCATGATGTGTGTGGGTCACAGCAGGATTTTCCTTTTCATCTGTCATTGTGCAAGTGAGGATTTCTAGGTTGTCCTTTCTAATGATATTCTTAATTCTTAAAATTACAAGCAAACCTGATAACATTCATTTAGTGTAACATGAACTTAGTAAAAAATAGCATTGTAACCCCAAGGTGGGAATGTTGTAAAAACCATACTAGTGTATATATCATACCTCCTGAAAGACATGTGGTATCTGTGGGAGGCAACTTTCTTTTTGTTTATTTTTTACGTGCATTCAGCCTTTTGTAGTTAATGACTTTCAATGAAATATTGAAGGCAAAAAGCGAACAGTCAGCAACTGACACTTCATGACAAAAAGACAATTGTGTGGTGACAAGGTAGCAGACTAACAGGTAACAGAGATGTGTGTGTGTGTGTGCGTGTTTGTGTTTCGCTGCTGGGGTGATAGAATGGGGGCAGATGGCAGATTGCACATAAACAAAGATAGAGAACCCTTACTCACAGAGCCACACTTATACAGATAGATAGTGATGAGTATTCATTGGGATTTTTTGTGAGTTTGATACGTATCAACTTTATGCTGGTGCATACTACCTCCAGGAAATAGCCATATGCCCCCAATCAAAGTGCAACACTGACAACTCCCACCCATTGTGCTTTTATGTGTTACCAGCTGCCACTCGTATAATTGAAAGTACAACCCTAAATACAGTTTAAAACTCATTTGAGTACTGTGTAAGTATGTAACATTTCCCCCTCCCACGATTGTAACCTCTACCTTACCGTAGCTGTGTGCCTTTTTTGCACCCGTTGAAACTGTACTCTGAAATTTAAATATAATGTCAGCTGATGTTAATTTCATCCAGTAAAGTTTTTTTTCACCTCTCTGACATATGACACATTTAAACTATAAATACTTCCTGTACCATTTCAGATTCGTGGCTCATCAGCAGCTCCGCTCTCGCTACTCCAGAGCTGCAGCTGAATGAGGTAATACGCTTTGAAACTTTGGGTTGCCAAATCAGTCACCCAATAACCAATCTTTCACTCTTTATCATATTAAACAACATTTTGCAGAAAACACAAATCTTGCAAATTAAGGCTGCTGAAGAGATCTTAGTGGCAACACAGAGGGGATTTAAATAGGAAACATCACTTGAGATGGGTAAATAAATTGGTGGGGACAATTTAGCAATACCTTGGTATTGGTAGAGACACACCTACGTGTCTGCCCATGTAGATGAGTTCCACATCAATATTTTGCTTTCATTACCCACTACACTACCATCACTGTTACGCATGTCCCTCTTCAACATGTAATCAGTCTCGTTATCATGTTGTCATCACCGTTCTTATCTGTGGCAATGATATTACCGTCCGTCAAGTGAACTGGGAGCCATGCTGGGAACGCGCACTGTTAAATGATGCAGAAATAATCCTCTTTCATCTTGTCTCACACACAGACCCACATCTTTACATCCTTTTCTTGCTGTACCCTGCAATCCCACTTCTCTACAATTGCTACCCATTTTTTATCAACCAGTATTTAAGTATCATATTCTCCTTTTTTAACAAGTACTGACGTTGCTGGAGCAAATTACAGTGTTCTAGATTTCATTTGACCTACAGTAGATGTTTTTTAGTTTTCAGTTGTGCTGTGCTTTATCATGACGCTCTAACGTTTAGCTGTTTGCATTGTGCAGAAAACATATAGGACCTGACCTCATCCTGGTGTTTGTTTGCAGTCATTTTTAGTAGCATATTCACTGATGAATCAAAACATTATAATCACCCATGACTACTGATGAACTTCTGCGTGCCACCAAGACAGCTCTGACCCGCTTAGCATGGACTCTCCAGGACAAGTGAAGGTGACCTGTGGTATCTGGCACCAGGATGTCAGCATCACAACCTGCTCCTTTGGGAGCACCCCACAAGTCTCATCTTTTCAGAGATGGTCCAGTTATATGGCTACAACATTTTGGTCAAAGTCACTCAGGTCTTTACACCGGCAGATTTCTCCTGAGTCACATACATGCAGTGAGTAGGAGAGCTAATGGTTCACTTACCGTCTAACATATCGCACACATACACCACTGTTACAAAATAATCAGTGTTGCTCACTTCATCTGTGAGTGGTCATAATGGTTTGACACATTGGTATACCTTTTCTGAGACAGGTGTTAACTTGGGGGACTGACATTTTGCTGAACAAATCTTCACGTCACATCACAGTCAACATCTGAAAGGGAGTAGGAGAAAACAAAGCAGATTATGCTGCTAAAAGTGTTTTTTTGTTTTGATTTGTTTTGTTTTTTCATACAGCCAAAGCCACAATTTTGTAGTCCTCATTTGCATAGGGTTTCCTGTTATTAGAATGCCAAAAATAAAAAAGCTAAATAATGCACTGAGAAAATGGCCAAATCACAGGTTTAAGATGCAGAGTCATTTGACAAAACTCACACAAACCATCATCTTATTTTTTTATTTGGCTCTCGCCAGAGGGTGGGTTCTTACTCCTTCAAGGAGAAATCAGTAGTTGGGGAGGCAGAAATATGCATTCTCAGTATCCAGCACAGCCATTACACAGGCTATTATTGCACTAACCCAGCGTCAACACATTAAGAAATGAGCATGGTGAGCGGTCAGGGTCAGTTCAGACCATGTAAACCCCGGGAAAACAATTCATTTCAAAAAGACAGAATCAAGCAGTGCTGTGCTGAATGAGAGATTGCAGCAGTTTACAGAAGCCAATGGAACAGAGGCTTGCCGGGATGCGACGTCATGACTTTGCTTCTCTGTTCAGTCTCAGGAGAGGACTCAGGCTGCTGGCCTTGTAGTCACACCAGAAAAAAAGAATTGCTTAAATAAGCTACTTTTTTGTATTGTGTGTTTGTAGTGCTTCATTAAGAAATGAAGCAGAAAAAAAAAACATTTTAGTGGTCATCCTTTTAAACGAGCTGTATTGCCTAAGTGTTATTGGACATTCAGTTTCAGTTAGACGCTCCACTCTTGCCAGTGTCTGTGGTCTTTTCCACCAAATCAAAGATATTCTTACTGTCAAAACTTTAAGATTTCTTTTATCTTTTCAGCTCAATGATAAACTGAGCTTATAATTACAGTGAATCATATGATGGCCTGTGTTCTGAGAGGGGAAAACATTGCTGTCTTTATCATGGGGCCATTTCTTTCTCAAGCTACACAAGCTAAACAAATGGCTGCATCCAACAGGTGTGAATGACATCTTTGGAACTATAGTTATTAACTAAATAAGTGTAAGATGGCAGGGCAAAATAAATTACAACATCATAAAATGCACAACGCCTGGTACAGTCTAAACACTTTATTCAAATTCATCATCAACATAAATAGAATAAAATAGAAAGCAAAAATTAATGAAAATTGATGGATTACAAGGGAATGAAGGAAAGATGCATTTCCATTGTAGCAGTGGTGGATGACACAGATTGAAGCGGATCTGATTTTTAATTAAAGACCTATATGTGCACCATACATTAGTCGGGTATACAACCTGCCAGCTCTCATCACACCTCACACCCACCCTCTCCTCTCATAACACTTCAGTTTTCTCATCACTAATTTCCTTTTCATCATTCCCCATCTCTCCTTCTCTTATCATAGCATCCTTACTGTCCTCTTCCTTCAGTTCATCTCTCCTCCAACCCCCCCACCCTTTCTCAGTCTCTTTCATCTTTCTGTCATCACTCCCATCTTTGAGCACATACAAGTCCTCTTGCACAATCAAGCCTTTGAAATATAGATCAGGCTTCATTACCACCATGCTTCTTTCTCAATTACCTCACTTTTAAAAGAAAACAACCCCACCTTTATTCCTCCTAGTCTCTCTCCATCATTCCCTTTCCTCCATCTCATATTCTTTATCCTAACCCTATCAATCCATCAACCTTGTTTGTCTGCTTGTCCATTTTTCCTCTGTGTTGTTGTTCCGAACCAAGGAAGGCCACATGAAGCCAGGAATTCCCCCTCCTCTACCTCCACCGCAACTTCATCCGTCTGTCTCTCTCTCTCGCTCTCCCTCATTATCTCCTCGGTAACAGTCCCCATGGTGATAGCATAGCTCTGAAACCAGGACATCCTTGAGAAAAGGTGATACCTTTTTGAGAGGAGCAGAGAGTGAGACTGAGATAGAAAGGAGCAAGGAAATGGGATGAGACTGGAACGCAGAGGAGAGTGAAAGTGAGGCAAGAAAAGCTGTGAATACTTCTCAGAGCAGGTGAAATGGAGAGCTCAAAAAGAAGCAGAGAAGGACAAGAAGTTGGTGCTGAAGAGATGGAGGACAGGAGATGAATACTTATTGATAGTGATGGAGTCAGCAATTGATCAAATAATAATTTTTCAGATCTTTGGTAACAGCAAAAAGCAACACCCTACTAAATCAGTCAAAAAATAGAAAACCAAGTCTTAATTCCTGAGTAACACTGAACCCCAAAAAACAAATGAAAAAAAAACCCTAACTAAAACAGGATTAAAAATCTCTGGCAAGATTCTGGTGAATATATCCTTTCTGAATAAATTTTCAAATTACATTGTCATTGGATTTAATGCAATAGGAAAATTGCTACATAACAACTTTCATCAAACAATTGTGCATTCTCAAGATTTATGTTCTTTACAATACCGATGTTATATGTCACATTTTGAAGCTTTCAGCATTTACTGTTCTGTTGGTGGCAGTAATAGCAGTTATTACTGTAGCATTTTGTTTTTGCCACTTCCAGGAAAGGAGGATGACCTCTGTTGGCAGACTAAAAGCAGAAGCAGGTGTGAAGAGTGAAAGTAAAGAAAATAAAGGAGAGACTTAGAGACAAGGGGAGAAACAAAACGTTGAGGGAGATGTAGAGGAGTAAAAGAAGGAACTGGGGAAAAGAAAAAGACAGCTATTCAAGACATGAGGAAGTGGGAGGACACACACACTCACACACCATCTGAGCCCTCTTGTACTTAGCTCCTGTTCTCCCAAGAGGTAGATAGAGGCTGTGTGCGTGTGTGTTGGCCCAAATCCCAGGTATGGTGGGAGGGATTTGTGTATTTCTCTTCCTCTTAAAGTCAAAATGCCATCTCTGTCTTTGTTTGGAGGCATGAGCTGTGTGTGTATGTGTGTGTGTGTATGTTTGTGAGATCCTGGCTGCTTTGTTCTTTAGGGACCGTATATGGATTTGTGTGTTGTTATTCGCATATAGAGATCGACAGAGAACAAATATCAAGTTGCTAGATACTTGCTGTTTCTGCCCATGTATATTACAGTTTTCGATTGTCATTTTATTCTGTATGAGCTTTTAAAATTATTATAATTAGAATGTCAGGCTCCTTGTCAGCATACTTACTGACATGCAGCAAAGGAAGGCATGGCAAATGAGAGCTATGTATGAAACATCTCCCTAATAACTACATAGTGCACTGTCTTCACTGACTGACATTTTATCTGAGTGTCTGATACATTTATCCACCATATACTGCCTTCAGTTCAATTTTACAGATGCAAAAGTTGTCATTCAGAGATGCTAAACCTGTCATTGGTGATGCAGAGTTATAGTGATGATGATTAGTAAGTGTCCAAAATTACAATTTAACTTTTTATTATATGGGGGGGTATAAATGGGAGTGATTTCAGACCAGCCTACTTTATTTTGACTTCAATTGCATGCAGTACTGCACAGTTCAGAAGCTGAGCAATGCTCAGACCACAACCACACGCTTATCCAATAGCTCAGAATCATTTACACTGAACATGATACTTTGTCGGAAGTGGGTAGACTCGAAGGCGAGCCAGATTGCTGTCAGCTGGGGTTTAAAAAAGACGACTGGATCCATTGATCCAATCCAATGGCAGCAGTCTCTTTGAATGGACCAATCGCAGGCTCTACTTGTTCTATTATCATCACACACATTGACACTGAGAAATCAAAAGGGTGGCACTGAAACACTGCTAGCATCAGTGATATATGATGTTGTTTATCACTGGTGGAATTTACCACTTCAGTGAATGGGCCAGCACACCTGGCAGTGCCACAAAGCTTGAATAGTTTAGGAGTGTGACAAGTTCACAGGAAGATTTGTGCATCTTCTCCATGTTCACATCTTCGTTTCTGCTTCCTCTAATTAATTTTGCATTTTAGTGTACACCCTCTTTCTGTGGACCAGAGAGAAATAGATTTCGGGGAGGCCGGGACTGACGACAAAACAGAGAAAAGACAAAACATCTGGTAAATCATTCAGCAGACAAGAACAGGTGGCTCTCTCATATCCCCACGTCATCCATACTTTTACAGAGTAAAATATTTATTGGGCTGCCACAAAACGAGGCACCCGTAATTTGGTTTCCGCGCATGGTGGCACTCAGGCTCATTACAAGTAAATATTACACGCCATATGCTTTCATTTTTACTGACTAATGTCCTACAAACTAATGTGCTATTACCAAGGGAGGAGAGGAGATGAGGGGAGGGTTGACTTTGTCAAGACAAAGAAAGGGAGACGAGACAGAGGGGGAAGCAGAGATGGTAACTTGTCATCTTGCCAGGTTACAGATTATAATGGTGAAAGGATGCGATTCCAGACTCTGTATTTTTCAAGTTTCACAGGTCATAATTGACCTTGGTAACAACAGTTGATAAAACAAGCTCATCTAACTCAGTTGTTCTGGGACTGAAATTTAGATACGCAACATGTTATTTGCACCACTTCATTTATCTTTTATGTGGTAACATGCAGCTCACAAACTCGTGTGCTCATGAGGGCTTTATGATATGGTTAGATGGTCCAGAACAAGCCAATAAGTGTATCTTGAATGAAAACTGTTGTGTCAACCATTAGCTAAGAACGACCTTCAAAGTTTTCAACACCCCTTCCAGCACATATCATACAAAAGGAGCTCCAAGCTGGTGTTGCATCAATGAAAATCTGATTAAATCAGGCTGCAGTGATCAGATCTATGAGAGACAAAGCACTATCAACAATAGCCTGTAATGACTGTGATGACTAACTAAACCACTAAAATGCAAAAGTCCTTCATCCCCAGCTTTAAGTGCATGACTGCCGCCACCTGGCATGGAGTGGGGTCCACCTGGATTCGCATGTAAACAAGAGAATGAAAGAGAAAACCCCAACAGATCACTGAGCTGAGATAAGGGACGAGTCTCCCTTGATGAATGACAATCTGTTATCTCATATGACTTCTGCTCCACACCGGAGTCACACAAATATGCCGGGGTGAAATGCATTCGCTGATGAAAACCTGGAGATGTACAGTAGATGACAGCTCAAAAAAGGGAAACTAAATGATCTTGAATTCAGATTTTGTGGAAGTGATCCTGAGAAAGGGAGAGAGAGATGACAGAGAAATGACAGAGGTGCAGTGGTGTGTGTAAGCTGCAGAGAAGAAATTGAATGTGTCCACTCTTTGAATTCTAAAGGGCATTTGGACTTGAGGTGCTGCACTGAAGTGAATATGCAAACTAATTTAATCACTTTACATTTGAAGCAGGTACTGTACAGTACATCCTAATTAATAAAGTGATACTGCTCTGCTCAGCCTCTTAGCCAGTGGACAATGAGCGATTAATGGCTCCCACTGTAAAGGTGCCAAAAGGGACTACTGCTGTGTAGAAATTGCTTCTTTTCACTGGTGTGTCATCTGGCTAAACTGGATACTCCAATTGTCACACTCCCTAAATACATATTTACAAGGCTGGAAGAGCTTCAGAAAAAAGACAATTAAATGTGCTGCTGTAAGATTTTGACACTTATGGCTGCAGTTGAATTGTCTCCAGACAGTCCAATCTAATATGCCTTTTAAGAGGCAGTGTGGACAGATGATGTGGTATTTTGAGGAAAAATAGACCACCGGGTGAGCAGCACTGGTCCATGACTCAAAGTCAAGGCAAGTGACTTTGAGCCAGTTCAAAGTAGTGATAGGCTCCAAATCATGAGCATCTTCATTGTGAAAACATAAAACAACAGAGAAAAATGAGTTTGCTTAGTGGAACAGCATCATTCATCAAGCTGATATTTCCTCATTTACATGCAAAGTTAACTATTTTGCAGAAGTAAGTGTTCCAAATATGCAAAACTGTGTGCTTTAGCAGCTTGTGCCACTCTAACCAACTAACTACTGCAAGAATTTGTCTGCTAATTTTTAGACTGACAATTTTGATGTTTGGTGTGTAAATTTTTTTAATTGTAAGTAATAGCTACAGTCATGAGCCCTATCATTTCAAACATAGACAACTACTATATTCAGGCACTGCTGGCACTGATGTATTGAGTCATACAGAAGGGCTTAAAGCCTTTCCAGCCCCTAAGTGTGACGTTATACAGCACAAGTTTATGTGTGGGGAGCCAATTGAAAGATTTTACAAAGCAGTGAAGCCACTTTTGCAGAGACTTGCAAAACTGAAGAAACTTCACTTCAGTCAGTGTTAAGGAATTGACCATTTTGCGAATAGGCTAATTGTACAAATTTGTAGTAAAAGGCTCTGCTCTTTGTCTCACAGAAATAACACAAAAAAGACAAATATTCTGCTGGTGAACTACCACGATCCCTCAGTAGAACAAACAAATGAACATTTTAACCTTGATCTATCTATCTATCTATCTATCTATCTCAAGATTAACACAAATGTACTCTACTTTTCCATTTTATCACTTCTTCTTTCCTCTACCTTAAATCACTTCATGACCCCTCACATTTATCTTGTATCTCTTTCAAGGGGCCCAAATCTCAGGCTGAGAACCACTTAATTTAACTCTAACTTTGTATAACTTAATTTAAATGTTTTCCTTTCCTCTGGGCCCTTTCTCTATGGCTACTTTTTGTGTCAGCTGTAGGAATGTGCTGATTTGTGTCATATTTTGGTATTACTAGATATACTCATAATTGTATGGCATCGAAGAGCTGAATTGTAAAGAGAATTCTGTATATGGAGCTGGCTCATCATCAGTGGAAGACATCAATAAGTCATCCCTCACTGATAAGAATCCCATGTGACTGACACTTATAAATTAATTATGGTAATCTGTGTCTGTATTGGATGGCTGCTGTGAGAGGCATGCCAAAGCTTTGTGATCTAAAGCAGAAAATCCACCTCAAGACAAAATGTACACATGCCATTTCTCTGATCTTAGATAATTAATATTCATGAGCATGAGGAACCCTTACCAAAAGCTAGAAACATCTACAGAAATTCATCTTTTATCTATGACAAGATGAAGGCCCTATTTTCATTACATTATGGACATGTTCTGCCATTAAAGAAAGGAAAAAAAAAAGTTAAATGATGTTCCATCTGCCTCCTCTACAGTAAAAATCATTACATTCCACCCCATCCATTTAGAGTTTCTCACTGAGTCATCCAATGAATACCACTTGGTTAATCTGTGCTATGTAGGAGGTATGAAGTGACTGATGGCTGAAAATAATCTTTTTTGTGTTCACCAGGATGAGGGCAAACAATTAACAAGATTTTGTGTAAAGTACACAGTGAATATGAACATTAAAAGTATCCCAAAAACAAGTAACAGGGTTTTATTTTGCACCAGACAAACCTTTTTGTTTGGTAATGATTTCTTATCTAATGGGGTCTGTATTCCCACACTGTGGAGACAAATTTTACTTATGTTTTTAGTATTAGTAATTAAAGGGGGATGAGGATACATTTACTTGTCACAAGGCGTTTCACTGAGGCCGTGAAAGGCATTAGTTTCCCCAGCAGAATCTTTGTTGCCGATTGGATTCTTTGAATGCTCCTTCAAACAGCCAGATCTTCCTATATTACAATTTGCTTTAACTGGCCAGCTGCAAGTGTCTCTAAGCTAAAGCAATGTGCTAAACACCATCGTCTACCTTAGCCTCAGGCTGTAACAATAGGAAGTTTGAACTACACCGGAAGTTGGCTGAGTTCGGGCATACCTTTGCTACACACCCTGCAATTGAAGAGGGAAAGAAAAAAAAGCAGTTAAATCAAACTGCAAAGTTTCACATGTCAAGTCAACTGTGCTGAGTTAATAGGGTTACAGACCTTGGAAGAAACCAGAGCTCACTGTCTTTCACAGGAAACTTTGAAAACCCTGGTCAGATGATCACCATTATCGAGCTGCTGTGCATAATCAGACCAGGGTTAAGTGCTGGAGCAGGAGAAATATAGTCCAGCAGTGTACTGTATTTGATTTACTGGCAGTGCAGACGATGTTTACTGCCAGACACTTGTACACTTCCCTCAAGTGGGAGTAGTTCATGCTAAAAAAGATAAAACAGTTCCACAGTAAAGAACCATCAGAGCAGATACAGAGCTTAGTGTCTATTAAAAAGGAAATAAGTTTTGTCTCCCCCAAAAATATGTAAACATGTTTATAAACAAGAAATAACAATTAAGGTGAGATAACATGACTTATTACAGTGGAGTCTATGTTATGTAAAAAGTTAATTACTGTGACTGTATTCTTGTTCTGTGTCACTTTAGTAAAACCCTTGAGAATCGATTAAAAGTGAAAGAATGATTTTCAAGTAAAAAAGTAAAGGAGTATTTCTCCCTCTACACTGATTGCTGTTTGATTTTCTGGATCTGTAGTCTACACGCTCAACCCTAGGAATATTAGAAAAGAAAAAGTGCCCTGGGACGGGTCAGGAAGTCCTTCCAACAGCAAAACAAGCCCCAGAACAGGGCAAAAGCTATGATCCAAATGGCAGCTCTGTGAGTTGATGTGCTCCCTGGTATACCTCTTTTTTAATGTGTCAGTTTTACTGTGGCTGTTAAGTCTGCTTACCAAAAAGATGTGGTAAAATCACTGCCTGTATTGAGAAAAGTCTTTTATTTCATTTCAGGTAAAGCTTATTAAAATGGGAAAATGCTTATGTAATGTATTGTTGGAGTCACAGTTCAAGAGCTGTTTTTACTCTAATTGTGATTCATTTTCGAGCAACTTTCTTGGTAAAAATTCATTTCTTCTATCCTCTACTGAAAAGCTTGATGCTAAATTTGTTGTTACCTTCATTGTCTCCCACTTTTTGGCTATGCAACGGCAAAGTCAAGTCAAACATTCAATAACCAAGGACAGGGATTGTTTAGAGCGATTGTGCAAAAAATTCAAGTGCAAAATGACATCGAAAAAGTTTTTAAAAATGTCAGATTGGGTTTTATTGTTGTTGGCACATCTCATAGTATGAGTCAAAAAAGATTAAATCACTAAATCCAGTTTGCAGTGCCCCAGGTAGGATGTGCTCCAACGTTTGTATGTTAAAGATTTTGTGAAGCATATCCAAGAATAAGACTTATAGCCTATAGCCAGTGTAATGTTCAAATTTATACAGCACAGACCTTCAGAATAATTGCTATGGACACATGAGACTGTAATATCAACCACAACACTGTCTGGTTAACCATGGGCTACATAACGTCACATCACTAATTTACTGTGACAATTCTGTCTTCTTCAAAATGCATTTATATACCACAAATTTGCTTTGCAAAATATGTTTGGGGGCACGTCACTCTTATTTCAATCTGGGAAGACTGACATTAAATGTCTTACAGATGGAAGGAGGTGGGTGGAGTAAATAGTTAGGCATAAAAAATAGGACAAGGGAGATCAGGGTTCAACTCCCAAATCTCCCAGACTGATAATGTGTAAAAGGAAGGTTGGGCAAGGTGTTGGTTTTGGTCCAGTCTGGTTCAGCCTCACTTTACCAAATGATAAGTGCCCAAACATAACCATGAAAGTGTAAATTCATTGTCCTGAACCTCAGTAAACCAACATTGCATTTCAGTGGCTTTATTGAGATTGCCCTCCTATATTTGGATTCACCACAGAGCCACTGATGTCCTGGCTTTTAACCGGCATGTAGACATACTCTGTGTGTCTCTGGAGGAGGACAGACTACCTTTACTAGGGGACAAACGAGGACTTAATTATCCCTGTCCGAAAAATGCTTGGCAGCACTTGGGGAGGTTATACAGTGTTGTTGACAATGAGATCACGGCAAAAAAAATGCAGCATTGACACTGTGGATGGTATGTAGATGGTAGATGGACAGTCTCTGAATTGCTGCTGCTGACCTTAGTTTTGGATACTGCCCCCATAGTTTGTGTGCTGTATTGCATGATACAGATGTGTTGAATTTTTTTTTTTTAATTAATGATAATGTGTTGTTCATGTAGTGGAAAGATAGGATTTAAAGGCAGAAGTGCTTGATGGGGTTACGGGGCATCTGACATTTACCTGGGCGACTGGCGTTTCACAACAATCCAACAGTAAATGTTCACTTTTTATTTATCATAACCATGACCTTTCTTGCTTTCATGCTTTTCTTTACCATGTCATAGTTAATTTACTTGAACACAATCCTTCTATCATCAAAAGCAAAAAAGAAAAACCTGGTGATTCTTAAAATAATCCCTTTGTGTTGTGAATTAACCTTCAGACTTTCATGCCAGTGTCTTGGGAGATCTAGAGAATTTAGCGGTAAACGGCGTCTCGTCTCCTACAGAACAACTTGGTGATGGGATTTTAATCCTTTGACTACACCACCTTTTGGGTCCCCACACTTTCTAGTGCTGGTGCCCCAGGCTAACCTGCCCATGGATAATGAAGTCAGCAGTCTGTTCTTCATGCTCTAGACTGACTTGGTGATTCAGGGGTCATTATGGGGAAGTGAGAGCTTGACATTTACACAGAGACCAGAAGCTATTCTGTCTCCATCCTCCAAAACTCTGCGGTTTGAACTTAACACTCCCTCGTCTGTCTCTTTCGGTCTGCATCTCTTTCTGCTCCCTCTCTCTGTGGTCACCTCGTGACACACTCCCTTTTTTATATACTCGTCTCAGTGGAGAAAGTGCTGTGCTTTGGACCACAGATGAGGAAGGCACAGTAGGACACATTTTTAAAGCTCTGTTTTATAATTAAGGTCATAACAAATACAAGTTCTTGTCTCTGTTTCTTTGTTTCTCTGTATTTGCTTTGCTCATGCCTTGTAAGTAAAAGGTCCTCATGTTTTTTTATGTCTTGCCCTGTTTTGTACATGGATGCACCCTCCCATCAAATCATCACTCTTCCAACCCCCTCATCTCTACTTCGTCCCCACAACCACACCGTCAGCCTTTCCTATTCCTCATCAAACATACTCCCTCTCACCTCAGTCCACCACCCTCTCCTATAACTCAAAAAGACTAAAACAGAGTTTTAGTCTTTTCTGTTTGTGCACCGACCCAGTCCTCACTATCCACTTCCGACCCACTCTTCTGTCTGTCTCTGAGCACAGAATCCACAGAACACACCTCCTTAGCCAAGCCCTCTCCTGGGGCCCAATTAATTTACTGAAATCTCAATCATCCTTCCACTCCATTACCATAACCCCATATCCTGTTTGATACTCTCTGAACTATGCTGGGGGGCACTGGAATGATTACATTCAGGATTAGCTTTGTGCTTCTGCCGTGATGGCGTTGTTCTGTTCATCTAATAAAATGACATGATGATGGCGTGCATGCCTCTGTTCAGGTCAAAACAAATTGAATCTTAATGTTGAAGTTCTGAGGCTTTGGAGTTCAATCAGAGAGAACTGTGGGTGGTGAGTCTCTTGGGGGGCGATGAACTCATCTGAAGTCACGAGGGAGAGATAGAAAAGGGGAGATGGTGGAGAGAGATAAGGAGACAGGGAAACAGGAAAAATATGGAAAGGGCAAGTAGAGAGAGAGAACAAAGTGATGACAGACAGGAGGGAAGATCATGAAAGAAACAGAAAGAAAGATACACAGATAAACAAAGATAGAGAGTGTGAAAGGCTTCTAGGACAATGCTTCATGTCTTATTCATACACAGAGGCGTGTTCTCTGACATGCTTTGAATACATTAGCATAATAAACTAGGGTGAACTGGGGAGAAATTCAGGACACATGTCAGTAAAGAAAGTAGAAATTAAGAAATCAAGGTGGTGAAGGACAAGGAGAGGAAACACTGGGGAAAAAGAAACAACAAGGACACATGAGATTGTATGGACCATTCTGGCAGCTCTGTGAAGCTAAAACAGACATTATGGCAATAATTAAATTACATTACTAAATTACGTTATGCAGGTAAATATAATTTCCAACTCATTCTGCATGAATACTACTTGCTTACTTACTACTACTAGCATGAAATACATCTCTGTGTTTGCATATACAGTTAATTGAGAAAAATCATTTTTGGAAATAACATTACAGTTTCTGATGCCACAGGAACTTCATGTTTATTGCTTTTGATAGGAGAGCAGCAGATAGCCTACCACCTGAATTGCACATTGCAACATTTTACTCTATAGTCAGTAGCCTGTTTTAAACCAGACAGTAGTAAATAAGAGATTCACAGTGCAAACTTAGATGCACAGAAAACGTCTTCATAAAATTTCATGGCAAACCATGAGAGAGTTATTGAGATACTTCCATTTGAGTTGTTACTTTTGATTCAAGTTCATTTTGACTTGTCAACATAAAACACGAATAAAAATGCAGAATGGAAGCCTGAAACAAATCTAATTCAAAATAGGAGCAGCCAGTACCTTTATTACTCAGCAATTTTATGCAGAAAGAAGCATTAATATAATTCATAGTGCTTCAAATTCTGCCAAAAAACACCTTCTCAAAAAGCTCTTGGTGTGAGTCATTATGCTGAAAAATAAATAATATCAACTTTTTTCCCCCTCAGTATTTGAAGGCAGGATGATGATGAACAAATGCATCAGTCGTCACAGTAAACCTTGTGTGTGTTCTTCCATCATGCATGACGCAGTGTGAATGCGCTGCAGCAGGAGACTTACGCTTATGTTGGCTTAAAGCAGATATCCCCATGATGCCTGATGCCTGATGTCTGCTGGCTGCGCTGAAACTTTGGGGCAAAGGTGAAATTGTTGTGGTCTGACCATTCAGCTGGTATTCCAGGTGAAATGGATATTGATGCAATTGGTTTTGCACTTTGCTTTAGCTCCATGAAAGTGAGAGGAGCCTCTAAATATATGTGAAGGGTCCAATATATACACGACCTTCCTGTTCCGTTTTGTTTTTTACAACGACAACTACCAGAGAGTTGTCTCATGTCACTCCAAAACTGCGCGTTTATTGAACCTCGTGTTCTTTTATTTTAATGAGAGATGATTGCTGTTGGATTGTTTAAAAGCTTTAAAGCTTCAGTGAGTGATTCTTCTGTAATTTCCCTGCCTGAAGAGGGAAAAAGACACAAAAACTCACTTCCTGCAGGAGTGGACCTTGGAAGAAAGACTAAATTAGAGAAAGAGAGACACAAGGAGAGGGTAAGATATGAGAACGGGGATGACTATATGAGTGTTAGGTCTTAAACATACTGTATGTACTGATGCCTATGTAACTAAATGGGAGTAGAAGCACATACTTTGGGTTATTTTACTCCATCTCTTAGATAAAACATGATAAACAGGACCTAAGCCGATGCCTATTAAATTCACTAATTGCTTCTGCATTAAATCAATGTTAATGCTAATTGGCCTCTCATTAAAAAGATCATAAATGGCTAATTGTAATATTTTACTAATATTGTCCCCTCAGTCTGTTCTCTGATTGAACTCAACAATTACTGTTAAAGTAACTTACTGCTGAGGATTGAATAACACTACAACACACTAATAACACTGGTGTAGAAAAACATACAAAAATAAACATATTACATTAGTTTAAAACTCCCATTTTACAAATAAATAAAAGAAAAAGGAGCATAAAAATGTTTGTATGTTTGTATTGTAAATGTAAAAATCTTTATTAATATCCTGATAAAGACAATATACCTTGCTCACCACAAACATTTTCCTCATTAATGCAGGGAAAATCACAAATACACAACATTAATAACCACTCAATTTTTACAAATTTTGACATACCCCAGTAAGCAGTTTCAGTGATTAAGCATGCACAATAGCATGGCACTAGAAACAGGCTCAGCGGGATGCTCTGAAGTGCTTAAATATAGGCAATGAGAAAAGGTCTAACCTGTGCTCACGTTCTGCAGCAGCAAGGCTGTGTATGATGAGCGGGATAGATTAAAGGTGGCTGATCCTCTGATCAAAATAGATGAGAGAAAAGAAAACAATTTAGTTTTAAATATATTATTTCTACATGAGAATAACAAGCACACAACTTAAGATTCTCACCAGAGGGAATACAATTACATTTGGACTTTAAAAATCTTGATGGGCCTGAACAGCTCTTCAGCAGTGTCACACAAGAGAAGCTTTCTAAGATATCACAGTTATCTGATAAACGGTGATGAAGATTACATTACATGTAATCATTTACTCCTGTGTCTGAGAACTGTAGTCTAAATCTAATTTACTACATGTGTTGTCCCAAGAAATAGACAAGGTGGAAGCTAAGCTGGATGCTCATGGGAGTTTGAGTTTGGAGGTTTATTAGATGATGTTTTTTCAGCAGTTTTTCAGATGGTTGGGGGACTGAGGGACTCCACTGACTGACAGCTTTTATACAAAAACAACCCAGTCTTGGGGTTTGGAAGTGTTGCAATCACTGTGTGTTACTACCATCAATTTATCCTGAGCTGTGGATGGTTATTCATTACCTTATATCATTTATGACTTTTTCTATGGCTACTGCAACAGAATCAAACTTCTTTTTCCTCTGCTCTCTCATTTGCAAAACACACGAAGAGACTTCACTTCTCTCTTCAAGCTCTGCACACATGGATGAGTTGTGGATGGACTTGGCCACGTGCTCAGCGCTCATGGGAGTCGCAGTTCTGAGCAGAGAGTTTGAAGACTGCTGTTGTTGTGTTACTGGGGAGGGGACTGAGGGAATCCATTGATTGACAGGTTTATACTGGAAAGGACCAAAGCTGTTAGCTCTGTTCTTTGTGCCCAGAGTACCAGAGCACACACCACCATGCTGGGCCAGGGAGGTTACACCTCCCCACCCACCCACCCACACACACACACACACACACACACACAATGCACACATATCATACATAACCATGTTCATCAGTGTTGTAAGTCAGGCCTGTGCTTTTCCTGTTGTGATGTGAGGAGCTTTCTTCTGATAAGCCAAACTATTTTTTAAAACATACTGTTACAACATGTCTGGAATTCATGTCTAAATGATCTTTATTGCATGTAAGTCAAAACAAAACTTCTAAAATCCTTGAAGCACCTTGTAGCTGAAACTTTTTTTTTTTTTAATTTTGCTGGTATCAGGCTTTTCCACCAAGAAACCGTAACCTGTATTTACATAGTCACAGTACACTTCCTTTGCATTCCTACTCCTTTTGTAGTTTTCTTCAGAGAGCACAGGGGTATTAGCTGATTAAACCTGGTTATTTGTCCTGTTGTTGGGTGACAAATGAAAGGGAAAACCAACAAAGTGTCTTGGCAGGGTTGTTCCACCACGAGCCTCCAGAACAACATTTATCCTCCACGTTTGGAACCCTGCCAGGAGGGATCAACGTGATTCTTGAGAAAAACTATACTCCCCCATTTGCTCTTTTGATGATGGACTGTCTACTGTCGTTCCAAGACTTCATCTTGGTTAAAATGACTGATGACTGTGGAGGCCTTACCATCCAGCTATTTTAATTCTTATGAGGCGTTTCAGGTACCGCTGTTCATGCAGACTTTTCCTTTCATTTTCACTTTGTCTCTGGGATGGTGATCAATAGAAAACATTATGGTAGAAACAGTTAGTAAAATTCTAACCTGGCCTAAGGTCTTTGATGGTTGTAACCATGGAGGCAGTCAACATTACAAATCAAAGATTTTGGTCCAAAGCGTCTACTAAGTAGTTTAAATCGTCGATCTTTGCTACAATTAAAACATGTAGAATGTTCACTTACTGACAATACATCACATTGTTTTCAGACTTTGAGGCCGTTACATGTGCTGCAACTCTGCAAAATCTACTGACATTAATTATTTTGAGTGTTTTTGCTCTCACACTTACAGTGGCACTTAACTAAACTGAACCTCAAGCCTAAAGTGTCTTTTTCTCCTTTAGATCCTGCAGTGACAGAAAAAGGGTTAATCTCTTTAACTGCCATAATGACATGACAGACTTTCACTTCTTGATGGTCCTCACAAACGCCCCTCCCAGAGAGTCTCTCATAATGGCTTCATCACATTAGGGCAGTAAACACCAACAGTCTCCACAGCGCAAAGCAATCTGACGGAGTGGACATAATGCATATTGAAGACTCTGTCTGAACAGTATTTCTTGACCTAGACAGGGGTGAGGCTAATTTGCAGTGCCTTTTGTTGAATATTTATGAAATAAGATAGTTGAAATAAGTACTGAATGAAATTAAGAGTGAATGTTTTGCAACCAGCCCTGCATGCAGGTGTACATGAAAGACTATTTCAGGTAGAAAGAATACCTGTCTACTTGACCTGTATTTTTAGCAAACACACTCCGTTTTGTAAATGATCTTTATGCTAATGTATAATATTAGATATAGAGATATATAGATATAGAGAAGAGGAAGTGGTGTTTGTGGAGGTCAGCGGGAACTGACACTTGTTCTGATCTAAGCTCAGCCAACTGAACCTCACAGCCAGCTGTGGAAAGGAAACTTTTTAAAGTGTCTAAATGCAGAAAGGGGAACAAACACATCACCAGGCAAATGTTGTCATTTTGCCGGACCTCCATTTTAAGCCCAAGAAGTAAACTCACTTCATCTTTGACTTATCTCTTCTTAGATAAAAGACATGTTCAACACTCTGCTCATTTTATCTGCTCAGATCCTTATTTCCCTCTTTCCTAAAAGACATATAATATGGTAGTAAAACTGTGGTGGAGATGTGCTGATCATCAACCTACCCTGCTAGCCAGCTACCATCAACTGGCTCCACTCTGGCTTGCACCCACTTCTGGGTTTGGAGCAGGTAATGTTTCTGTGGCGACAGATTCAGTTGTTCAGTTCATGGGAAGTTGCTAGCTTGTGCTTGGAAATCAGACCTAATGGCTTGCAGAAGAAAAAAAATGCAAAGCAAAGGGAAAACCAAAATATGGCTTATAAACAGCTAACAAACACACACACACACACACACACACACACACATTTCTACTCAGCTCCTATTTTTTGTTTTATGGCCAAAAAATATTTTTTACTCCTACCAGTCAAGTGTTGACTTCAGCCACAGCAGACAGCTGTTTTCAGGGAAAAACATTTAATAAATTCACTGTATGCAGAACTAAACAGTAGAAATGACTAAATATACAACAACAAAAGCTCAGATTTCCACCATCTACACCATTTATGACCTGCACTTTGTCAGCAATGTTATCAAACCTTGCAAGGCATCTGGTGCTGCTCCCTTTGCTATCTCTTATTTTCAAATCAAATCAAATCAAATATGCATCTTTGACTCAAATGTAAGAAAATGAAGGTGAGAATAATATGACTGAAGCACTTTGTTGACTTTTGATCATCTTAGATAACAAATGTATGGCCTGTGAACAGAATTTCATCACTTTCTTTACTGACCCTTCCTAACGTAGAAAGCTTTATGTCATATTTAAGATCAATAACTGGTGTTGCAGTCTTTTTGTGCTCTCAGAGAGTGAGTTGTTGCTCTGAAGAGATTGGCTGCTGTTGCACTCAGCTGTTACCCTGACTGCCCAACCGCACCCCCACCAATGGATATTAGAGAAACAATCTGGAAAATAAAGGAATAAGGGACTATGGGTAGTCAGCAGGCCAAGCCATTCACCTTGTTGTCCCTGTGGACTTCTTGGCCAAGCGCCGAGCCAAAGCACTAAAGGGGGCAACACTGAGGAAATGAGTTTCACCTCGATAGCGCGCTCCTAAAACACACTCTGCTCTTTTATTTGTCTTTAAAAAAAGCTTTTATTTAGTTGGAAGTGTTTGGTAAGCATGCATTGCCCTTTAGTTTCACACCAGAGAGCTGTCTAGTATAACCAGTGTGAGGCACAGAAGTTTGGCAATCATTTAACTCACTTGTGTGACATTTCAGACTTTATTTTAATGCATGGCATATGGTGGAGTTCTTGAGCCACACAAGTGTTACTGCTTTAATGGTTGTTGTTTTTGGGCTATTCAATGGTACTTTTCTTGCCTGTGGCTGTTTCTTTTCTTGGTGACTCACTGTGAACTGGTGTGGGAGAAGACACTGTAATTGGGTGCATCAGTAGTCATGAAACTGTGGAATGCAAATCTGGTGTTAGGGATGAGTGGGATTTGGTCTTGTACTGCCTGGACTGTGAAAATTAATGATTCTTCTTTTTTGTTTCCAAAGAGTGTGCCACAGGTTAGGGGAGAGCAATTACAGTTCATTATCATGCCAGAAACAAAGAATGGGGTTTAAGTCTGATGTTTGGTTAATCAGTCTAGGCAGACAATTTGTGTATTGTGTTGTACTATGATTCCTTTTTTCATTGTATGCATGTAATTATACCTATTACACAATTTTGTACCCTGTACTGTCCCTGAATCCACCCCTTGTGAATGAAGTTGCTGCTCATGCTACGTCTCCTGGAAAGACCTGATGTTAGGGAAAGATTTGTGTGGTCATGGTGGAAATAAACAAATTTTGACTGTCATTAGGAAACAAACAGCAGTCTCCCATGTTTCTTTTGCTGACTGATCTTTGAAGTACTTTTATGGGTTTTTGCAAACCCTTTGTGAATGATACAGCTCATTATTAAGGCAATAAGGTGATTTTTTCTTATGCAAACAAGATTACAAAATGAGTAATCCAGTCTTTTATTTTAACCAGTAAATTCAGAAAAATCAAAAAGCAAAACCTACAATCAGTAAATTTCAGTGGAATGGCAGCTTTCATTGGATTAGCTTGAAAACCACATGAATCAGTATAGAGCCTAAAAATCTGCATGGGTGGATTTGAAAAAGGGATGAACCCCTTAAAAGTTTAAAACATTCATAAATTAACTCATAACAGATAGTCATGGCCAATTAATGGCTTTATTAAGCCACACACAGTCTGTTTGCTGGGCTCTGCAGTGCAGGGCTGGCTACGTGGCACAATGCAGCCTGCCCTCTCTCTGACTTGTCTCTATTAAATGGATGGTGCTTTTGGCAGCAGAGCCTGTGTGGCTCATCTGCCCTCAGTATAAAATGATGTCAGCCCCCACCTCAGCAGGGTACAGTCACTGCAGACTGCTCATTATAGGAGAAAATCCACCCCAGCCCCACAGTGTCATGTTGGCTATTTCTATGATCCATAAAGCGAAGGTCCATCTTCAAACAGGAGCCTTACGTGTTGTAGCTTTATATACAGGAGATGACAGATGGATAGTACTGCCATCAGCTGGCAGAAAGATTTGTTTGTTGGGCAAAATCAATGAGGACACATTTTTGCAGGACTTGGGTTCCATCAGAATATCAGATTATACCTGCATCATGCTACAGTTCTCACACTTATGTGCTGATGTACTAAAATAACCCCAAAAAACATTTACTCTGGTCACAGACTTGGAACTAGTAAGGCTACACCAAGGCTAGTAAACCCACATATGACCTTTATTTACACAGCTTTTGTAGTCCTGACAGTAAGAAATGAGCAGATTTTAAATGACAGACAACAAACTGGGCCACATATAACCTCGACTTTGGTTATTGGCATGTAGCAACAAGTAAAATTAATTCTGCAAAATCTTAGGTTATGCTCTCATCATCAAATGCCAATGTTGTTGTTTTTAAAAGGTTAGAAAAAGTTTGTGGCTATTGTTGATAAAAGACAAACTCTGGTCATCTGCTTGAAAATCAGGTACAGCCACATCCACCCTATCAACCTCCATACCCTTACCTATTTCTTCCATTTGTAATGGGCAATACCAGTGGAGATATATGGGGGTGAGTTAACTTCATAAGGGTAAAGTGAAGCTCACCCAGGCTGTTAGTTCAGCAACGGTCACAAAATAAAATAACTAATCTTATTAAGAACTACCAGCCATGACTTGATCAGAAACCACATGATCCACAGCATTTAACACCACACAGCATGTGACTGTATCTCTCTGTGGTAACCACCAACTGACCAAGATTGTCATGGACTTCTTCAAGCTTGTTTAGGTGAGTGTGACACTGTGTCCTGTACGACAAGTTGCTGTTTTTTGCAGCCCTGAATCAATATTTTGTCATAATAGGTTGGTCGCCTTACCTGCTGGGAAACATTAACACAGGGATTTCCATGTCACATTGTAGCAGTGTGACGAATCACTTCTTCTCACAAGTGATGACATTAAAAAAAATAAATAAAGAGGAGCCAGAGAACTGCTGCTGAGAGTTTTTCTGTGAAATGAATGCATGAAATCAAGAATCGTCCCAGACGACGTGCCAGTAGGTGTAAGCTGAGCTCCACGGTGGCTTTGCAGTAGGAACCATAAATGCTTTGAGCTCAGCTCAGCCCCATTCACATCCCTCAATGCCACTTTGAGCCTGAGAATGAACTGCCCTGCTGCTTGAGGTGGAAAATCAAACGGTCTGTCTCTTTTCCTGTTGAGGTTTCAGAGTAAGGAAGAAATCATACCTGATATCCTGAGGTTGTGAGGGTTTAGAAATACAGATTGCTGTATTAAACTGCGTTAATATATGTCTCAAGATAAGAAAATCTCAATCGGTTCTTTTTGGAGAGTTATGTTGAAGCCCGCCTTTTCTCCCCTTCACTTTTGTCTAAGAGATGCTCGCTAAAATGAAGAAACAGCTAATTCTGGTAATTTACGGTTCCTGGCCATAATACGATGCTTCCTTGGCCAGCGACAGGGGCAGAAAGGGGGCTGGGCCAGACAGGAATTCAAATGTTGGGACGTTGAACAGATGCAACGTGGTTGATATAATGCTAAAATATTGGCCAAGGAGGCTAATAGAAACGCTGAGATGCTGGCTGGCAAGGTTAATATGATTGCTAAAATATTGGCAAGGTTGGCTAATATGAATGGTGCTGAAATATTAGCACTGAAATATGGCCACGGATTGGGCTGAGTGTTACAGGAAACACTAACCGTGTCTTTGATTTCCCTGCCGTCCTTTTCCTTCACTGAGGTTATTCCTGAGCATTTCATCTTCATTCCACTCACCAAGCTTGATGGATGGATGGACAGCTGAGGAGACAGCTGTATGGGACAGCGATGCAGACAGTAGAAGAACTCAACAAGACTGTCTCTTTTCCCAGGTTCTGTCCATTTTTTAAAAGCGCTCTTCCCTATTTAATATCAAAGCCCAATATATGTTTTAGCTATGTCTGTCTTCTTTTTTTCAACACTAGTAACACAACAGCAATGGAGTCAGACACAGAATGTGAGACCATGCATAAATAGGAAGCTGTGTGGTGCAAATAAACAAGTTAGATCAACCCCATCACCAACTTTCTTCATTTTGTTCCTCCCTTTCTCTTCCTCTTGTTCGCATTCCTTCCCCCGCCCTCCCTTTTTCCTCAGTCATCATCTCCTCACGTCCCCTGGGTCCATTTAGCCACCAAGAGCCCCAAACACTTCTGAATCTTAATTAGGGGCTACATTAGCTGGAGGATTCTTAATAACAAGAAGTGAGAAATCCACATACTGAAACAGAGCTGAGGCCATTAGATGCCAAACTGAGTGCTCCCTGTTTTTCATAATCTTCTAGATCTCACAGTTGACCAGGGAGGTGACTGACAGCTTTATTTTGCTGATGTGCACAACATGATTTTGGTCAACAGAGTTTTTGATAGACCGATCTCACAGTCATGTAATCATATAGATCCAGAGTAGATTTCAATTAAATTTCTTATTCTTTTTTTAATTTTAATGTAACTTAATTTATGCTCAAATGAATGCTAATGCTGTCCCATATCTGTTGGAATAATAAATAAGCTTTGGTTTGCTAAAACATATCAGCATATCAATTGTATTATTGCAGGTATAAAGTCACAATGCCAGATAAATTGTTCTCCACCCATGTTTTGTATTTTTAGACTCACACTTTTAGAGAAACTGTTTGACACTAGTGGAAAGAAACATTCATTTTCTTATCGAGAGTAAGATGAGAAGATAAATGTCACTCTCATATTTCTAAGTTAATTATAAAGCTAGAGCCATAGCATAAAGACAGGAAAAGGCAGAACCAGCAAGGCTTGTTTCACCCAAAGGTGACAGCAACCGACTGCCATCACCTCCAAAGCTCAATAAATAATGTAATTCTAATATGTTTAATCTACACAAAACTAAAATGTACAAATAGTCATTCAAATTTCCTGGAACAGTCAGTATGAATATACTGTACATCCCTAACAGACATTTCCCCTTTATTTATTTGAAACACCTAATAACATACTTAATATATACCATAGTGCTTAGTACATCAGATTTTACCAAAAAAAAGCCTCCCTGTAACCGTCATGTTATTAATGTATTCATATTTTGTGCATTAAAACTTTGGCCTTACACTTTGCCGATTTCCATTAGTCTTTTTTTCCTTTTTCCTGATGCAGCATTTTGGTTTTCCTGCACCAAAACCAAAATGCTTATTAGTTTGCATTGCTAATTTATGCTGAAGATTGCATGGAAAAGGCAAAAAGGAACTGAGAAAATACATACAGTTTGGGCTGTAGAGTTTGTCAAAGCAGCTGGAGGACAGTAAATTTTAGGAAACTGAACTGTGATGATTATGTAATAATGCTTGTTCTCTCCCATTTATTTGACCATTTGAATCTCATTTGTGGACAACTCCCCTCCATAAGTCTGTGGGCTTTAGTTTCGGAGTTTACACATAGATATTAATATTCAGTGTTTACAAATAATATATGACACATTATAATCGTGCAGTCCAAATTTTGTGTAGGAAGCCTGTAAGATATTTTCACTGCCATGTTGTCAAGAAAATAAATACTACTATTATGGCTTGGATCATTTCAGGTTCAAAAACAACTTGGCTTGGGTTCAGGAAAGATCATGGTCTTGAATGATGTAAAGTACATGACTAGGATTAGGGAATCCTCATTGTCATGGATAAAATGATAACTACTTGGTTAAGGCTGGGGAATGACTGTGGTCATGGTTAAAAGAAACCATCATGGCAAGAAATAGAGTGGCCTCTGCTGTCACAGTAACCTTACTTACTTACCTTACTTACAGTACTTCTGTGGACTTGGTGACTCTTCACCAATGTCATACTCATGACAAACAAGTGTCATAATTCCCTCAGCCACTAGAGGGCTTGACAGTTAAATGTAAACATAATTTGTTTGTTTGTTTGTTTGTTTGTTTTTTTGGGGGGGGGGTACCTTGGAGCCAAGGATGGCCAATAGATGGGATGATTTGAAACTCTTCCTATTTGAAACTTTGATGTCGGTGTATTAGTATTAATTGTTGTCATGTCCAGACTGATATACACTTAGAGGGGTTGAACATCTTGCTCGTGGACAGTTTGGCAGTACAGGACACATGCTGGTTGTAGGCTTCAACCTGTTATATCACCTTTCTGGATGCATTCTTCCTGACATGCAGATTGATTAGAACATTTTTTTTTTTTACCTAAGAGGCTTTCATTATGTTCTGAATGGCAGATCAGGGTAGTATACAGGTGACATTGACAATTACAAAAGAAAAAAAGTAACATGTATGTATCAAGATATAGATATATAGAACTTCCAAGCTCAGAAAAATTATATATATACTGTATATCTCGCAGTGTTTACTCACCGAAAGTGAGAATTAATTGAGGGCTTATCATCTCTCTGTGTCCAGTTTGAGGCTTTGCTGAATGTTGAAATGTGTTCATCTGAATTACTAGAGCTACGTTAATTCTTCATATGCAGTCATTCTTAATGGGTGGCACTGATGATACACTGTATGTTCCTCAATGTCAACAAATTCCATAAAGGGAACAAGAAGACTGTAGAAACATGGATGTTGAAGTTTCTTCATCGACAGGGGGAAGGGTGTGGTGTAAAAGAAAAGGAGGAAGGGGGATGAAAAGAGAGACAATGACAGAGAGGTATTGTATGAGCCTTCAGGCCCATGCGATGTACTCAATGCTAACTGCTTGACTTGGTTCTCTGCCAGAGGCTTATTCAGAACCAAGGACAGCTCCCCTGGTCTCTGAGCCAGCTCACTGGGGAAAGACACATTTAGATAAAGTCTCTCTCTCTCTCTTTGCGTGGCTCCCATTTTCTTTTTCCCTAAAGCTTGTTCCGTCTCACCGGGGAGCCCGCATTTAGCTACGCTCTCTTTCTTACTATTCAAACTCTGTGAGGAATGTCAAATTTATAGTCATCTTGCCCTCTTTCTCTCTCTCCAATTGAGCTTCTAAGCTTGATTTCCCCTTGGTTGCTCAGCAGCGAGGCCACATTTAGAGTCTGCACCATAGGGGGACACCATGGCCTTTACCTTTTATTCAATTAAGCTCTGCCTGAAACACACATACAGCATGAGCGCACATACACATGCAGTGACAGCTGAGTGGGACTAATGGCACACAGATATGACCTCTGAGAAATGGGCACCCTGAATAGGATGTGCATACAGACACAAAGCACATGTGCCTATAAGACTGTACACTTGGGCAGGGGTGTATTGGACATGCACACAAACTGCAACAATATGGAGCAATTACCAGATGGCAAATCTCTGCGGTACTTTTGGACTGATTTCAATTCTTTTTTTTCTGAGTGTTTTCCGCCCCTAATGGGCCTAAAGTATTTTGTTAAACACACACAGACTTCACACGTAGTTTCACTCAGTTTTGGGGCTTTATTCGTCAAGAGACACTTGTCTGGCACAAGCCAATTGTGAAGATAAGATTAAAAGAAAACCTCCACAAAGGTGCATGGGTGTTTCTTTTCTAAGTAACTTGATAAGAAAACACTAGAAGATAATAAAACTTGAAAATCACTTTTCAAATACAAAGCCTCAAAGCAGACACACTCAGAATTGAATCTGAAGTTGATGACAGTTAAAGATAACACACTATATCTGAATACATTGTAGGGGAACCCCATATGCATTATGTCGTCAGAGGTATATAGACACCAATTCATATACTTTTACTATTTATTTTTTTATGGTATAGTAGTATAATAGTATCAATAATGGGAAATTGTAGAGTTATGCCATACAATGATTGTCCCAGGGATTCTACTTGTGGTTCACAATGTGAGGATGATGACCCATTCTCAAAACTCTTTCAAGTGAAACAACATGGGTAGGCTCACCGCTCATGTTCAAACTAAGGTGATAAACTGTAACTTGACACCACAAATAGATATTTCATTATTTTAAGCTAATAAATGACTCAGAGGCTGAACACCAAAAATAAATCATTTTTGTATGAAGCTCAGTGAGACATGTGACGCAAAAATACAACAGATTGCTGCCACAACAAAATAATTGTACTGTAGGAAAATAAATTTTAAAATAAAATAAAATAAAATAAAATAAATAAATAAAACACCAGGCATCTCAATGTTTCTTTTGGTCTTCAGCTCCTGTGCAGCTGCGGGTTCAGCATCCTGGACAGTGGGCATAACAAAAAGCTCACTCTGTGAATTTTTAAAACTGTATTAATAACCTGACAGCAAATCATCATATGATCATTGTTCATAAAGACTGGTGTTGGAGCAGGCACAGAAATCAGATCATACAGAAGCTATAAATCACTGAAAAAAAATCTGTTTCTGGCTTTGGGAACAATTCTATTGTTCTGACTGTTTCTCCATTTAAAAGCCTTGTTCAAAATGCTTCTGAGAAGATAATATATTTCACTTCAGGATAAAGGATCTGTGAAGTGTAATTTGTAAAAATAATCTCCATCCATCATTCGCCCATTTTTCTGATTGGCATTTGCTGTTTGTTCAGCAATCAATCAATCATACACTCACACACACATCCACACAAAGAAAACTCTGAGATACCTCTGTCTGGGGAAAAGGAGACTTGTTCCAGCTTCAGTGCACATCAGGAAAACACTGACTTTGTGTGTGTGTGTGTGTGTGTGTGTGTTTGTGAACCTTCATCGCATTCATCCGTGTATGGCTATAAGTGTGTTCAAGTGTGAGCATCTGTGTGTTTCAGTATATGTGTTTGTGACCTTTCCACCAGCTGTTCTTTCTGTGTGTTTCAGTCATCAGGGTGGTATTTTCCCCCACCGGCAGCTCTCTGCCCCAGCACCACATGAAGCAGGAGAGATTGCTGTTTCCCTTCAACTGCTAAGTTTGAATTGTTGTTCATATTTTGAAATGTCACAGTACAATACAATGTGAATTAAATGTGTTTCCATGACTTTAGGTGAATAAACAGGCTTTATATATTGTGAAAGCATATAACAAAAACATAACATGTTGGTGAACAATGTTTCACCTTCACACATTCAAGTGTCAACACGTGATACACCAGCGAGTGGTTGAATAACTACAATCAGACCTATATACCAAAGCACAGTGTATAGACCATTTAAATACAATCATGTCATTATTTATTCAACAAAACAAAAAAGGATTTCCATTACAGGCATACAGACAAATTTTCTTAAGTGAATAACTTTTATGGAAATGGCACTTTGTATTCACTTTCATTAATAAATGATGAATAGAAAATATTTGCATAAAAGCAAATCTGAGCTTGGTTTTGTTGGCAACCCTTTCTTTATTTGCATTTACTTGGAAAACTCAACTGCACAACACAGTGAGATATTGAGTTTGAAATGTTAAATAAAGCTTTATTGCTCAGTGGTCTGAAACACATACCTGCCATGGTCCACTCTAGGGAGAGAACATATGTAGGTGTATGTAGTTGAAGTAAATATGTGGATTCTATTTGAAAAGAAGAAAAGAAAAAGTCCCATCCACCCATCCTCTGACAGTCATTAGCTATCAAAATCCCATCTGATTTTGGTGATTAATTGGCTTTCATTTTATTCTGATGATCCATAAAGCAGAGGTGGTGGTGCTAATTTCAACAATTGCATTGAAGTCAGTGCCCCCCCCACACACCCACACACACACACATTTTTTTCCAGGTTCTAATTAGGCTATTTGGTCATTATTTATTATTAATATGCCTATAATTTCTTCTTGTAAAATTGTAAAACAGTAAAATATTTTTGATGATTGCTTGCACGTGGATACACACATTTATACAATCAGATCATACGTTATGTCCGCCACCTATAACACTTTATATAACTTGTTATTATAATGTCTGATGAATGAGCTTCTAATGCATTATAGATGTGACCTTTATAGAAAAGGGTTTTTTTCAAAGCTGTGGAGTGTGTGTGTTGCACTTTCTGTTACTGTATGTTGATATCTCATTACAAGGATGCAGTCCTGCTGCTGATATTGTACCTGCACTTCATGTAAATCTAAGTTGACTCAGTCTCCTCCACCATGTCAATTGGCATTAAACACTGCGTTGTGACAACCAAATCCACTGGTCAACACATTTTGACAGTCAATTGATTCCAGTGAGTGGCTAGAAACATTGTTATATGGGTGACTCCATGGTATTTCTAATGACTGAGCAAAGGGCTTTTTTGTTATTTATTCCAAGGTCACTCTGGGTTCAGGGAGATCCCCACCCCCACCCCCCACGGGAGACACTGCTGCTACTAATTCACCCTCTAAGGTTCCTGGGATTTATTAATTTGTGCCATTAATACAAAATGGTGATACTTGCACCAGGACAAGCTGTGGGGCTGAAGCCCCCCCCTTCTAAGCTCCAGTACACACACACACACACACATACGTTTTTACAGTCAAGTCCAGGTTGCATCTCCAGAACGGCAGCCCATTAAATAAAGTGGCATCCAAGCACTTTAATGCTGCACCTATTTAGAGTGAGTCAGGTACAGAGCGGGAGAAATAGAGAGAGCTGATGTGGGGGTAGAGAGAGACAGAGGATGAATTGTGTCTCTGCTGAGCTGTAGGTGTGAATGCATGTATCTGCTTGAGTGTGTATCTGTGTGTGTCTTTTCAACTCCTACTCTCTGACTCCCTGTATACCTCATTATTCATGTGCCGAGTCCTTTATCACCGTGATACTGATTGCTTCACACACACAACAGAAACAAATGCACATGCTCGTGGCTTCATATTCAAACCCAGACACATACAGTATGCGCAAAAACACACACACACACAGATACATTAATGTGGGTGCTAACTCACAGCCTGCTGAGAGTGTTGTTATTCATTCACACACAGCCAGGGAGTGTGGGACTGTGAATAAACACACCGACATACGCACTCACACTAACACGAATCATTTAGAAAGTGAGAGTTCAAGTATTGAAATTAATGTTCCCTTCATAGTACTCCCAGTTAGTACATGCATCTGTGTGTGCTGGGATAGACATACCTATATAGCTGCTTGCCTACAGTTAATTTTGTATGTCCACTAAATGACTGTACATACATGATATTGTACTTGTTTGTGCTTTGTGCATGTGTGCATACTACTATACATACACATACTATATCTAAATAATACAGAATACAAACTGTATTAAAATAAACTGATTGTTCCAAAAAACTTCATGGACCCTGGTATTTTTGTCAGGACTGTTTTCCTCAAGAGGAGCACTTCTGAGAGATTTTCCCTGAACTTTTGAACACAGATATAGCCCCACTGCTCTTGAGGTGAGAAAACGAGATTTGAGCTGGCGTTGCTAACCTGACCCCCGCACTCTTGGAGGTGGCCTGTATTCTCCCTGTGATGAGGCCGAGCCTGCCGGGCCTGCGGCCAGACTGCTTGGTGCGAGACTGGAGATGACATATCACAAGCAATAACACTCCCCTGCTGTGGAACCTCTTCTCCTGTTTAGCCCCCCCAACGACCGCCACCACCACCGGCACTCTTCCTCCTCCTCTCGCTCTCTTTTCTCTTCTCTCTTATTCAGTTCTGGGGGTGACGCCATGCAGGGAGGATACGAGGTGACAGAGTTTGACACCAGACACCTGTTAATGAGGCTTTTGCTCAACTTCACAGCCACTTTATCACGTTTTTTTTTAATAACTGTCAAAGTCTCCAGTTAACAGACACAACAGTCTAAATTGAGTCAAAACACCACCATGCCTGACACGCGGGACCGCTAAACAGGCTAACGCCGACGATAGCTCCCAGGCCACCTCGACCCAGAGTACGGTTTAGTCTTCCTTGGACCAAGTTACAACAATACAAGCCATACGTGATCTGAAAGACAAACTAATTCCCAAAACCAACAATCGAGTGAGTTTAAGAAGGCTAATGAGCTAGCCGAAGCAGAGCTGGAGGGACGCGTGACTCACCTGGAGACGGCGGCCAGCGAGCACTCGGACACAACTACCGCGCTGGAACAGGAGGTGACTTGGATGAAGAAGGAGATCATAACGCTGAAAGACAGAGCCGACGATTTGGAAGCAAGGTCACGACGCTGCAACATTCATTTTGAGCAAGGCCGCTTTGTGTTTTGCCAGACTTCACCCAGGCCGTCAGCAGACAACGATCAGCTTTCACCAAGGTCCTGTTAGGGTTAGTGTTAGTCCGCTTTGGGCTGTGGGATCCCGCAGATCTCAGGATCACTTTGGAAGATGGGACCCGGGTGAGCTTCAAAGATCCTGACAAAGCCAAAACTTATGTGCTGGAAAAACTGGATACTGCGGCCAACTGATGCAATTTTGGTGAGATCACATCCACTTCTTTTTACATGTAAGAAGTGTGCAAGCGCCCACTGTCATTTTGCTTTGGATCTATATTCAATGCCACAGCATTATTTTCTGTTGAGGTCTGATTTAGTCTACTTCATGCGGTTCCTTTTTTTGGAAGAGCTACTATATTTGTTCACAAATAGTTGCGGTTATAGCTCTGATACGCATGGTAAGCGAGTTAGCAGAGATTAGTTTGGAAGTTACTAGTGAAATGAACAGAACTTGTGTTCTGCACTGTTTACTGCTGAGTTAGGTGTTCAAAGTTATTGTCTTCTATGTTTGTTTACAGGTATGTATATCTTCCCCTCTCCCCCACCCTTCCCTCACACTCTTGTGCTACAGTGCACAAACATACAATGGGGAAAATAAGTATTTGATACACTGCAGATCTTGCAAGTTTTCCTACTTACAAAGAATGGAGAGGTCTGCAATTTTTATGGTAGGTAAACTTCAACTGTGAGAGACAGAATCTTTAAAAAAAAATCCAGAAAAACACATTGTATGATGCTTAAATTATTAATTTGCATTTTATTGCATGAAATAAGTATGTGATACAATAGATAAAAGAGAACTGTTTTACTATTTGGTATAGAAATCTTTGTTTACAATTGCAGAGGTCAAACTTTTCCTGTATTTCTTGATCAGGTTTTCACACACTGCAGCAGGGATTTTGGCCCACTCCTCCATACAGATCTTCTCCAGATCTTTCAGGTTTCGGGGCTGTCACTGGGCAACATGACGTTTCAGCTCCCTCAAAAGATTTTCTACTGGGTTCAGGTCTGGAGACTGTCTAGGCCACTCCCGGACCTTGAGATGCTTCTTATGGAGCCACTCCTTAGTTGCCCTGGCTGTGTGTTTTGGGTCATGGATGTGTGCTGGCTTGAGCAGGGGGACCTTGTGTGTGCTGCAGGATTTTAATCCATGATGGCATAGTGTGTTACTAATGGTAACCTTTGAGACTGTGGTCCCAGCCCTCTTCAGGTCATTGACCAGGTCCTCCCATGTAGTTCTGGTCTGATCCTTCACCTTTCTCATGATCATTGATACCCCACGAGGCGAAATCTTACATGGAGCCCCAGACCAAGGGAGATTGACAGTCATCTTGAGTTTCTTCCATTTTCTAATAATTACACCAACAGTTGTTGTCTTCTTACCAAGTTGCTTGCCTGTTGTCCTGTAGCCCATCTCAACCTTGTGCAGGTCTACAATTTTGTCCATTTTGTCCCTGGTGTCCTTTAGACAGCTCTCTGGCTTTGCCCATGTTGGAGAGGTTGGAGTCTGATTGATTTAGTGTGTGGACGGGTGTCCTTTATACATGTAACAAATTCAAACAGTGCAATTAATACAGATAATGAGTGGAGAATAGGAGGGCTTCTTAAAGACTAACTACCAGGTCTGTGAGAGCCAGAATTCTTGCTGGTTGGTAGGTGATCAAATATTTATTTCATGCAATAAAATGAAAATTAATTATTTAAAAATCATCACATCACATCATTTTTTGATTTTCTTTTTGATTCTGTCTCTCACAGTTGAAGTGTACCTGCAATAAAAATTACAGACCTCTCCATTCTTTGTAAATGTGAAAACCTGCAAGATCAGCAGTGTATCAAATACTTATTTTCCCCACTGTATTAAGAGGTTGAAGGTCCATGAGATCAAAGCCAACCTCCCTGGACATGGCAAGAGGAAAATGCACCTCAGATTGAACAAAAGGACCGTTCAAATGGTGGGAAAAGAACCAGGGAAAATTTTAAATAAAAAAATTTTAAGAAATAAAAACTGGCCGCCAAAATCAAGTTAAAACAGTACCCGTGTCAAATGTATGTTAATGAGCGACACTGGTTCTGAGAGAATGTTCTGTGGACAGATGAAACAAAATCAGAGATTCCTGTTTAAATCAGTTCTACGTATACAGAAGGAAAAAAATGTTGCTTTGCTGCATTTGGCAGAGGAAGAAACAATTAAATCACAAGATTACAAAGGCTTTCTGGAGAAACACACACACAGCTCTCTCTCAGCTTTCATTTGCAGGTCTTGGCTTTTCCAACAGAACAATCAAAACATCTCAAGAATACCCGAGAACAGGAAAGAAGTTGGACCATTCTGAAGTCCTGATCCTAATCCAGCTCAACATCTTTGTAAAAAGCTGAGAATAGCCATCAAAGCTGAGAGTGCTGAAGCAGTTGGTTCAAGAAGAGGGGACCAGCTGAGATGTGCGGAAGTCTCATCAGGAGCTTCACAAAATGCAGCGACCTCAAAATATTAGGTAAAGGGTCACATTGTTTTTGTCTGTGCAATTTTCATTTGCAAAGCTCAATTCACTGGCAACAAGTTAAACACACTTACATTTTTAGTTTGCATTTTCTGTTGTTAAATGTTGATTTTGTTTATTAATTAATTACTTAATTTGAATAAATTTGTTTGGGGGTATGTGCATTAATGCACAGTTTACACCTGTGTGGTTGTAGTGTTAAGATGCTATCCATCAACTTCAATGTCTCCAGTTTCAATCTGTCAGGAACCTTTATGCAAGGTCATTCCCCATCTCTCTCTCTCTCTCTCTCTCTCTTTCCTATGCTTCTCATCATCTCTCTACCAGTGTCAGTTCCCAACGAAGGCAGAAAGTTGAGGTGCCTTTTTTTACAGTGTGACTTCTCTGCAGATTTATAGACTTTTATGTTTGATGAATGGGGTCATCACATTACACAAAAGAAGTACTTATAAGATATGAAAAAAACAAGAATTAGAAGAGAAATGGGTGAAAGTGAAGCACTTTAAAGCAGATATTTCATAGTGTGCAGCAGGTTTCATCACCATTCACTGAGATTTCATCTAACCCTTACAAAAAGCCCACCTGCTGCCCCTTTCAGATGTTTAATGAGCCTCCATTTGTTTGCATCAGGGTTTTTTTTCATCCTCTTTTACCTTTACATGGAAGATCAAAGGAGAAATACACGCTCCTGCTAATTGGAGGTACATTTGGTGTTTTAAGAATATTTTGTTCTGACTAATTTCCTCCTGAGTGCAGGTGTATAGAGAAGAGGGAGGAAGGGAGGAAGATTTGTATAGGTAGAGAGAGAAAAAAACCAAACAAACAAGATAACAGAGAGGAGGGGAGGGGGAATAAGGAGATTAGCCGTCAAGTTAAAAATAGTCTGAAACAGTTATTTTGCTTCGCTAATTTCCCTCTCACCGGTGAGATGGGGTAATTAGCTGAAGTAAAAATAGTGAAGAGATCGAGAATTAAAGGGAATGCACATAAACACTTAAAAAAGGAATAAAAGGCAGGAAGCTAAAAAGGAGAATAATCAACAAGGGAACAGCTAATAGATCACGAGAGGGAAAAAACAAGGAAGTTAAAACTTAGTTACAAATCCAATTCAAAAGGTAGTAATGACTTTTTGTTGCGCGTATTTCCTCATAGTGTAGAATGGCAAGGTGATGGTAAAACAAGTAAAAACATCTGACAGAAAAAAATGAAGAAAGAAAGCCTTAATGATCTCCTCCTGCATTTTGTTTTTGAAGTGTTCATTGCATGATTATAGAGAACATTGAAAAAGAAAACCCAAAGGTTAAACATCTGTGCGGGGAGCGCAGGGTGCTATCATTTATCAAGTCAAAACACTCGCCCACTCAGGAACTCTGGGGTCAGTGTTCCTGGCATTTAACGGGCCACAGTAAGTGGGCTAAGATGAACGATGACATGTTTGAGTGGCTGGCTTCCGCACGGCAAGTGTAGTGCAGAAAGTTCATATGCAAAATATGACAGTTTTTTTTTTTAAGAATTCTTGCTGCTTGTGACAAATAACAGATGAAGAAACACTAATGTGATATGCAGAAATGAACCATTCCCCTGTGAAACCTGGGAAGATGGGAGCAGCAGCAGAGGAAGGACATATAAAATATGATTACAAGTTAAATATATAGTTCTGTTGTTTGACTGCTTTTGGCTTTTAAAGAGGAAGATGACTAGATGTCTTCAGCTTGTTTGTTGACAGTGAAGTGTTGGCATCAACACACAGACCAGTGAGTGGCACATTTGCTAATCTTTGTGAAGATTTAGATAGCTGTGGTTTTAAAAGGTCTTTGTGAATATTGGACTTTTTGAGAATTCACTCTGCTTCACCCATTCACAGTTTGATGTTCAGTGTCTTAACCAAACACATTTTGACATGTGGACAAGAGGAATGGGGAGTCTTGTAGACAAACTACCTCCTGAGCTACAGCTCCCATGACTTGCCATTAACTTGTCTGAAACTCAACTATTTCTTTTTTCTGTGACTTTATGTGCCCAAGGAATGTTATGAGCATCAACACTTTAGAGCGAGTGTCAGTATGTAACTCTTTTTCCCCCCATCCCTTTATTGTGGCCCTTGGAAATACTTCTGTTGTGGTCTGTGCTACTTGCAGCAAGTTCATCTGGTTGTGTGGTGTTAAATTGCAGAGCATGTGTCAAAGTGATAAAGATGTTTACTTGCTTGTATTTTCTGTATTTGTATTTGAAAAAGCAGTGCACTGACCTCTTAGGGCCACCTTAGATTTCCAATCATCCTACCTTCAATACTTGCCCCGGTTTTGTTTTATATGCAAAGGTCTGCATTTTCATAAGAGCTGTTCTGGGGGGTGGGGTAGTGTAACATTAACTCATTTTCTTTCTTTTTTTAACTTGTCCTGTCCAGCTGCTAAGGTATGCAGAGAGACATCTGGATACCCTTGCATTGGCCACCAGTAGAGGGAGCCCACGGGGGGCCTGGTGCGCAGTAAGGAGGTCTGGACGCCCCCAGGACCACACCCCCAACAGGAGGTGGAACAGTGCCCCTCCCCGGCTCCCCCAATTCCCAACCACCGATGACCCAACAACCCGAGCCCCAAGAAACACCCAAGCACCCCGCTCAGACAGAGCTGACCGACCAAGTGGTGAATACCCCCAGGCATCCCCAAGGCCCCCCACCCCTGGTTCACAAGTCCCCAGCAACCGTTCCCCTGCTAGTTCGAGAGGGATCCGGCCGGGGGGGGAGGTGGCCTGCCATAATGCCCCGGAGTGCCCCTTGTGGCCCCTTGTGGCCCGATACCAGGGTCACCCGCCCCACAGCCTTGGGAGGGGGGGGGCAACCGGCAGCAGACCCGACTCTAACCCTGTCGGGTACTCCCCATACCCCACTCCACCTACCCCCGTTCCTCATCAGAGCCCAGAGGCATCACCAGTCAGATGGTCGGCACCGTCTGAGCCAGGGCAGCGGCATCATTGTTAATTATTGGTGGAGAGATTCCTATACTGGCCTAAGCTAAAGTTGTTTTTGGTCTTCCAATTCATGAGGATAGTTTTCTTGGCAATGCCCAGTGCAGTGAGAAGCATGCTTGGCATCAACGTTTGGCCCATAGATACTGGTAAATGATAAATTGGTGAAGAAAGTTTTGTTTGTATCATTCACCTCGATGTGAACCACCATGTTAGATCTCGTTGTCCATCTCAGACTCTTGTGATACTCACAGCATACTCCCCATTCTGCTGTCCTTCCAATGGTGCCAACTCTATTTTTTCTTCCTGCCAGGCAGGAATTGGTTTGAACATATTGGCTGCATGGCCTGACATGCTCTCCTTGGACCTGCATGGGGAGTCCTGTCACATCACTAAACATGCAAGTAAAGCTCATCAGCTCACTTCAATTCAGTTCTTTGCAACAAATTGGAATGGACCCAACTCTAGATTTGCATCTAACTCCATTAAATGTACATTTTAGTCATAATGCATCTTTCTTATATGTATGACTGAAAGGTGCAGCAATATGCTAATAGAAACTTATAATCTAAATTTTTGGGGCAGTTCAGTGACGTTTGTTTCCTAGGTTTACCTTTCCAAAACATTTCAAACAGCTATAATTCCCAGTGGGCACACAAAGATATGCCTTCTGTGAGTTGGATATAATCCCAGACAGTCTTCTGCAGTTGACCAGTGAGTAGCTTCATCAGAGCAGTCAGGGGTTCAGTGGCTTGTTCAAAGTCACCTTGACGGTATTAAGAGAAGCTGGGGCAGCATTACTCACAGTTGCTCCCTCTATCCACATTTTCCCAGTTGGCCGAGCATTTAATTCAGACCTCAGGGTTTTAAACGTCACATTAGTAAATGTACACAGCTTACATCCACTGACTCATCCGGCCCGAATTAGAGTGTTGAGCGACTCACACTCTGACTCATGAGTGAACTTCCCAAACTAGAATTTCATACCAGGAAGTTGGAATGTGACGTTAATTAGCCTGGAGTGACAGAAGGTGGACTGTGGGTGGCTGTGATCTTTGGAACAATGAAGTTTTGACTAAAAGCACCATTGAGAATGGATGTGAAACTGTTTTTTGTGAAGTTTCAGACAGAGCAAAGGCCCAGAATGGTTATTTTGGTGACTGGTCAGTTCCAAGTCACACTTGCTACCACTATAAACTAGCAATTACAATCATGTGCCATCTATGTAGAGTGTGTTCTGTCTGTATGTGTTAATAAGATGGGAGAAGGAACCGTTACATGTATCAGTGTTTCCTAAACTGATACATAAAAAGTTTGTGTGACTCTTTTTTAATACTGTTGTTTATGTTACACCTGTGGATGTATGAATTGCTGGCTATGCTGTAAGCCCCATGTGGAGATGTAGGCATTTGCGAGTATCTGAAAATATTTTTTTGGTATCGTCATCTATATCATGCAAAGCTACATAGCATGTACGATATCATCTTTTCAGCACTGTGTTATGAATGCGTCCCAGAACCTGCGCTCACCTTGTCACCCCTCTCACATACACTTTGATAGTGTCGGAAATTTAAGCATGAGATTATTTTCTGGCTGTGGTTCTGGAGTTATATGGTGCATCTTCTGTCATGAATTAGAGGAAGATGAATGGAATTTTATGAATGATGGACAGCAGAGAGTTGTATCACCTGGATCGAAAGTATGTATATCACATCTCTACCTTCACATTTGGCCAAGTTATGACTCTGAGGAGTGTAATATTTGATGCAAATTAGGGTAGTCAGAGTAAAGTACCAGAATTGCCTCCATGATCTATGTGTCACAGCCACTGCTGCTGCTGCAACTGCTGACCATGATGATAAGTGGGCCAAACCACTATAGCTAATTTCCTGTTCTAAAAAAGCAGTATGCACCTGTTGCTTTCTACCCATGCAGTATGTTTGCCAGCAGGATACCAGGACGTTGTCATTATCATCTGGATTTTGGTGACACATGCTTTTCCATTCCATATTGTGTCTGTACGAGAATGTAGGTACACAATATTTAGCCTTTATGCCTTATGTCATGCCAGTTATGAAAATGGCAAGTGCTGGTGCAAGCACAATTAGCATCCATGTCAAATCCAGACCCATTTTTCAGCCATTTAGTAAGGAGCTGCCACAAGCTCAGAGATCATAAGTCAGCAGCATTTTCGGGGACATAAATAGATAAATGAATAAAACAAGATGCAGTGCACTTTTTATAAATGATTACTCAAGCAAATGTCAATTCTTTACAAGTTGGTCTGAGACTAATGTAAATCAGTGGCTGTCTGGAAGGAGCTACAATCTTAAGTCTCCAGACTTTTGAAAATGTTTGACAGGATTGTGAAATAAATATGTGATATGCAAAGAAAAGTCTTATATTATGCACTATGGACACTAAAGAACAGACCTTTTTCCTCATGGACTTCAGCAAACTAATACTTATAAAATTAAAAATTTGGAAAGGCAAAATGCAAATGTTCAAAATCCCTTTGTGTGATTAGAAAGACAGTTCAGTTGAATTGTTGCTCCCCCTGCTCTTTGTTTTAAATATTGTGTCAGGACTTTTCATGTCAGGATTTTTTTCTTTTTCAGTGGTGCACAAGTTGTTTTTCTTCCCATGAGTTATAGTAAGTATTTCCACTGTGAACCAAAAAAACTTTTTACACCCAACTCTACCTTTTTTATTGTGCCACATGTCTCAGCTGAATGAGCTGGTATTCAGTGAGTAAGTCTCCATGCAGACTTACAGTTTCCGTTGTCATGTTCTGGGACAGGTTGTACGGGGCTGACTCACTCACCCACAGAACAAACCCACTCTTGCTTCCTTCTGCTGCTTTCCTCAGACATGTTTGCAGTGCCGTTTGAAGCCAACGTTACATCTGGTTTCTAAAAAGATGCATTATTTACAGTGCTGTCAAAAACCCATGATGCTGGCGTCCATGTGTAGAGATTTTAGGGAACCAGGTGGAACGCTCTGCCTTTTTATTATGACAGTTTTAAACAAGAAGACAGATATTCAAAACTTTATAAATATATTAAAAACAAAGCAGCCATCTCAACCTATTTTTCAGAATTGCTTACTGTTATTTGAAACACTATTGCTTGGTTCAACTATTAGGTCTTAGGCACGAAGGCCAGTTCATATCTACTTAATGTGAAGAAAACAAGTTGTTTACAATCCTGACCTCAGTGTCAACTAACCTCACTAACATGGCTCCATATATAGAATTAATTATAAATAAGCTTTTCCCCACTCAGATGCGCATTTATTTTACAATGTAGTTCTAATTCTGTGTGGTGTCCAACATGTCCAGAGAAACATGCTTACAGAAATTCACTTGTGTCTTGTGATGATGAATGTCTTGGTAAAATGTCAGAAGAAAAAACAAAGTTGTCCCAAAACGACTGTTATATAATGTTCATTGAAGCATATTTTCAACTTTTCAGTTCAAAACCTTATTTTGAAAATCTCAGTTTAGTTCTTTTTTTGTCCTTTTTGCGACAGTGAAAAAGTGACAAAAAATGGATAATTTCCAGTGCAAATTCACTTGTTTAAGATTATTTTGAAGAAAGAGGCAACATGTTACTTGAAAGCAGATCACTCCAGTCATACCAGGATGCAAGAAAATGTTAATTTCCATTTTTCAAAGAAGTGTAATTATCACACTCCAGGGTACAACTGCTAAATCTTTTGTCTGCAAGCACTATGACTTGCGCCAGCACTTTAAAACTGTATATGGAGATGCATACATAATGAGCTAAGCTGCTGGCTACTGGCTCTCCTGGTTGATCTTACTAATGAGCTAAACAGAGAATTGCCATCAACCAGAGCAAGCATTTACAACCACTGCATAATTTCATTTTTAAGAGCAGGAGAATGCCTGCCTTCCTGACCAAAAGCTCAGACAGGCCTGCTGGGAACAGCGAATGACTGGCAGCTAAGTGAGAACTGGGGAAGCAACTAAGATTCCCCCAAGACCAGCCTCAGACCCAACATGGTTCTGTTTTCAGTAACATTGAAGCAGGTCATCTTGTTGGAGCTAACAGTACCCTGGGAGGAGAGGATGGAGGAAGCCAGTGAAAGGAAGAGGGAGAAATATGCAGAGCTGGTGGACAAGTGCCAGAGATGGGGGTGGCATGCACAGCACTTGCCCATTGATGTTAGGGGAAGGGGCTTTGCAGGAAAGTCACTCTGCAAGGCCCAAAACCTCCTGGGAAACACAGGGGCATGCAAGAAAAGAGCCATCAGCACAACTTCAGAGGCCGCAGAGAAAGCCTCACGATGGCTGTGGATCAGGACGGACGAACTGTGGGCGAACGCTGCTCGGACACAGGTCGGGAACTGATCACTCACGGTCGGGTTGCCTGGGTGAGGGGGTCTGAAGTTGAAAGACCCAAAACCCCCTGTGACCCCAGGTACTATCACTGATAATGTGTCCAAGAAAGTGCATCACAGCATCTATGTAACAACCAATGTGCTAACTAGCTATTTATGAAAACTGGTTTGTTTTCTTGTAAATGGTAAAAAAAAACAACACATTAATAACACCATGTTTCATTCTTTCGCATCTTGTGTGCTCTTGTTCATCTAATCACCTGGCAACATTATTTCCAACCTGGCGCTGGTTAAGCCATGTAAGAAGGTACTCAGTTTGAACCCTGGTTACTTCTGGTCTTGTCTGTGTGGAGTTTGTGTGGAGTCCTGTGTCTGCATGTGTTTTCTCCAGCTTCCTCTGACTCCACCAAAAACATGCAGGGTTGGTTGATTCACCAATCAACCTCTAAATTGACCTGTGACTTGAGTGTGAATGGTTGTTTGTCTCTTTGTGTCAGCTGTGATAGACTGGCGACCTGTCCAGGGTGTACCCCGCCCTTGCCCAATGGCGGCTGTGATTGGCTCCTGCACCACTGTAACCCTTAACGGAATTGCTCTGTAGAAAATGGATGGATTATTTTAAACAATGGAAGTGTAAGGAACTGCACAGAGAGGCCACAGGGAAGACAGTGTCTGCTTGGTCACACAACACTTTGACACTGGAGTTGATTTTCTGTGACTCATGTGTTGCTACATTCAGGTTATGGATAAAGAGGAGATTCAACACAATAAAGTCTGTCCAAACATGTTGGGGCTTTGTGTGAAAAACACTTGAGGCAGTGGTGGTTGGGGCTAAGGAGGACCAGTCAGACTGATATGACAGTGCTGATCTGTTGAGAAACACCTGGTGAAGATTAAGAAGTTTTATTTATAATAATGATATAGCTTCATGCAATGGTTCCCTGCTGTTTCCCCAACCCAAGTTTTCCTGGAAACCAATTGTGTTTTATAACCAAGACTGACAGCTCAGGAAAATCTTTCAGTCTTTTAGAATATACATGAAGCCAAAAATACAGTCTACAGACAGATGAGGTGTCTACCTTTGTATCTATTTGAGCTTTGGCTCAACAGTACTCATGGAAATCTGTGTTTCTTATGTGTTTTTTTGTGCTGGATGTGAAACACATGCACTGACTACTGTGCAGACCTCAGTCAGCTGCTCCACAGGATGAAATTCTCCTTCTCAGCAAAAGTGATACTGACGCTTTTTAGTGACATAGTGTCATCTTCAAGATCTCCGAAAAAAAGTAAAAATGGAAAATCTTCTCAATTCCTAAGCCAGAATAGGAACACTCAACTGAAGAAAAGCATGAAAAGAAAAATCATCTTCAAGGACACAGCAGCAGTGTATCAACATGACACACAAAATAAATCATCTGCAGGTTTCTGCCCACCTACTGTATGTTAATGCACATTTTCTGTTATGCATTAAAAAACACCCACACAAGAGGTAGAATTAGAGAAGAATAATTTCCTTATTACTTACTAAAAGAAGGCAGGATAGAAAATGTCTTAACTTGCGACTGCACATTGGTCTTAAGTTATTTTGTGTAACAGTATCTGCAGGAGCATTTAATATCTGGAATATGATTCACCGAGAATTTTTAAAGTAGTAGTATTTACCTTCTAACTGTTAAATTAATCATTGCCTTTTGTGAACTCATGTAATGTGTAGGTGGCAATACGCAGCTGATATATTTTTGACAGGAATTGCCACTTAAATACCGTACTTGATTTCATCTCACACTATAACAGCATTCTCCGATGATAAGCACTGTGAAATTATCCGCCGCTCACCCCCATGTTCTGACGATTGGATTGGGACTCGTTACGTTCGAACACTCGAGCATGTGGTACTTTTATGGGAATTTCCACATCTCTGCTCCACAGGGAGTTTTTGACCTTTTAGTCAAAGCTGCTTCATATTTCAAGGGTAAACGAAAGGGCACGGACACACACACACACACACACACACACACACACAGAAAGACAGTAACAAACACAGGCAGACATGCATTGAACAAGGACATTGCAAAGAGGATGCCGATAAGCTCATGGAATAAATAAACATTTAACCACACACACAACACATGCACATATTGTGCCCACACACATACATATGTACTCAAACAGACTGATTTATCCATCCACACACCTATCCATTACCCTTCATCTATAATCTCAAAAACACACCCGCCACCACAACATCTCATCAACTAGCCATCGCTCTCTCTCTCTCTCTCACACACACACACACACACACACACAGTCTTTAAGATCCCCGCTAACGACTGTCGGCAGCCATTGTGAAATTCCCCTGCTCATTTTCTGTTGTTAACGAGCTTCAATCAGCTAACAGGCCACTTTGAAGTGATGACACACTCAAATAATTAGAGAACACTGAGGAAATGATGGGTACGGGGTGAAAAGAGAGGAGGTAAGAGGAACAGAGAAGAAAGGAGAGGAAAAGGATGAAAAAAAATCTATGGCAAAAACAGAATGAAATCTAGAAAGAAAGTAGAGATGAGATGACGGAAGAGAAGAAGGTCAGTGGGTCAATTCCTAGCTCCTCCAGTCCTCATGTTGAATTGGTTTGAGCCTGCAAATACTGTATATCACAACAGTGTGTGAACGTGATCTGTAGTGTAAAGTGCTTGGATTTCATTCCATTTGACAAGAATCACTCAAAGCCAGTGGCAAAGGTGATTCTGTAAATATTTCCCGTCTTCTTTTTGGATATTTTTTGCAGGTCTGTGAAACAAAAGGAAGACAGGAGAGGCAGATGAGTATAGGGAGCAATGGAAGGTTTTCCATCATGTATTTTCCCCATTATTGCCTCCAGGGAAAGAGAAAGAGAGGATAGCGAAGGAAAAAAGAGGCAGAGAAAAAACCTAATAAGAACGAAAGGGAGGGGGTGGATTGGAGCTGGAGAGGTGGAGGGCAGGAGGAAGGATGCTGCCAAAACAGTTTGTGTTAAACACACAGGGAAAATATGCTTGCGGCAGGCAGAGAAACAAATACTGCAAAATTTCCGAAACAAATCCTGCAACTTCCTGCACATTCACACACACACACACACGAAGTTGCAGGAATGTGTTGACACATACTGCATATTCACTCAGGATGGCAGTGCATGTGTATGTACAAACACACACAAAAGTTTGCATGTAAATGTGGCTGGATGGGAGCTCAGGTAGATAAGATATGGCAGAAGGTTGGTGAGTGGGGGATGGGTAGAGAAAGGGGAAGGAAAATAAAAGGGCACAAGCAGCAGCAAATGTGGAAAAGCAGATCTCTGCCCTGAACGTCACAGTGGGCCTTATCACGCATGAAAAATAGAGGAAACTGTTTTATCATCACTGGTCATATTTGAAACGCTCCACTGTTTCCATTTTTTTACAATGTGAATGTTTGATATTAATCATCACCCAGCTAGCGTTGGTAATGGGGCTTTACTACTCAAAATGTCTCATAACATGTCAGTGCAGGGGAAATTAACACCTTAGTTTCCTCTCTTCTTGCAGGAAGTCAGAGGTCATGGTCAAAGACAAAGCAGAGGACGCGGAGTGGGTGGATTTGCTAATTATGTCCATAGACACTTTAGCAGGGAGGATGCATGCCTACCAATGAGCTGGAACTGAAATTGTCCAGGTAAAGTTGGGCTTCTGCTCTTACAGGCCACCCTGATTTAAATGTATCCTTTTCATTCAGAAGGCTTAAATTTCACTGTCCATTCCTGTCATGCACAGAAGAAAACACCCCAAAACCCCCAGTTTTGAGTACAAATTTCAAAACAAATCTTGACAAACCAAATTGTGACAGGTCATATTCTCTCAAATATGTGTATGCAAATACCATATGCAAATAACCTGGAACTTTTTTATTTTATAAGCTTGCAGGGGAAGCCAGTTTCCAGGAGAGTGGAGACTGACACTGAAACACTTTATACAAGTGGCTATTGTATATGTAAACATAGATATTGTGGGGAAAACAAACCAAATATGTTGCCAATGAACATTTCATTAGTATGGACATAATGTTACTTTTAAACCAGTACAACTTGCAGTATTAGTAGGTAAAGGTAAGAAAAAGTCATCAATGAAAGAATGAGCTGGAGGCGAAGGTGCATTTTTTAAATTCCAGTCAAACCTAGGAAACTACTGTATGAAACTTTAGGCCCTCAAAAGAAAGTGTTGAACATTGTAGGTGAGGTTTCTCATCTTGGTTTCTTTCAACACCACATACAGTATTAATCAGAAACAGAGAAAAGCTGCAGTCAAACATCCTGTATGTCCAGTCCTGGATCTCATGTTTGAGTTCACATAAAGCCCCATTCACGCTGGAGGAGAAAACTTCAAAACTTCTTATATGTCTTAATTTTGATGTAAAAAAGGATATAAGTGGAGATATGCTTTTCAGGTAGAGGTTTGTACACAATGTGCATTTGACAAACCAAGTTATTCCTCATTCTTAAGGTCTTTCATTTTGTAAAACCAAAAACATTGTGTTGGAATAGGCTTCTGATATAAAATATATCTCAATTTTGTGTCACTTCTCAAAGTTTCATTTTGAGAGTAGTGTCATATTTACATTTTGTTTTTATACAGATTAAACAGCATAATAAGGTGTTAATTACATCTCCGGTCTTTGTACTATGTCAAGCTGACATGCTCATAGCTGTAGCTATAAATCTATATCTATTTCTTAAAACTTCAAACTGTTCCTCTGATGTAGATGAGTCATGTTGGCATGTTGTCATGGCAGCTATCCCTTCTTCCAGCCAACTATCATGTCTTTCATGTCTCTGAATGATGCATTTTAAATCTTTACTTTAAATCTGTATTATCTATTTGGATCTTGATGATGATCTTGATCAATGATGAAGAGAACATACTCTGTTGTGGCTTTTAATCAACTTTGGGAAAAAAAAAACATTTTTGTTGTATGTGTCTTGCTGGGATGTTGTATTTCATGTTGCTTTTTCCATGTAATTTCTGTGTAACAAATCTCTTTATAATTCCTGTTCTTTCTTTGAAACCCCTGCTCTGCTTGTCTGTTATCTCTGTCATATTTACATAAATTAGTATGTGCTGAGTGACTGCTTATGAAGAAAAATGTGGGTGGGTTCCGTTATTTTTTTTTTGTTGTTTTTTTGTAGTTCTGTCGGTTATGTTGGGCACCATGTATAAACAAGACTCGTGGTTTATCATGACTGTTCATCCCCTCACACTGTATTTTGGCAACGCTGCGGCACAACGGTGTGATGAGCCTGTGCTAATTAAAAGAGCTGGCAACACATCATGCTTTGTTTGTCCCGCTGCTCCTTTTCTGCTTCGACATAGCACAGGAAAAAATGCATATTTATCAGATTGGCGTAGGATGTTGCTGTGTATGTATTATTTATTCATTTATTTATTTATTTAGTTTCCACGGAGTTGAATAAAATGTAACAATATCAGCAAAACAGTCCAAGGTCAGCAGAAAACCAAAGCAAATGATAAGGCATGCATGACTCTATTATTGCTGGTGCACACTGGAACTGTGCCCTGGCTACAACTGTGAATAGTGGTCAAGGGGAAATGGGAGGAAAATAAAATGCAATACAAGAGGGCTTCTTAAACATTTCAGCCTCAGTCCTGAAAGACTAATGCATCCTCTCAGCCGGAGACCAGGCCTCATTAAAACATATTGCCTCTTTTGTCAAGTGAGCAGGACAGGGAGGGATTATTTTGGACCCACTCTTTCAATTTTAAAAGTGTTATTCATTGCTTTGTAACATCAATAAATCATTACCACATTCGATTTTAAGATATCGGTGAACATTTTTTGGCTCAAATTAGTTGCCAGGAGGGTTGGCAGCCCGTGCTGCTGCAGTGTAGTTAACAGTGTCCCGGCCAGGTTGGATTTGGCAGGAAATCATTTGTTCTGGTTTATGGCACAAAGAGGAGTGGGGAGCTATTCTTCCAGAACTCATGAAGGTGAAGCTTCCAGAGTCCCTCCCAGTAACAATTAGTTTAAGACATGGAATTAAAAAGAGTCAAGGACACCAGGAAGGAGAAGGAGAGGAAGCAGAAGGATTTATGAGACACTTGGTCTTAAAGGACCATACCAATGAGTTTGCCTGATTGCAGCAAGTCGCCTTCCAAGCCATGCTGCTGTGTTCTTTTGTCCAGGCCAAGGCCGCCATGTACTTCCAGTCATTTCCATGTGCTATATGAGTGTGAACTACCAGACTCTTGACCTTTGCTTAAATTTTGCAGTATGTCAGAATGCAGTCTGCATTCAAACTAATGCCTTGATTAAGTATTTTTTTAAATTTTTATTTTATTATTTTCACCTCAGTCAGACAGATGGAAGACTGGATTACATTACTTTGAAAGTAGTAAACAAAAAATTGAAGTGTATATATTTTTTAGTTAAGAAATATTGTAACACTGACTTGTCTTCTTTCAAATTAGTAAATGTACAGTAACCTGATAATGCAGAAATTGTGGCATTTCTTTAGCTTTTTTCAGATAAAATTGTAGTAGGAGTAGTTCCTTCCTGTAAAAAAAAGAACATGGGGGAAAAAAAAGCACATTCACTCTAAACTGTTTCATTCTTCCTGACCACCTTGGCAAAGATTCAGTATTCAGTATGCAACCAGCAGTATTATACTTCTGATAATCCTACAAAACCCTGGAATGTGTAAGTGTGAAAGTAACACCTGCATACTAACTCCAAGGCATAAAAATGTATTCAAAAATATAACATTTCAATCACAGTATTTAGCAGCCTCCCACGTATTTTATTTTATTTTCATCTTTTCCTCTTTTTTGCATACCAACTACAATATGGGTGAAGCCTCAGAAAAAAATGTGGATATATTGTAGCAGATGAACAATGTTCAAGGGTTTAAGGTTCTGTTAGGTGAATAAAACATTTGATTATGGTCAGTAAAATATTACGTATAACTTGTAGATCTCAGTCACTACTGACCCATGTAACGTCATTTGAGGCAATTTAATACAACTTTTTTCACATATGCAGTAGCACACATTAAGACCTATACATGATTACTTTTACTCATAGACTTTAACATTATAAAGCTGGAGAAATGCCCCTTTAAGTATGAGCACTGCTGCCTTTTTATGTAGAATTATTTTCTTCTTTTTCTGTAGGGTTTTAATGTTATGATGATGGTTTTACATAATTTGTTTGTTGATTTTGTTTTTACCAACTCAGAGCTATTTTCACTTTTTGTAAGACATTTGTCTTCAGCACAAGACAGGAAAGTGACTGCTCACTGGCCAGAATTGTATTTGCTGTCTGGCAGCATCAGCTCAAAATTCTATCAGGTTGATCTGGGAACTGGGGGCGTTGCAGAGTTCAGTGGCAGATCTTTTCTAGATAGACGCCTCTGGCCTGGCGTATGCAATAGTTTTGAGAGGGGAAATGGAAAGGAAGCAGAGGGCAATAAATAAGTAATTGAGTAAATTCTGTCTCGCCCTCAGACCCAGGCTCAGTAATAGTGCTGTGCCAAGATTCAAACTGGGTAAATTTACTCTTTCCCCTGCGGGCAAAACTCAAAGCAACTTTGGGGTGGGGGTGGGGGAAGGAACACTAACAATCAGGTGTCAAGTCCTTTCTGCATTATCTGTAGGTTGTGAGCAGAAAAAAGGATGGGAGAAGATATGCAGATGAAAGTGATCTCTTTGAGCTTTTATAAGTGTATGCATGTGTGTGCACAAGAGACAGCAACGAGGAAGGCAAACACACACACACATACACACACAAACACATCTGACCAGTATTATCTGTTAACCACAGTGGATGTAAAGACTTGTGTGTCTGCTTTTACCCCTTACTTGTTTACCTGTGCCTCCTCGTAGCTTCTTTTAGGTGTGTGCTTGTGAGACCCTGAGTCAGGGCATTTGTACATGTGCGAGACTGTGTGTTTGACTCTAGAGATTAGCTCAGTGACTTTGTAGTGATGTATATGCTTCTAGACACTCCTCCCCTCTTTGTGCTTCTCTTTTTATTCCTCTCTTCTCTTTCCTTGTCCAGCCTTGTTTCTTCTCCACAATGACTCAACTCATGCCATTTTCCCCTCTCCAGTCTGTTTTTTGTTTTTCAGTACAGGTTTTGATGCAGAACAAAGAAAGCAAAAACTGCAAGTGAATACCAAAGAAAATGTAATAGTTTACTTTGTTTACAACTGTACCTAACTTTGTATTCACTGTTTAAAATCCAGCACTAGAGTTTTTGCATGGGTTCCCATTTCCTAAAATGACACACATAAAGCCAAAATGTTGTACCTACTCAAGCAAAATTACACTGTAAAAATATCAACTTAAAATCTTTGGTAGGAACAACGATTCCAACCAGATGGGAGCCCAAGAGAAAGAAAATTATGTGTGTGTGTTTCTGATTGACTGACTGACAAATACAAGACGCAAGAAATAATGCCTACATTTCTTTCATCATTGTGGACTTGAAGTCAAGAAGTTGCAGAAAAAAAATCACATTTCATTCATGCAAGAAACAAGATCCTTCCTTTCCATGCAAACATGTCATATTTTATTCAGTGTGTTTATAAGCTTTGTACCTTATTTATTTGACCTCAACTCCACAAAAATGTGTCTTACAAAAAGAGGGTGTGGAGCTACAAAGAGAAATATTTTTCCAGCCAAGAAAGGTCTAATAAATGATGGTACTGTGAAGTACAATGGGTAATGTGGCATCCAGGGCCTTTTGGAGCCTGACCTGCAATGAGGACTAAAACCTGGATCTGCTGCATCAATTCTGAGTGTCCTTTTTTTCTTCTTGTTTTTAATCAGTCTCTCACAAGTTGCATGTAGTTGAAATATGCTCTTCATTTTGATCATTTAAAAAATATACATTTTTTGTGTTTATTATAATCACAATATAAACCTTCCATCATATGGGATAGATTCAATAGAATCAAAGAAGTACAAAAGAAAATTTAAGAAATTTAAAAAAAGCAGTACCTAAGTAACAGAGAATGTTCCGTTTCCTGCAAAAAAAAAGGTGACAGAGAGGTGTTCCATTGGTTTCACTCTGGCACACATCACTTTTTTTTCTCCTGACTTAAGGGGGTTTGTCACAGCAAATACAAATCACCATCTAAATTATTTAAAATTCATACCAATTCAATTTTAAATAGGCCATGAAAAATGGAAAACTTGATTAGATTATAAAAAATAGAAAATGAAAAGGTCATTGATGTGATATAATTTCAGTAAAAGTAAAAAAAACAAAAACAAAAGGTCTGTGTGTGTACATATGTGTCATATGCTCTGCTGGTGGGCTTGTTGTGAATCACACAACAACATTTGGACTGGAAAGCAGACTTTTGCATTATGCTTTTTTTTTTCTTCCCTCTCTCTCCCTGTCTGCTACTATCCACATCTTTCTCTTCTCTCAGTAATTTCTCCTTTTTTTGTTTTACATATTATTCTTTGTGTTTGCTGTTGTTAGAACCATGCAACTAATTTTAGCACCAAAACAGCTGTGGGGACGAACCCCCCGCCTCCACTCTACACAAACCCAGTTGGAGTGATAGACACGTTTCTCAACTCTGATCTCAGATCTCCACAGACTAAAACATCAGACTGAATAACACAGTCCTTTCCAAATGACTTCCCTACATTAATGCATACTCAGTGACATAATAAATTCTTCCTCATCAGTGTAATGTTATTGCTGGAATCCAATTTCATGTGATGTATTATACTACGCAAATGTCATTGCCGAATGACCTTTCACACATGTTTTTTTCTTTCTTCTGATAAAACAATGTATCTTTTATTTGTGTTAAAATCCATATTAACTGTTTTTATTTACTATTTCCAATGGCATATGTGTATGCATGTGTAGTTCTCGTGAATGTAGCTGAGATAAAGAGCAGTAGAAATACTATAAACTTAAAATTGTTTTATAAATAATAAGCATACTGCTGTCACAATACCAGGACTATGAATTGACACGATTGCCTGCTAATTGGTCCATTCAATGGCTTCCAAATACTACCATCTGTAATGGCGTCTGTACTAAAAGCTCTATTTTTCCAAAAAAGAGAATGTAAATGTCAGAGACAGAGCTGGCAACTTACATTGACAAATGGGCAATAAATTGAAAATATATGTATACAGTTTAGGCATGACACATTGATGCCCAAACCATCAATACTACCACAAATAAGACATATTTTTCTGGGAATTGAATATCCACAGGAACAATTAAAAATGGATCCTCATGCTCCTCTACATTGCACCCATTCTTATCCATGCTAACGCCATGGAACAAGGGATTTTTGGTACAAGTATTCAAGGTTTCCAGATATTTTTTTTCCATCAGCGCCTGCTAAACTTTGTATTTAAGAAACATTTTCTTCCAGATGAGGAACACAATAAACTTTGCACTTATAGCAGTGTTAGCAATGATGCTTCAAGCATGGTAGCACGCTAACATTAATGCAGCACTTAGCCTACAACCCCACTATCCCTATGTGCCCCAATTCTAGTCAACTTTTTGGTCATCATACAATGCTTGTAGCATGTACACTGAAAAGTGTTCTTGTGGAGAAGTTGAAGTGTCTGGTCTTCTTCAGCCTTCTGAGGAAGTGCAGATGTTGCTGAGCTTTCCTCACTTCAGCAGATGTGTTCAGTGTTCATGAGAGATCTTCAGAGATGTGAACGACCTGGAACCTGAAGCTGGTAACACACTCCACCTCGGTGCTGTTAATGTAGAGGAGGGTGTGGAGGTTGCGGGACTTTCTGAAGTCAATGATGAGTTTGCTTGTTTTTTGGTGTTTATTCATAAGTTGTTGGTGGAGCACCATTACACCAGGTGCAAAATCTCCTCCCTGTAGGCACTTCAGGTCTGTGGAACAATGCTTCTCAACAACCTCTGCGTTACTGCACCATGCATTGTTGACATATACTGTGTACACAGTCCACCTCCATGAGTCCGCTGACCTATCAGATCAGTAGACAGAGCAGCCTGCTAGCTGCACAGCTCCGTCGGCGATGGTTCCATATAGCCATGTTTCTGATGGTCATTGTGCAGCAGTTGTCCAGGCCCTTTGGTGAAGATAGTCACAGAAACATAACCAATGAGGCACATCCTGAAAAACAGTAGCCATGTGTGCATAACGGATTTAAAAAGAGACACTCTAAGCAAATAGCCACTTCCATGGACACTAATGCTTTTGCACCCATCAAAATAGTTAATCAGTAATTGTACTGGCCAGAAATGTTTAGCAAAAACCTTTCTGAGTTTTGCACTTATTACCTAATTAGTGTGTATTGTGAAACCCGTCATTTCGAAAACAGGATGATAAAAACCAAATGACACCCAAAGTGACATTAACTGCCTTGGAATTTCTATAATGGCAGTATTCATCTGCAACAGAATGCCCGGGGGATGTACGGTTCCATTTTCTTCTCATTACCACTTTTCCTTTAATGGTCTAATTTTAAAGAAAGAAAAAAAAAACACATAAATTGTCTTTTCTAGAGCTGAAAAGATAACTAGAGCTCCTTTAAGTATAAGTGGGACATGGCCAAACATAGATTTTCAGTAAATATGCTTCCCATTCCTTCTTACAGCTGAGCAAGCCTTAAGGAAACTTATTAGCTTAGTGCTCTATAAATAAGATACACATATTTTTTAGGCCTAATTAATCATGACCTGTCCTTACAACCTCAGCCAATGATTCAGAGACAATTCAATGTCAGACTGTTATTATATGGGTCATGACACAACCTTGAAAAAAAATTGAATAATATGTTTTTACATTTCAAAATTACATGCAAACTAAATGTTATAAAGCTCTCTATTGTGTTTATGTTATGTCCTATAAGTTGCGTTGAAGTCCCAGAAAGAGTCTGGGTTGTTAAATTAGGTACAAAATTGGAGACATCTGCCTGCGCCAAATGTTTTACTGCGTGGCTTAAAGCCCTTTAGAGGAAATGTTGCTCTGTGTCGCTCTCTCTGTCCCAGATCCACTGAGGGAAATAGACCCTCTGTCTACATGCCAGCATCTGGCATTAACAAGTGTCTTGGGTGTTACGACTGTGCTCAGACAGAGCACAGACGCATCAAATACAGACGGAAATGCACCCAAGATGCCCTGAAGATACTATCCTAACACCTACCTCCTCCGGAGGAAGATGTTGATTTACTCAGGTTAAAAACAAAATGTACTGAAATGAATTCAAGGATTAAGGAGTCAAAGACAATTTTGTGCTACTCCTGCTCATTTTTGAGTATTTATATATTATGCTGTGTTATACTTCTATTCCACTAAGTGTCATGAGGAAATATTGCAAATTTTTTCTCCACTGAATTTTAGAGTGACTAATTTTTGCAAACACAAATTATAACAAATCATGTAAGGAGCATATAGAATGATGCTTATTTTTAAAAAAAAACCCCATTAAACTACAAAACAAACTATTAAGTTTGGTAATTTGGTTTAACATAAAGTGTTCTCTGTCTAATCTGCATTCAGTAGAAAGGCCTGAGAGAGATCAGAGATAGAAGGGAAGAAAAGATGATGCAGGGAGAGAGAGAGGTGGTAACAATAAGTTGTAGAGAAGAGAAAATGTGTTTTCCTATCAGTGTACCATATGTGCGCCAGCAAAGTGTGCAGTCATTTGAGCCTCTCTCCCCCACTTTCTCTCTACTTGCACCTCCCAGTTGTTTCTAAAAATAACTGCTCCCAAATCGTATTATCTACAGGAACAAGCCTCCATTCTGCCTCCATTGATTTAACACCAAGCACTGTTTGATAGCTGGGCTGGAGACTCATTTTTCACTATGCGTTTGGCATAGTGTGTGTGTGTGTGTGTGCGTACATACGGATAGTAAGTGCATGTGAACGTGTTTTAGCACTATCAGGTGCCTACCTGTAACTTGCTGTAAGAGTGAAGTATCGTTTTGCAACTCACATGACATTTATGTATTTGTGCTCTAACACACATACACACAGAAACAAAATTTATACACAAAGGTATGACTCTACAGTATACAACAAAATAGTTTACACCCTGGTCAGTATTGCTACAATGTTAGAATACAAATTGTTCTTGAGAAAAATTCATTTGAAAAATCATCTCTTTAAATGTCATCCCACTTGCGTGTTTTGCGGTCATGAAGCCCCCACATCAGCATTCCAACCTTCATGGTTCCCCATCACTGGTCCTTAGCAAACATGCTGGACCTCATCTGATCAAAGCACATCCATTATGATTCATCTGACCAAAGAATGTGCTGCAAACATTCATCAGGATTCCTTGCATGTTCTTCTTTCTTCCGAAGTGTACTGTGCAGGACAATGTTGAACGCCCCACAAACACCAGTTACCAAAGATGATTTCGTTCCAGTCAGAAGCCCTTACCTGTCTGTTTTTTAAAGCAAGGTTGCATGAATAGTGAATTGTGATCATTAAATGAGGACAACCACTGCACCATTTGCTTTGCTCCTGTACCTCCAAACTACTGCTCCAACTGTTTTTTGGCTTATATTCAGTAGCCTACTCATGCTCTTGTACCATGTCCCTTCTTTGTAAATTCTCTGGTTTCTCACTCACAGCTGTGGTGTTGTCCATGTAAATTACCCTTAATATAGTGTAATCACTTTTGTTGCAGCGGTCACAGGTGTACTAAGGTTTGTTGCATCGAGCTTGTACGCTGGGGCCAATATTTTCAATGCAGTCTCTCTAACCTATTTCGTTTTAATTATACACAAGATGAAATACCTAACACTTCCACTTAAAAATAATACAATTACTGTAGTCACTCAAGATTTTAGTGGTAGTGCACAGGGGTGTACTCAGTTTTGTTGTATGCTGTGTATGTACAAAGAAAAGGATATGCCATGGGATCATTTTGTGCAAGTAATAATCACACACTAACAGACATTAATGGCTTTATCTTTGAGGCAGGGCTTATCTCCAGTTACATGTTGTTTTCTCTAATATTAGGAATAAACAAGCACTTGGAGCACCATCTCAAATTTGCTCTCGTTTGTATGGATGTACCTGTTTTAGAGGTATTCCCAAGCTCCCGCCTACTGCCAGAGCCAGCACTGAAAGAATTCACAGTAAAGGTCTAATGAGAACAGAAAACCCTTCTAAATAGCTAAAAAAAAAAAGAAAAGGTAATCTGCTACAGGCTTAACATCTTAAGCTCTGAGAGGTAAAGAACAGGTTTTTCAGTCTTTAGACCTTTTCTGAGACAGAGTAAATGCTGTTGCTTTAATGTTGATAAAAGAGAGTTATTGTCCCTAATGGGAGTTGTGGTTTGAGGCAAGCGAAATATTACAATAGACAAAATGAATTTGCAGAAACAGTCCAAACAGGGAAAAAAAAAGCCATTCCTTTAAATAGAACTCAGGAGCTTTTAGTCTGCTTTCCTGATTTCGCTCTTCACTCTGACATAACCACAAGTGAATTACAAGGGCACCAATGTCTCAACCTTTCCTTTGAGTTCTTTTATTTGGTTGCTTGGAATGCAATGCTTACTTTGCCATTTCACTTATATGAAGTTACTCAAGTTAAGATTATTGGCAAAACTGTAATTTAGCATGTGAGCATGAAAGATCAAATGTAAGAAACTGAGCTGGGCAGATGTTAGAGGACATGTCTCCAAGTCATTCTACATCGTGTTAAGGATTTTAGCCATGCTATCAGCATGGATGGTGTTGTTGAGAGTCCACCATTTTGTTCCAGAATGAAATTTGTGTTGAATGATCTGCCATTTTTTAGACATTCATGTTTATGTTCCCCCTAGGATGAATTCTATTTGATTCTGTGATTCTCTCGATTTTTCTTTTCATCATTATTTTTTTTAACTGGTACCACCATTGGGTAAAATTTTAAATCAGTCCATGTTTATGAGCGAATACTCGGAAACCCAGTGATATTCTCATCAGCTATAAGCTGTACCCCATTGCTAATTACTAAATGTAGCATGCATGCTATTACATATAACTAAAAATGCTGATCATAGTGAATTTCCTATATTTTGATCAGTCTGTTGGTTGAGCATTACAGCCTTACAGATTTGCTAGCGTGGGTGTGTGCGATTACAAGCTATTTGGATTTGGTAAAAGGTAGATATCAAAATGAGGAACGCAGCAAGGGAGACAGTTTCAGTTTTATGTTTTAAGGCAGAACAGGTTGCAGCATGCTCCAATTTAAAAAAAAATTAGACACACACAAACAGTAACCTTGTGTGAAAATAAATTCACACTGCAAAAGAAAGACGGAGGAACTGCAGCCATCCGCATTTTTGTTGAGGTCCAGCAGCAATGATCCGCTCAACTCTATCATAACTGAAATTTATAGTGAAGACTTTTCAAAAATAAACAAACAAAACCACTTTCAAAAACACATCTGTTTTGTTTCGGTTGCTTCTGTTTGATGTGTCATTCTGCAGAGCAGCGGGCAAAGTGTGGTATTTATGATTAATTGATCATGGAGCTGTATTCCAGTTGTAGGTGGAGTCCATCTGCATGGAGAGATTCAGCCCTCAGCGACAGGCAGCTGCCAGCTGGCAGAGAGTAATGTACGACCCTGGACAGCACCCAGCACTGGCGGAGGGTGGGTGGGCGGACAGATGCGGGGCAGGCCAGAGACTTCTGTGTTCATACCAGTATGAATCAAGGCGCAGCCACAGAACAGCACTGTCACATTTCATCTGCTGCACTTCACTGTGACCCTTTCTCCTCTATGAGAGCTGATCAAATTTGATCCACAGCTCCACGAGAAATGGTCTCATGTGGGCCCATGCTATTGAGGATAACAATTTATGGCTGAACATCCTGGCCATATTTAACCTCAAATGCATCTGCAATATGATCTTAGATCCGGTGGACAGTGAATATAGCAGGGCTGCATTTTCTTTCTAATAAATATATGCTGTCTTCATAATTCACACGCAGTAATTTCAGCTATACTCTATACTTAACTATACTTGATACAAATGTGTAACAATATGAACAAAAACATAGAGGAACATGCTTGCATTTTGGACAAAGTACCAGTTTGTGGCTGTGATTACTGCTCAGTCCTTGACTTGGGTTCATCTGACAGTATTTTCATTTGACCCTTGCTTCTCTCATGTGGCTTCCCGTACCTCCCCATTGCTTCAATGAACTGGCTTGATAGCCAGTGACAGTCTTCCATTGAACTGCTCATGTATGGTCTCACTGTCACTTTGTAAGGTGAGGAAACACTGTGATCACTTAGAGATCACATAGCCAGAGTTATCCTGGGTTCTAACAGCCATGTCAACACTGTATGTAAAATGATACAAAATGAAGAAAAAAAGATGCAAATACCTACATGATTTACAGTATCTATCAATAGATAAACCAAAAATTTCAAATAACAGCAACCACCAGTAGATTTGATCATTTGTAGCAAGCTAACTACGTACTGTATTCTTTCTATGTCTTCGTCTGTGAAACTGAAAATGAAAATCCCCCCTTTGAAATGGGTTTATTACTGAATGTTCATGATGCTACATAAATTGCATCACAAATCCACCTTACAGAGAGATAAACCAATGACATCACATCTGGGCAAGCCTCTGTTCCAAAAACCTAATTTAATGCAATTCAGCTCTCTATGAAATCCAAAGGAGTAGAGAAAAATGTCAGCATTCTCACCAGCTGATGATTCATGTAAAAGACCTGTATATAAAGCCATGTAGGTTCTTTTGTGTTTTCATTAGCACTGTCTAACAGTGTTTTCCACATGCAGGCATACAGTTGGGAATGTAAATAATATTTTTTTAAAACAAAAAACAGGTGTCAGCTGAGTCTTAGTTGCTAATGTGGCTTCTTGTGCTGTCTTCTCTGGAACTGAAGTGACTGCATCATTAGTTGTGAACCAAACAGCAGAGGGATGATGTGAGAACAAAGACACACTGGAGGTGAAGATGATTAGCTGCGACATAGTGAGTGAAAAGGTACAGAGGTCTGGTGTCTGTCTGATTGAGTGTCAGCTGGATTCATGCAACAGCGTGTAGCAGCGGTACAGGTGCACTGGGAGAAGTGTCACAGCCATCAATCAACGTAACCTTATTCAATTCATTAAGAAGTAATGACATCATTTAGATGTAAAGCCCTTCAGTGAAACATTTTGAAATCATCTCTTCCCTTGGAATATCAGATTAATCCAGATTGGTTTACAGTTCCTAACTTGTAGTAATCATAGTTGAGTTTAGTGGGGACAGAGATATATAAGTTTTGCATAGGCTTCCTCAAATGATAAGAACAAATGTATAATCATGGAATTTACAACTTTTAACTAGTTCCTTATACATAAATGTAATTGTGGTTTGTTATTTGTTTAAACAGTGGATAATGACCTATAAATTATTGAGAAAGTAGCATTCGATTGCAGACCCATTACTCATTACTAGATTTAATGGACATGTTTTACAGGGACAGGGGCCAAAGGTTTCAGGGTTCAGGGCCCCCCCAGACCCTCTGAATGAACCAACTGTTTCACTATTTCTTGTAATATCAGTCTCCTCATCAAATATGTATGTTTACACTGAAGTGACAAAAGCCTTCAGCACCCACAGGATTCCTGATGCTTCAGGAGCAAATGAGAAGGTCAGGTTTTGACACAGAATCACATGGTCCTCCTCAGCCTCAGTGTCTTCAGATCAGAAAATAGTTTCATCTGATTTTTAACAGTTTTAAATAGTATTGATGAATAATGGTATCCTTTCAGTAGTGGCGTGCGATCATAAAATGCTAATACTGTATGTGTCATACATGGCAGTTACCATTATTGGATGTGCCTTCTAATGTGACTTGTTTAGTAACTTGTTAGTTGCAAAGAGCCAGCTCAAAAACAACAATGATGTTTTTGCATTTTAATCTAGTATTTACTTTCGATACTTTCCCTCCTAAATGATGAATCTTTAAATGCCACCTTTGACAACAACTTGAATTCCACATGCAGTGTTCAACAAAATTATTTCAAAAGAATGAAAAGCACTAATTATTTTAGCTTTTCTTCTTTTATCCATCCACATCAAGGGGCACATTGCCCCCGTAACATTAATAAACAAGTGATGGTGGCACAATAGCTGCACATATGGCTTTTACAACAACTGCCATTATAATTATGCCTCCTTTACATTTTACAAAATCCAGTCCAGTTTGAAATAACCCTGTGTTTTGACCTGGGTGCATGCTATCATTCCTGTTGACAACCAGGAAAGCAAGGCACGGGGAGCACGGGAAGTTTCATTATCGTGCACATACTACATCATGTCCTCGCTTATCTTTTGTCTGACAAACAAATGTGTTTGAACACTGACCTCGTCTGGAAATATAATCTGCTTCAGTTCACCCTCAGGACTGTTGAGTTGCACTTCACCAGCAGAATTGCACACATATACACACACGCACTATGTCCCTTGCATTCACTCACCCACTCGCTCACTCACACTGGCACACACACCAATTGTGTTTCTCTGCAGCAGCTGCTGGGTTTGCATCTTATTTCCTCAGATATTGATTTCTTGCCTGGCATCATGCCCCGCTCTTCCCTCACTGTTATGCCCACTCTGCCCAGAACAGTGCGGAGAGCGGCCAGCGCTGCTGCTGTGCCACAGATTCTATCTGCTGCAGATAAACAGGAGCAGATCAATATATTGTAAACTGATGAAAATTTTGTTGTACTACACAGAAAACATCCCTCTCTTTCACCCTCATGCTCTTTCTGTCTCTCTCAGTGTCTCTCCACATTGGAAATGATCGCCTTAAAGAAGGGATGAAGTGGAGGTGAAATCCAGCTGTACAGTTTAGACATTTTTTTAGTTATGAGAGCCATTCTGGGAAAAAATGTTTATGATGTGGATCCAAAAAAGTAGCTCACAGAAACACATTCACCAACAGGAGGCTCTCAGGGGAAAAGTAGGCGAGGTGAGAAACAGACCTGCAGCAAGCCAATCACCCTCCAAAATATGATATTATACCCTTCATGAATATTCATAGCATCATCATAAATTGAAACCATATTTAATATTTAATCCTGTCAGTTTTGGTTACCTTCCAATTTCTCGATTAAAGGCCTGTTATTGCTGGATTTCCGTTTAGATTCTTTGATGTACCTGTCTGTCACCCAGCAAAAGACTTTGAATGTACTGAGAATGTACAGTTTGGGATTGAAACACAGTACATACATGATTTACAGGAGCCACAAAGAAGATTTGTATAAAACCTAAAATCCTGATTATTAGACAGAAAAGTCAAGCAATTATTCTTGTCCTCCTGCCCCACCTGTCTGTCTTCTCCAGTGGTGGTGCAAGTATTTGTACTGCATTTATTTTGTGTCACCAATTTTTCATATTATTTTAACTTTTCTTTTCGTGACAAAGTGAGTGAGAACACACCATTTGTCCCATTTTTCATTAGTTTCATATCTTATACTCATTTAGCCTTGCTTGTTAATTGTTTTTAGCCGCATTTCCATCATTCTTGTTTAACCAGCAAATAGAGGCTATCCTGGGTTTGTTTGTGTTTGTGTTAGGTTTAGTTACAGTTAGTTACAGATACAATCAATATTTCTGGTTAATGTAAAACACATACACAAGTGATTGTTAAGTAAGTCATTGTTTATTGGTTTAATGTTGTGGTTCCTAAGTTAATTCATTCATGTCATTGTTTTCTTTGTTACTTACCATACCCACCATATGCTCCAGGGACAAAGGGAGGAAGTAGTCACTAGTGATGTCATTGGTGATGTATATATATATATATATAATATTTGGTACTTTTGTAGTGTCTGAGCATGACGTATGTTTGTAAAAATGACTGTGTTACTGACAGGAGACAACATAAGCAGTTAGTCTTGGGCTACTGGGGGGAACGGACATCAGTGTAGCTGTGTGCATTTGCTGCTACATTAATGTGTGTTAATATGAGTTGAGTTCTGGTCAGTTAAGCCAAGTTAACTGTTTATTTGTTTGTTGTTACATATTTTCAGTTACACATGGTGCAACTTTTTTGTAAATAAACACCATTTTTGTACCTGGACCGAGTCTCCCTCGTCCGCCCCCTACCACACTGGTCACGCTTCCTAATACTTTTGTTTTTGCATAGCAAAAATCCAATTACTAATGTACAGATATATACTAAATGTTATAATATCTTAATTATGTGAGAAATATTTTTGTATTGTAGATTTTTTAAAATCTCCCCTGTTCCCTCTGTGATGAGACACACCTGTTCTCAATCACTTCCTCATTTATCACAGTACATATGCCCAGCTCTTCCATTACTACAGTGCTTGATATTTCTGACTTGTTTGATAGAGCCAAGCCACCCATTGCCTTTTGCACGTTCGTTTCATGCATCTTGAGTTTCTAGTAATCCCTGCTTTTGTGTATCTCCTTAAATTCTTTGGGTGCCTCAAGATATCAACCACTCAAGTCTCTGTTCCTTATACAGTGGGGAAAATAAGTATTTGATACACTGCAGATCTTGCAAGTTTTCCCACTTACAAAGAATGGAGAGGACTGTAATTTTTTATTATAGATACACTTCAACTTTGAGAAACATAATCTAAAAAAAATCCAGAAAAACACATTGTATGATTTTCAAATGATTAATTTGTATTTTATTGCATGAAATACGTATTTGATGCAATAGAAAAAGAGAACTTAATATTTGGTACAAAAATCTTTGTTTACAATTACAGAAGTCAGACATTTCCTGTAGTTCTTCACCAGGTTTTCACACACTGTAGCAGGGATTTTGGCCCACTCCTCCATACAGATCTTCTCCAGATCTTTAAGGTTTCGTTGCTGTCACTGGGCAACATGAAACTTTACTTTCAATACAATGTTATTTTATCTCAAAATGGTATTTTGTTTTTCAAATGACACACATCTGACCACATGACCTTCTCCCATGTCTCTTCTGGATCATCCAGATGGTCACTGGCAAACTTCAGAGGGGCCTGGATGTGTGCTGGCTTGAGAAGGGGGGCCTTGTGTGTGCTGCAGGATTTTAATCCATGATGGCGTAGTGTGTTACTAATGGTAACCTTTGAGACTGTGGTCCCAGCCCTCTTCAGGTCATTGACCAGGTCCTCCCGTGTAGTTCTGGTCTGATCCCTCACCTTTCTCATGATCATTGATACCCCACGAGGCAAGCTCTTGCATGGAGCCCCAGACCAAGGGAGATTTGCAGTCATCTTGAGTTTCTACCATTTTCTAATAATTACACCAACAGTTGTTGCCTTCTTACCCTGGTGTCCTTAGACAGCTCTCTGGCCTTGCCCATGTTGGAGAGGTTGGAGTCTGATTGATTTAGTGTGTGGACGGGTGTCTTTTATACATGTTACAAATTCAAACAGTGCAATTAATACAGGTAATGAGGGGAGAATAGGAGGGCTTCTTAAAGACTAACTAACAGGTCTGTGAGAGCCAGAATTGTTGCTCGTTGGTAGGTGATCAAATACTTGTTTCATGCAATAAAATGCAAATTAATTATTTAAAAATCATACAATGTGTTTTTTGGATTTTCTTTAAGATTCTGTTTCTCACAGTTGAAGTGTACCTATGATAAAAAATTACAGACCTCTCCATTCTTTGTAAGTGGGAACACTTGCAGGATGGGCAGTACTTATTTTCCCCACTGTATGTTTCTGCGCTATGAAGTCCACCTCCATAGTCAGCTCACCATTCTCCTCACACTTGCTCTGCCTGTAGATTAGTTTGTTTTCATTACAGTTTTTCTCAGTTGCTTACACACATTTTCTGAAAGCATGCCTCATTCTCTAAGAACTCTACACACAAATCAAAGAACAAAACACACATTGGGCAAAACCCTCAATTCTCCTGCAAAATGAAACTTTACTTTCAATACAATGTTATTTCTTCTCAAAATGGTATTTTGTCTTCAAATGACACACATAAACCAGCATATCAAGACATTTATAAGAACCAGTTGAACACTGATGTGCTGTAAAACATGTAATGTTAAACACTATGATGAATGGAAAATACTTCTTCATTCATCGATTCATTCAACCTTAGGCCTTTTTTGTTCATTGTTACACAGACAGTACATACGTAAGTGTGTTGCAAAATATTTTAGAATATTGTTTTTATACTCAGAACACACAAATACACGGTAACAAATATATTTTATTTTTCCCACAAAAACAATGTACACAGTGTATAGCCCAACCAACTCAAAGTCGCGCATACAGTGGTCTACATACAAAACAACAGAATAATTTACTTTATACGGTTTCAGTAAAAAAAACAAAAAAAACAAAACAACAACAACAAAAAAAAACCTATGCTGCATCCTCTCTTCTGTTTCAGTCTGGCCACAGCACCGCATCCACATAATAAACAATGATTTCCCTGGCCAAGCAGCGGGTGAAATATTGCCCTTTCATGGCAAATCCAGCCATGAAAAGCATCAACTGCTATATCTCCACATGCATTTTCCATAGCTTGGAGAAAGGGTATACGCATTTGTAGATTTCAGTCATACACTTTCAATTTCCAGGCAGAAAGAAATTCCTCAATCGGTTGAGAATGGAGAATATGGAGGGAGATAAACAACTAAAAGGTGTGGGTGGGCAGTGAACCAGTTATGAACCAGAACAGCCCGGTGGAGACTTACGTTGTCCCAAATGACAACATACCTGAGCTGCTCTGGGCCATCTATCTGATCTGGTGGAATGAGAGTGTTGTGTAGGGGGTTCCAGGAATGTGATCAGATGGGCAATGTTGTCGGGGCCAAGGATAGCATGGTGATGGATGATGCTGTGGTGGGTAATCGCTGCACACATTGTGATGTTCCCTCTGCGCTGGCCAGAGACTTCAACAATGGCACGCTGGCCGATGATATTCCTTCCCCTCCTTCGTCTTTTTGTGAGATTGAATCCAACCTCATCAATGAAGCTGAACTGGTGCTCCACTGCAGCCACCTCTCGCTCAACGACTCTCTGAAACACACGACAACATCTGAAACAGACATGGAGAGGTCACGGTTGTGACGCACAATCATTATGACTACAAAACTGAAATATGTAGAATTTATACAATGTTGAGAGTATGCATCAGTTGTGGGATTGTATAGGATTTAATTGTACAAAGTCATATCACAATTCTTTGACTTTTTCTGAATTGCATTCAAATGGCACCCTGTAGACATGCTCTATCCTCAGATTATTTCTGCGCAAGACATGGCCCAGTGTTGATAAGCTTACCCTATCAATATTTTGAAATATCTCATTGTTATCTATTATTTTTCTTTGCATTTGCTCTAATGTTATGGTGTTATTTTCTAGTACCATGTTCATGATTACAGTTTCAGGCGACGGAAGACATTCCCGACTACCTTGTGTTGGTAATCTTTCAGTTCTGCAATACAAATAGTAAAATACTGTAGATACAGTGTAGGAATATGTTTCCTAAATACTTGAAACACACTTTTTTTTACAGTCCTACAGAACAGTCCACAGACAATACTGCACTACTGTATTGTACTACTACTGTAATTGTAAAACTGTATGACAGGTGTTTGCCCATGTGATGAGTCAGTGTTCATAGTAGGGCAATTAACTTAATACTAATACAGTGTGAGCTTTTCTTCATGGAAATTGTGCCAAATGCAGAGAATTGTGTGTGTGATGTTTTGAAAAAAGTGTGTTTAGAACTGCAATTTGAGCATAAAGCAGGAATTGTGCTTGTAGTTTATCAGAATTGGTTCAGGGGATTGGTGCATGAGTTACATGTTGTGGTCATTCTGTCTCAAGTACAAGTATTTGTGCGTAAACAATTGAGAAAAACTCTAAAAGCTTCAAATCTTTAAACCGCTCAATCTCTGCCTCTTCTCTGGGTTCAGCCAAGTTAACTAAAGAACAATTGGAAAATAACTTTTCTTAGATGGGTTTCAGTACCAGGCGCAGTCTTAGTGAATCTGGCCCTCTGTCTTGTTTATATAAAATTCTCCAACTTCTTGAAATGACACCATTTCATGAAAATGACACCATCACTGCTGAGTTGGTATTTGGAAACTATTTCTGTCTACTCACAAGTCAAATTTGATATGGGATTTTGAGTTGCAGGAGTACCACTGTTTGTAACGTACACATACGTGTCCAATCACAGTGGCAGCAATGGAAAAATTATTAACCGTAAACATTAATCAAAGCAGCACTAACCAGCATATGACAGGAAAACATGTGTCATTTGCATGCGTCTGTTCACACTAATCATTAAGCTGGGGATTTGCTGTTGGAAGACTTTGCCGTGGGACTGATGCGCTCTGCTTTTCTCTTGTTAGTGAAATGACCCATTCACTATCTGCACATTCTCTTTGAAGTCTTTCCCTTCCCTTTGAAGAAAACTGACACCCTGCAAATGATAACTCATCTGCATAAACATGGGTTCACACACCTCCCTTACATAAGTTTCTCCTACTTCCACCTTGTTTATGGGCAGGAAATGGGAGCTGCATGAGAAATCATTTTCTCTTTGTGTGGTTTGGTTGTTTTGTTTTTTGCTCAAGGTCAAACTCAAACTCATCATCATTTGTAAGGATGATTAAGGCTGTTAAATCAATTATTTTAAGCAGTTTTATGTATTTTTTAAAATTTATTTGTCAAAAGTAAAGTTATTTTAAGAAGCATGTCGGGTCACAAAATACTAATTTCTAGACCGGAGCGAGAAGTGATTTTGCTTTATTATTTCCACCTTTCATTTGAAGCCTAATAAAGATTAAGTATGCACTGACACAGGCTCACACACAATTAGGTCTGATGAAAAACAAGACTAACAGTCATGTCAACCAACAGTCATGCTAGTAGCTCCATGACACAGTAATGACCAACAAATGAACAAGTCGAACAAATAATATATCGACATAACCTTTCCTCAGCTGTATTTAAGCACAGTGGTGCTTTGTGCTATATTAGTACATAGATACATTGTTTTCCGTTCATAAGTGCCATACATTGCATTGTATATTGAATGCTCCTTCCACCAGAGCATACATATGGAAATGGATTTCCCTCTTTGGTATTAATTATATAAATAAATTGCAATTTTGCAGTTTTTGACTAGCCTGTGCCCAGTGTCACTGTCAAAAAAGACACTGTGGCAGACAGTAACACACAGTGATGCACCCCCTTTATCCTTGGCCACCTTTATTGTGAGCCAAGGACACTGAGGTGGATAAACTGACAACCCACAGACTACATGATTCTCAGGGGGGTTTTTTCACACTGAGTATCTGTAGTCCCTACAATGATTTACACAAAGATGAAATATCTTTTTTATACAGAGAACAGATCTAATAGTCAAATATCACCATGAGAACAAGCTGGAGATCTTAATTTTTGTACTTTTTTTTAAAAAAGACATTTCGACCTCCACCCAGTCCAGAGGCCGGATATAAAATACTGATCTTTCTTAAATGTATTCTCTTTAAGCTCAGGCCTTGGGCTGAATATGATTGAACCAAATAGCTGAAAACCCTGCATGCTGGAGCCCAATGTGCAGGCAGGAAGGATTTGTGAGACAGCTATGATATACCACTGCTCAGTGACTCATTAGACTGTGATACACTTAGGAGGAAGTTTGAAAGGCATCCGGGCCAAAGTCATTTCGCCTTACAGTCTTGCATGTTGATAAATTTCACTTTACAGTTTATACCTTGTCCCAACTCAGTTTCTAATGCAGGGAGTGTGACCGCGGGAAGGGCTGTCTCAATGCTTTTGATAATTTCTGGTGTTTTATGAGAAGCTTGACACATACAGAACAGACAGAACTGCATATGACACTAATATAGGGCCACTGCTGTTACAGTAAATATCCATTTGTCACAGTCTACGAGTAAGTGGATCTGGTAGGAATGCATTAAGTTATCAATTATATATTATGATAATTGTAACAAAATCACATATTATTAATTTATAAATGATTAATTATTATTGGAATAACTGATATTAATTAATAATACAGGGCACCACCTGGAAACAATAACCAAATCAGGCTACAATCTCATAACTTTAATAGTTCACCTTAGCAGGAGTCGACATCCTGGGGTCAACAATCATAAGTGACTAGCGAAGCATTAAGTTCATACTCTGACCTTCTCAATCACAATAAACATGCACAACAATGACAGGATGCTTCTCCTTAAACTACAATGAGTAGTTTAAGTTTTAGTTTAAGTAGTTTAGGTTTTTCTTTCAAGTTTATTCAGTCTGCACAGTAATCAACAATGTTAATCACAGTCTCAATGAATTACACCAACGAACTATCTGGTACAGGAATATCAGCTATACAATTGAGCATATACACTGCATGGGCTTGTGTGTGTGTGTCTGTCTGGGTGACTTGATCTGGGTGGATGATGTCACACTCGAGCCAAAATGGTGGATGGGATTGTGCCTCGTAAGTAAGACATTCTCATGTGGATGTCTAATATGTGTGTTGGAGTTATCTCTATATGTGTGTGTGTGTGTGTGTAGTGAAAGAGTGAAAGGGGAGGAGAAAAGACTGCCTACCATGAGAAATGACTGGCAACCATGAGAGGAGAGTGGCGGTTACTCAGGCCACAGACTGTACGCCCATTGTCTAAACTGTTAACGGACTGAGCGACTTGCTTTTCACTCAAGGTGACGCACAGCAGTCCTGCCAAAGGAGGTATGCACAAATCCAGTGAAAGAATTAACCAGCAGCAATTAGTTAAATAAACACTGGTGCGATCCATTGGTATAAGCGAGAATGAAGTTTTAATAAGCAATTACTCAAGCATTAAAGCAAAACTCCAGCACACATTACCGTCTCTGCCCAGACGTGAACCTCTTACTTGGATCCAAGTGATTGGTGCATGTTGATGTTCATTGGTAAACTACAACACAGGTCCTCCAGTGTGGTTCTGATGGGGCCGTCCTCGGTCTGTGAGGGTTGCAGCAGCTGGTTTCCTGTTTGGCAGGGAAGAAACACAGCAAAGTCGACTTAATTGGAGACTAGCGAAAGTAGGTTTATATAAGATGAGATTCTGTGTCGGCAGAATCTCTTTGTGGATCCATTAATTTGTATTCTGTTGAATACAGGGGAAAGTCTCAACTCATCCCGCCGGGTGAGAACTTTCAAACTCAACCTGAAAAGAAAAAAAGAAAACAAACACGTGCATAGAATACCTCCTTTAGTAACTGGGTTGCAGAGAAAGTGAGCTTCCTCTGGTACAGTCACAATGGAACAGCAATGATTTGAATGCGTTGATGGTATGTGTGGTGACATCAAAGCTCTGCTGCTGAGCTTCCCTGCATCTCTGCCAATGAGAATGTGAGTTTGGGGCTCCCCTTAATATCACACTCAGGTGTGAAATGCTGGGCATGCTGGGAGATGGAGTCTGTGGGGCGGCCTCTGGCATGTTTTCCTTTGTTTAGGGGACTAAAGACAAAAGATCTAACTCAAGGTCAGTCTTCAGATGTTACATGTAGGCCACTGCAGGCCTGCATTTATCTGACCACATATCCAGGCCCAACAGAGTTCCTGTGAGAGAACACACCAGTTGGCATGGATTCAAACACAGACAGAGGAGCATGTGTGTCAGGATGAAACAGAGCAAAGATCAAACATCCAGCTGTTGATGTTACCAGACAATCTCAGATGGAGACAGGAGAGGGGAAGTGTGTCAGTAAGAGAAGCAGATGGGCAGAGTGAAAGACAGAACCAGAGACCTGCTTAAAGGAGGGATGATCATACATGCAGCTTGGGAAGGCTGAGCCCTTCAGGTCTTTTACTTGGACCTTTGGTGATCATCAGTCGCACACTGAGCTGACAAAAGCGCTCTTTGCAGGTGGAGCAGTGCGATCGCTCTGCATATCTGAGGCTGACTACAGAGCACATCACGAAGTTAGCTACGAATGAAATTACAAGTCAGAGTTCAAAGGAGGTTCCAACACCTTTTTCCCCTGACGATTCCCTCCCTATTACATTTGTTACCATAGGGACATCAAGGACACAGAGAAAAAACAAAAGGGGAACATCAAACTTGGACTGATTACCTGCAGAGCAACATCATCACTGCATTCACAACCCAACAGGAATGCCTACTGTGGATTTTATGCTTAGGTTTTAGAGATTCAGTTCAATCACATTGCACAGTTTCTTGTTGGACAATTCATTATGTAGGTACCGCAACACAGAGAAACCTGTTGCCTGCTCTTATAGTCTGAAATGAAGGTGAATGATGTTAAATAAGTAACTTCAAGCAGCTTGAGTGATATGCTTTCATAAATGGAGAGACACGTCCAACCTAACGAAACTAAATGCTTCCATCAGCTTCTTTACACGTGGAATATGTCTATATGAAAGATAAAGTTGACATAATACAAAACAAATGTTATCTGCAGTAGCATGTTGCAGAGCTCTGTTCAGTCACACTTCAGTGCACAATGCCTTTTTGAGCTCTGCATGCACTGGCACACACACCCATTGAGTTTTTAATGACTTGTGGCACTGTGGAGCAGCAATAATTGGGCCCATTTTGTTAACATGTCATGTATGAGGACCACATGGTGAAGTGATACAGAGTATCATGTTATTCCACTGACCAACAGTTGACCAACAGTTGACCAGCAGTTGGCCAGCTGTGTTTCCCAGCAGACCATTGTCCAGAGATCCACACTGCCTCTGCTGGCCTTTCTTCATCACATAGTGTGTCCTGGTGCCATTTCTTCCAGAGGGAAATGATGGACACACACCTGGCTATCCATGTAATCTAAAAGAAAACATGATTCATCAGACCAAGCTACCTTCCATTATTCCATGGTCCAGTTCGGATGCTCGCAGGCCCATCATAAACACGTGTTGGTCAGAATTCAGCAGCTTTCCATCAGAGCAAGTATTAAGGTTCACAGCATCAGTTTATGTTAGAGGAGCTCTTCTGTAGGACAGGGATACAGAGGTCAGCTTTCTCTCCCCCCCGCAGATCATTGAGCCTTGGGCGCCTATGTCCCTGTCAACCGTTCACTGGTTCTCCTTCCTTGGACCAGTTTTGGTTGATAATGACCCCAAGACCTGCTGTTCTGGAGATGTTCTGGCCCTATCATCAAGCCATCACAATATGGCTCTGATCAGAGATTCAAGAACTGGCTTCATTTGCCTAATATATCTTATCAGTTGACAGGTGCCATTGTGACATAATAGTCAATGTGATTCACTTCACCTGTCAGTGGTTTTAATGTTGTGACAGATCTTTGTCTGTGTCAGATCAACAGGTCATTATTTCTGCATTCTTTTGAAAGTTTCTAAATGTTCAACATATTCCAAGACGTTTCTCAAATTTGACGTTACTGTGACAGCATTGTCTTTGAAAATTCAGAAACTTCGGAGTCCTCAAATGCGCACCTGTAATTGTGATTAGCATACATAGTTCATTTTGACAGTTTTCAATTAAAAATCATCTCTGGGCTATGCAAATCGAGGAGTCATGAAGCAAACCACACAGCAAAGAAAACTCCTGGGAGCAGTCAGGCAAAAACAGAACCAGAGCTGGAGTAGACCCTTTCTCTCCTGGTGGAGGTATTATCATTTGGTTAATTAATTATGAGTGCAATATGAATTAACAAATTAGTTATGCTGTTTTCATTATGCTGGCAGACAGGGCTCAAAAGATACTTGGGCAGGCTAGGGCAAGTTGCAGTCCTCAGAAATTTGTTCTTAATTAAGTTAAGAACAAAAATAATGTTTACCTTTCACTTTTTACTATTCATTAGATGTAAGGCAATAAACAATATCAGACTTAATTTCACTTTCTAAACTTTCTTTGTGAGCATTATCAACATATAAATAAAGGTTTTGGTCTGAGCTGAACTGACTTCAATCGGATAAATCCGCTTATTCAGAGGAGTGTCAGAAATGCAACTGCAGGCAATCTCCTGGGAGTTCTTAACTAAAAAAAAAGGAGACAGCTTTTAACATTTGGTTCCATGTGTTGCTTTGGAAACCTGAGTGTCAGACAAAAATGTCCTCAGCAATGTAGAAAGTCAGTGGAAAACTCATGTCTTCAGTCCCAGGCCTTTCACTCTGAACTCGCTGAATGGCATCTGTGCCACATTGTCAAACCTCCTTTGCTCATTGTAGACTGCCATGGATTTAAAAAAAAATACTGTCACACTATACATACAAAGTTAAGCTATGTAGAAAATAACATTTGGATGTTTTATAGTGTAACCAGGAGTTTTTCTTTCCATTTAATCTGCAACTATTAGTTGCAAATTGGTAAAACATAGTGTTTGTTTTACATCATTTGGATGCACGACAAGTTTCTCGGGGTGAAATAGCAAATACATTTCATCCCCAGCTTTTGTACAGATTATATTCAGCCATATGCATAATAATTAATTCATGTCTCCATCTAAACTTGTGTTTTAAACCATTTAATCAGTGTGGTTATGTTTGAACCAAAATGGAGTCTTTCATAACAACTGTACAGTCATTCTCAAAGTAACATGAGAAATAGAAATGAAAAGGAAATGAAAACAAATAAACAGAATCCATGTGTATAAGGCAGAATGCAAATAAAACAATTTATGCAAATTTAAAAAATTACTTATTGAAAGCATCTTTTAAAAACAGAGGAAAAACAACACAGAGACCAGAAAATATTTTTTCAGGTTAGGGACAAAGCATTTGGGGAACACAGCTGGGTTGGAGATTCAATGCCAAACACAAATGCTTCCTATGTCAACAGGCCATAAGAGGCTTGCAACACCATAACAACATCACGCTAGTTTATCCCTCAGAGAGAACAGGCATTATTACATAACCACAGTCGCCCCCCGTTGTCAGAAAAACACTCACACTGGTCACTGTAAGTGCCTGAACATGCTGCTAATACTGCCATCCATGTTCTCAGTCTTGGTGAGCATGTCGCCCACGACATGTAGTTTGAAAGCAGTACAATGATATTACTCCAATGTTATTTACTCTTTGAAAAGGATCAAAAATGTAAAAACTCCTCACTGTCTACAAGATTCAAGAAAGATACAAGATACAAGAAAATTCAGAGGCCCAGATTTTGGAATAGATGGTGACAACAGAAGGTTGCCTAATTTCAACAGTGTATACTTAGCTGTGAACTGTACATAGTTACAGTTAATATTTCTGCTTTCCAGGAGAGGACAATGCTTCATGAGCCTGGAAGCAGACAAATGCTAATAACACATCAAATAAGTACCAGGTATTACATATTGCAGCAGATAGCAGGGAATGAGAAACTTAACCTGTACCTGGAAAAACTTGGCTTTCTGAAACCCTGGATAGCAAAACTGAGGGCGATACCCATTAATTAAACATCCAACCCCACCCTTCACACTTAGTAAGCACTGTGGTCTTGTAAACCAGCGATCTTGATGGGGAAAACCCACAGGGCACAAAGAGCTCCACATAAACAGGTAATCTATTACAGGTAATGGCGACACTTCTGCCTGATTACACAAAACCACAGCATAAGGCATGACTTCTGTAGCTTTATTATCCCAGTGGCAAAGCAAAAGGTCCGGGCGTTCTGCTGACAGTGCATGCTTGTTTTGCAGCACAGAAACCTGAAACTGCACATACAGGGTTTCACCGGGAACAAAGTTTCCTATTGTTGCCTGCTGCGCAGCTCTGCTCCAGAGCAGATGGGACTAAATGTACTGCTTGTATATGGGTGCCACAGTAATAGATGAGGCATGAGAGTTTATCATCGAGGCAAACAACTACAAAATGTTCTTAGTGTGATAGTGTTGTAAAATCTTGCATTAAAAAGCTGCGAACACTCATTTAGACTCCACTAGAACAGATGCAGATAGTAACTACAATCACAGAAGTCTTGAAGGTCCAAGCATACACATGCGCACACACACACACACACACACACACACACACACACACACACAGGTGTTTTCAATTACTTGAGCTAATTAGTGCTCCAAGCTGGGTGATTCAACCCAGGGAATTAAACGATGTCACCAAAAGTTTGTTTTAACGACTGGTTACACACATTGTGTCTCCTTGTGACAGCAATACCAATGTTTTTTCTGTCTCTCTGTCACTCTCTCTTTTTTTTTTAGCACAGTTTACAAACACTTCACATAATGATATGAAGCATGGTCTTTCCTACAGGAAAACTTTCAGCTGAGAAAGACCAAAAGTTAGTGTTTAATTCCCTAAATTGAATCACCAAGCCTTGAGCACCAATTAGCTAGAGTAATTGAACACCTTTGTGTTTGTGTGTGTGTGTGCTGAAACATTTCACACATCTGTCACTGTAAAGATCAGATCATCCAGGACACATGTTAATGTCAAGTGTGCACAAGGCCAAAAAACATCCCTCCCCCTGGAGACCACTCATTCTATGTGAATGTGTTCTGCCTGCAACTGATTTCTATAGTTTTCTTTAATACTTAAATGCATATCATATATGTTTTTCTATTAAATTCCCAATGTACTTTTCCTTGGTAAAAAAAAAATTGAATTGTATTTATGTTTCAAAACAAGCCTCTCTCTGGTGTCCTGCCAGAGCCTTTTAGAGTCTCACTATCTCGTCACAAGGCAGAACATTGCTGATCAAATCAGCGTCAAAGAAATCAACCACCACCTTGTTCAAGTAAATTGTTTAAACTGGTTGATTTGTATTGGAAACAAGTAAAGTTTTCTCACCTCCCCGGCAGATTTATTCTCCCCTCACTTTAATTAAGTAAATGAAGACTGTGAGACTGAATGAGACACTAATTACTACACCGTATTAAATGGCTTGAGAGGAAGTGTCCTGGGATGTGCTGGATTGGGCACACTGTTATTAACCCTTAATAATCCATCCAATGCAATCGACAAGCTTTCACCTGGAACAGTACTGATCACATTGACTGATTACCAACATGTCTGACGCTGTCACAACAAACAGTGAGCATTATGAGCTTTATTGCTTTTGAATTTGGTTATATTAGACTGTAAAGTTGTAAGTTACCAGTGTAGTAACTTTAAAGATGTTGTCTCTTCTCTTGCCTCAACAAGTGTTGAGCAAAATTACGTTTGTCATCTTATTTGTGTCCTCTGACCACTTGACATTGTCATTTTGGCTTATTCCTTTCCAGCCTGAATCGTGCTGTTCTGCTCCACCTCCCCTCCATTGTCTCCTCCTCCATGGCATAGTTTTAATTTTACTACAGCATTAGCCAAATGCATGGCTTTCCTGCCTGTAATCTCTACAGAAAGCTAATAAGGCTTTAGCTCCTCCACCGCTCCCTCTCCCTCTGTCTTGTGCAGCTTTCTATTCTTAAAATCCATAATGTTCATATTCCAGAAAAATAAGATATTGGTAAGGGACTGTACACACCATACCCACTCCCACTTCACTTTGTGCTATTAATTTCAGAGCAATTAAGGCCTCCAAAGGGTTTTAATTTCAGATGGGAAATTGAATTCTGTCAAGATATAATCTGCACTCGGATGTGTTTAGAGCTTAACGCTACATATATATGTGTGTGTGTGTGTGTGAGTGCATGAGTGCGACAACTACAAATACACAGACCATTTGATCAAAGTTTGACAGAAAAGGACCAATAATAAAATGCTGGAATATATTTATTGATGATGGAATCTTAATGAGAAATCTTAACACTTAAAGAAGTGATTTCATTATAAGGAAAGTGCAGGTTTGAAACACAGGAAGAAAGCCAGCAACTATTTAAATCTTAATAATGAATGAATTTGAATTAAACAGGTCTGCTTTGTGAGATGAGATCATTGTGTCTTCTTTATGTGAGTTAAATACAGAGCTGGAGAAGGATATACACCTCTGAGCCCCCTAAAAACTCAGTATTTCATTCATTTAAACTACACAACAGCCCAAAGACAGAATTTATGACTTTAGAGGGAGTCACATCCTGGAACAATTTCTTGATGGACAACAGTTAATCCATCTACTGGTGATGCTTGTATAATGCGGGTACAGTTGCTGATGACTTTGGGTGGGGATATTCAAACTTTAGATTGAATCCATGGTAACACCAAGAATATTATCTGTGTGTGTTTTTCAAAGACAGAGAACATGTGGATGTGATTCTTTATTTTAAATCAGACAAGAGTGTAATTACTTGTTAAGTGTGGACAATTACTGAAGTCTGAGAACACCTCATTGATTTCACGCCAGTGGTCAGTTTCACTTGTGTGAGAGTGTCCTCTCCTTCAGCTGACACTCTGGCTGACCCATTTATCATCGCAGGTCTCCAGAGTGGGATCCTGTAAACTGACCCGCTTAGACTGATGATCATTAACACGCGGCATGTTTCCCTGCGTCTCTGGATATTCTGGATGGCACAAGCATTAACAACTGGTTGACCCAAAGCCATTATATATGCAAATCTGATTAGGTAGTGATTAATCATACTAAATGTACCAATTACTGTCTTGTCATGAAGTCAGCTGGCTAATGCAGACTCGTGAGCAGGATGACAGTGGGATTCAGACTGAACTACCTGAGTCATGGTGTGAGTGTTTAGGTAAAATCAAAGACAATTATATTCTGTTCTGGAGATTCAGCATAACATGTTTGTTAGTGACCTCTCATCTTTTAAAGATATTAAAGCTACTGTATATCTCACAATTTACAAAATCCACCAATGAATCTGGGCCCATTCAGTAACATACTCCTCAACTTATATGATGTGAATGACAACACATATGAAGTATTTCCCAGAGCCAACAGTGAATTTGCATTCATTGCATGTAATAAGTCAATGCCAAACCCAGACAAAACCATGTTTATGTTGATTTTCAACTTAGTATTTGCATACTAAAGCGGAATTAATTCTATATCTATACAGAGCTAAGATCACACACCCCTCAGATGTCTCATACAATTTACTACATTAGCAAATAATTGCCTGTTTGTTGGATCTTAAAGAACTTGGTAGTGATTGTCTGTGGGTTTTTTGTTTGTTTGTTTCTCTGCTAGCTGCAGTTGGACATAAGACTGTAGAGTGGTGAGAGTGATACACAACAGTAAAGTTGCTTCCCCTAAAACCAAAACTGAAAGCTGAGCTGAAACATGCTTAAACCCTACATGGAGATGATGTGAAATATAGAATTGGGTGAGAAATCACCTTTAACATTAAATGTGGTCAGCTGATCCATTGTTACTATAAAATAAATGGATTAGTGCAGCTTAAAAGTACTAACTATGTCATAGCACAAACTGACAAAAAATCAGCTGGTGACAATATGATATTTAATAAATACCAGTGACTCATTATTAGGCATTATGGTGTCAGTTTTTAAGGTCACTTTTTGGCAAAACATTACTGTATGTGTAAGACAGTGTATGCAGTTTGGATTGCAATGATGTTGTAGTCCCCAAAGAATGTGAATAGAGGTCTTTAACAGCCACAGATGACGTAACACAATTTAATTTCATGAAAGTGATGATTCATACCCTCTCTGTGATTCTTTTGTAAGAAGCCAACCGTTAGGACATTAAAAAGGGAACACGCCCCGATGTCTCTCCATTCATCCCCATTGATTCCTATCCAATGCTCATTCATTCTGATTGAGCCATCTTCATCTTCCGTTCATTTATAATCTTTTCCATTCTTTCAAAGCCTCTTACACTCTGTATTCACAGCATAATGGCAGCAGCTCAGACATTTTATTAAATCCCCAAAATACACCTATTTTTGTTGTTTGTGTGTGTGAGGGCTTGAGAGTCGAGAGACAGACAGTCGTCATCAGAATTCTAGCGGCCCACACTGTTGTCCCCTGTTGCCCTCTGCCTCTCCTGAAACCCAGACAAATGGTAAATATAACCTTTAATGGCCCAGACATGCTTGCACACACTCACACACACCCACGCTCAGACATTTACAGACACAAGGAGAGGGTCCAAATGTCTCCAAAAATGTAGTGCTCAAACTTTTTCACTGACTGTCTTGCATTAATTTCTAGACCTGCTGGTCATGTATAATACATCAGGTATCAGATTAGCCTGGTGGTTAGGGAGACAGCCCGGTAATTAGACAGTTCCATGTTTGATCCCATATGTATGGAGATGACTGAAGTTTTGACAAATGCTGGCTCAAACTTCGAAACACTGTGTTAATTTTTGATCCCATATTCCCCAGTAAATTCAGAGAATATCACACTAATATGAAACATAACCAGTGCTGGTAAATAAATATTTCTGATTTGTCAAACTTTCCTTCATATAAAAGAATCTACATATTTGTTGTTGATTTATTGATCAGATTGCTCAGCATATGTGATCAGCTGCCTTTAAGATGCACTTTATCTGTAACTGTATCTCAGCCCCTGAATGACTCTACATCTCCAATGTTAATCTGATTATTTTTGAGAAAATGTTTAAAAAACTAGTCTACCAAGTGGTCAACTTTTGGAGTTGATAAGCAGCCTTTTTAACTGATTTCTAAGCAGATGTATTTTTCATTATTGAGATTAGAGGTAATCCAGTAGTCTGATTTGATTTAGCTATGCCTCTGAAAAATATGTGATTTTTGACGCAAGCTGCTGCAGTCAGGCCCTGACGGCTTTTAAAGTGCTTTAATGTCTAAATGAGCTCGGTATCAAAACCACTGCTGCAACCCCAGCTGCTAACCACTGTCTTTTAGAACACCAGGATGCCCTTTCACCTCAGGTACTATCTTTGCCTAATCACTCTCTCCTCTTGGGAGGTGCAGTTCACAGAAAACCTCTGACATGCACCATCAAAATAAAGGGTGCAAGATGACAGAATCATCGCCAAAACAAGAACCTTGTAACTTTTTTTTGCTTTTGACTTCACCCAAAGGTCAGCAAAATCAGAGGTGATCTTTAAGTCATAAAGGGAATGATTTTGGAATTGCAGAATCTCTGAGGGATTTTTTTAAAAGCACTGCTTTTGAAGCTCCTTGTAACAGTGAACTGCATGAATGAAGATTTAAAATGCATTTTTCATGATTCTTGATCCACTCTTTGATGCCTGTGGACAGCCCATTAGACATACTGCTGACAGGTTGGTTTGACTGTAGAAGGTCATTTCCAATTTCCTTGACTCTATTCCAAGAACAGACAGTAGGAGGGCAGAGAGACATTCAAGCCTGGGCACTCCTCTCTCTTGCTTGACCTCCTTATAGCACACTGTCAAAGGTCATTTCCTGATGCTTTTAACAGAGCAGAGATATAAAGCAGTGAAGCATGAGCACAGTCCTCTGTGAAGTACCTTCACATGGTTTGGTGATGCAGGTATTTGACTGTGGGAGCACCTGAAAATACCAACACAGGCATTAATGAAAATAATAACAATTATGATAATGAATAGTCATACCAGTCATAGTAGCAAAGGAGCAGTTATACATGTGTTGGAGACATTTTTCATTCGTTTTATAGGGAAGCAAACTTTAACTGCAGCTGTTATAATTGTTACATACCAATGATTTCACTCTAACATTGCCATGTGTGAAGGACCACTGACAAGAAAGAAAAGACAGGGCCACACTACACTTAGAGTTGATATAAAGTAAAACTTATTGAAGTTTTAAGTGTGTGTGTGTGTGTGTATTCTCTAAAACTTACTAAGGGACATGATCTTTTCATGTTTAGTGCAAACCACTAAAAGTAACACAACAAACTCTGATGAAAACATGGTTATGTTTGTGTGAGCATCAGCATTACTGTTAGCCTGTAACCATCTTCAATGTGAGCATGTTGGCATGCTAACAATAGCACTAGGTCAAGGCATCACCGTGCCTATAAGTACAGCCTCACAGAGCTGCTTGTTGCTGCATTAAATCAGCTTAGACTCAAACTGTTGAACTCCTCTGCAGTTACAAACCACAGAGAGTGCACTAAGCTTCACTGTACACCAGCCTCAGTCCCTTCTGCTGCAGCCTAACATGGATTTATGAGGGAGGAGAAGAGGGCTCTTATTCCCATCTTCCACTCACTTCCCTGTTCCACTACCTTCAAAACTTGTATAAGAACCTTTCATCCCTGTTTTTTATTCCTTTCACTGTCCCAAAACCACAAGCCTTTACAGTGATCTTTACCACCTCTTCTCATCTAATCACCCCTCGGTCTCTTGCTGTCAAGAGGCCAAAATATTTACCAAGAAGAGTCAGAGGCACAACAATAAATAACAGACTCCCTACAGCATATACAGTACACGGGCTGGAAGTCAAGAGCAGTTGAGAAGAGGAGAAAAAACACAACATGAGAAAGAAGGAAAGAGACAAAGGAAAGGAAGGAGAGGCAACATCACTACAGAGCCCGCAGAGGATGTAGAAACTATATCTCATGCCTCAACACTTGTGAAGGAGGTATGCGAAACCTCCTCACAGACCCCTGAAGGAGAACAACACAAACTTTATCACTTTGATATGAAGCAAGGTGAAGCAAGGGATGAGGAAAACAAAAGAAACAAGACAGCAGACCTCGCCATTAGCATTAGGCTGGAACAGAGGGAGCCAGGGGGATGCTCACATGTTTTCTGGCCCTTTCTCCAAAGCCTGCAGCAACAATAACACAAAGTTTTTGATAATTCTGAGACGCAGAGTGAGTGAGACACAAAGGAAACAATAGGTTTAAACCCTTTGAAGCTTTCACAGCGTAACATGTCTGGCTCACTGAGCCTATTATTCCAGTCTGAAGCCTCAAGAAGTCTTTTTGGCAAACCAAAACTGGGCAATAATTAACTTTCTTCCAATGTAAATCAAATCCAAGTATTTAGGGAATATCACTCGAGAAACTGCCACGTGTGTCTGTTGTTTTAGATACCCCGAAACCAATTAAAGCTTTAGGCACTAGTCAGGGCTAAATATAAGTCAGAGGGACTTGTTAAGATGGAATTTTGTTGATGTGCAAGGGAAATCTCTATGCATATGTGCATACTTGGCAGCCAGAGTAGTGGATTTGAACTGGCTGCATATGCTTACAAGTACCTCTCATTGTTATTTCAGATGCACTTTGCTGGCTCCCTGCTGTTCAATTCAAACTCCAAACAGCAGAAAGTGCTGTTTGAGGGTAGACAGAGGACTGAGAGGAATAGAAGTTGAAGGGAAAGAGGGGCTGGAGGAAAAAACATCTGCAGAATAAAATCAGAAGAGATGGGAGACAAGCAAAAGCAAAAGACTGAGTCCCAGCAAGTACCACATCCTTCCCTTTCTCACCCACACATTTCTCCCTGTTGTCCTCAAGCTTGTATTATATGCATACTGCAGCTGTTGTTTGGAATCCCTGTGCACAGTGACTCCAGTTCTAAGCTTCAACTTTAACAGTAATGTTACGTAAGTCCCATCAAAATGCTTATAACGTTAAAAATACACATTCTTATATAAGAGCCTCGGTTGCCCTGGATGAATGCCATAAATTACCCCCTGCCGAGTCCAGTTTTGCTACCAGTAACATAAGGGAGAACTTTTCAAGGGAACAAATCAACAAATTTTTAAACTGCCACTTAAAAGTCACTTAGCTTCCTACAGTGGAAGGTGAACTCAGTAGCCAAGCATGAATGTCTTCACTATGTTCACCCAGTACAGATGCAGAGGACAATTCATTTTTTTGTCACCGATGTCACATTATGACAAATAAGACTACGAGAGGCTAAACTCAGCCAAGTAGGAGGTAAACATCCTTTTTGCACAACCCTGGATGCATTTCTAGTGTATGTGAAGATTACAACAAAAGCAACAGATTTTGGTTTTAGTTTAATGCAGTGAGACAACAGCATAGTGCGATTTTATGTTATTCTTAAAGCCATGGGACTGAAATAATGTTGAGGAGTACAGAGGGAGACTAAAGACACCATGGTGAGGAGAAATACAGTATGTCTCTTTTGCTTTATTCGTGATTTGTTTTGTTTCATTTGATATTTCTAAGCTTTGCCCTACCTCCAACTGTGTGATGAGGCTCAGTCTGATTATGTTGCCATTTACAGGGTTCTGCTCTAATAAATACTAACAGGTGGATTCCGTGCAACATTTTATCAAATGCAACTTCTTGTCTGCTTAAGTTGTGTTTCCTGACTGACAAGCTAAGACAAGCTCACATGAAGAGAGGAAGTGAGGAAGAGGTTGGAGTGTGACGATGAACACAGGAAAACATCATGTCTCTTAGAAAATAGATAAATATTGATTTAACTTGCTTTGCAAACTCTAACTGCTTTTCTAGCTGCTGTCCCACCAGCTTGTGTGAATGTGAACCACCTGTCAATGACGTTTTCTGCTACAGGCTGAAAGTGTCAGAGTCACACAGTTGTCAATGTCCAACTGAGTGAAAATGAAAGTGAAGAGAACCTGCTGCAGAGAGTAAGAAACTCCTTTTGGTTAGATTGTGAGGGTCAGTGCTTCATAACCCAAATCCCCATTTCTACCTGCCTTTATTTCTCACCCCCCACTTTGACTGAAGGGTCATCACAGGAGACAAGTCAAATTTGCAATAAGAGGTTTGTGACACTCTTCAACCATCAAACACAAGCTTTGTTTGAAGGACTATAAACATGAAATTGCTGATCACGCTTTTGGCACGAATGTTGTCTTGAAAGCAAATGATGTCCAAGGCTTTTTTTCACAGATTACACACAGTATCAACATTTTGTATTGAAGATATGTTCAATATTACATTTTATACTGTTAAAATAACAACCTGTGTGTCATGATGTTTCTTACAGTTTGAAATTAGTGACAGGATTGGTTCCTCTGCCGAGCTGAGCAACTGTAGTGGACGAAAACTAAATAAATCATGGCCTTACCTCCATCTTTCTCTCTTTCAAATGAAGTTTGTCATTGTCACTGCAGACTCTCGCTCTGTCCATCCTTTTACCATCCTGCCATCTTTTCTTTCTTTGTCTGTCAATAATTAGTTGAAATAAAACCAAGGCCATTTTGTTGCTGCAATACGTAGTGTTTGTGCTTTCCCCACTACAACAGTTTTCTGTGCAATCAATGGTTTTATTGATTAGATGGAACAGCAGTGGAAAGGTATGTGTCTGAGGTCATTATGTGGATTCTTGTTTATTACTCATTTACACACACACACACACACACACACACACAGAGCAAGTGTGTTTTCGACATTAGAACTATGTATGTATACATATATATATTAAAAAAACCCTCACATCCTCAGTACAGCCAGATACATTTTCTGGTCGTGGCTTATTCATCTTTTTGAGGAACTATGTCATATTGATTTGATTTTTTAAAATTCATCATGATGAATAGTTAGTAGAAAAAGGCAGAATTTTCCAATTAGATTGTCCCAATTTCGCCTTTTCGTCATCCCTCATCTCTCATAATTACCATCTCTGCCATTCCTTTCTCCTCTCTTTTGACTTTTTCTTTTCTTCTTCCTTCTCTGTCCTTGCTTTTCTGTGATTTTGTCTCTCAGTCTTTCTCTAAATCCCCCTGGTCCTTTCCTTTTCCTCGAAAACTTATTTCTTTCTCTCTCTGTGCGTAGCCCTCTTGGCTTACAGTCCCCATTTCTCTTTCTTTTCCATCTCTTTTTTAATCATTTCCTTTTTATTCTTTCTCCTCACTTCACCCTCGGTCAGTGTCTCTTGCTCTTGTCATTTTTTTAATTTGTGCCTCCTTCACTTCACACACTTTCTACTTTTTCAGGATTTTTTTAGTCTGCTTTATCCCTCATTTTTCTCTCTACACATATGCACACACTTATTCTGCCCGTTCAAGACTTGGCATATGACACCTCTCTCTCGTGTGTGTGTAGGACCCAACATCAGTAAAGGCAGCAGCTTCTCCCTCACCACTCACTTATATAAATTAAAAAACATTAATCAGATTAAGGCTGGAGTGTAAGGTGTGGCATTACGCCAGCAACTCCATTTTCTTTTCCAGTGAAGAACGAGAGGGGGGTGAACCAGATTTCAAAGGGCAGGAGTTGAGAACCAGAAGAGAGGCCTCTGCTGAGACCCTCTGCTGCATCTTCTTTTCATGTACAGACAGAGTGTGAAAGGGTCCAGTGAGGAAAATTAAAATTTGGCTTACAAACTGTGGACTAAAATGCTGCCTCACAGGGAAGTTGTAAAACTAAAATCACTTTTGTTAGATAAACAGAGCGACAGACAAAAATATTACCTTCAACCTGAAAAAAAACAGTGGCAGTACAACAAGGCTGCACAAGTAACCCCACCGAAAGAAATGGAAGTGCGCTCATTATTAGTGACTTTTGTATCATTTTGTATCTCTCTGGCTTTCTCTCACCCCCCATAATTCCTCATATTCCTCAGAGCTGAAAGGTATGCACACATGAATGCCTCTGCTCTCCAGAGTATGTCTGGGTTCCTGTCTCCCTTTTCATTCTGCTTTTTAATATCTTTTCCTTTTTCTTTCTCTCTCTTTCTACTCATTTCTGTTTCACAAATATAATGTCTTCTCTATATGAAGAGATGTGTGGGTGAGGGGTATTGTAGGGGGGAGATATGAAATCACGGACATACATCTGGGGTACCGCATATGGTAACACAGCAGCACACAGTAGATACATACACATGCACACAAGAGGGTTTTTATCAGCTGTTCCAGAGACACAATAAAATAAGATAAAAACAGTGATGGGTGGTAATGGAGCAAGAAATTGTCACACACAAACACATACACCCAACAGACAAGAGAGGGTGTCTCTAAATGCCTTCTGAATAAAACAGTCCTAATAAGTCACCAGTAATCCAGTTTGTTTTCATGCAACAATTCCAGCGTCAGTTCATCAGGAAGAGGAATACTTCCTCCTCCAGCAAAGTCCATTATTCATGTGTTTTACTGAGGGGCAAGCTCAAAGAGAGGCAGAGAGGGAGGGGCAACACAAAAAGGCAGAAGGATGAAGGACAGGAAAGAGAATAAGGTGGGAAACATCTGACAGATGCTGTGGTCAGCATACTAGTGCCCTAATTGGTGTGACATACTGCCAGCAACAGACACAGCAGTCTGTTAGGGCTTGGCAATTAGAATATGACAGAGGTTTACAAAATGGAGAAAGAGGGAGGGAAACTCTCTGAACAAGTGTGTATCATTTGAATCAATCTAAACCAGGCATTTGAAACAGTGACCAGGTCTTTTCCATCTGTACTTTACTAGAAAAGAAATGTATCAAATAAGAAGAAGCTAAAAGGATGAATTTGGACTGAAAATTGTGAAAACACACTACTCTGTGTAAGGGTTTGAATGAACTGAACTGGGTGCTGAACCTTAGCTGTCATAACTGCAGACTATCATTTAAAGTGCATCAGAAAAAAATAGTATACATAACTTTAAAACTCCTTGTTAAAAGTTTTGTCAAGTTCTCCCCCCAGTTAAGTCTAGTCGGAACACTGTCTTCCTCTGTCCCTCCACAGTTACGATGGGAGTTCAGCTGTCTGCCCTCCTTCTTTTTCTCTTCATCTGCTCTGCAGATGGGAGATATAGCCAGCGTAAAAAAAGTGTTGCCCTCCCACCAGAGTCCATCCATCACAGACAGGCGAGCTGGCACTAAGCAGCTCTTTGACATTTACCTCCTTGCGACTTCTCATTTCTCTCTTCTTCTTGTTTGATCTGTTTTTTTTTCCAAGTCATCTTTTGTACTGTCCTTGTATCTCTGAATCCCATCCTTTTCGTTCTCTGCACTTTTTATGCAGATGTACTGTATACATCGATTATTATACAGTATATTGGCTTATGTATTATAAGGATACTGAAGGATTTGTGAATACAGAAACTGACAGAATTAATATTCTTTGATTCCGGTGGCTTAACAGGGAGCATATCGCTACGTATATTTATAAAGTAATACTGTAACTCATCACTCATACATTCTCACTCCCAGCAAAAGAGTGAGGATTGTGATTTCCTGTCATTGGCATGACCAAATTTCACAAGGCATGAAACATAAATCAAAACAACCCCATGCAAGTCTGATGTACTGTACATTAACAACCAACAGGAAAAAACATTACTTTTCATTGCTTACAGAACTTACTGTCAGTCTTGTGAGAATATTTTTCCAAACTTTGTGGGGATAAGAAAAAAGACCTCTGTTAGATTCTTTGACAAGAAAGAAGTACATGAAATGCCTCATTGTTAGTTGTTTTTTTGTTTTTGTTTTTGTTTTTTGTTTTTTTTACTTTTGCACTGGTTACAGAGATAGTGGTACCAACTAACTACATAGATTATATTTGCCAATAAGGTTTATCCCTATTCACTCCCATTCAACATGTGATCTGTATATGGATACTTCATTCGGATAATTATACCCCATCCACAGGTATTTTTACTCACTTTTTGCAAGGGAGGATTTGCTAACAGTTGTTCGGTTGTTGCCAGACCACTGATTAAACTGCTCACAAACAGTCCCGAGGAAGCATCGCAGCCAAGATTTTGACAGTTAAACTCTTGATATATATTACCTAAGCCTTTTCTTTCCTCAGTGTTAATTTAATTGTTATGAAGTCATTATTATTAAAGATACTTCTTTGAAATCAAGTCTTCAGGGGTTTTAAGGTTGAAGTATACAGTGCCTTACACTGTTTGTTATATGCTGGCATAGTCTTAATATTGTTGTAAAAACTAAACAGCACGATTTATTGTTGCATTATCATATATGCATATTTTCCCCTGTAAACATTTAACCCTTCCCCCCATGAAATCTAAATGGCCCCCAACAGCAACCACGTTTAACATACAGTAATGAACACAATGTGCACATATATAAGTATAAAGTAGTGCAATACATACATTCAATATACTTAGGACACAGTGGCTCATATGAATATAAATATGAATGTATTCCTGCAAACTATTAATCCATCTTTGTATTACAAAGATGTTTGATAGATAAAAATGGCAATGTTACTCATTGCATCTAACAAGAAGGATCCAGCCTCTGATCTGCCATCTTTTTCATGTCTCCTTGAATCACACACATCAATGCTCCAGCTCATCTATCCTTCCCGCCAGCTATATCCATCACATACATACAGAACATCCATGTAGACTGGAGATGAGGAACACAGGCCACATATCGTGCACATATCTGGGTACAGACTGAACTCTGTGTATGTTTTCATATTTACAAATCATGCACAGAGTTATTCAGAACTATATATATACTCCTCTGGACTTTTGCCACCCGACAGACTTCTGTAATTAGGCCCTCTAGAGAAACTGGGTCACAGTGTCTTGATTAACTCTCATATTTTCCATTATTGGATTAATCTCTTTGACGTTCAACATCACACATCTTCCTGTGGGTCTGCTCCAGTATCTCCCAAGCAAGGGTCCTATGACAAGTGTTGTGATGCTCATTGCCTGGGGGCATGTGTAGTGTGCGACAAATTCACATACTGTATGTTTGTTATTAGTTGCACTGAAAATAAATAATTTTGAGTAGCTTCAAAATATAGTTTGTGTCAACATTATCATACAGTGTACATGTACATTGTCATGTAAAATCCAGTTAGTGAGCACATCTCATGTGATTACTGTGTTTGACATGCATGTGTCATATTATGCCTCTCCCTGTTGGTGTGCCGGAGTATTACAGTGCCCTCCCACACTGGGTCCTGAGCCAGCTCGTGTACTGTAAAGCTCCAGGCGAACAACATATAGGACAGATGGCACCGTATCTTCATTACCCTTCTTGGCACATGGCCCTCATACCAGCACTAGTGGGTATGACCAACCTGTATCACGCTGTGCCCTAGTGGCATGCCTCAGAAAACAACCCATTCATTCAGAATGGAACGACAACCACCCCTCCTTCTGGGCTGCATTTTGGCAGTGAATTATTAATAGAAAAAAGAATGGATCTTCATTAAGCCTCCTGCATGTCTTCATATTGGTATGAGTCATACTGTATGGGAATCACTGCAACAAGATTTAAAACATATTAATCCTGGAAAGGATAATTGACCTTGATCCTATAATTTAGCTAATTTAGTTGTAATAATAAAGTTTTAGTGTACAATTAACTTAAAAGGTCATCTGAATCATTTGTAATGCTGCTAATAAAGCTTCCAAGCATTTAACCCACTGTGATGTTTATGTGGCAGATGGTTCACCCCAATGATTGTGACTAACCTCAGGCAGATAATTCCCTGAGCATGACAGAGGAAATTGTTTTCTCATTAAAAACAGTCATACTAAAGATGTATGCTGCAGATACCCAGGTGATTTTGTTGCGACCTTGGATGTCAACAATTACAGAGTTTCAGTGCTTCTTGACAATCCCACCAGTCATTAACTTTGATTATTAGTTATCATGAAACCAATGATGTAGAGTAACAAACCAGCATCACACCAGTTTCACATATCATAATCTAAATGGGATAAATAGGCCCCAAGCACTTTCTGACTGGGTGACAAACTTTAGCACAAAATGACCTCAAGATACTTCATATCGGAGAGATCAAGATTTCACAAGATTTGCAGCCGGCCTTGGACTTTTGAGCCCGGTAATTTCATGTGCCTCATCTAAGGATAAACTCCAGATCCGATTTGACACATGGAGTACATGTTCCTTTGTTCGCTAAATAACAAATCTGATTGCAATCAGGGTCAGGTCCAGTCAGACAGGTGGTGCTAATATACCTAAAGTAACAACCAAAAAACCTCAGAGGATGAGGGGATTGTTGTTAAAATAGTTGATATTTTGCTGCCTCAAAATAAGGGGTCCCAGTCCCAACAAATTATATATAGCTGTATGCAAAGGATTGTGCACCCCTGAGTAAATTACATATTGAGTTGATTTTTGAAGTGAAATAATCATGACTTAAAAAATAGTAACCAGCAATGACACCTAAACAAAGCACAGACTAGCAAATATAGCTGAACAGAATAGCTCAACACACCACTGTGTGAAAGTATAACAGAACCATTAGCAGAGCTGCAGATGCTTTGTCCTGTTGCACCCTGATTGCTAAGTGTAAGTACTCAGCCTGCTGGTCCTTGTTTTTAAATCACAGATTTAATTGGTAAGAGGATCCCCAAAAGGATCAAGAAGGGACACATGGGTCACTTGGTTTTCACTTACTGTGACCTGATCCATGACAAGTTGGATCTGGTCCAGATTTTGCGCAGTTAGGTACAGTCCCATTGTTCTGCTGTGGTTTTTTTTTGCCTGCAGCTACTTGTTTATAGAGGGACACCATGCTGCTCCCAGCAGCATTATTGATAGGGTCTAATTATCCTTGGGTCCTTTAACAGATCAGGGTTTATTTTATTTTATACATTTTTGCTCCTTGGGTTAATAGAGGTTCTCTTAAAATTTCTTCCAAATCTGGTCCAGAATTTTAACAATTCTATCACCCGCCTGTATCTCAGTGCTCTCTCGATGACGCATCGTTAATGTTGTTTAATGTTGCATTGTTGACTTGAGACATCCCTCTGTTTCAAAAAATTAAAAACGACTGATCATTGCTCCTTTCTAGACTTGTTTTCGTGAAGAAGACCAGAATGTTTAAATAATACATGGAGGAGACAATACAGCAGGACTGATTTTCCACTTATAAGATGATATTTTTTTTCTTTTGTATCTGTTTTTAAATGTTTAAATCCCTTTCCCTCAATGGGCACTGTATAATTAATGAAAAATTTTGCAGGCAGAAGTTGTTTTCTGCAGGTTGGTAATATAATGAATGTTTGAAATGTGGCTGATTCAGTGCCCTTGGCGCACTGTTTGTGACAAGCAAATTGTTTGTCTGGCTCCTGCATGTTACTTTTATTGTAAACAAATGTGAAAATATGTGTTTAATGTGTGTTTTTAATATGTCTCGAAAGTAAACCACAGCTGTAAGAATATTTTGTTTTTAATTTGCACTGACAAATCTGTTTATAACTATAATTCCATTGTTTTCAAAAGCTCATTTTCGGTTCAATGTATCTAATGTCTGTCATGCTTTAAAAAGCATGTTTTTACAATAAGTGTAGCTTTGTACTACAGTATGGTTTTTCTCCCACAGTTCCTGACACATTCATAAGTTACAGGTAAAACACCTGTGGGACTGTCTATTTGCTTGTTTAATTATTTGGTATTAGTTCTATACTATAATTTTATACCTCATTTTCAGTCAGACCTCTCAAACTAAAATATGTCCAAAATGTAATGATGGTGAAAACCACTATGCTGCTAACTTCATGTAAGGAAGAGTTGTTTTTTCAACAACTAACATTAACCATGTCAAGTGTTTTCGAATAAAACATTTCCCCTAGCAATAAGTTACATCTAGTGACAGCTAAATGAAGGTCTGAGATACAATCTTTGTGTCGTACAAGCTCTCTTTCAGTTCACACTCCTCATGGAAGCACAAGCAAGTAGTAAGACTACAAAAAACATTTGCTGGTTTAAATGTGCATTCATATATAACTATTTTATCCTTATTTAACTATTTTATCCATAACTTTGTGGTAGGCAAAGCCATTTTCCTACCTTGTTGCATAAATTGGGAAAATATGTAATATGAAATTGGATTTTATTCTCCTATAACAATGGTTTCTTTCAGTATACCTAATCTGACTCTATGAGACCTCCTCTCCTCTCTGTCTTTGTCTCATCCCTTTTCTCTCTCAGGGGGCTTGTAAAGCTTTGAGTCCAATTTCATACACTCTGTGTCCTCCTTTTTATTACCCTTGTGTTCCCTCTCTCACTTCCCCTCCTAATCTCTCCCCCAGCAAGCCTCCCCCCTCTCCTTCATCATACAACTTGGCCTGGTGGTAATAGCCCAGAATGTTAACAACAAATCATCTCCTCTGTTCCAAAGGTTCACTGTATGATGCATGCTGACCTCACACTGAGGAGCAACTAGGAGAAAAAAATAGAAACCTAGTGGCTTGAAACTTCTTTATCTTGTAATATTAGTAGCATGATGGTGTAGCAATCCAACAGGACAAGTGTGGGAAATTGAAACTTGTTTTTGAAACAGAAATAGTTGGGCTTCAAAATGTGTCTCAGTATTTATAGTTGGTTGGTACATAACATAATAAGGTGTGTCAAGCATCATCATGGTTTATCATGGTTAAATGTTTTGGGACAATTAATGTGAATTTGAGAACCAATCAACTACTCTCAGCATTTTTCTTATTTTCTTAAACAAAACTACCGTGTTTGTTAGACTTTGTGGTCTAGGTAACATGTTGCATGCATTGCCTTTTCATAGAAGTTGATTTTTAAAAAATCTTTGGAAATTGGATTGTTTAGATCCCTGTTTTGATTAACTAACAGTCTGTTCGCATTGCTATTTCTTAGCAGATCACATCCACCAACTGTCGATGAGAACAATTTAAAGCCAACAGCTCTCCTGTCAGGCAACTCAAATGACCTGGTTAAGATGAGGGAAAGATCAAGTTGTTCAACAGAAAAAAGGCTACTAACTATCATTGTTATATCACTTCTTTAATTTGCTGTATATTAATTTGTAGCAAACAGTTGAATTTCTTTTATGTCCAACAGCTTCCTACTGTGGCCAAAAATAACACTATGAGAGTGATGAGGCTAGCCAAAACAGTAAACAAAACAAAAAAAAAAAGCTAGAACACAGGGAGGATATTCAAACCCACTGTGGTGTAGAATGAGGAACATTCCAAGTCCCCTATAAAGGCAGGATGAAAACAATGTAGGCAGGACACATCAGGCAGGTCAGCTGCACATCGTCATTTTATTTCAGTCGACTCAGTCCATCTTCAGAAAGAAACTTGGATGCAGAGATGTTTGGCAAGCTTTGGCCACCAGAGATGTATGGTAAAGAGTTGGCTGGTGGAGCGCTGACCCAGGCTCGATTTTTAGATTGTGTCTTGAAGTGTGGGCCAGCTAATTTGATGGTTCTTTTGGACTGTCATGATGCTTTGATCTGTGCCTCATTCTTTGGCTTGCTAATTAACTGGAACCTCCCAGGAACAGACCAGAGGTGGAAGTGCGATGACAACAGAAACTGGCTTATGCTCCATGGACTTGCCAAATGCCCTCGGAACATTATCTATATTTTTCTTCACTGTGTCTCCAATAGCCATTTTCTGGTATATTACCAGTAAGACTGAGACTTTTTTCCACAAGAAGTGCCACTATGTACTTCCCTTGTAATTTCTCTTAAACCATGTATTTTTAATTTTGAACAAAATGTTGTCATAAATGTTCTTTATGTTTACCATGTGTTGCCACTGAAACTGCATGTCTCCCTCCACTTTGACATTTGGAAACACAGTCAAAGTTTTTCCTTGACTCTTTTTTTCCTCAACAAATCCCATCCCGATCTCCACGAGTCAGTCTGACTGTTGCTACCTAAGATGATGTCAGATGAGTGCAAGGCTTTTGAGAGCCCACCTCAAAAGTCTAATAAACCCAGGTGTACACACATGCGCACACTGCAATAAAGTGATGATTTTCCAGTGTTGAAGTTAATTGTAAATACTTGCACTTTACTACCTGTGAGCATTTACCACTTTATTCATTTAGCAGTATTATATTTACCACTATGGGCCCATGAAGGTCTTAGGCTCTGGGGCTGATGGTAATCTAGTCCTGTTATTGGTAATGTTTACAGAAATTTATGACACTCCTTTGTCAACTGTCAAGCAGAGTGACAAATCAAGTCACCCATGTCAAGTCAAGTCAACTCAATCCCATCACACTTTGTCTTGTTAAGTAAAGCTCCTGTTTTCAACATAAGTTTAATCAACGTCTTATCAAAAAAAGACAGTTGGCAGGGACAGAGCACAGACATTTGCTGTGAGTGCAGGTTGGCACAGTCACCAATGACAAATCTGAAATCTCCTTGGAAAAAAGCTCCTGCCGACCCCCCAATTACTCATCAGGTAAAGGGACACCACATTCTTCTAAATTCTCATCCACTGAGCAAAATACTCAACAGTGCCATTTATCTCTTTACTCCAAGCTCCTCTTAATGGTCAGTCTATTTATTCTGTCTGTACCATGCTGATGCATGGCTAGGTTCTGATTGGTTTTGCTTTGGAAAGGGTGCACCCTGCTGTTGGACTTGATTGAAGTATATTTTCCTGGACGGATTTAAAACATTCTCAGAATTCCCAGGGGGACATTTTTCTGCCATGAGTTTCCATGTTCACAGACTTTTTGCCAAGCTAATTATCACCAAGGCTGTGAATATTGTCATTTGTCCAGGTCATGGTTATCTCAAGGAAATTTAAATCAAAATCAACTGGACTTACTTTGTAGGTCTTGAAGATGTTTTGCCTCTCATCCAAGAGGCTTCATCAGTTCGTGCTGGTCTGACTAGGGTGAGCTAGTCTGATAAACTAGTGTGGAGATCTAGGGTATTTAACCTCTGTGGCGGATTGTCACAAGGCCAATGATGTCATAGGGTCATGAGTGTGCAATGACAGTTGTAGGAGTGACTGTCATTGGGGATGGTAGTTTCGACTTTGTAAGTGCTCTATTGTGTTGTGACGAGACTCGGATTCACATGAGGCCATTTGTGAACAGATGTTGTTTTTGAATCCCCTGGGAAGTGTAGAAAGGACAGCATTGTAGGTAGGAGATAGGTGGTTTCGAAGACCTCCTCCGCTGTTGAGAGATGGTTTTTCCAGTTTAACATGGATGGCTTCCTTTACTCCTCTTTCAGACCATCTGTCTTCTCTGTCCAAAATATGAACATTGGTGTCCTCAAGAGAGTGGGCTTTCTCCTTGAGGTGCAAGTAGACAGCGGAGTCTAGGCCTGAGGAGTTGGCCCTTCTGTGCTGGGCCATACGGCTGTTCAGTGGTTGTTTGGTTTCTCCGATGTAAAGGTCCTTGCATTCCTCACTGCAATGGACTGCAACACCACATATCCAAAAGACAGATGGTTCAAAAGAGAAGTAAAGGAAGCCATCTATGTTAAACTGGAAAAACCATCTCTCAACAGCGGAGGAGGTCTTCGACACCACCTATCTCCTACCTACAATGCTGTCCTTTCTACACTTCCGAGGAGATTCAAAAACATTTGTTCACAAATGGCCTCATGTGAATCCAACGACTCTCGTCACAACACAATAGAGCACTAACGAAGTTGAAACTACCATCCCCAAAGACTGTCACTCGTACGACTGTCATTGTGTTGACTATCACTCTAATGACTGTCGTTGTACACTCATGACCCTATGACATCATTGGCCGTGCGACAATCCTCCACAGAGGTTAAATATTCTGGATCTCCACACCAGTTTGTCAGACTCGCTCACCCTAATCAGACCAGCACGAACTGATGAAGCCTCTTGGATGAGAGGCAAAACGTCATTTTACACAATGTTGTTTACTGCAAAGACAGAAGCCCCCTTCCAGTTCCATAAGATTAATGCTCTACCGTCTTTGTAATGACAGGATTTTACATGAACAGGAAACGATACAATATATGCATCATCAAATATCAGCTACAACTTTCAAAATTTGTCTCTTTACATCACTGTTGGGCTGAAGTCACTCATCAGTTGTAATTGGCAATGTGTTGCCTTGAAGGCAGCTTCTTTGAGTTCACTTTCCTCCTTATTTGTTCATAATTTAATTTAGTTTCTGGTTGAAGTAAAAAAGTGAATTATTATGTTACAAAATAAAAGACTAATATACATCTTAAATATTAAACAGTAAAATAATAACACATCCTGTTAGGTCACTTCCCGTTTACCTGGTCCTGCCTGAGAAACATGTGCTGCATGCTCCTGGAGCACTCCACTGTTAAATATCATTGAGGCAATGCCGTAAATTTGATATATATATAAATGTAGATGTGTTAAAAAAAATATATATATATATATATATGAGATTATTTTGTTAAAAATTAGATTTGATAAGTTAGTTAAAACAGGTTTATTTACACTTATGTACAATGCAGTGTTTAGTTAAAAAAACACAGATGCTTAATATTTTTGTACTTGTTTGTATTTTTTATTTACAGATTTCACCGATTGTCATTGAAGAAGTGTGACAGTAAATGGTCAAACTTACTATGACTCTCTCTTCATTGGCATCGGTTTACCTTGGTCTTTAGTCAGAGTTGCCATACACCCTGCATGAGAACACTACATGTACTGATAATTCATAAAAGGCACAAGAGCATTGTTTCACATTTGCACCTTTTTATCATGCTCTCAATGTGATGCAGGACACCTTTTCTGCCACCTAATCTCTCTTTCTCTTTCTGTGGTCTGATTGCAGAGCCGGGGTCAGGTGTGAGGAGTCATAGTCCAGCATACACAGCTGCTACTAATCTCCTCATCACACATATTCAGTCCAGTTCAGATCTTCAGACTGTGAATTGTTGACACAGTTAAGAGAAACCTGAAGTTGCACCTCTGTTACCTCACCTACGTGTCACACTTGGACCTCTCAACTAAACCCATCCACATCCCCAAGAGTTCCATCCACCTGTCTCTGGGTATTGTGTCTCTGCTTTAAGAGTTTGTCAACTACAACTCTAACATTAAACCAGGGACCTATTAAGCTTCATTCAATACAGTGGCATGTATGATGATATTTTAATTGCCTGGAACTCACAGTATGTAGTAAAATGCATAAAGTCCTTGAATAAATAAACATTACACAAATATGTCGTATGCTTAAAATCATCATGACAAGTAGGCTATATTATGGAAATATTGTGTTTTGTCAAAGCTTCCAGCTTTCAACGTACTAGAAAATGCACAATGTTAGTTGATGAAAGAGAAAAAGTAAAGTATAAAGTATAGTTATAAGTATTTTGTAGTAGTAAGAGTTGCTTGTATTTATTCTTGTCAAAGTTGCAATATTTGTTTTGTCAAACTTTCTGTTTTTATTAAAAGTTAACACTTTTATTCAAGGCTGTAGTCTGGAAACCTGTAAAGGAGCATGGTGACATAAATCAGCCGAGTGATGCATAAAACACTGTCAGATATAAAGCATGCCAATAAGTAATAGGTCTTCCACAAGCAAAGGAAAAGGTATGTATTTCTTGTCATTATTCTGTATGATATCCAGGAACTATTGTGTTCTTGTTGGCAAAAAAAATGCTCTGAGCAAACCTTAACTCCTCTCTTGAGGAGAGTAACCAGTCCTTGAAGGTGAATGTACTCTGAATGTCGAGTAGAGCAGCAGTACCATGGTCAGCCAACCAATAATCAGCCAGCCAGACATATGAATGAGGTGTCGATGTATGTCCCTTACAAACTATCACTGATCCCCAGAGTTTACAGGCATGAGATCTTTGTGACAGTTCAGTTCAGTATTTTTCTTAATTAAATGTAAATTTACATCAATATTGATTATGTGACAGCAGCTTGAATAATTAATAACCAATGATAATCTTACTATCCCACACCAACCGAGAATGAACTTGACTAACTTTTAATTATGAGAGCATGCTGTAGCATGAACTGACTGATTCGTTGCAATAGCACAAACACTCCACACTCCATTCTCCCATAGTTCTTAGTGGAAAAATATCCACATCTTTGAAGCTATTCAGGGATGAGAATAACAGAAAAATAATTACTCTTTTAAACTCTTTTGTAACATTTCTATAAAGTGTGTGACATCTACCTCAAGGAAAACTTTCCTTATTACTTCTGTGGTTTTATCACAACAGAAATGGCCAATCAAAGTGCTACACTATACTGTGCATATTCAGTAGGTAAACCCAATGTGTTCATGCAGTTTTAAGCTTACAGCAAGCAACATTCCTATTATCACAAGCTTTCATGGCCTGAAATGTACAGTATTAGCTAACTGCAGTGTATAGGCTATGACCTTTCTGGATGCACCAACAAAGTTGCCAGGATGCTATGAGTTGTCAGCAATGCAGTGCTGAAGGCTAATCACCCATGGTAAGAGGGAAAAGCAAACTAATCTGCAAAAAAATAATGAATCTGGATGGCAGTCCCAGTGTGATCACACTGGGACTGCTGTGGTATAGAGACAGTCTCTTCAAATGGATGAGTTCAGTTTAAATCTGTGTCCCTGAGCAAGGTATAGTCAAATGTGCTCCAATGGAGCTTTTCTGCCCTCTGATTTTGCCCAGGGTGGGAAGCGGGGGAAAAGACAAATGGTTAATGGACATATCTTCTGACACACATACACTATTTCTAGTGGTTGTAAATAGGAGGTAACATTGTTAATGAGTAAGTGGAAACTTCACAGGAGAGAGGAGAGTGAAGGAGAGAAAGCCAGCCAGTGTTAGCACTGACCTTTCCTAATGGCTGGGCAGAGCCAGCCGGGGCTAACATAGGAGCTGGTGGTACTCTGCTAAATGCGGGCACGTCACAATTTATGAAATCAAATCCTTAATTCAACCTTTCCTTTGCCCCAATGGTCTCTGGATGTAATAAGCAATATCTTGATAGCACAAAAAGGCCAACCTACCAACATGAAAGAATGTGAGAGAATATGGTGGGTGTTTGTCTCACTGCTGGAATTGTAATTTTCTCACATGCAGAAAGGACCAAGGGGTATGGTATTTAGAAAAAATAAGCACCCAGTCTGTCTGCACTTTGCCTTTATATAAGGCTGTTTTATTTCAGCACCAAAGAAGTAAAAAACACCCTCAAGCAGATTTCACGTGAGCCAAAAGAACACAGTTTTAATTTATTGGCTTTCACATTAAACTCTCCTACAATAGCAGGCACAGAAAAGAAAAAAAATGATTATCCATTTTCTGTGCTCAGTGACAATTGTAGCTATATTGTCCACTGTCCTTTACTGAAATCTGCATTTGAGAGCATGAAAACTTGTCCATACAGTCAGCCAAGCACAGAGGTTCAAGTAAGGCACTATTCAAAGCTACACCATCTACTCAGGATGGCTAGCTTTCCACAGTACAACATGCTCATAGACCCTTTTTAGAGCCAACACAAAAACAAAAATGTAACAAGGACAGGGGACAACCTGTAAACAAAGCAGTGAGATATCACTGCAAAAAAAACCAAAACTGGGCTAGCGAGCATTTACCTAAAACCATTCCTAACAGACATGAAGCAACGCTGGCATTAATTTGGACTTGTTTTTGTGTTCACCTGGAAAATGTAAGTCACCTTTTTCTGCTTCCATTAATTATTTATATTATTTAATATTAGTTACATTTATAAATGTATAAAATGATTTGTGCAAGTTTTTACATACTCACAAATGTATGTTCCAATCCACTGTTTAAGCAGAAGGGGGAGGGCGGAGTTATTTAGAAATTTTGTTTAAAAAAAACCCCAAAACAAAACAAAAAAATTCCTTGATGAAAAAAAATACTGATTTCTTGGATATGGTATTTATATTGTTGATATGTATTGTAGTTTGAAGCCATGGAAAGCCATGCCAAAGCTTTTGACATCAAAAGTAATCAAGCCCCAGACAGCTACAGTTAAGTCCAGAAATATTTGGACAGTATTGTTATTTTAGTTGTTTCCAAAAACATATTCTGGATACAATTATATATATATATGGGCTTAAAGAGCAGACTCTCAGCTGTAATTTGAGAGTATTCACATCCAAATTAGAGCAAGGGTTTAGGAATTACAGCTCTTTCATATGTAGTCACCTCTTTTTCAAGGGACCAAAAGTAATTGGACAATTGACTCAGAAGGCTGCAAAAAAATAACAAGGCTGCATGGGCTCTTCCCTCGTTAACTTGTCATCAGTTAAGCAGTTAAAAGGTCTGGAGTTGATTCCAGCTGTGGTGTTTGCATTTGGAAGCTGTTGCTGTGAACAGACAACGTGCGGTCAAAGGAGCTCTCAATGGAGGTGAAACAGACCATCCTGAGGCTGAAAAAAAGAAGAAACCCATCAGAGAGATAGCAGAAATGTTAGGAGTGGCCAAATCAACAGTTTGGTACATTCTGAGGAAAAAAGAGTGCACTAGTGAGCTTGGAAACTCAAAAAGGGTGGGACGTCCACGGAAGACAACAGTGGTGGATGATCGCAGAATCCTTTCCATGGTGAAGAAAAACCCCTTCACAACATCCACTCAAGTGAAGAACACTCTCCAGGAAGTAGGTGTATCATTATCTAAGTCCACCATAAAGAGACAACTTCATGAGAGTCAATACAAAGGATTCACCACAAGGTGCAAACCATTAATCAGCCTCAAAAATAGAAAGGCCAGAATTGACTTTGCCAAAAAACACCTGAAGAAGCCAGCCCAGTTCTGGAACAGCATTCTTTGGACAGATGAGACTAAGATCAACCTGTACCAGAATGATGGGAAGAAGAATGTTTGGAGAAGAATTGGAACAGCTCATGATCCAAAGCACACCACATCTTCTTTGAAACATGGTGGAGGCAGTGTGATGGCATGGGCATGCATGGCTTCCAATGGCACTGGGTCACTTGAGTTGATGATGTGACAAAAGACGTGTATAGGGATATACTTTCTGCTCAGATTCAGCCAAATGCAGCAAAGTTGATTTGGATGGCGCTTCAGAGTATAGATGGACAGTGATCCAAAACATACTGCTAAAGCAACCCAGGAGTTTTTTTAGAGCAAAGAAGTGGAATATTCTGCAATGGCCAAGTCAATCACCAGATCTCAACCCAATCGAGCATACATGTGATGGCCCAGGATGGGCGTGGCTTTCCGGTTTGCCTCTCCCTCTCTTCTCCCTGGCTCCCAGATGGTGACAGGAGGTGTGGCCGGCCATGACAGGCAGACGAGGCACACCTGGAGCTCATCATCAGCAATCACTGTGCCTCCCTACAAAAACCCAGCTCTCCATTTACTCGGCGCCAGATGATTGCCTTGCGACATCCAGCGTTCTTTGCCAACGACTATGTTCCTGACCACGATTCCAACCACTGCTACGTTCCTGACCACAATCTCAACCTCGGCTACATCCTCAACCACGGCTACGTCTACACCAACCTCCCACAAGAGTCGGCACCAGCTACACCACGTGTGCGACTCTCCAGGGAATTTTCCGTGCACTGTTTTCCTTGCTGGAAACCAATAAAAACTCAAACTGTGTGCCTCTGGTCTCTTGCACTTCTTGGTCCGAAAACACCGCCGTGTCAATACATTTCACTTGCTCAAGACAAAACTTAAGGCAGAAAGACCCACAAACAAGGAACAACTGAAGACAGTTGCAGTAAAGGCCTGGCAAAGCATCACAAAGGAGGAATCCCAGGGTTTGGTGATGTAGTAAAAGTAACATTTTACTTAGGATTATATTTATTTGTCCAATTACTTTTGAGCCCCTGAAGTGAGGAGCATTTGTATAAAAATAGCTACAATTCCTACATGTTTAATCATATTTTTGTTCAGCCCCTTGAATTAAACCTTAAAGTCTGCATTTCAATTCCGTTGTAGTTGTTTCATTTCAAATCCAATGTGGTGGCATGCAGAGCCCAAATCATGAAGATTGGGTCGCTGTCCAAATATTTCTGGGCCTAACTGTACAAATGTAGGAAAAATGTGACATTGTCTTCTTTTTATTTACAGATTGGTAAATGTGTATGTAGAACTTGCCTGATATATGCAGATCAGGTTACATTTATATGTGGACTCTTTCACGTGTAATTCCAAAGTGGGAAAGATGTTTCTCTAAATAGACTGGTTGTCTGTGATAAGGCCAATAAAATAAAAGCTATTGAGCATTGAACAATTTGGTGTGTTTGCGTGTCACTACTTTTGAGGCTCATTTAATACTTATGCATGGCCATACAACACAACAGTAGTTATATCAATAAAACATTATTCTGAGGGGATGGGTGTTTCATAGACTTTCAATCTTCCCCTGCAATTTCTTGTATAATTGTCACAACAAAGTAGCCACTTGAGCAAGAAGCTTAGGGCAGTTAAATGCTTTTAGAACTTAGTAGACAGGCACCTTTTCAGCAGGTTATTGTATTTTTCAAAGCATTCAAAATTTACATTAGATGACATGGGGAGTAGGGATAAAGAGAGGGGAGTATGACAATAACATGACAATAAAGACAATTTCTGGACAAGACTAGGCAGCTATTTTGTGTCCGTTTCAGTTTGAAATTCATGGCAACAAGTTTGTGTTATGATCCATGTTCTTTTGGCCTCTGTCTTGTTGGTGTGTTTTCTCTTGTCTGCTCCTTCACATGTTTTGGGTGGTTCCTGGTGTTGCTTTCCTTTCTGAGTTAGGGCTCAATTCACAATTGTCTGGTTTTGAGGTTGCCTGTTGGACTACGATCCGGGTTTGCTGCCCCAGTGTTTTTGACCCTTTTTTACGGACTATGACCGGTTTTTGGATTACAGACTTTTGGTTCCTGGTTTGCTGCCCCAGTGTTTTGACCTTGTGTACGGACTACAACCGGTTCTTGGATTATGGACTTTTGGTTTTTGAGACTGAATAAAGATTACTGCTGCCAACCACATTGCTCTGTGATTGGTTCTTGTACTGATACGCACAGTTTGTGGCTCCATTAAGAAGAGGTTGCAATTACGTGTCATGATAAGGGATGATGATATGTGTGAGTGTGATCACAATTAAACTTTGTAAGAGTAATGATACAGGAAGCAACGGTCATTTTCCTCTGTGCTGTTAAACTGAGAGAGACAATTGTAACAATAGCTACAAATAATGTCCTCAGTCTCAGTTTAAGAGAACATTTTGTTGGTGGTCTCAGGATATTCACTGTAGCAGCCCCATGTCAAAGATTACACCATGTTTTATGGCCCTGTGTAGCCAAACTGCGCAACCTGGATTGGTTCTCAGTTTAGTTTGATTCATTGACAACATGTTTTTAAAACAGCGCATTTGACTTAATTAAGAAAAGAACAGTGAAGTACACAGTCATTGGTATTGTCACAACCTAGCAGCCGTTATGTCTGACATAAAGGTAAATAAACACAAAATATAGGATCTTATATAATAATAATGTATAATCAATTAAGACAGTAAGGAGATATGTCTCTCATCCACATTCTATTTGGTATTGTTGTCTTGCAGATACTTTTTAGCCTTTGCCATGAAGATTGGAGATTTTCTTACTATCCAGGTCCATTTTTTTAATATATATATATCCTGAAATGGCGGTATTCATTAGCCAGCTATGTAATAGCTAGACAAAGGCAGACCATGGCTAAGTGCTAATACTGTTCCAAGACAGAATCAGAATCACCATCAACCAAAAGTTAAGGGAAACATCTGCTAAACTCATGTTCAGTGATTCAAAGTCAAATGTACCATGTCAACAGGCTAAAGACAGTTCTCAGTGTGGAATCAGCCTACTTCCTCTTTTATAAAAAAGAGTGACTGAAATTGCCTTAGCTCCATGATGGAAATTGTCTTTTTTAGAACTTGGCTAGTCTGCAGACACCAATCCTCCTGCTGCCTTACCACCATAAAGAGAGACACACACTGCACAGTTGACTAATGCTTAGAAGATGTCCAGCCATCAGGAAGAGCAACTTTGTCCATGAGTTTTCAACATGTTTTGCAACTGATAATTATGTGCATGACCACAGCATGAATGCTAGGAATTTGAAAAGAAAGAGAAGCAAGACATCTTAATTGTGATTGACTTCAGTTCTGTTTCCCCCTGAAATATAGTTTGCATACCCAAAACCACTAAATCACTAAAATAATTGACAGTACCTAATATTGGAGTAAAACTTATTATGTTGAGACAGGACTTCCGTCACCTATATATAATTTTCATATCTGAGCAGGTGAATTCTGAGTGTTTGGAATCAGGGAAGAGAGAAGGTAAAATGGAGGTTTTCACGCCACTGCAAAAAAAAGGTTTAAGCTAAATGTCAGAAAGCATTTGCTCATATTTTGAACAGTAAATATTTAAATTTGGCCATGACAGTGCTAGTATTTTTACACCTTAAGTCTCTCTCTAAAATACAGCATATTAGATAAAATGCTGTTGATGATATACATTAACGAGCTGGTTGCACAATATTGCATAATGAAACCCTTATTTAACACTGTCTTTCTTATGTGGGTTGACAGAAAACGTCTGTTTTTACAGCAATAGCCCAGAGGAACAAATTAATTTCTGTAGTTAATTTTGGCATGTTGTGCCAGAATATGCTGGTGATGGTAAATCCACTGTGAACCTTGCTGTTCTGCAGATATCGGCCTCCAAGCTAATTTACATAAATTTCCATATTAAATAAGATGCCTCAAATAAGAGCAAAAGTATGCAAATTCTTGTAAACTAATTATTCAAGCTATTTATTTTTGGTTTAAGTTTAGCCCCAGTTCACTGTGTTACTGCTATACATTGTAGGTCGAGCAGCACTGAGTGTCCTGTCACTGTGCAATACCGTTTGACTCATTTGTTTACTATGATGGACGGATGGACTGTGTGTCGTCATGTTGACATAAAGCTGCATTGTTTTTCTTTTCTTTTTTCTTCTCTTTTGCCACCTGGGGCGGCAGAACAAGCATGGCATGCTCTATAAAGTTCCAGCCAATATGTAGTAACATTAATATTAATTTTTTGTATTAAGAATTTCTCTGGTCACCTGACGACAAGTCAAATTCACTGTGCTTTTAGCTTTTTTTTTTAGAGCTAGCTAGCCACTATTCATACTTCTCTGTTGTTAAGCATGGGTAAGTAGTGTGCATTTTCTAGTATTTTTTTGCTGATACCATCTGCTCATTGCAATACTAAAACTATGAAGTTACAGACCATAAAGCCAAAGCAAAAAGACACAACAAAACAAATGCTGAAAGTAAATTTAAATACAACATATACAATCAGCAATCAGGTATGTACTACAACAAAAAAAAAATACAGAATCATTACCTTTTACTTATTGTTTTTATTTTATAATACATACATACACACGCTATACTTAATTATGTGCCATCTGTAGCCACATATATTTCATCTGTAGTAGCAGTCAATTCACTTAAGCAATTTGTTGGTCAAGTATATGTACTTTAAGCTTTTATTCTCCCAGCCTCTACTTGTTGTTATGCTGTCTGTGATACACAGGAATCTTGTGGCAATCTTCCACATTTTCCCTGTTTTATAACCATATGTGTGCCCCACTCCAGACAAAAGCTTTAGAGACGACATGCATGTGTTTGTTACTGTTTCTGTTGCACTGGTGGGTGTTTGTCAGGTGAACTTGTTGTTGGTCGCCTCACACTTAGAGACAAACACGAGAGATAATAAGTAAGTAAATAAATAAATAAATAAATCTCCCCTGTGCATACAAATCCCTGTAGGCATGTGCTAAAAATGTGTGTGTGTGACAGCATGCAGTGTGTCATGCTGCTGTTGGGCTGTTCCTGGGGAGAACTGCAGCAATTCACAGTAGAATTGGGGGGGGGTGAGTCACTGAGATGTCCAGCAGGGATTTGGCCGGCTTTGCTGCTGAAGTTATCATCTAATGTCTACCATTAACTAACATTTTTCAGCCAAAAACATACTGGTAGGAGTAACATTATATTGTACAATCAATTATGGCTGTGACGATCTGGATAGCAAATAAGTTCACTTACAGCAACAAATACAGATAAAGTAATATAATACACACAGTACAGAATTTGATTCTAAATTGCGAGTTAAGTTATAGATAGGTAGATAGTATGTTAAAGATATGCTTCAATCAATGTAAATGTGGCGGGAGCAGTATGACGAGGATGTACCAATTAAACAATGGATACGTTAAGGATATCCTGCAGACAACGCCAAAATGTGGGGGGAGCAGTATGACGAGGATGTACCAATTAAACAATGGATACGTGAAGGATTTCCGCGACAACGCCACCTGGGGGAATTTCGCCCCCAGGAAAATAGTTCAGGTTCTTGCACTCTCACATAGATGGATTTATAAGCAATTGACAATTTTATTAACAATAAAAGTAGTCAGTCACAGTTCACACACACAATGTCTTTTTTTTGGGGGGGGGGGGCAGGACGCACGTCCACATTAACCAACTGAAAAAAAATATAGAAAAAGAGAATGAAAATAATATTGAACACAATCACAGCACAACAACTAAGGCAGGCAAATAAAGTAAACTAATTAAATGACACAATAGAAAAAAACAAAAAACAACTCAAGCAAGAAGCTAATGAAAAAAAATTAAATCAAAATCAAGAAATCAGACAAAATAAATCAACACCATATTAAACAAATGCAAACCATTTAAAGCAAAACTCAACACACACAAAAGGGAAACTAATTTAACTATCACTCAAAGCAAACATGCAAAAGAATAATAAAAAAACGAAAAGAAATTGAATTAGTCAAAAATAATCAAACTAGTCAAACAAGCAAAAGGTTAGAAATACGAAATAGAAACAAACTTAAGTATAGAAAATAAACATTAATTAAACAGGCAAAAATCAAAGAAAGCAATAATTATCACTACAAAACAAAGCTCAAAGAAAAGCAACAACTAAATAAATCAATCAAAACAAGGGCAACGGACAAACTAAATAGAAGAAAAGCCCCCACAGCGGAGGGGGAGAGCAGCGAGCTAGGAGGAGAGAAGAAGGTGAATTGGTGGCCAGCGAGCCGGTGGTGGCTAATTACGTGAGCGGACCTACCCAGCGAGAGCGGCCCCAAACAACAGCCAAACAGCACAACCGGTCCCCAGCTCCCCATGGTCGGCGGGCGGACCACGCACTAAACACAGAGAGCGGCATCATGCCCGAGCCCACATGAACCGCAGACACCACCACGACGGCAATAACTTACAGAGTCAATGAGAGGCGAAGGAGCTCCGGCACAGCCACGCCCGGCAAACCATGCACCGCCACCAGCACCAGACCAAACAGGGAGGACACAAGCAAACTGAGCGCCGCATTTGCTAACCGCTAATATAGGGTGGGTCGCTCCGCCTGGTAATCACCGCGGAGGACCCACACCTGCGGCAGGTGCAACCCACAGAAAGGGGAGGGGGAGCGCAGGAGAGCGTCCTGCTACATATAGTAGTATAATTAAGGCATAATTAATGTAGCATTTATAGTTGCTGTGTATATAAAACCAATGACAGAAAACCTGCGAGCGGGAACTCACTTCTGGGGTCACGTACAAGATGGCAGCCTGATTTTGGTGCTCCCTGACAGACACAGAAGATTTGAATATACCCTAAACAATGAACCAAAGCAAATATGACAGATGGTAGGGCCAGTAAAAAAACAAACAGGAGAACCCAGAACACAGCAACCACAAGAAATGTGGACGAATGGCGTCCGCAAACTCAACCTAGCCAGAGTAGCTCCCCAACACCACACAGGGATACTGAAGCAGAGGGCACGTCTCTGCACTCCATTCTGAGTGAGATAAAAGACTTCAGACCAGACAATAACCAACAACTTGCAGAGATTAAACAGGAGATACACAGCACCAACAGCAGACTTGAAGAAGCTGAAGGTAGTATTGAAGAAACCAAGACGGCGCTGCAGGCTATTGCTATGCTAATGAAAAGGCTAATATCTATGTAGATTCTCAGTCATCCAGGTCATTATCAAGGTTGAAAGAGTTCCGTAAGGCAACTGGACTTGACATTTTTTAAGAAAATGTTTCGCCTCTCTTTCAAGAGGCTTCTTCAGTTCTGAAACTGATAGTAGGGAGTACTAGAATTTATATAATGTGGGTGTGGAAAGAAAAACAACAACAATGCCACAGGTCACTCCCCTTGAATGGGCTGTTAGGATCACCTGGGCAAGTTTAACAGTCATGAGAATGTTACTGTGGGTCATTAACTGCCTCCTCAGGACAGGACTCAGCAGTTCATTTACACCTCAAGGCCAAAGGACACTCCTTTTGAAGACAACAATGTATATATTCTAGCCCGGGAAGACAGATGGTTGGAGAGAGGGGTAAAAGAAGCCATTTTTGTCAACCTGGAGAAACCATCCCTCAAGAGAGGAGGTGGGCTAAGACACAACCTGTCACCCACTTACAAGGCACTTTTAGGAACAATACCAAGAAGACTAATTTCGCACCTACCCTTTTCAGATCCACACAACACGGAGTCAGATGACCGAAACCACTCTGACGAGGTGGTTAATGATCCACATCGGGGGGTGGGGGGTGGGGGGGTAACTGTTTCTATTCTGTCATAGTGGCTCTGTTTTTATTTTCAGGTAAATACCTGTAAATATTGGCAATGCCTTGATTATATGCAATACCTCTGACTATAAAAAGAAAATTGCAGAAGAAATTTAAATATCATGTTCACCGCTAAAACACCGCTAAACAGACTGTATTACATTAATAGCAAACCTTGTCTTTTAAAGTTATCAGTTTATACACCCTCTATGTAAATGAGCTTTAATATGTCATTGCTGATGGCATTGGAAATTGTTCTAGTAACTTCTGAAAATGGACTGTATTGCATTGCTTTTTTTAGATGTGGGTCACTGTATGAGCAGCAAACAAGTGTGACGCCCACTACTGAGTTTCTACGCTCTCTGTCTGGCATCATTCCTCAAGAGGCTGCAGATGTGACGTAAATGCAAAACCAATTTTTATCTCGTTACTGTGTATCTCATGGGAAATTAAGGGGTTTTCAAAAAAGGAGGCTCATTATACTAAAAGGTAGACAGTTATTGTAACAGCATACATTTGGGTACATATCATTTTCATTGACCAGTCTCATTTTTTGCTTCCTGCGGATATAAAGAATTGTTTGAGATGTACATTTTTAAAGTTATAGAGTCATATAGTTATGAGTTTCAGTCGAGTAAATCAAAGTTTGATCTAACTGACCTCCCTACAGTAATCATGTACAACATACAATAAAATTATTCCTCAAATGGAATCAATTATAAAGCTGCTTTGTTAGATGAAAGCCACAAACAAACATTATTGTGTTACAAATTTAATGTTAAGTTTCTGTGAATTATGGATGTCAGCCATCACTTGCATATACAGGAAGTCAGGACCAACAAAGTCGCGTGTGTGACCTTGGGGTTACAGTGACATGATAGAGGAACCTGACACCCAGCTATTGTTTCCTTTTCCCTCTTGGGCCAAACAGTACACCTTCTTAGCCTCAGCTAGCCTTTTCCTGTCTGTACCAATAGACCTGCAATAGGCCACATGACTGCAGCCCACTATCAGCTCAAGTCTACACTAAAGTAAGTATATAGCCAAGGCTAAGTAGCAACAGGATGCCACCCTTTTGCTCTGATGATTTACACAAACTTGTACAGAAGATCACTTTGTTGGAAACCAAAATCCATAGGTTAGAAGCAAATGTAGGGATTAATAGACTGTGTGGAAATGAAACCACTTCCTTTCATGCAAAAGTGCTAACACACAGCTAATTAGCACTGATAAGACTGCAAAGAAAGAGGAGGGCTGTGATCTTTGCAGTAAATCTTCACATGGAGCTCCTCCCTGGAACACTCTTGGTTCTCTGTTCCGTGGGACATGGGTGGACAAATAACCGGCAGAACTGTCCAACAAGAGATCTCTGATGCTACCAGCTGGCCAGCATTACCATCCTCCTCCTCCTCTACCCCAGTGCAGAGCAGGACACAGTTGTGGACAGCTGCTAAAGGAAAGGCCAACAGCAAACATCCTATACAACACACTGTAAAAACAGATTTGCTCCACTACTGCACGATTCTGCATCTCCATCTGATGACGTGGGAAACTCCTCATAACCACTGAGAAGGGTAAGGTCGGAACGTAAATCAGAACAGGCCACAGGCAAAGATAACAACTGGGCCCCAAACTCTGATTGTGGGGGATGCCACTGTTAAAGATGTGAGATCCATGTGCAGTGAAAACACGAAGATTCTCTGTTTTCCAAAGGATATGACAAGAGGCAAGATGAGCCAAAACACAATCATGAGAGACGTCAGGGTGAACAGGAAGGGGATTCTGTCCCTCAACACCAAAAAGTGCCTGTGAGGATCCACTTTCTACACCCCCCCCCTCCCCAAACCCCACACAGTTCACCATCCACTGTGAACATGTTGTTGCCCTCGTCCCCCCTCTTAGAGTTTACTGACCAAATGAACAAGCTGGTCATTGTTGGGACACAACTTACCCCCCACCCTACTGCAATTTTCTCTCCCCTCATGCCTCTGCAACACCCTCGGTCTTTGGTAAAGTTAAGATGTGCACAACCCTCACCCCTCCCAAACAGGCATCAGACTCATCCTTCCCAAGCTAATAACAGCTCAGCACACTTAGATTTTTCTATCTCTGACTGCTGATGTGTTCTGGGTCCAGGCTCTAAAGATGTTACTCCAGACTATTCTCAGTGAAAGTCAGGACCCAGTGTGCTGGAAGCTTCTTTAGTTCATGTCATGATTGGTAATAGAAAAAGAATGTTTAAATTGCCAAGACACAGGGTAATGCAGTCCACAGTTGTATAGATACTGCTTCTAACACATCAAATCTAGCAGTATTAATATCAGGTCATTAGCAGGCAATTCATTTTTAATTAATGATTACATTGTACAGCAACACATAGATTTTATGTTCCTAACTGAAATTTGGTTAGGCCAAAATAATTGTGCAGCAGTTTGTATCGAATCAACGCCTCCTAACTTCAGTTTCATCAGTGAAGCCAGAGTGGATAAGATGGCATCGCCATTTTGTTTAATGAAACTTTCCAAAGCAAGAAAATGTAAAAATAAAAATTGTATGGAGACTCCAACTCCTTTGAATATGTTGCTGTTCAGTTGAGAGACTCCTGTCGTGCAATGTTTCTAACCATTTACAGGCCCCCAAAATATAATACACAATTTTTTGATGAGTTTTCCAAACTGCTGTCTATTATCTGCATTGAGTTTGACTGTGTGGTTCTAGTGGATGATCTTAACATTCATGTTGATAAAGTGGAAGATGGATGTGCAAAAGAATTCTTAAATATTCTGGATATCTTTGGACTTTCACAGCATGTAACAAATCCAACACATAACAAGGGTCATACATTGGATCTAATTATTTCCAAGGGTCTAAAAATTTCCGATGTTGTGGTGACTGATGAGTGGGTCGAATTTCAGGTACGGGGCTAAATTGACTCGAATCTTACTTAAAAGATTCGGTCCATTCAGTCACTGAGTGAGTGTATCCAACAAGTCAATCAGTGGATGTGCCAAAATTTTCTCCAGCTCAATGCAGAAAAGACAGAAGTCATTGTTTTTGGTCCCAAAAATGTGAGGTTTGAGGTCAGTGGCCAACTTGACTCAATGACACTAATGACACCACAGACCAAGCCAAAAAACTTGGTGTAGTTATGGATTCAGACCTGAATTTTAACAGCCACATAAAGGCCATCCCTAAATCAGCCTATTTTCATCTCAAAAACATCGCACGAATGAAAGCATTTCTGTCTAAACAAGACATGGAAAAACTTGTTCGTGCATTTACTCTTAGTAGGTTACATTATTGTAATGGGGTCTGCAGCTCATCCAGAAGGCTGCTGCCGGAGTCCTGACCAACAGCAAGAAAATGGACCATATCACACCTGTCCTTGAATCACTGCACTGGCTCCCTGTGTGTCGAGGGATCAAGTTTAAAATCTTGTTACTGGTCTGTAAGTCACTGAATGGTCTTGGGCCTAAATACATGTCAGAGCTCCCCTGGGTCAGAACTAAGCAGGGTAAAGCTGCATTTAGCTTCTATGGACCCCAACTGTGGAACAAGCTCCCTGAACACCCGAGGTGTGCACAAACAACTTGTTTAAATCAGGGCTGAAAGCATTATTGTTTACTGCAGCTTTCCCATAGAGACATTTTTAACCACTTTAACTTTCATATCTGCTTGTTTAATGATTGATGCCTTTTCTGTTTGGTGTTTCTCTGAGTTAAACGGGGACTGATAAATGGGAAGAACAGGTAAAATAGCACTTGTCGAGTCTTGGAGACTCGAGCTGAGTGGGAGTGTAAGCACTGAGACTTATTTTATTTTCATATCTGGGACAAACAAAGGAGGGCAAACACAGAACTGATGAAACTTGCCTTGCCTTGCCTTGCCTTAGGCAAGGTAGGGGCATCCTCTCCTCTGAGTCAAGCTGAGAGCTGACTACATACCTTGTTCATGCCTCTTGGAGGGATCTGACCAGGGTTCTCAAGTGGGAGGTGGGGTGGGATTAGTGAGCGGGTCCTGCTGTTCTTTGAGGCCAGCATGGGTCCTTCCGCTTGACCCATATCCACTGGCTGCTTCTTTCAGCCACTTCAGAGACTGATCTAATTGTTTGTCGCAGAGCTTGTCCATGGATACCAAGGTCTTTCAGCAGCTTGATGGTGGAAGAAGCCACAAAACCTCTGCATCCCAGTTCAACCAGATAGACTTTCGCCTTCCATCCTCAGTGAGTCTGCTGCCAGTTCTGTATAGCGCAGTTTGTTGCGCTCATAGGCCTCTTTGGTTGAGTTCTCCCATGAGACTGTGAGCTCTATGATGTTGACAGATCTGGTCTAAGGGTGGTGGCTGCAATCTCAGGTGGAAAGATTAGTTGCTGGCTGATATCAGATAGCATCTTCCAGTCCTGGGCGATGGATAGCTGTCCAGCATCTGGTTTGGTAGGGGGATGGTTGGGCTTTCTCTGTCCCTCTCTGATGTAGGCGCTGTGATGGAATTGGTTGCTCTCAGGGGCAAGGAGTTGCCCCTGAGAGCAACCAATTCCTCTTCTTCTTAACAGCTGCTGCCAGACTCTTGGGGACCTGGATGTGTCTCAAAGTGTAGTGGCCTTGTGTGAGGCTAGTCTTACAACCAGTCAAGATGTATTTGAGAGGCACTGGAGTCAGGCAGAAGGCACAGGTTGGGTCCTCGCCATACCACTGGTGGAGTGGTGGTTTTTCAGAGATGGGAGCACATCATAGGTTGCTCTTATAATGAAGCTAATGCTGCTTGGCTCCATTTCCCACAGCTGCCTCCAACTGATCTTTCTCCTCTCCAGGCCTTCCCACCTCATCCATTGTCTCTGCTTGGCAAGAGAGACAGCCCTTGCACTTCTTTCAGCCTCTTCCTGACTGTGAACCTCCTCTAGCACCATTTTTCTCCTCTCAGAAGTTCAGGCCTTACACCAAGTTGGTTTACTTGCCGCAAGGCCAAAGCCTCCTCTTCCCAGCTGGACATGACCCACGATGTCATTGTGCTTCAGGGCTGACATAGCATGCTGCATGGCATCAGATGGTGTCCATTTCTGTCCAGTGGTGCAGGGCTGGTGCAGCATTGCTGATGGTCTGGTCTCTGGAGTCCTTCAAAGTTGTCAGGAGCCCCTGCCTTTCACTTCTCTGGTGTCGGAAGGTGACCATTTTCATGCTGAGCTGAGAATCCTGTATGCCAGTCTGATCTGTTTCCGGAGACACATTTTGCCTGACCACCATTTCTAGCCCTAGCCCTTTTGGATCTGTTCGCCTTTTCTCTGGTTTTGACCTGGCCTGTTTGACTACGCTTCTGATTTTTGCTCCCCTGGTTTCCTGACCCCACTTACGGATTTTGACACAGCTTCTTGGATCTGCGACTTTGGATTTGGTCACTGTTGGACTTTTGTACAATAAAGATCATTGCCGCCACACACTGTCTTGCGCCTGGTTTCGGTACTGACCATCACAGAGCATGTCCAAGCAGGGGGCCTGGAGTGGGAGTGGGCGCATTCAGCTGGCCGTAAGATCACTTACTCGATTTGTTGGTGCGCACTGTTTTGTCTTGTTTTGTGGACAGATTACGCTTTCTGTTTTGGTTCACGGCTCTCCCTCACCAGAGAAGAGCTTATGAACATTCGGGGAACAACACCAAAGGGATTGTTTCCCGAGTTTCTGGCACCCACAGCAATTTTGTTGGACATTTTGGTCAAAGGTGCCCTCACCATGGCAACCTCTCGCCGACGAAGGGGGAAACGGGCCGGCGCGCCCTGGAATATTTCTTTCCAATGTTCGTTCACTGTGCAACAAAATGGACGAACTTCATCTTTTGTTGAGGAGAAACAAAGACTTTTATTCATCTCCTGTTTTGTGTTTCACGGAGACTTGGCTATGTGGGAACATCCCGGACTCCGCGCTCCAGCTGGAGGGATTCCAGCTTCACCGAGCGGATCGTGACCCGCGGCTCTCCGGCAAAACAAAGGGTGGAGGTATTTGTTTCTACACCAACAGTGGCTGGTGTAACGATGTAACGGTGATAAAAAGGCACTGTTCTCCCATCCTGGAAAGTTTCATCATAAACTGCAAACCATTCTACTCCCCCCGTGAGTTCGCTTCATTTATTCTGGCCGGCGTTTACATACCACCGGATGCCAACGTGCGGGACGCACAGCGCTTACTCGCCGACCAGATACTGGATGTGGAGCGAACCAACCCGGACTCCTTAGTTATTGTTCTCGGGGACTTTAACAAAGGTAACCTCAGTCATGAACTTCCCAGATACTGTCAGTTTATTAAATGTGCGACCAGGGAGGGGAATACTTTGGATCACTGTTACACAACAGTCAGTAACGCCTATCACGCCGTCACCCGCGCTGCACTCAGACCACGACATGGTCCACCTGATTCCTACCTACAAGCAAAAATTAAAACTTTCTAAACCTGTGGTGAGGACATCAAAGAAGTGGACCAGTGAGGCTGCAGAGGACCTGAAGGCGTGTCTGGACTGTACTGATGTTTTCAGGACTGCTTCCACCAGTCTGGATGAGTACACAGAAGCTGTAACTTCATACATCAGCTTCTGTGAGGACTGTTGCATTCCAGCACGCACCAGGGTGACCTACAACAATGACAAACCATGGTTCACACCCAGACTGCGGCAGATGAGGTTGGTCAAGGAAAAGGCATTTAAAAGTGGCAACAGGGTAGAGTACAAGGAGGCCAAGTACAGGTTTAGCAGGGCGGTGCGAGAGGCTAAACGACAGTACTCGGAGAAGCTTCAACACCAGTTCTCCTCCAACGACTCTGCTTCTGTTTGGAGGGGGCTCAGGCAGATCACCAACTACAAGCCAAGAGCTCCCCCCTCCGCTAACGATCAACGCCTCGCCAACAACCTGAACAACTTCTACTGCCGCTTTGAAGACAACCAGGATAGTCCTCACACCTCCCCCGACCCCACTTCCCACCAGCACCCCCCACCCAGCTCCACTCCCCCATCACAACAGAGGCGGTACAGCTTCCACCACCACAGCTGTCCCTCGCCCACCCCCCTCCTCCATCGACACCTCTGTCTGTCCTTGAAAGAGATGTTAACAGGCTCTTCAAGAGACAAAACCCCATAAAAGCTGCTGGGCCGGACTCTGTGTCTCCATCCTGCCTGAAGTTCTGTGCAGACCAGCTGTCTCCAGTGTTCACAGACATCTTCAACACCTCACTGGAGACATGCCACGTGCCAGCATGCCTCAAGGCCTCCTCCATCATCCCAGTCCCCAAAAACCAGGACCAAAGACTAAAATGACTACAGACCTGTCGCACTGACCTCTGTGGTTATGAAAACTCTTGAGCGCCTGGTTTTATCCCACCTGAAATCCATTACTGACCCACTCCTGGACCCCCTGCAGTTTGCCTACAGAACCAACAGGTCTGTAGATGATGCTGTCAACTTGGCCATCCACTTTACCCTCCAGCACCTGGACTCCGCAGGGACCTATGTCAGGATCCTGTTTGTGGACTTCAGCTCTGCATTTAACACGATCGTCCCGACTCTCCTGCAGGACAAGCTCTCACAGCTCAACGTGCCGGACTCCACCTGCAGGTGGATCACAGACTTCCTGACGGACAGGAAGCAGCACGTGAGGCTGGGAAAGCTCACCTCGGACTTCAGGACGATCAGCACCGGCTCCCCCCAGGGCTGCGTTCTTTCTCCCCTGCTCTTCTCCCTGTACACCAACAGCTGCACCTCCAGTCACCACTCTGTCAAGCTCCTGAAGTTCGTGGACGACACCACCCTCATTGGACTCATCTCCAATGAGGACGAATCTGCCTACAGGTGGGAGATTGATCACCTGGTGACCTGGTGCAGGAGAACAACCTGAAGCTCAATGCTTCCAAAACAGTGGAGATGAGAATAGACTTCAGGAAGAGCGCAGTCCAACCCTCCCCCATCATTCTGGGTGACTCCCCGGTAGACACTGTGGAGTCCTACCGCTTCCTGGGCACCATCATCTCCCGGGACCTCAGGTGGGAGCCGAACATCAGCTCCCTCATCAAGAAAGCTCAGCAGAGGATGTACTTCCTGAGGCAGTTGAAGAAGTTCAAACTGCCACAGACAATGCTGGTCCACTTCTACAGTGCCATCATTGAGTCCATCCTCACCTCCTCCATCACCACCGTCTGGTACACTGCTGCCTCTGCCAAGGACAGGTGCAGACTGCAGCGTATCATACGAACCGCTGAAAAGGTGATCGGCTGCAACCTCCCTTCTCTCCCAGAACTTTACTCCTCCAGGACCCTGAGGAGAGCAAGGAAAATAGCTGCTGACCCCTCTCACCCCGGACACTGCCTACTCTCCCTCTCCCCTCTGGACGGAGGCTGCGGTCCATCAGGACCAAAACCTCCCGTCACAAGGACAGCTTCTACCCCTCTGCCATCAGGCTCTGGAATAAAACCTAAGTCTGTTTTTAGTCTTTTCAATACGTTATATTAACGTCCATCCCCCCCAAGTCAATATGCGTTATATTAACGCCCCCACCCCTTCACTGGACACTTATTCTTCACACCACTACCTGTGTAAATATATGTATGTATGTATACAGCTTTTTCTATTTATGCCTAGGTTATGTTTATATTTATGCCTAGGTTATGTTTATTGCACACTTCACATGTCTATGCTCATTCTATGTTTATGTTTGTCTCTCCTTTTTCATATGTAAGCACCATCAAATCAGGACAAATTCCTTGTAATGCAAATTACTTGGCAATAAAACTGATTCTGATTCTGATTAGTACAGACTCTCTTCAAACCAAACTCCTGAATGTGGGCAGGACTTGAACATCAGTTTATTTCTAACTGTATTTTTTTTTTTATGACAACAGCTACATTAAGGATTTGTGATTTTTGTAGCTGCATCATCACAGCTAATCATCAGGCCAGGCTGTATGTGTTGGACACTCAAATAAAGAGAGGAGAAGCACTCTGAACTAATTACCTACTGGTAGCGAGGTGGATCAGGTGGTGAGGGATGGCCTGGTAAAACAAACTGTCAGCCATTTGTTTTCTCTTCTGTGCCAACTTCTCATTACTGTGTTGTTGCACTGGGCCTCATACAATATCTTGATTATGTCTTTTGTGTAGTCCTTTTTATACATTTAACTGGTGTATGTCATGTAATGTTGGAGGAGGCAAAGAAGGGAGGGAGCAACAAGTTACTGCTTTGATGTTGATTGATTGTGAGGGCACTGAAAAAAAATCGAACTGATGCCACACTGTGAACATTGTGGAAAAGTTGCTCACTTTACCTACAGCTGAATTTCTGTGTTTCAACCTTTTGAAGCTCAAACCCAAGCTTTGGACTGATCAAAGGCAGTGTTTATGCCAAATGCTCTTAGCTCAAGTTCAATGCGATGCCTATTTTTAAATGTAGATGAAAGGAATATAGTCCTATGCAGTATTTCTGAAATCAGTGCATTCTTCAATTATTCTCAAAACTATGCGGTATATAGTAAACACTCTTTATATATACACTCACTGGCTACTTCATTCGTTCATCATCATCATATATATATATATATATATATATAATATATTGTGTAACATTGTACAGGGAGACCTACTGAACTGACCTACTGGCCAGTGAGTGTTGTTGTAATTCACAAGTATTTAAACCAGCCCCTTGTTCCTGCTTTGGTTCCTGTTTAGCTCTGGTGTGTTTTCCCTTGTGAACCAAAGTAAACAACTGCCTGCTCCTGGTACTAATGAAACAAATGAAAAGAGAAAATCTGGATTCTTGGACTAGCAGAGGGGGGGAGGGAGAAACTAGTTGGACAGAATAAGGGATTAATCTGCTTGACCTCATGTATGAAAGAATCATTTCCCTCAATAATGATGGTTAGTCGCCCACAGGCTGAAAATACTCCCTTCCTGTGAGACCAAATGAAAACATTCATTACACAATCAAATATCAAAATGTTCAGAGAGCAGATTGTTTTTTGATAAGAGTGTACAAATCTTATTTCCTTTTCATCAACAACATCTAAAAAAAGTTGTTTATTGTTGTTTAGGAATGGAACAAACAACTCTAAATGTGTACTATGTGAGTGATCGTGTGTGTTCATTGCAAAGTCCTACAAAGTTAATTTTGTTTATAAAGCTACAATTAACTTTATCACTGGAACTCTTTTACCAATTCTTCTTTGTGTCAATTTCAAATTGTTTGTTTAAATTGTTGAATATAGGACAGTAAAGTACAATTTACGAGTAATTTTAATCTGGTAGTTTTCTTGAAAGTCTGTTAGAATTCACTTTTGAAATATGTGTGATTTGTTTCAGTGAAAAAAAGATAAAGAATCAATTCTTCTTGAGTCACAAGATATGCAAAATCCCCATAGACTACACACTCACAACCTAATAAACATCTTATTTTTAAATGACCCACATTTTAGTTTTTTTTTCCTTTTTTCTTTCACATACTGTCATAGGGCCTGATTAAACCAGAATTTGCACGTGTGACAGTGAACCCCAGAGCTTATATCACTTGATTTAACTGTAATCAAATTAAAGAATTTCCCAGTCTGGGATCAATAAAGTAAATCTACCTACCTAATTTTGCTGTGCCACTTTTTGGTAACATATGTGCATATGCATACGGTACACATCACTCTTCTCCTCTCAGCAGTCCCTGAACTATATGCATCTTCTCCTTTTCCATCGCTCAGTCAGAAATTCCAAGCAACAAAAGGCATTTTTCGAGCATCTGCCCCTGAGAACATACCAACTTTCCTACAAAATGCCAAATCATGTTATTTTTTTCGATCCATAAAGTTTTTAGATGTTTAAATTCTCTCAAAGGCCGTTTTGAAAATGTCTTTCGTGGAATGATTTTGTTTGAAAGGAGAGAGAGATTGAGTTTGCATATTATTTCTCTGGGAGTTGTCCCTGTAACTGAAGGTAACACACATTGTCAGTGAGTGGCCAAAAACATGGAAACGTTTTGGCATATCTTTCGAGTTTGATGTTTAAAGTTTAGGATAGTTGTATTCCATGCATTAATGCATCAGTGTTATTGCCACAAATCACACAGAAGGTGTCAATTGACATCAGACGATGAGTAATCTTACTGTATCAGATATCAATGTAATTCTATAGCACAAAACGGAAGCATTTTAGATCAATTCACTGCAATTGATATCAGCATCAATCCTCCTGATGCCATAATTGAAAAAGTGTAGAATGTCAAAATCTGAGTTAACGTATGCTCTTTCTGACCTGCAATATGGCTCTCTCCCTCCTTCTCCTCCTGTTACTTGTTATGGTAAAAGGAATGTGCTGAAACGAAACTGTTTCCATGGATCACTAGACAAAAGTAGCTGTCCTTTCTCTGTAACCACTCATCTGTCCATCACACACTATCTTGCTTTCTTCTTTTCAGAGCGACACTGTCTTACAGCATCCATAGTCACTTGCACTGCCCTTTTACCTGAAATGAAACTGATCAATTTTAGGACCAAGCTTTCACATTGCTGACCCGCAATGCAAATTTACTTCCTGTAATAGCCATGCATCATTACTTCCACCAAGGAGATTAGGTTTTCATTGCCATTTGTTTGTTTGTCTATCCATGGCTATTAGGATTAGGCAAAAACTACAGAACCAATTTTCTTCAGACTTGGTGGAGGGGCGGGGAATGAGCTAAGGAAGAACCCATTAACTTTTAGTTAATGGATCATAGCATTCCAGGAGAATATGCTAATGCAGATCTGCACTGTGGTTTCTAGTTTAATATGTATTCCATTGAGAATTAGTCAAACCTGATTTTAATGGACTTAAATATCCAGCAGACACAGAGCAATTTTGATGACCTGATTACCTTTCAGCGTTACTTTTGGCCTTTACCAATTCTTAAGAAAAAAATAAACTCCTTAGCTGGTAAATGCTCCTCTATTTTCGCTTTATTTTAAATTCTCATGACGAGAGGCACTTCTTGTACTGCGCATCACATGTACAGTACATGCACATGCACACTCACGCAAAAAAGGAGTGAGCTTTAACTCCTGAAGGAATAAGTCAACATTGTGGTTCTGCAGAGAGGATGTGTTTCAGGGAGCCTGGTCTGGGTGTTGACTGCAGGTGCTCTGGCTTCCGGAGTGTGTGAAAAGCTTGGCAGTAGTGGTGTCACACTATGCCAACACATGTGGAGAGAGAGCAGAGTTTATTAGCTTGTGTTCACCTAAGTGCCACAGACTATGTATGTGTATGTGCTGCTCCCTTGTTATCCCTGCCTGGAAGTATCTTGAAAAAGACATACATGTACTTCCTCCACCAAAATTGAAATAGTGCTGTCTCTCTACCTTATATCACCTGGATGTCTTTGGTGTGTTTGTGTATGTGTGTGAGATGTGTTGTTGGCCCAAACTACGAAAATAGCTTTACTTAATCCCTCAGGTTTCAATAGCTGTCGCCATACCTTTATATCACCAGAGCCAGGCAGGGTGAAGAGGAGAAGGAATCAAAATAGAAGAGTGGAGCAAGAGAGGCGTAGTGAAGAGGTAAAAGTAGATGGAGAATGATGACAGGTAAGGTGAGGTGAGGGCATTAGGAAAAATAAAGTAAACACATCTGAGGATCAATGTAGTTAGACTGTGGGTTAAAGACCCCCTGCGTTCGCTCCCCAACCTCACCTTTTTCTCTGCAGGACAAAATTCAGTCAGTCACTCAACCCTTCAAACAGTGAATCTTCATCAATTATTTACCCTCAGCCCATGTCCTTTCCACTACAGATTGCAGGCTTATTGCAGAGCCCTGTAATCACATCTCCCCTGAGCAAGCTGGGGTCAAAATAGTAATGGAGAATACATAAGATCTAAAACAGCAGCATGTCAGGATGTCAACCACATTGTCAAGCCATCAACACCTCCAGGGTCACACATACCATGGTGACTCACTCACATTAGCTTTGCCTTGAATAGAACTTGAATAGAACTGGAACACGAATTACAGGAAGGCCTGTTCACAGTGTCATACACAAACAAGCACATTTAGGTCATGTACATGTATAAACATAGGGCAAGCAGATCTGTTCATTTACATTTGTTCACACAAGACAGGCTGCAAAAGAAAGACAGGCCTACATCTTAATATGTGTATAAATCAGTGGGGTGAAGTATGAGTGCTGCCGTGTTTTGTTGTTACCATGTCAGACCTCTATGTATGGAACATTGAAGTTTGGACTAAGATGTACTGTCAATTGATTTTTCCTCCCTCTACATGATGAAAAAACTAATCAGCTCAATAATTCAACATATATTTGATGGATTGAGAGCAAATCCTTTTTCAAACATTCATAGTTGCCAGATGATGTATCCCACTGACTTAGCAGGGGTTGTCTGACTTTCCTCATGAGGTCTGCATTTGTTTTGATTGCCACGTAATTGCTGTGATTGCCATGTAATGGCATTCCATGAGCCTCACCTGTGGCCTACTTTGTATTTAATGATAATAATCAATGTTAGCATGTTAACATGCTAACCTTAAATAATGAGCAAGGTAAATATTGTACTACTGTAATTAGAATGTTAGCATCATCAATAAGCATTATCAACGTAAACATGATAACATCTTGAACCTGCCTAAAAATCACATTTGTAAGTCTTCTTCATTACTGGAGTGATCTAACAATATTTGTCTGCATATCCATAGCCTTATTGAAAACAGGAACTGTGACTTGGTAATTCAACATACTTTTAATGGTGCCACTTTGATAAAATATAGGTTAAAGTTCAAGCTCAAATTGCTTTATTGACCCTACATTGGGGAAATTGCAGTACCCCAGCAGCATAGAGATAGAAAAAGCGCAGATAACAGAGAAAAAGAAGCACACACGAAGAAACAATAAATAGTAAATATATATAATTTTAAATATAGTAAAAAAAAAACAGATATTGCACGTGTGTGTGTGTGTGGGGGGGGGGTTACTGCAGAGGCCACTACCGTGTCATAAAAAGTCCTGAGTAGAGCCCTGCACACACCAAAGGACCTCAGTCTCCTCAGCAGGTGGAGGCAACTCTGGCCCTTCTTGTCCAGGGCGTTGGTGTTGGCTGACCAGTCCAGTTTATTGTTGAAGTGAACACCCAGGTATTTGAATGAGTCTACACTCTCAATGTCCGAACCGTGGAAGTTCACAGGTGTGTGAGGTGTAAGTTGAGAAGTCTGTCACCACCTCCTTTGTCTTCCTCACAATGGCTGCTGCTATTACATGGCATATTTCAAACATATCTCAAATCCTTTGCAAGTGCACAACACTTACAGCAAAAGTTAATGTTGGGCTACATGTCGACATGAGGTTGTGCAGACACATTTGCGTACAAACACATACACTTGTATACACGCTCAGCTTGTGTCTCATCAAGTGGTGTGTTTACATGAACTGACTATCAGGTTTACTCACCAGCAAGGGTGAATGTGTGTGTGTGTGTGTGTGAAGCTGTCAGCTGATATGGTCAGCGCAGGCTTTCAAAGTGATGATAGATTGCCTGGGCTGTGTTGAGTTCTCTGAGAGTCCACTGAAAGTATAGTTTACCATTACACAAAGTACAGAGGGATATGGTTAAGCACAGATGTGCACACATACACACAGTATGTGTGCACATCTGTGCTTAACCATACAGAACCTTTATCATTTCATCACCTTCTATCATTCCAGTAGCTGCAGAACCAAATTCTGTTCTGATGCAATTTAACTCTCAACAAGTTTGCCACCAAAACAGAGTCTCTATCTCCACTGTGAGCTTTGCTTTTAAAGGAGGGGCCATGCAGCTCCCTTTGAAATACAGATTGGTTTGGCAAAAAACAACTGCATTGGTGAGGTACTCAAATGAATTTCAAAAGCAAAGTGAAGGAAAAATGTCAGATGTTGGGACACACTGCATCAGTTTAAAGCTGAAAGTAAATAGGAAAGTTCAGAGATAATTCAGTTGCAGCACTAAGGAGAAAGCATTCCTTCTATGAAGGACTAAGATTTATCATGAGCATAAGCAGTGAGTTCAGCCTTTTTTTATCGCAAACTGTGAACCTGTTTTGAATGACTACAATATACAACAAACCTTAAAAAAACATCTCCTGTATTTTATCAGCAAAAAGCAGCATGACAACTAATCTTCACCACAAAGCCACAACACACACTGCGTCACATTTACGTCCATAAATGTGTTTAAATATGAACCTTGTTGCTGATAGAATTAGGAAAAACCTTATACTAGTCAAAAATTCTGTAAGATTTTAACAAGATGTTGGCAACAGTAGTTGATAAATGACCATACATTAACAACTTTACACCATTAAGTTATTGTAAACCTTTAAATGAAATGTTCACATGCTGACACGTATCAGTGATTTTTTGTTTCTCAAATGTTTAAAAGGTAAGAACAAAATGGTGTGGCAATCATAAATGATTTTGCACAGATTATTGAACATGAATAGCAAATAAAACAACAATGATGACAGGAAAATCCCAGACCTGACATATTCCAAAAGAGGTCATGTATTTTTTTAAGGCACAACAGGTGCCACAGTTTTATTTGCATATTTGTAGCATATTTCAACAACAAGGCAATTCAATGTCCATGCATTCACCAATTTGCTACACTGGATAGCTGTTTGGTGTTGCAAGGGTTCTGGCGCCAACCCAGCTGACATTGGGTGAGGGTGGGGTACACCCCGGACAGGTCACCAGTCTATCACAGGACTGACACATAGAGGCAAACAACCATTCACACTCAAACCTACTGACAATTTAGAGCCACCAGTCAACCTAATCTGCATGTTTTTGGTGGAGTGGGAGGAAGCCAGAGGTACCTGGAGAAAACTGGGGCTCACACCAAGAACATTTTGTAGTGAGGTATCAGTGCTAACCACTGTGGCACCGGCAATTTAGTTTGGCTATTCTTTAGTATCAAGTTCAATGAACAGATCTATAGATCTGCCAATACAGTATTATAATACTGTATTGGCATTAATTCAGTATCCCTGTTTTGATAAATGTAATACAGCAATACAGTATTAACACATACTGTGGTATGTTGACAATAAAACAACCAATTAGGGTGTGAATTAACTGTTAAGAGTATTGCTTATTCTTTGTTTAAACTAAGTTTTGAGCAAATCGAGTTAAGTTGTTGTTTGGTTTTAATTAAGTTCTTGAAATAAGTTTTGGCAAAGTATGACCTATGATTGAGCATGGCATTAGCATCTGTTAAAACTGAGGTTCACTGTGGCAGGGGCAGATTTCATGAACAAACAGGCATAACGTTGAAACAAAAATGGTTCCATATTAGAGTTTCAAGGTCAATATATTCTTAAGAAAATACATCTATAGTATTTTGGACTGGGTGTCCTCAAAAGCATCCATCCCCAAAATACCATTGAGGTTGAAAAATGTCTGCAATGAAGCTTTCTGTAAGATAAATAAATAAATCCAGGAATGTGGAAATAAATAAATAAATATGTCTCATCAAGATGTGAAACATATTGTTGATTCAAATTATTTGCCAGGCAGCTGTGGAAAGTGGAGTAGAGTGTGTGTCTGCATTGGCTTCAGGTAACAGGGCCGTGACATTCAAGAAAGTTCAGAGGCACCTTAATGAGATTGAGGACTACACACAGAGCCAGTAGGAGAGGGAGGGAATGGGTCACGTCCTCACACTCACACACTCAGTGACACAGTGGGGAGAGGTAGGAGTACAAAGGCAAAAGATAAGACAAGAAATGAATTACCCTCTGTATTGTTCAGTGTGATTCAACACCTCACACATACACAAGCGTCCACACACACACACACGTACAACCTAACCTGGCAGTATCACATGATGCTAGAGGAAGCACAGGTGAGCCGCTCAGTTCCTTTTTGGATCTACTTCCACTGTAAAGAACAGCTATAAATTAAATAGCAGCTAAACAGCTCAGGTGGGGTTTTATGTGTGTGTGTGTGTGTGTGTGTGTGTGTGTGTGTGTGTGTGTGTGTGTGTGTGTGTTAGTGCGTATGTGTGTCCATTACTGCACATATGTGGATCCCACTTCTGTGATCATGCACGTTTGTTGCTGTTTGTGTCTCTGCCTGTGTGTGTGGATGGGTGTGAACATGTGGAGACATGCTGCCTGGTTGCAGTTTTGCACAACAACCTTATGACAATTTAATGAATTAATCAAAGCTTATGGGTTTCTTGTTGTCGGATAGTGTTCAGCTTGTAGAAGGCGAAGCCAAGAAACTCTGACCATGACATAACAAATGGACCTGATCCACTGACACTGGCAGGAGCTATCATGTTAAATTACTCTGGACTCTGAACGAAGTATAGAGGTGGCAGGTGAGACTGTGTGGAAATGCTATCACATAAAAGAAGAACAACTGGAAGCTAATTGGACATGTAATTCATATTGTACACATGCTTATGTCCATCGTTCAATCTGATGAGTCATTTCAATTACTTTAGTGGGGTTTTTTTTAAACAGCATGGCCAAAGAGATAGAATATGTCTGACCCTTCATCCATCCAAAGCTTTCTTTCCCAGCAGGATACTTCACCAACTTCTGATGAGACATGCAGTGTTTGGCTGTTATTTGAAATTGATATGTAACTTGGATCGAAGACCTTTTTCTTCTACCAAGTTTTTTTTATTATTATTTTATTAAGACGATGCAGAAATAAGGATACAACCTGATTTCGATCAATATAATTTAAAGTTAATAAATCACAAGTGTTGTAGCTCACTGTACGGCAGAGAACATCAACAACCACTGTGGTACTTAACAATATAAGGCATTGTGTGCAGAAACCTTTTTTAACTGAAAATACTACTGAACTAAACACAGTCTTGTTTTTCTTCCAACAGCAAGGAGAGATTATGTGTAACAAGACAGATCATTTAACAGTGAACAGTTGGACCCCAAACTCTGCACTGTACTTTAGCCTGAAGTCTGTAATGTGTCACCAGGTTGACACGAAACTGAATCATAATTGATAGCTATAAAACTGTTCCTCTCTGAGAAGGATTTACTGGCAGGGTGTTAGCCATTGTTGGCCACTGCATAATCTGTTCAATAATAAACATCAAGCATGGTATCATTAACAGATGAAGTACAACAATAATGTCTGTGTTGTATCAGTAATCTCCTAGCAACTGCAGTGGATGTCCATTAACTTTGTATTAAACCTGGGCTTGTCAAGGGGAGGTACAAGGAGAACACAGATGTGGGTCGGATCTGGCTCATACAAATGTTGGAAATCCTATTTTACAAGATGTTTGCATGGTGAGACACTTACCTTTTGGAAAATAGTATTGCTTTTATATTGTTGTATAATTTTTTCGTCTTGAGAGAATTCTCAGCCACACAGTGTGAAACTTGAGGCCTGTTCTGCCTGTTTCTCTCCACATCTGGTTCATAATTTATTAAGAACACATTGATATGCATGGCACTGCTCTGCTCCTGCTTCATTCATATTCACTACACCAGGACAGCAAGGAGAGAAGCAGAGAAAGAGAGTGGATGAAGAGAGTGGGAGAGATAAATATATGTATAGCGAGACCATCTGTGCATGTGTGTGTGTGTGTGTGTGTGTGTGTGTCAGGTACATAAAAGATAAAATGTACACTGGCTCAGATGCCTGAGCTTCGACCTGCATTGACCTGCAAATCATAGTGTATGGCCACCAGTGCTCTCTTGCTCTTGCGTGTCCAAGGTCAGTGATTAAAATGCTCTACTTGTATATGTTTGAATTCATGTGATGGTTTATAGCATGGCTTAAAAAAATCTGAAATGCTGCCCAAAAATGTAGTCTACAGTAGTTTCTCCAGTTACCATGATGGACTTTACTTTTAATTATCACTTTTTACAATCGGCCTTAAAAAGGAGCATACAAAAGTCACATTTTGGACACAGTCCATCAACTCCCCATCCCAAGAAAATCCCCAATCCACCAAGGACCCCCAGTCGCCGTGGGCCGGTCGGGCTTCTTCTAATGCAGCCTCAGTGTGTGGTGATGAGAGACTGTGTGGGTTTTCATCTGCAGGAGTACTCGTCCGCCCGGAATTGAGTGCGGCGTTGGGACGTCCGGACTGGCTGTGGAGTCCGGCGCGGTCCGCGCGCTCGGGTCCGGGTCGCCGCGTTACGTCGGGTCGGAGTCTCGGTTCGCTCCTCGCGCAGGCCCAGTCTCTGTGGTACTCACCCCTGGAATGGCGTCGTTGCTGCGGACCAGTCTCTGGACGGGCGGCGGGATGGTCGTCGCGGACCGTCTCACCGCGGGAGCGGTGGAAATGCTCCGGCAGGTGGGTATCGCCGGCGGACGCGGAGGAGAACCTGGCGTTCGAGCGTCGGCGTCCGCGGTCACGGTTGTGGACGGTCATGGCTGCGTTAGCTCCCCGGTGGCTACGTAGCACGGTAAGTGCTGACTATACTGTGTTATTTTTAATTTTAAAAATGCGCACCGGAGACCGAGTCGTTTCTTATTCTTTATTTGTCCTGGTCGACTACGTTTCGGCCCATATGTGGCCTTCATCAGGTCTCGGACTAAGGAAGGTACATCTTAAGTTACGGCAAAGTCTTAAACCTCTGGGACAGCCATGTATTGGGTTTTACTGTTGATCATTATTACATATTATGTAATAATGATACATATTATGTAGACACAGATATATACTTCGGTAATTTATTTGTACAACATGGTACCTTGGTTCCAGTGCAACCCCCTCCCCAAAAAAACAAACACACAAAAAAACCCCCAAAACATGCATACAGACACTGTAAACAATTACACCATCACACATGCCACAAATCTAGGAATGTGGAGAGCAGATTTATATTGTATGTGTAGTTCAGTTCTCCAGCACATCATTTACTCTAATAGGCTGAAAGTATAACAGTTGTTGCAGCCATGCAAAGGCAGTCCTATCTGATTTGTGTACAGTGTATACAAGGCAGTGTACAGGGTCTTATGACAGGCGGGACTAATAAGGTGTGTTAACTGTACCTTGATACCTCAGGGAGGTTACTGATAAGTCCATTGACAGTGGTGTTGTCCGCATACTTGAATATTTTGAGTTGTGCTGAGATGTTAAGCTATCAGTGTAGATGGAAAAAAGCAGAAGAGAGAGAACACAGCCTTGTGGTGCGTCAGTACTGAGGGTCAGAGGGTAAGATGTGGGGCTGTTGACGGATTGATTTCTGTTTTTCAAGAAAGTCCAGTATCCAGGAACACAGATCTGGGTCATTTCTTGAGGTCTCACTTAATTTCAAAGTTTAACTAAGGTCTATAAAGAGGCTGTCTGCATAGAAGTTCACTCCAAGTGTTACAGATTGACATTAGGCATTAAGGTTTACAGCAATTTAAATGGATCTGTCAATTGGCTAAGCAAAATGATACAGGTCCAACAGCAGGGATTGACAAGATTTCAGGGAGGAAAGGATTAAGCACTCCAAAAATTTACAGGACAAGTGGCCTGAAGTCATTGCCATATGTTTTTGGCTGACTTAGGTGGATATTTTTTCAAACGCTGTGGGACTGCACACCGTCATAAGGAGAGGTCGTAAATGTCAGTGAACACTGGGACCAGCTGATCCGCACTGTGGCTAAGCACAGCAGGGGAGACCTCCTCTGCCCCTTCTTCCTTCCTTTTATTTAGTTTTTAAGCCTACTCTCCTCAGCCTCCTGGATGGAAAAGGGACAGGTTAGGGAAGGACAGAGACAGGGTCTGAGTACTTGGTGAGTTCCATGCATGTTTGCAGGATGATCATACTCAGCCTGTCTGGGAGACTAGGGTCCTCATCTGGTGGCATACTTACTCATCTCCATCAGTCCTTTCCAGAGTGCTCTAAGGTTATTGGTCATGAGCCCATGTTTCCGTTCCTTTATGTACCGATAGTCAAACTCGGCTTTCCTGGCTACAGAGAGCAGTTCAAATTTGACAGACGTATATTTCTCTCACTATCTCTCTCCTGTTGAAGGTAAAGTTATCCTCCCTGTGCAGTGCAGCTAGATCTTTTGAGAACTAAATCAGATGCCTGATATTCTACTTGAATTTGCTATTGGGTTACCAGATATGGTCAGGATACATTCATCCACACAAAACTGGATGAATAACATCACTGTGTTTGTGTACTCATCCAGGCGGTTATACCTCTATGCAGATGTATAACATACATCTGTTCTTTCAAAATAAGTTGGGGATAGAGAACAAATGTGATAAATGGTGTAATGCATACATACACAGTTCAAAAGTAACCAAGTTACTGTACTGCATGTAAACCTGTTTCCTGATTAGACAGCTAATTTGAGTTCTCTGAGTAATCTCGGGCCTCGTTTCTGATTTATAACATTATAAAAGTTAAATCAATATGAGCAGCTCTAAAAAACCCTCTGGTTCATCACCAAATTTCCAAAACTTCAGAATGCAAAGGAGAGGGTCGAGAGTGATACTCACTCTGTCTGTTGTGATGCCTTTACACTGCAGCTGAAACAAGGCTGATACCAGAAATCATCAGGCAGCAGATTCTAAAAAGTCTTATTTACCCTGACTAAAAAGTCTAAAAAGCACATTAATGCTGAATATCCTGATTTCTCTTCATGTCTACCACATTCACGGATGAGAAAATCATCAAACTGCATCCAAGTTCCTTGTAGAATTTGGGAGGAGCTAGCTAACTAACAAAGTCTTTTAACTATGAATATTTCAGCTATGTCTTTTGATAGTATCCCTTCAGTCAGTACATTAGTGTTGTCAGGGAAACACTGAGCTGCCCTTTCCAGCATCCTCTGCTGCTACCTGTCTACCATCTGCACTCATCATCAAGTGTGAAAATGAAAGAAACTTTAGACAACCACACAAACACAGGGGGGAGTGCCTCTTGAGTAAGCAGGGCCTACAGCTCGCTACATTACTATGCTAAAGCAGACAGAAAAAGTGAGTTTGGTTTCCACTCGTGTGAGGAAACTATCGGTTTGTTTAGGTGATAACAGCTGCAATGTTCATCAGCTAAGAGGGAAACACATAATTGAATTAACAATATTTGCATAACCTAAAACAGCAATGACACCTGCTGGAGGTTAATAGCGAGAGGTTTTATCTAATGGTGTTTACTGGGTGAAGCATTTTGCTTCCTGGAAAGCTGGGATATGGAGAGCTAATGAAGCCATCACAGGTTTGTTTCCACTGCCCCAAGTGGGTGAAAATCAGTTTAGCACAATTTTATGAATTTGTCTGTCAATGTGGCTGTGCAAACATGACCATCAAACTGATGACTTTTTAAAAAGAAAATGAGATGATGAAAAGTCATAGCTGTGTTTATAGCATCACATTGGATAATGAAATATTTAGTGCTGTATTTGTTCTCTCTTCTGACTAAGTTCTTAAAGAAGAAGCAGCTCAGGCATTGAGGATGACCAAATGAGTGTATAATAAGAGCTCTGTCTCCAGTAGGGAGGATGAAATGAACAAATGTTGGACAATTACATGGGTCAAGCCATGATTCATTCTTGAGGAAGAATGGGGAACTCTTCTATCCAGGCTTGACAGCTGCCACCTTATAAGCCTGCCCTTTGAAATGGGTCATTTTGTTCTTTTGTGAGTGTCTGAACACCAAATGACATGGCTTTCTACCTGCTGAAACCTTGGCCACTCACTGTCTTGGTAAAACCCACCAACGAACAGCAGTAATACGCTGTAATACACAGCCAAGGCCAACTTCCTCTGGGCCGGATCAAACCACTGGCTAACTGAAGGGGAAATAAATTTCCCTCAGTGTCATGGGGCAGTGGGGCGGCAGCATTATTAGGACATGCATTCCAATACCATCTTGTGAGTAGAAATGGATGTTACTTTTTCAGTGAAGTCCAAAGATGGATGACCCAAATGAGCTCCCACCCAAGCAACAGACAATGGCACCTGCCCTCTGCAGAGGAGAGTAACAGGGAGGCTTGATTTCAATACGTTGTCTTTTTTTTCAAAGATGCATCCTGGTTTTGTTTCTCCATTTTATATTTCCCTTTGCCCCTCCACCACACCCTCTTCTGACATGTATACCAAATTGCTGCTATTACCTGCTGCATTCAGAGCAGGATCCATGTGACCCAACTATCCTGGTAATAAAATTTAAGTATAACGAGTAAAATACGAGTATTGTTTTTCATGCATGAAATTACCGAACATTCCTTTGAGCATTTTTAGGGTCTTCTTTTTTTAATAGTAGTCAAAGTCATTTTCAGTCATTTATCAGTAAAAGGTCAAAAGAACACAATGGTGGTTCAGCTCCCACCAACACAGTGGTTCAGGTTCAGGATTTGAACTTATTGTTACTGCTGCTTCTCCATGTGCCTTTTTGTATTTCGTCCTGAACTACTGCAGCTTCACATCATTTTTCCACCTCATTTTTGGCATTTGAAAAAGCAGAGTAGTTGATAAATACATTAACAATGACTCTATTCTATTCAGGTATTCCAGTAAAGCATGAAAATATGATGGTGAGTCAGTGTTCACAACACCAGGACTATAAAACTGAAGCATTGACATGAAATTCACACATCACTCATTTTGTGACTTGTCAAAATATCGTCAGTGAAAAAGCTCATTGCTGCAAATTATGCCAGCACCTATCAAGCCTTGACAAAAAACAAAAATGGGTGAACCCCCTGCACTCAGTAGGTCTTCACCCTGAACAACTGCTGCTGCTGCCTCTGGACCAAACAGAGTTAAAGTTAGTTCACTGTTTGGACCAGGTAACATCACAGTACCTCCAGCAAACAGCAACATTTCAAGTGGCAACAATTTAAAACTCAAGTAGTTTGCATTACCAGATGTTCAAGTGTTGAGTCAAACTGGCTCCTGCATCAAGTACAGGTGTGTGTGTGTATGTGATTTGACTTTGATGGGAGAGGTTTAAATGCAGTGGTAATTCCCCTTTCCCTGTCTTCCCATGTTCATGTGTTTCTATGGGCAAGTTTTATGGACTTTTTCATCTTCTTAGCTTTCACTATATAATAACCTGCAGGTTATCAATGCCATTCAGGTTGATTTAAAGATGTTTCTTAAGCCATTAAAAGGTAATTGAAGAGTGAAATAAATACTTTTGCATAATGTGGACTGCCTCATACTGTGATTCATAAGGAGGTGTACATTTTGGTTTAAAAATAAGTGACTAAATATGAAAACTTTTGTGCATCTTAGCCTTCAATAAACACAAAACCTCCACACCTGGGCTCTGGACTTGTTATGTAAATCACACCCACGGAGTCACTAAGCATTGCAGGGACCTGCAGAAATTGAGTCCACAGGGCTTTCTTATCACACCACTGAATGGATGTCATAGGATGGGGAGAGAGGTATAATTGAATTCTAACACCATACCGTGACAACAAAAACACAAAGTGTCATCCAATGCCACTTCAATTTAAAAAATAAATAAATAAATAAAAGGTGTGAACACAATCTTATCTGCATCCAAGTTCCTATTACAATGTTTGAGATTTACTAGCATCATTAAATCACTTTGGGTTTTCAGTACACCTCCTGTAGTCAGCTGCCTGGAACAAGCCTACACATAAGGGCCAGGATATAAAAGAGAACACTTTAAATAATGTTTAAATCCAACATTTGTTGCTTCATAATCCTTCCCAAATGTCAAAACTCTCATGGAGGTTTCTTACACCTGTGTATGACTTTATCCACTAGTAACAATTCCTGTTAAACTTAGTGTGTGTATATATATATATATATATATATATATATAGTATGTATAGATTTGCATGAATACATTTTACTTCATATACTTGTCATGCAAGGTCTGTTTTCATATAAATTCAGTATATAATAAGTGTACCAAGGCTGCACCATGTATCAGCGGATTTCCCATTTAATATAGCATGCATTCTACAGTTGAGAAAATGTAGTGCCAAAGGCAAGGGCTGTTGATGGTAAAAAAAAAAAAAAAAATATTCTTGATGTAACCCACATTTAAACTGAATATATTTATATATGTTTATAAATATGTTTTATCTGATCCCATGCGCAGTATCATGGCTCGGCATCTGTGTCTCAGCTCCTCTCTCCTTCTCCAATGTGCCAGTGCAAAGACCAAACTCTAATAAATTAAATAAACACCATTACCTCATACAACCCCACCTCAAATAACCCAAACTATCACTCCAATACCAGACATAAACCATCTTGTTGGATCATCAGGCAAATCACTAGCAAGTCAGCTCTGCTCAGTGCCCCTTCAGAAGTGGGACAAGAACTCTCATCCAGACCCATTCATCCTGACATTAAAACTACAACTAAAGTGTAGTGTGTTTGGTTTGATTTTTTAAATGAATTACTTATAATGATTCCTTACCAGAAAAGAATTTGGAGCTAGGAATGGTCCTTCATCTACTTCTACTTTTAATTCACCAATGTCAAAAATAGTCTGGCTGTTTTTAAGTAGCAAATATTTGGAAGTCACATACAAGCAGCACTGTTTAAAAAAAGGTCCCTTGTTTCAATGTTCTTTATAGCCTCGTATTTCAGAGTGGAAAACTAATAGGATGAGTTTAGGCCCCTTACTCATGTGTATTTTTGTTCGAGTGTACTAATAATGACGCAAAAATTAGAACATCCTTCATGGTAATTACTGCCAGCTATTTTTGAAAAAGGTGAGGGAGGAGGGTGGGGAGGGGGTTAACATCATAAATATGTACATGTTAAGAAAAGAATGGATCTTTTTACATTGTGTGTGCATGTGAGCTGGTGGTGTCCACAAACACTGGCCAGGGCACTGTATCCAGATATATTTTGTCTACCATGTTGCTATAAATCCTAATCTAACTTACTTCATACGAGCATGTATATGCTGTATGCCATCTCAATGGAGATAATAAACTGTATATTACTTGTCAGTGTTAAAAGTCTCTCTGTTCAAAAGATCATCAGTCTTACAGAATATTACATGTAAATTTCCATTACATTTAAATTTTAGATTTTCATGTATTCACCACTGACCTTCGTTTTTGATTGAAGTATCCCAACAGTTACTAGTAAATGGATGGAAAGTTATGTGACTTTGTGGAGACAGAAGATGAACTGTAATAATGGCTTGGTACTATCATATACTGTGATCAGATTTCAATAATCAAAACAGGCACACAGAACTGGCAGACTTTTTGTTTTTACCAGTCTTCCATTTGAAGCAGGGTGTGCAGCCAGCGCTGTGACAACAATGATCACAGAAAAGCAAGATTTCCACCTTTCCTCTGTCAGCCCTGTGAAAATGCTTGCCCTCCTCCCTTCCACCTTATCTACTGATATCCCCCCTTCTCTCTTTGCACAATCCTTCCCAAGGTGACCCAGTATCATTTCACTCATGAGCTTGTGTATCAACAAAAACAGAGCACCCCATGTCAAAAGAGGTAAGGCAGGATACTCACAGGGGACCACTGTAACCTGTATGGAAAGGCTGTTATAACAGATGGAGGTGGCTGTGGACAACCAATGGCTACTTTCCAGTAGCCTTGCCAACTCCACTATTCTTATACAGTAAGAAGTTTAAATCCTCAAATCTCCTCCTCTTATCCTGGAGAGGCAGCATGTTCATTCATATTTCCAAGCGACAGTCATAAACCTAAAATGTAATCATAGGTGAATAGTTGGTAACCACAAGAAATTGAGTAATAGTAGTCTTCATTTGGAGTCATGTGTCTCTCCAGTGCTCATTCTTTTTTTTTAGCTCTGTTTCTGGTCTCCACCTCCTGCTCCTCCACCTACTAAGGTGTTAACCAACTGGCTCTTTCTCTGCTTTTGATACAGAGTAAATAGTGTACTGTATGAATTTTAAAAGTTTTTTGCACTGCCTGTCGAATACAAGCAGAGATGAGGATGACTGAGCCTAAACAATATAGTTGTAGGCTGAAAGACCAAAAGAATGAGGTGAAAGACAATACAGCATTCAGTGAGACACAGAGAACTGATTCATGGCACGTCATGCAAGCTCAGAAGAAGGAGAGCCACTGAGATATTTCACAGCTTCTATGGATGTTGAATGTTTTATGTTAGTTGGGGTTAGCAGAGGTGACAAAGATGACAAAGAGAAAAATCACTGTGTACCCTGTGAGTGTGATAGACAATGCTCCTTCATCTGAATCCTACATTAGCTCGAACTAATGCCACACTTACACATACACATTGTGCCACAAGGTGTTTGTAGATTGATGTCAGTGACAAGGAAGACTCCACTACTTATTCATTGAAATTTCCAGAGAAGGGAAACATATGGTGGTGCTGACACACCATCAGATGTAGCAGCTACTTAACCTGGCAGTCAACTACAAATGTGTCTTTGGATGTGTGAATGTATTCCTGCAGACCTGTGTCTTTTTTATGTCAATGTCTGCTGTTTGTGTATTGCACACAGTATGCCTCGCCTGTATGTGTAGCCCTTTCTGTCAGTGACTGTGATAACGTGAAGTGGCAGGAAGCTAAGAGGTTTCCTACACTCCGCCACTGACCATATGTCACCTCATACACTGATATTGACAGAGAGATGAACCAGAGATGGGGGAAAAAGGCTGAGGGAAAAAAACAAGGGGGGAATGAAAGGGTAGGAGGTTTGGTACACTCACATGTCAGGTTGCCATTTGAGGGCTGGAAAAGACAAGGGAAGGAATGACAAAAAACAACAGCTTCCTGGTGACATGATAACAGTGAAAAGAAAAAAGGGAAGAGGTCGGAATTGGCAAGAAGGCCAACCACATCTTCTTCAAGGATGTAGTGCGCCCTCTTGCCCTCTTACAGTGAAGACCCACTGCAGGTTGCGCAAAGCATCAAAAAGGTGTTTGGTGTTTATCTGAGGTTATGTTCGAAGCAGACTGATTTATCACTGAACCAGTAAGTATGACTGGAGAGACAGTGAAGGAGGCGGTAGTGTGATGTACAAGAAAGGATCTGATAAGGAGGGGAAATACAAGGCACTGCAAGGCAGTAAAGAAGGGTTGGTGGGTTAGAGAGGGTAATGACACACTCAGGTAGAGGAAAGGAATAAAGTAATAAAGAAGGTGCCAATGGAAGGTGCTTAAAAATGTGACATCCCAAACAAAAATAAATGAGCCCGGAATAGGGGCCATCATCTCCAAAATACACCCAGATTCCTGTTTGGTCTCAATCACAATCAGATTCCTACTGCTTTTTGCTGTTTGGAACCTCAGGCTGACGAACTATTTCTATGGGGTTTTGGGAATTTTTTTTACATTATTTTTGTAATATTTGTTTGTCTTACCCAATGTAATTTTGGGGCTGCTTTTGATTTTCAGGCGTAGGGACCCCTATTCATATATACATACATTCACACTTAAAGAAAGCAAAATTTAAAACAAAAACAAAAACAAAACTGTTACAGCTAATGTAGTAAATACTCAAAACTGCTTCTGAAAAATATCTAAAATCACAAAATCCTTTGCATGGCAACAGCTGAGCCACACAATCACATTCGGCACTTTAAACAAGGCACTTCATTTATGTTGTCAGTTCCATGAACACCCCTGCTGTCCCTACTGTGCTGTTGCCAACTGCCTGTTCCACTTGTTGTCAGCACTCGGATTTCTCTCAGCATTTTGATCACTACCTCTCACAGAAACTGTCATTTGTTTTGCCTTTGGCTCTCTCTTGTTCTCAGGACGTCTTCCTTTGAGCCCACTCTAGACTGGTCCATGGCTGGAGAAGTTATTTTGCGTACCTTGGTAAATGAAAATCCTGCTGTTACAGCTCTTGTCTGGCAAATAAAAACGCCCACCTACCGTCTGGAGAAGGATCTGTCAAAGCAGAAAACTGCAGTCTCGCTGATTCTGCTGCTTCTGCTACTGCCACTGTCGCTGTGACACCTGCTGAAGTGAGAGTCCAAACTTTTAAAACTTTTAACACTGAGAGCTGCCAAACCATCCCGACCTCACATGGTCTTGCATTCAAGCTGGGGAGAACTGCTTTTTCCACTGCCCTGCTGCATTTCCAGCATCTTTTGTCCCCAGAATCCTGTCCCATGCAAATTATGTCAAGTCCCCATTAATGCTGAAATCTGCAGTCCCAGCTGCCCAAATTCAAGTCCAATGCTTTCACTGGCAGTATGTCAAGTATTAAATGTTTTATACTTGTGCTATTGTTGCCATGCTACAGGCTAATGTATTTTTAGCCAAGGGCACTTTCTACTACATCTAAATCATAAACAAGATGTCGGCTTCATTTTCTATTCAAGTTACTTCTCTAAACTCAGCTTGCTGTTTGGCACTGGCATGAATGTACAGACACACCACTTGTCATGTTATTGAGACTGCTTCATTCTGAAAATCCCCGGTGGCTTGTTTGTTTAAAGTGCATAGAATTTTACTGTCAAGGTTTTGGCCCAAATCTGGCCAGCAACCTATGTGACAGGTCATCTTGCTCTCGCTTCAAGTTAAAAGCCGCAGTGAAAAGTTGAATGCTCCTTCCTGTGTACCAAAATGTGCAGAAAGAAAGACAGCTGATACTATTTGCTCTATATTTGGCAAGTTGATCCGTCAGGGACAGAGTGAAATATTTGACCTGTTATATGATTGCCATGGCTTGTGCTTCAAATTAGATGACCTACAATAAGTAATATATAGCACCATCATTCTTTGATATATATTTCTGCTAATCTAATGGCATTCCCATCAGCCTCAGCTTTATTTTGTGATTGTGGCTTATCAGCAAATGCTATCATAAACCACTAAACTAAGGGGGCAATCCAGATAATACACTGATTGTGAATAGGTTAGCATTTACCTTGGTTGGCAACCACTGTGCCTACCTATAACCGCTAAGTCTTGCTTCCACAAACCCAATCAGTGCCATCAGACACACCACTGAGCATGAATGTGGTTACATCATGTTCGCTGCTTCGTTCAAGATGTCAGACGTAAACCAGACTGAACCACCAAGCACTGTTGCTGGGAACAGTGGTTGAATTGACAAGAACAAGAGATGCAGATTCACAGTACTGAAACAAGGTGGTTAAATTAAACCGTCAGTGCCTCCTTCATTCCTGCCTGCTACACTGCTGATTACTGCTTTTTGTAACCCCCCTCGTTTCCTTCGCAGTCGATATCTACCATATGCTTCTGGAGGCCTGTCTCTTGAAATGATGTATTCTTCATATCTCAGTGATTAATGTCTACCGCGCTGCTTCTGTACATCCCTAGAGGGTTTAATTGCTCTCCCGGCTGATTCTTCATCATGCTGCTTAAGCACTGCATACATACAAAAATGTGCCATGAAAAACAACTGCATAACTATTGGAACAACTAATATTTTACCTTTTTGTGGGAGCATTTCTGTAAGAAAAAACTGTCTGTGTGATATATACAGTATGCTGCCAGATGCATCTTAGATCTGTTTGTGTATAGGTACAGTCAACACAAGCAATTCAAATAGGATCTAACTGTATACTTTGTTATTGAGGTAAACTTGTGGAACATGAGGAAACCAAATTACTGGAAAAAAGCTATTTTTTCTGCCAACAAGAGGAACCCATGGATTTAAACTGTCTTTTGTTTGAACATGAAGTTGTTGATTTTCAGAAATTTACAGCATGTTGTTCATCAGGAAATTATTATTTCTTTTTGCATTGCACAACTGGTAGCTAGTTTCTGTCCATTTGTTCCTAATTTTTCACTTTGAATTACCACCAACACTAAAAGGATAGACAGGCCTGATGACACAAGAGGACCTTGTGCCAAAACACCCCCAGGCCAAATAAATGCTACAAGTGTGACACTGTATGCAGCTACATTTCAACAGTATAAACAGATTTCTTTATAAAAGACAAAATGAGACTATACTGTACATAAGAGTTTGGAAAAATCAACTTGACAAGAGAAGCAGTCTAAAGTACCACAGGCAGCCACTGAAGACTTCAGTATTCTATTACTACCCCCAACTACTCTTGGATAGAACAAATAATGTCTGAGTTCATCCTCGGGACAAAGAGGAGACCACGAGCCCATCACAAACAATGGCATTTGCTTTGGAAAATGAATGTGCCCATTTCAATGCGAGTCATAGCTCCTAATTGTTGCTGAGATATTTCAGTCTGGACTAAAGTGGTGGACTGACCAACCTTGCCAAAAGCCACACCACAGGCAATGCTAAAAACTCTGTGCAAAGACTTTTTGCTGAGTTTATAGAGTCAAAAAGCTTTTGTGTTTCTTGACAATTTGGAAGAGTTTGAGTTGAACATATTACTGTTGATTATAGCAAATACTGCAGTTACTGTACAGTCTTCCACCTCAAATGGAAAGTGCAATGGAAGTGCTTGGCGAACTGTTTTCATGATCAGCACAAAATGTGATTGGTTTTTCTTCCTCAAAGAGCCCCCTCAAAGTAGAATGTCATGGGCATGGCCGGGAGACCGAACTCCAAGGTATCTGAAAAAAGATCTTTCAGATTGGAGACTGGAGAGCAAGGTTGGATTTGAGCACCACCGCCCCACCTCTCTTGGATGTTCTCCAATCACTGGAAAGCTTTGCAGCCCTTCTTCAGTGGCTATATCTCCCCTGTGACAGCAGCAGGAGTGGCTGCAGTAATCCAGTTAGAGCAAACTCGCTCACTCTAAATACCAGCTTCAGAGATTAGTCCTCTGGGTGAAATGGCACTGCGTTTGTGTGTGTGTGTGTGTGTTGTCAGCATGTGTGTGTAGGGTCTTGAGGGAATACACAAGGTAATCACAGGAGGCGATTACTTGCTAGCAGTCAGGTGTGTGTGTGTGTGCGCAAGTCCTATGAGAGAAGCACAATGTAATCACAGGAGACACTTACTCAGTGGCTGCCAGGTATATGTATATGTTTGTGTGTATGTGTGTGAGTTACTTGCTTGTAGTGATAAGAACATATGCACAGAGATAAAAAAAAAAATACTACTCTGCAGATAGGTCAGAGGGGCTACACTATACACAAACACACACAGACACAAACAAAATCTACCTGCATCAGCAATTTGTCTAGTTACACCTCTGACTGAAACTTTCTCTTTGGCCATCAACACAATTTCACAGTGAAAAGATGCTGAATGAGTGTGTCTGAGTCCCAGTTATGTGAGATGTTTGCATGTAGATCAAAAGCAACAGCTCTTGTTTGTCACCATGCAAGCTTTTGTGGCATGATCGGGATGAGCGGGACACACATTTTTATATAGATGGAGTCTAAATAAGACAATAATGTTTGAACCAGGTGAAAAAGATCATTCATCAAAGCCCCCCCCATGGACAGTGACTGCCAATTCATAGTTTACAGCTGATGAGTAATTATATTTTTCATAACAAGAGAAGAGATTCTGTTTTGTTTTTCTTAACAATAAAATGGTATGGGGGTGATTTGGAACCATCCTCAGTATCCCTCATGTACCCCTCATACATTAACTACAACAAAGATGTGATATAGAAATCTGACCCCAGATCTGCCACAAATGACTCAATTGCATCTTTGAGTCCTTGAGAGAAAACCTGTGAGGCCACCTACAACTTCATATACACTGTTTGTTACCATACTGCATCAACAACTTCAGTTTTGTATGGTTTTAGTTTCAAACTGTTCTGTTTTGTATATCCAAGGACAACAACAACAACAACAACAACAAAATAGCGTGGTTCATGGTACACCTGCTTTCTATCATGAATCATGATTCTTAATTTCATGAATTGTCTTTTTGTATTTGCACTGTGTTTATGATTTATGTTTGTAAATCTTTTAGATTTCTAATATTTATGTTATTAGATCTAGAGGAGGCAATTGGCTCATGAAACTTCTAGTCAGAACCATAAAGGGCGAAGCTTCTTTAAGTCACAATGCTGCACACGCATCCAACTTTCTGATGAAATTAAATGTTCCCCAACCCAGGACACTTTAAAATCTAAATTAAAATCTCTGCTTTGCCTTTGATTGATTGCTTTCCCTCCTGCACTTTTATTTTACTTTTATTTAGTTTGTGCATGTGAGCCAACTTACAACTTGTTACTGCACTGTAATTGCATTTCTGATCTACTATCATCTTTGTCTATTCATTTATTTTCATTTTATGTGTTTTTAATCTATTCCTCTATCTTTAGGTTGTCTGTCTTCTCAACTGATTTTATTTTGTTTTTATTGCTTATTGTTGTTTAATGTGTTTTTTCTTTGCCTGTGTAAAGCACTTTGGATTGCTTCTGTGTTCAGAATGTGCTGTACAAATAAAACTGCCTTGTTTTGCCTTAAAGTTCCACAGTACCTCGTTTCAACTGCACAGAAACACAGATTCACCAACTTTGCTTTCAAACCTGCTGCTGTTCAAAAGTCAACAGAAAAAGCACACATCTGAATTCAAGAAATCCTGGAAGGACACATTTTCAAATGATTGACATAAATTTTAATTCAAAAGCTGCAATTTCTGTATACAGTAGTAGTATACAGCACACAAGATCACAATCCCATGTAGAATATAATGGCAACGAGGCACAGAACCTCAAGTCCAAGTAAATGTAAAATTATACTACTATTTTCATCTGATAACTTCCTCCCTCACCCACTTCCCATGTAACTTGTCACATCCTCCTTCGAAATGTTACAAGTTGATGGTTGTGTGTGTGATATCTGCAATTTGCTCTTACCACATCTGGCAAACTACTTAGCAACATCTGAAATGTTCTCATTTTCCCTCTGTTTTTTCTACCCTTTGAGTGAGTGCACAAATGCCGGTTATTTTCAGCACGCACAATTCAAAGCTGTGAAACGTGACTTCAAAGAACATGGATTTTCTGTTGCTTTGTCTCCTGTGTATTACTGCTTTGGGGTCCTTTCTCTGAGCGAATCTGAGCACTATTTTTGAAATCAAATAACATGAATGCTTCAGGCTTGTGGCAGTGATATGTAAAGACCTCTCCGAAGCCCTTTTCCCCTGATTTTCCACACTTTCTTCTTAACTTCAACATCAGACTTTCGTTTCCTTTCTTTCTTTCACACAGGCACATCATAAATGCTGATTGTCTTTCCCTTATAAAATAAAATCAGGGGAGTACTGGATTTCGACCTCCCACAGATGCACCAGCTAAGGACAAACTATTGACTCGGCTGCTCCATAAAAAGGAAAAAAGGAAAAAAAGGCTAAATGAAAATAAAGGGAGACTGCACAACTTTAAAAGATTAGCTGCAGGGCAGGTGGAGGGACATTCAGAGCATTCAGGCATTCAGAGTATTAGAGCTTCCAGGCAAGCATACCTCACCATGGGCTTCTGACAATGTCTGAAGACAAACATTTCACAGTTCATGTTTCTAATGAATCATCAGTCCATATTCTACCAACTTCTGCAAGTTCTGAAAGTGCTAACACCTATTGAGAACAATCCTGACATCCTACAGAATAAAAAAAATCTTTCACTTTCCATCATGGTATATTAAAGGGGTTAGAGTTTTGGGGACATCATCCAAGATGGTAACTTTAAGTCATTTAATGATCTAAGGACAGAATATGGCATCAACAGCAATAGTTACTTAGAATTCTGAAAACTCAAGTTGATAATCCAGGCAAGATTTAAACTCAAGTCTAACCCATTAATCCCAGAAGTATCTCCCACAGTGAAAGACTTCATAAATCTCTCACCCCCAAAACTCCTATCAAAAATGTATATGCTTTTAGCAAGGACAGACAGTACAGTCTCCCTCCCAGCAGGTCCTGGGCTAGGTGAGGCTGTCTCTTGGACCTGGGTGGGTCTGGGCCCCCTATTCATGGGCAGCAGTAGGGTCTGCGGATGTCTCCCAGTGGGGAGGCCCCACCACTCCTTGGGGGGCTGCGCCCCCTTGGCTGCCCTTGCATGGTGGAGGGTGGTGTTGGTCCCAGGTGCTCCAGGCTCTGCTACAGCTGGGGGATGGTTGGTGCCTAGGCTGTTTGGCAGACACTGCTTGGCTCGGGCGGTGCCAACCATCTGACTGGTGATGCCTCTAGGCTATGATGAAAAATGAGGGTGGGTGGAGTGGGGTATGGGGGGTACCCAACGGAGTTAGGGGCTGCTGCTCCCATGTCTGCCCCACCATATAGCCTCACCATTTAGAGGTCCCTCTTCCCCAGATCCACTACCCTCCACACTACTAGGGCATGAGGGGGTGGGTGCTGGGGTTGGGCCTCAGCGAAAGGGGCCTCCTCCTTGCAACCATCTGACCACCCCTCAAATTTTAACTGCAAAATAGTCTGACTCATCACAAACATGGTAATTTTAATCACACCATAGACACTTCGGGTCCTGAAGGTGGGTGAAGCGTGTGGAGAAGCACCACCACCAGACACCCTACCGCTGGGGTAGGGGGTGGGCAATGGGTGGCCCTCCTGTGCCCTTATCTGGCTGTTGCGGGGTCCAGTTGCCCACTGGTTCTGCCCTAGGGTGATCTGGCACTGCTGTTGGCTCATCGGCGGTGGGTAGGTGGGGGGGCACTGGGTTCAGTGCAGGGTGGCTGTGACCCCCAGGTTAGCACCCAACAACATCCAGTGATAAGCTTTCGTATACACACACACACACACACACACACATATATATATACATATAGGCACACTTACACACACAACACCAACACAAACATCCCATACATGGACAGACAAATGCCCCACGCACATGCTCCACACACATTCTAGATTACACCTTATCTGATTATACTATTGATAACATTGTATATGTTGCTAGTACAGTTCCTATAGTGATTAATGTTATTATTATTGCTGCTGTCATTGTTGTTGTCAGTATTGTATTTGTTGTCTTCTCTCTTCTTTCTCTCTGTCCTTTCTGTCCCCCTGTCCGGTCCAGATCCATCACTTATTCCAACATGCTGATAAGGTAGATAATAACTAATAAAGTTTAAATGTGCAATAGGTGGAGTATGGTACACTGCACACACATCTGCCTGGCACTGTAAGGGTATCCAGATCTCTCTCTGCATACCTAAACTCCTAGACAGGACAGGTTAAAATAAAAAAAGTGTTCATATATAATACATCCAAGCAACACTGTGATGACTCGGGTGCCATAAACTATATGTTCATGAGAAGATCCCAGCTTCCATGAAACATAAAACTAATTTTGAAATATTAAAGATGTTCATTATGTTCACATTGTGGGTAAACTTTTTTGGGGCTCATACTGATGTTCTCCTCACTGTGGGAATGAGTTCTCAATCACATATTTTATGTAGGTGGAGTCAAAAGTATTACAATGGGTGTGTGAGCAGCAGGTGGAGATAACTAACACTTGACACAGCATACACATGAAAGTCAGGCACATGCACTCAAGTGTCATAAACAATGAAAAATGCCTGTATTCCATTCAGCTGAGTTTGGTCCAGGGTCTGCTGGGACTCTTGGTGGACGCAAGCATGATTTTATTTCACCTGTGCTAATCAATCTATGGCAAAATGTCCTAATAAGTCAAGTTGCCTTCTGTGAAAAAGGTCTCTTGCTCAGGTCTTTGGCATGCTGAACCCAGCGGGTTTAGGTTGTGCCTGCTCACAAACTTTCACATGGGATACACACTCAGGCAACATGCTTCAACATTTATTTTTCACATTCGAAAAAACAAGACAATGCTAGAAAGCCTGATGTATATTGCTTTCATTGCCCAGTGCCAGAAAGAATGAAGCAAAATCCTCTTCTTCAGAGATGCAGTCAGGTACAGCCTCACAAAAGGAAGAATGTGCCTTTCACATTTAAAACAGAAAAAAATCTGGTCAAGTAGAGATTCAGGTGGTGGGTGTGTAGGAGTGAACTGAAAACTACATGAATTACTAACATAATCCCTCTTTATGTAAAAGATGAAAAGGAGAAGATGGAGAGCAGGCAAGCAGAAGAGTGAGTGTTGAGTTCATTCTGCCAGATGCTCATCACAGTTCAAGAACTTTTTAAAACCCAATCAGCACAACTCTGAACAACACAAAGCCTGTGACAGTCCAAGCTCAAATCAGCAGTATAATTGTTTGTATTGTGTTATGTTGTCGCTAATTATAGTAGTATCAGGCATAATTACATTCCAAAGACAATTTCACAAAAGCATCTTCAATTAGATGAGTAAATACTTAAAGCGCAGTGTTGCATAACATGAAAAATGTACACAACATTGTTAGTTTGGATTGATTTATTGCTGTAAGCACTAGCAAAACTTCCCATGATGTAAGACTTCAATGAACTTAAACCCATCAAATTAAACTAATGCAAAGCCTTGGTAATGTTACTGTCACTCTCTGTATTGCACATGTAATGGATTGGCACTATTATATCAGCTATTTACTTCAATTTCACACAACTGTTTATTTTAAAACCCTTTAGACCACTGAATTCGGGAGTATAAAAAGAGACATGCATAAAATCTTGAACATTTACAAAACTACAAGGGCAGATTCGAACCACTTGTGTATTTTCCAAAAGATTTAAGATTTAAACACCAAAGTGTTGGCTTTGTGTGTCCTTGGCTTTTTCAGCCAAAGCAGCACAGGATCATTTCCTCTGTGGGCTTTTTTCCCCTCTCTTTTATTTGCTGTCTGTCTTCAGTAATGGCAGTCTTTGCCAATAAATAATTGGGGATGGTGCATCCTCCATTCAAGACCTTTAGATGTGCATTGGCATGACTTAACCAATTTGTGAAACCTCTCAAAGCCTGTGTAAAATAAAAAAGATAACAAAAAGGTAAATTATTTCCTAAATTAAAGTATGTGCTGTAAATACCCATTTCAGTTCACAAACCTACTTTAAGTTTCAATGTTGACCTAATGTACTTACTGAAGCTGTAAATGCAGGTTGTTGTTTTTTCCTGTGTAACATTTCACATATTCTAGCCTTTTCTGGAATGGAAGGTCCAGGAACTCACATGCTGAAATGAAGAAAAAGGCAGAGGTCACACATGGGAGGGCATTTGGCGAGGCAAAAGTAAAAGTGAACAAAAAAAGGTAAAAATCACAGTGCCCAAAAACAAACAAAACAAAAACAGAAATAGGCAGCAATACTTACAGCTACAGGGCACAGGCAGTCTTCAGAACAAGAGAGTCAGGGATCCTACACGGTAGGGTTGCATGAAGAAGAGTCCTGTAAGCTCGACAGTGAGTACAGAGCCAGTCTGCCCAGTAAATGGTCTTGCATTTATTGCATGCTGCGCTTGTCTTAATGACCACTCAAAGGACTTTTACACAACAAGCCTTTTCTATCACACACTGATGACAAACCTGGGTCAATCTGGGGTTCATTGGCATGCCCAAGGACATCTCAACCTGAAGAGTGGAGGAACTGGAAATCTACCAACCTTCCAATTAGTACTACCTTCTGAACCACAGCTACCCTACTAAAAATGGTTAAAGGTTCAAAAGGACAAGGGGAAGGTGTGTGTGTGAGCAGGTGTATATACACTGAGTGATTGATTAGTGGTTAGGTGCAGGTGTGGTGAATGCAGTGGAGGGAAAATTAACAATATGAGGAAGTGAAGCTAGTGTTCATTAAAAGAGAAAAAAAAGGTATGTACAAAAAAACAGGAAGTGAGTGCAGTCAATAGGAGGGGTTCCTCACATTATCTTGTTCCCTGGAACCTGTCCCCCCTGAACATTTTTAGTCATTCAGTGGCAGTGTGTTTCCAGATTATAGCTCTTTTGTGATTGCAATGTTATCATAATCAACTGGACCAATGGAAAAGATAAATGAAAAAAAAAATTCTCAAAGCATTTATGCATAAACTTTATATACTTTTGTTTTTGCAAAGTTATGCATATATAGGCATACAGGATTGCTGTTTTGCATCCATACACTATAAAAAGGTATTTTTGTATGACATACAGGGCTTTGAAGGACAAAATACAGAATGCTGAAAAGTAAAGCATTCCACTTGACCTGTCTCTCTTGGCCCACATGACAATGAAGCCTCCAACAAACCAGCGTAGCATGGAAGATGGATTTGGTCTGGACAGAAATATTTGCTTTGTTTCAAAGCTATTCACTGCCAATTCACAGGTATCCAGAGAAAGAGCTGCGCTGACCATCAGATGGCAAGCTGAGAAATCCCCATCACAGCAAGAAAATCACACTCCCACATTTACTCTTGATTGCCCTTACTCATCCCATGCAAGAGCAAACACACACTTTACATGCTACACAAACTGCACATACACACTGCCCTTGTTCATCTTGGGGCATTGCAGATATTCAGGAGAAACACATGCACAATCCCTCCACCTACACTATCTTGAGTGGAAGATGTGGAGTTGACTTGTTTCATATGTCATTGGATGTTAGAGGTGGCAAGGGCTCTGCAGTGATTGGTTCGTTGAGTTGAGAAATGCGCATGACTGGTGACAATCTCAGCGTGAGCTCAACAACTTTCATCAAATGTCACACCCACTGTAACATCTGTAACAACAAAGTCAAAGTGTCCTTTTACTTTATTTTGTCACACAAAAGTATGTAAGTTTGTCTTCAACATTTACTGTAAATATACAGTAGAGGCTATATGTGCAGTTGGGTCCCACATGATCACAGTTAAAGAAAAATAGTCAGTTTACCTTAAGTTGAATAAATATGCCGGAGAAGTGCAGTAGCTTTTTAGCTTTCAACATCAGTAAACTATCAAATTCAACTAGTGTCTCTTGTTAATCTCTCAAAAGTACTTTATGAAGCACATTGTTACCACAATGCCACCAAGGAGACTAAACAATTTAGTAGGTCCAAGTGAAATTATGCCCATTATAACTTAATCTAACATGACTACATACATCTATGTATTTAATTAGCCAATGCAGTGAGTTCCCAGGTGACACTGCATTGTTTTTTTCCTGCAATAAGTCAAAACCTGCTGGGTTGAAGAGCCCCACTTCATAATGCAGTGGTGTCACTGAAAAGTGTGAGGAGGCAGTATTTATTTATTTATTTATTTGGGAGGCTATGTTAATGTATGAATGCTGCCTCAAAAGTGACGTTGACAGTCTCACTGCTAAAGTGATAACATCATACATACGATCATGATGGCCTGAGAAGTCTGGAAATTACCAAATTTATTAAGATACATCCTCGTGGAACTCTGAATGTCTGTCCCAGGGGGGTTTTGCCATTCCAACTGATAGCTGTAGATATTTCACTGCACAAATGATAAATTGAAATCAAATTAAATTAAATAAATTAATCTGCTGTGTCCTGTAGTTTGAATTACTGAAGCGATGAAACACTGAGTTGTGGATTGGAATGGATTTATCTGAAAACAAGCGATGGAGTGCATTGTCAATCTTGCATCTATTCCATTCCCAAGGGCCAGCCACCTTTTCCTGTTTCCAAGCAGAGTCGTATTGCTGCATGGCCAGCTGCCCTTTGCTGTTAACAATATGATGTTATTAAGCAATACAAACAACATGATCACCTGTTCTCACGTGATATTACAGAAGGCTCATTATCCGTACTGTAATGTCCATAGATGCTGAGATAATAAAGTGGTGGAAGAACCACACAATAGACCAACAGTGTTCTACGGCCACACTCTTAGCATGGCTTGGTTCCCCCACAGATGCAGATACAGAAAACCTTCTAAATATGTATATGTGGTGATAAAAACAGTTCATCACTGAATAAAGAGTTTTAATTTTTGAAAATATTAAAATATGAAAAGTGATAAAGCTCACCACCATTCCTTATCTATTTTTATTATTGACACATTATTATCTTTAATTTAGTGTCACTTGGGTGCTGCACACATGTAGCAGGTAACTGACTCATATTATTTAGTCTCTTCGAGGAGAACATAGAAGCCCCAGTGATCTATTACAAAGAATCTGTTGGAGTTATTAAACTCCTTTCCTCAGAGATATGACTCGTGACAGATTTGACAAATCTTCGTTGTGACAGGCAATATCGCCCTCATCTCAGCATCAGTGCTGGTATGTTCAGTAATCCTTTTCCCCTGTCTCATCTTCCTTCCTGCTGGATCTGTTTGAATTTTTCTCCTACTGTTCACTTTGACTCTGTGATTTATTCTAAAATTCACTGCCAATTATTAGCCTCACCGTCAGAAGAGAACACAGAAGCTATTTGCTTTGCAAAAAAAATGCAATGAAAATTCTGACTGATATGTGATGGGTTGGAACTGATGAGGATAACCATCGGTGACTGGAAGGACGATGATGGCAGGGCAGGCCCTGTAATAGCATTAGTTAGGGTTTAAGTACAATAAATATTATGGCTGACATATAATTACCGATGAAAGGCAGAGGGATTATTTGGAGGAGGAGTCTTTTTTGTTTAGTTCAGTTTAGTTTATTTTGCACAATTAAAATACATATAAAAGCTTAAAAAAAGGAAAGAATAGTGAAATACAGTGCAGGGAGAGGCAAAAAAGCCCGAAGGGCTTTTTTGAAGCCTCCACCTAGGAAAATGTTCACAACGCAAGTAGGAAATCAAAAAATAGAAAAATACAGAAAAGTACATAAAATAATACAAGTGATGGCAAACTACTAATGACAAAATATATTTGATTGCAACAACAACAACAACAACAAAAAAACAAGCAACTATAAAATCAATTTAAGAACAAAATGTGATTATGTGATATCAATTATATGTTAACATGTATGATGTGTAAGTGACGGATAAATAATTTATACTATGTTGATCCTTAAGCAATAATAAAAATGCTGCACAATGAATAAAACAAATTTCAGCATCGACAATAATCCAGAAGGAAATCCTTTTACAAAACAGCAGTTAAATGTTTTTTCAGGCATCTTTTGTAACAGTTTATGGAGATACAGTTTTTTGCCAGGTGAAAAAAATCATTCCATAGTTTAGTTCCCCTAAATCTTATTGAAAATTGACCTCTACAAGTAAGAAATTTAGGAAGATGAAGAGCTAATGATTTACGAGTTGAATATGAATGCAACTGTGAATTTGTTGTAAAATAAGTTTTGAACTGCTCAGGAATATTCCCTTCAATTAAAAGTGTTCTGTAAATAAAAACACATATTTGAAAAATATTAATATCATAAATATCATAATAGTCTGAGATGCTGATAAGTGATACGGCAAAGGGGAAGGTAGTAAGAGGGAACGAGCACAGAACTGCAACAGAAATAGATTTATGGAATAAGGAGAAAGGAAATGAGAAAATTAGGCTAGTGGGTAGAAAGTAATATAAGAACATTTGGATAATATATATAAAGTTTCCTTTGTTTCTGTGGAATTTTACAAATTATCCTACAGTTTTAGAGTCAAACAAGCTTTCTTCAAGCAGATTTTCTTTATTTCTTTTTTCAATTTTAAATTAAACAATCCATCTAGATAAATGTATACTTCGAGTTTGGTTTTTTTTACTAAAGTTTGTATGGGTAGAATTCAAGTTCTATTTGTCCCTTTTGAGCAGTAGCTTGTCTTCCCACCTTCTTCTTTGTCCACTTCTCCTTCGGTGCAACATTCACTGAATCCATTGTACTTTGTGTGCATTATATGACATGTGTTGATTTGGCAGCACTCAGAGCCCAGTATACTATGACTCTATTACTGTATAAGCACCTGCAACAGAAAGAAAGGACTCACATGTGTTCTATCAATTGCACGTAAGATGGTGCTGAAAAACACATGTAAAACTCCTGAGGGAAAATATAGTGTCAAGTGAAAACAACACTATCACAGAAAGAGTAGACAGAAACAGTAAAGTTGTTACCGGAAGAACGAGCTGAAAGTCTCTACAAAGCTAAGTAAAGCGAAGAGAAGCTGCAGGCTAGAGGGATAATTTTCTATTGGATAATCATGATCAGGGACCTCTTTCACCTTGTAATATTGTTGGGCTTAGTTTATAAAAAGAAGTTTATGAATATATAAATTTAGAAAAAAAAGGATAATGTCTTGACACAGTCACAATGTGATATTGCAGTTGCCTGATTGCTTTGCTTACCTTAACATTCTGCAGTTATCATGTATAGATTACAGAGTGTCAGAGTTTTAGAAATGATTGCATCGATTGTTGAAATACACCGCCATTTCATCGCCTTCACATATTTATACAGATGTTAACTGTTATGTCTGGTGATATCATTTAACATTTGACAACGGGATGTAATGAGTATAAAATACATTGGGATTCAATGGGATACTGTTGCAAACATGGATTGAAGAACTAAAAACTCATACTTTGTAAATAATATATTTATTCTATGTATTTAAACACATTTTCGTAGCCCTAACAAAATGTCATTGCACAGCTGTAACTTCCAACCAATCACCATTATCACTGCACCATTATCCTGCACATTTCAATCTGGGCAGAATGTACTTGTATTGCTACATCTATGGCCTTTTTAAATATAGTTCAATCAAACCCATTCTCAGCCCTTTGTAACATTTTTTTTTCCTAGAGCGGTGGGAGGAACATATTAGCACTTATTTCTGACAGCTGATGCTGTGTTTTCCTCCCATCCCGACATTCCCAGTTACATCTGTAATCGTGCTGTAACAGAGCTGAGCCGAAATGACCCTGCAGTTCATGGTAAATGGTAGCAGAACAGAAGGCACTGATTATCTGTGTTACAGTAATCTAAATTTATAAACAAATAAAAAAAGGTTTATTCAGTCAGAAAGTCACTGAATCCGGCAGTGTCTGCATGTCAACAGTCTCTTTCAGGAGTCATTTTTCCCCTTGAACCTGTTTATTTGCTCACAACCAGTATTCTCTAATGAACCTCCACCATGTTGCTTGCTGTGGTTGCTAGGACACTGTGATGCAACCGCAAAGCCTCTTGTACAGTGGGCTCCTCAATAAATAACATGGTGCAGTGAGTGTGTCCGCAGCCAGCCGTCCACTGCACTATGTCACGACCGTGTCTGTGGTCGGCTGGAGGGGGAAGTGTGAACTGTCATATCCACCCACTGCACTCTTATCCAAAGACATACCACTGTCATGTTCTTTCAACCACAGGAGGGGGATGCAGACATTTTATGTGTGTGTCCAGTAATGGATGGATGTGATTGAGGCACTCTGGTGTCAGAACTGCAGGACTGTATGATTATGCTTTCAATCTGCTGTCCAGCTGCACCTCTGATAAGAGGCGTGGCACTGCTTTCGTCACTCTGTGTGTCTGTGTTCATTTATGTCTTCATCTGTCTTACTGTTTCATGAACCAGTCTGTCTTCTTCTCATCTCTCTGTCTTCCATCTTGTGTCTCTCTCATTTCTAGTGCAGTACGGTTTATTTAGAAAATAAAAATCTGGTGAATACCATTAATTTCATAAATGGAAACAAAAATCGTTGACAACCTTTTTTCTATTACAAAAACCAAAACTGAACAAAAAAGTAAGCTTTGTGGAGTACAAGTGGGATTACATGTAGAAAAGAACGAAGCGATATGGTGACATTCAGAAGAATATGTCTGTCTCAGTGCATTGTTATTCAAAAGCCTGCAGGTATGCTTTTAAAAGAAACAAGAGTAAAACGTGTTCTCCGCTGTTCAAAAACATCTGCTCAAGCTGTGTGGTGCATCAAAAAGCAACATCTTGCACTTTAGTCACATTATGTCTCTACCAGAAATGTTATAAAAGTAATGTTCTTAAAACTAACCCTAAATGGACTAATGTCAAAAGTGTCCAAAATAAAAATAAAAAAGAAAAGGAACTGAAACCACAGATTCATGCAGGCCAGCACAGAAATGTAGCTTTCAGATGGCTCTCTGTTATGTTTATTGGATTAATTCAGGCCATCAACTAAGTCTTTCTTTCCTTGTCAGTGTTTTCTAATAAATATTTATTTATGAATATTATTGATATTTTTGCATTTGGTCTCAACATCTGAAACAACCTTTTTCACCGCAAACTTTTTGACATGTTGAGGAAAAGCAGGAAGTATAAATAATAAAATCACTGATGCCTAAATTCTATCTATGGTGGGGCTTTATCACACACAAAGTACTTGTGTAATAATCTTCCGTCATATGTAAAATTCCACCGAAAATTAGTTTCGACCTTAATGTTGTTACATTCAATATACAAAAGTAGGTGCAGTCCATTAGGTGCCTGTGTTTGCACGGTTCTAAATCATGGCAGAGGTAAAATATTCCACACCATAAATTAAACTGTTAAATGCATTTGTTTACAAAGATGAAAGACAAATGATGACAGAAAAACATAAAACAACAATGTGGAAAATGAGAGAAAAGTGACCCAGTCATTTCCTTCTCTTTCATACTACTCCATACATTTGTCTTCCACCCATGACTGTTCTCCTATTACTTGCTTTTCAAAAAGAAACCTAACACCTATAATCCCATTCAGCTCTGTGTTTTGGAGGCTTCTCGTTCTCCCCATGCTCATTAAGATTAGACCATTCTCACTGAATGAAATTTACTTTGAGTCGATCACAGGGTATTTCTCCTGCATCACCTCTGAGCCATACAGATGCTCACAGCAGGGGAGCGCAGTGCCAATGAACCCTCTAATTCACCAGTTAGAAACATGACACACTTTAATTGGGTCTTTGAATTTTACTTTTCCTTTGTTGCTCAGCCTTTTGTGTCAAACATTAGTGTGTTTCGTGGGAGTTGAAATGATTTGCACTTGCACTCCCAGCAAAGACAAAGCTGAAACTATATCCATACTTTTCTAATTCTATCCATCAGATTGGGTTCATACACTTGAAACTCAAGATATGAAAAAACAGAGAGGAAATGACATGGAATAAATGCATTTCAACCAAAATGAAATGCAACTTCTCCGCAAAACACTTTGCACTCCAGAGTCATTTCAGCTTTGCAGCCGTGGCCCTGGGGCATAGCATGCTCTCAGTGAAAAATAACCCAGGAAGAGCACTTAGAGTCCCAATTCAGGCACCTCAGTACAGCCTCCACATTAAGTTCTATGACAACCATCAAAGAGCACACATTTTCTGTTAAAGCTTAAAAAAGATTTTGTGTGTGTGTGTTTCTTTACTAAACTTTCTATTTGTCTTAAAACAACAACCGCAAAAGATTTATTGTGGTTTCATTAGCCTCTCACTTGTACTCTTTACACTGTCCCTCCACTGTAGCTGCTTTGTAACACCATGCTGTTGTCATGTTGTACAGGTCAGTTCTTTTGAAGGGTGTTGACTCAGTGATGATGATGGTGACCCACTGTGATGAATTACAGATGTGAGGAGCTCTTAATTTCCTTGGAAGGACCTTGGACTTTGATGATGCTGCCTGAGCAGTGCGACCTGAGCAGTGCGACAAATGTACACTGCTGTCATAAATGAGCAACAGAAAAAAATTCTCCACTCTGGGGATTAGTCTGGATATCGGGCTTAAAAATGAAATATAGGGATAAAAATCTGTGATCAGAATTGGAAAAGCTGATTTTAGAAGCATTCATGTTATATCTGACCCGTTTCATTTTTTTCAGTTTTCCCCCTACAAAAATGATTGTGTGTGTGTATGTATGTATATATATACACACACACGCACACATAGCACAAAACAACACTATCAGCTCTTTACCCATGTTACAGTACAGGCAGGGAGGACAATATACTACATTCAGCTGTTACTTTACTCACAAGTTTAACCTTCTCTCTTCAAATAATCTAGCCTCCTAACTCTTCATTTATAAAATGAAATCACAGACATTAGTATCCTCCTTATTTCAGGAATATGACAGACAATAACAGTAACGGACTGTAAGAGCAGCATGCTATGATGTAATGGCCAAACAACAGAAGTAGTGGGGAACAGCACAACCAATGTATTCCAACAATGTAAACCATGCAATCAGACTTTGGGATGTGTTGTTGTGAATGAATAAATTAATAGTGAAAATAACTCAGGTTGCAAAAGTAGCAACCAGCCAATTAATTACTTGTCTGCTTTTTCATGATCCAAATTATTACTTTTTCCCCTTAAAAAAAACAATATCGGTGGACCTCTACTAAATACCATAATTATTACCTGATAGGTGAGATATATTCTGGAATATTTGAATGGTGTTTTAATTTTTCCTAAGTAATGGCGTTGTGGGAACAAACGAAACAAGAGTTATGTTTAAAACTTCTGACATTTAAGATATTCCAGACACTGTGGCATCCTTGGAACTCTCTTTTTCTGCTCCCCCAGTGGAGTCCATATTTAGCTATTTGTACCATGTGTCTGGCACTCCAGTGCCAGTGACTGAAATAGTACTGTTTGACAATTTCTAGGGATTACCATTGTTGCTTTTATATTTTACTGGCTGTCATCCTGTGCCAGTTGCTGTACTGGCTTACAAGTAAGGAGAGAATTATGCTGGTGTGGAAAAGATTAGTTAGGAGAAGCAGAACACAGATCATATTTGGGGGTCCCACACTGAAAGTTTTATTTAGTTTGCTGATAAGTCAGAAGGAAGACTTCAGCACCTCAGTGAGGCCTGCTGTGAAGATGGTTCATTATGGGACATTTTTGTCTGGATTTGGCAGTGTACAGTGAAAGGGATGTTTTGGTGAAGTGCATGTGTCTTAGACTGCTTTCACATGATTGACTGGAGGAAACTGTTGACAGTGAACCTGAAGGGAACCTGCCTGAAGGAAGTTATTAGTCATAATAATGTTTCAGAGTCACGTGGGGCCAGGCAGGACCACACAGAATTCCAGGGAAGCATTAAGTGTTGGAGGTAATCCCAGTGTGATGTGGAATACTTGGTTAGGGTTAGGGTTAGGGTTAGGGTTGGGGGGGGTCCTCATAGTGATCATTGATCTAGTTTGATGGAAAATCTCAAATACATTTTTTTACTGTTTGATGGTCAGTCAAGGGAACTTAATAGGGGCAACCACGGTATTCAGTTAAGGGTATTAAGTCAAGTTGATGTTTGGAAGACAAAGAAAACTTACTGAGAGAACTGTTATTAGGATTGGTAGACAGGCAAATCAAAACCATCAACCATCATGTTTGATCAAAAAAGGCCTTAAGGAAGAGTTGGAAGACCCTGGTGTTGGTGCACAGTTTTACTGTGCAGCTACACATGACCTTCATGGAAGATTCATCAGAAGAAACCCTTTCCTGTGTCTCATTAAAATACTCATTAAATTTCACTTAAGCCCAGTGCAGTTTGGAAAAAAAACCCTGTGGACTAATGAAATTAAAACACAATGGCCAAAATAACAAAGGGTATGTTTGGATTAAAATTGGTGCAGAATTTCATGAAAAGAACACCCGTTTTACTGTTAAACAAACAGATGGACTGATCATGCTTTGGGCTTATGTTGCAACCAGTGGCATAGGGAACTTCACTCCAAATTTTTATCCATTTGAATAAGCTTGAATAAGAAAATTCTGAAAGCATTATACACGTCATATAAAACAGCTGAAGTGATGAAGAGTGGATGCTTCTACAACAGAATAGTAATCATAAACACACCTCAAAATTTACAATACACTACCACAAGCTTAATATTAAAGAAATGCCTCATTTTTGTTCACAGTAACAGTAATTTTGAAAAGGGTTGCCCAACCCTTTTTATCCCACTTTAATAAAGTTAATTGGAATATTGGCTGCAGAATTTCTTTGGATAATAATATATTAAGAACAGCAATCACACACTGAAAGCATCAATGATAGGGTTAGACAAGTTTGCTTGTCAAACATCATTCTATTACATTACATTTTCAGATATCTGTGGAAACTGTACTTCCCCATTATGGGGATTATTAAATGACTAACTGTGTATTCTTCCGAACACAAGCAAAATATACTGTGCCTATTTTTAAGCAGTAGTACGGCTCCTTTCAGTGATAGCTCAGTGTGTAGTGAGTGGGCGAGATGCTGGCAGCCACTTAGAAGTTAGCATTATAGCTGTCACTACAGCAGTGCAATATATGTGAATTTAAGGTTATTTATCATTCAAAAATGCCTCAGCTCATCAAGACCCAAGCCAAACTCCCACCTCTCGCTGACCCTGAACCTGGAGCAGATCACAAAGTAGAGTAGAGTAGAGTAGACTTTAATTATCCCAGAGGGAAATTACCAAAAGTCTCCCCGACTAAACGTCATAATACTGAGGCAGGGAAATACAGGATTCTGCAATGTCACTGGAGAAGATAATCATAGTAGCATTTTAATTTTTTGATTTTTTTTCACTATACTGCACACTTCATATCTTTACTGTCAGTTCAAAGGAACAATCCTAATGTGTTTTTTAGCCATGAAGGAGTGCAGAGAGGTGAAGATGTCCAGAAGTTACTTACCTGGTCCTACCTCTTTTCTTTAATTAATGAAGTTACTGTTTATCTTGGATAGTCCTTCTATCCACTACAGTGTCCACCATACTCAACTTCCATTGTTTTATCCATGTTCATATCCTTCATACAAGCATTCTTTAGTTACACACACACACACACACACACACACACAATTTATCCTTTCCACAAAATTCCACTGAGTAAATCCAGTAATGAAGTTGATAAGTGTAGGACTGTGGGAAAGTGTGAGTCCATGTGAAGGCATGTGAAGCTATGTTGAACATAAATTGAAATGTTGCTGTGTAACTGAGCTTCAGTAATTTAACCTTGTCCAATGTCAGTGTAGCTACTTCAGCTCTGTTTGGCCTGAGGGCCATGGTGACACACTGAAAGCAGCACATAGTAAAGCAAAGTTCAGCCCGATTCACAAAAGTGTCACCTTCTTCATCCCACTGGAGTTTCCTGGCCTGGGTATAATTCAAAAAAGAAGATCTTAATGTCAGCCAAAATTCCCATCTCACATGGTGGTGACCTTTTACATTGTGTGTACTGACATGCACACACAAACACATCTATTGAACTGTAAGTTGACTTCAATAATAAAAGATAAAGTAGCAAATGATGAGTGTGTTGTGTGCACATTCTGCATTGAGAACAAGACTCATGGTTAACAGTTTAGTTTTGTTTGAACCATATAACAAGTGATTGAACATTAGGTACAGAAAAAGAACCAAAGTTTTGGTTTTGCACCATTTAATTTCTTAACAATTTATCATTCAGCAAAACACTCATCAAAAATGTTCAAAGATGTGAATGCCTTCTGGTTCAGTGCACACCAATGGTCCATGAAATCAAATTAAAGTCTTCCGCATCACAAATTTGTCTCTTGAAGAATTCATATTTGAACAAAATAAGATGAGTATGTTTGCTCCATCAGGCAATGGCTGAAATCTGTTTTGGTAGTAGTCTCATAAATACTGCAGGGCAGATGTGTGCAACATTAAACTTGCTCACACACATAATGTGTCTCTCCCTCTGTCTCCTTGTTCACATCACTTAAAGCAATCTAATGAAATGTTGAGATGTTGTGTCATGGTCCAGTGGCATCATCTGTGTAGTCAGTATGATGATTCAGAGACAGACACAATCTATTAGTCTTCTCTAGTTAACTAGTTTCCCTCTCTTACACCTACACAGTCACTGTACTTTGACGATTCAGTCGGAAAGATTGCTTTCCAGTCTCTGGGACCTATGTAGTTTCTCAAAAAAAAAACCAAAAAACACACTACTGGACCTTGTGCAGCGGCACATCACAGACCTCAAAATATAAAATTCACAAGAAATGCAAACCAATTTAACATTTTCACATGCGTAATTATAGATACTCATGGGGACATAAGAGCACATAAATGTTTCATAAGCATCATGTGATGATGAATCAGTGAGTGTATTTTAAATGAATGTGATGAATAATGATTATTGTATAGTGATATGGGAGTGAACTGTGATAAATATGGATCCAAAGCAAGTAGGATTGTCAAATATTGCTTTATAGCAGATTACTTTCTATCTTTTAGTAGAAACATGCTATATATATATATACCCTGACATTGCTCTTATACTTGTACCCATAGATGCACAAGTATAGGCATGCAAAGTAATCCCTCCAAAGATTCATGCAGACACAGTTTGTATGTGTTGTTGCAGCTGTATTGCATGCTCTGTATGAAGGGTCACATACTGAGAAGATGTGATTGACTTTTAATTTAAAAAGGCACTAAGTGTAGATTTCTATTAACTGCCTCCTCAGATTATTCCAATTGCATTTGCATTTATTTGTAAGAAAAGCAGACAGTCCTGTAAAACAATGACAGTACTGGTCTTGTTGTTTGCCTTAGTGTCTGTTTTTAAATGAAAGGGAGTAGTCACCTAAGCCAAAGCCCAATCGCTGCAACATTAACACTGGACAAACATGGTCTACAGTCACAGTAGAACAGTACACAGTGTGCTGTGAACTGATGTGTGTGAATGAATCTTATGCTCCTCTGCAATATATGTTACAATTGAAGGAATCAAATGTGACTTTTATATGCCAGTGTTATGTAATGCTGTCTTATCGTTGGTATCAGTGGCCATTCAGACAGAAAAAGCCATGTGTTTAAAAAAATACATGGTAGGTGTGCTGCTTCAGGTGTGAGGAGAACAATGATATAAAACCGAGGAGTCACATTGATCCATAGATCCAACATAGCATTAGCTTGCTATGTTGAATGTACAGTATATCTTGCCCAATAATGATGTCATGCAAATGCAGCAAAAATTGAGCCTGTTTTGTTGCTATAGGGTTTTGTCGCAAATGTACACAGTTAACATAGTACACACAATTATATTTGGGCAGCTAATTGGAGTTTAATATCAAAGAGGACGCAGATCTTGATCTTCTGGGCTGAGCAGGAGTGGAGGCAGTTGATGGTGGAGAATGGCAACAGCAGTCCTAGCAGGAACAATGAGAGAGATCTGTAGGCACAGGGAGACAAAAGGTCAATAACACAAAAAGAGAAGCACAAAACTTTTCTTAACGAGCGAGGTTCAGTCTGCACTCATACCAATTTTGTATCTGTACCATCTGGTGATCAAGGGATTAAGTACTGCCGGGCTGATGGTTCATTAGGTGTGGCTGCTGCTGCAGCTGAAGGGAGTAATTGGTGACCCCTTCTCTTCATATCACCTTTTTACTGCATTTGCGTTTTAAATTTAGATATTAAAAAAACATGATTGGAAAAGAATGATTTTCCCGAAAAAGATTTTTATGATTGGCTGAAGGGTAGTTGGTTATCATTAAAAACAAAATGTAACAAAAGAGACAAACCTAATCACAGCGTTCATTAAGCTGGTGAATTAACCTCTGATCAAGCATCTGCTTACCTGAGGAGACAAAACAGAGTGGCAGAGAAAAATGACAGATTTGTTTGAAGTGATGAAGAGACTGGCACATACAAGAAATGTCATACTTTCATTGTGTATTCAATGTGGATTTGTGTTGTTTTACTGGCTCAAATTTGCATGGAAACTATATGAAAACAGCAATGTTGTAGTGTTAACACAGGCTGCACCTTACTCATAGATTCCTCATTAATGGTGAATAACCTGGTTCTTTTTCATGCTCATGGCTGCACTGACAGAAAAAGTAGAACAACATAGAGTCAAGCCCCAAATGATTCATACCCCTGGCAAATTTTAGCTTAAAGTTACCACTGTTTGAAAATGACACAGGTGTCTCCCAGAAGATAATAAGATGATGTACAAGAGGCATCATTGTGGGAAAAATTATTTCTCAGCTTTTATTTACATTTGAACAAAAAGCATGTCCAAATTTATTCATACCCTTCTCAATAATCAATAGAAAAGCTTTTATTTGCTATTACAGCAATCAAACACTTCCTATAATTGCCGACCAGCTTCTTGCATGTCCCCACTGGTATTTTTGCCCAGTCATCTTTAGAAATGAGCTCCAACTAGTGGTGGGCGGATCGATCCAAATATCGATAGTATCGATACCAAGTCAGTATCGGTATCGGATTGATACTAGCCTGGTGAGATTGATTCTTTACTTTACATTCCGCTCTTGTTTGCAATGCTGCGGTTTCGGCAAAGAGGAAACAGCCAGGTCGCCGGACTCGCCGCTCCTGTGTCAGCACGGAGCAGGCACACTTTGCTCCCCCCTTTATGTTTAGATGTTGTTGAGGCCAAGTTTCTCTGCAGACTGCTTGAGGTTGTTGTCGAGAATCTTGATGTATTGCTCTTTTTTCATGGTGCCATTTACTGTGATTAGGTTCCCTGGTCCATTGGCTCAACAACATGGAACCCAGCAGTGTGCAGGGTCTGTTGGACTGTCTGCCTTTAGACGTTGCCACCAGCAGAGCCCAGATTCATCAGGATGGCCTTGGTGGTGATCCTTGGATTCTTTTTCATCTCTCACTATCCTCCTGTCACTTTTGGCTTCCAACCACATCTAAGTGTGGAACATCTTGTATTTTTTACAAATACTTTTCACTGTAGCCACTGGAACTTGAAAACATTTAGATATGGCCTTATAGCCCTTTCCTGACTTGTGAACAGCTACAATGCACAACTGCAGGTCCTCAGTGAGTTCCTTTGTCTCAGCCATGACTGTCCACAAACCAACTGCAGAGAGCTGCTGTTTTTCACCTGTTGAGTTGATTAAAAAAGCTGTTCCCAATGAATCAGGGTAATTAGATACTTTAGAACAGCTTGGTCTATTTGGAATGGTATAGAACTTTGGATTATCCCATAGACTGTGACAATTTGCATAGTAATTTTGGACAGGCCACTTTTTGTTCAAATGTAAATAAAAGCTGAGAAATAATTTTTCCCACAATGATGCCTTTTGTACGTCATCTTATTATCTTCTGGGAGACGCCTGTGTCATTTCCAAACAAGAAAAAAAACTTGCTGGTTGAGTAAAAGTAACTTTAAGTCAAAATTTGCCAAAGGTATGAATAATTTCGGGCTTGACTGTACATAGTGGAAGGTGCTGATACGATACACTGATACTGGGGATTAAAACAAAAGTATACTGCATTTAAGAATTATGTGACGATGATGTTACCTTGTCCATTACAGAGAGTTGTCACACACAGTAATATAATCAGGTAACATTGACAAAATAGAGTAATTATCAGTATCCATGTGAAGCTGCAGAAATGACTCATCACCATGTGGTGAGGCTTGTATCGTTCCATTACTGGAAATATCATGCAATGTGCACCAAATCTAAAAGTAAACAGAGATGGCCTGCATTAAAACAGGTTATCTTCTAATGTTTTTGAAATGATTATTACCATCAAGGTGAAATCTTTGTCTACCACATCATTATGGATGTGCATTACTGTTTCCTAAAAGCTGCACTGATTATCATAAAGAGAGAAAGTGGGTGAGAATGCTGCCTCTATCCATGTACTGTATATCTACTATCTGAGTTTATAACAGGAATTCAGAGGACAACATAAAGTGAACAAATGTTAGTCATAAAGTTCAAGAACACAGCTGGCAGCTCTCATTCAAGTTAATCTCTTTAACCCCAAGGATTTGACATTTTAAGCCTCCAGAATCATGTTGTTCTGCAAGGGATCTTTTCAAAACCATTTAATTTAATTTGAAATTCAAAACCAGATTCGGCAAAGATAATATTTTGAAGACAGTATTTTGTTTCAAATTTGAATACCGAGAACATTAAGGTTTAAGTGGAGCTGGAAATCTTACATAAATATCACTGGAAAACATCTCCATCACTATTTGTTTGCTTAAACACAGTGGTGTCCAAACACCAATCAAAGCAATTCGACTCACTTTAAACATGAGATGGAAAGTATAGGTGTAATGTAATATTGAGCACGTTCACAACAGAGGAACAGTGTTCTAAAAAGTCCTTTTAAATTAATTTTCTTTCTGTCTCTCGACAAGGTGAAAAAACATTCCACGCACCAACTTAGAGATCTAAATAGTATCAAGCCGATAGTGTACATCTCATCTTGACAAGATCTTTGGGCCAGATCATGCTCCAAAGTGGCCCAATCACTGAGAAATGTCAATGTAAATGTCAAAGTTTACTATCTAAAAAGGCCTCATTTGAATAACAAGAAAGTATACATAGCTCCCTTCAGTGTTGTGTGGGCAGGCAGTCAAGGGACTGCTGTGCTGTCAGTGTCAACAAAGGATTACCGTGAATCCATATGAGACATGGAACGCATTACTATGGAAATGAAAGACCTACATAGGACATATGACTTCCATTGGTGTCACCGTTGTTTGCAACAATGTGCATCAGCAATGTGCCCCCACAATGTGACTCATGACATGATGATACTGTGTGACCAAAAATTACCATATAGTATACTCAAAAATCTCTCAAAGTGTCCACAGCCTGCAAGAAAAGGGAATACATCATATAATAATATATAAGATGTAAGATATAAGATGATCTGCTGGTTTACTTTAATGCAAAACTTTTGTCAAAGTACATATACTTTGGTAATTGTCATATTTGAACACACCCAGGAGGGCAGTGCGTGAAGCCATACTGCTGTAAATCACCAGCAACGCAGTGCCTGAAATTCCATGAGATATTAAAGGAAAATCCAGTAACATCCCAGCAACATATGGCAGAGTTCCATTATACAATTCACATATTTCATTTATCCGATAAGAGCCAAATGGGAATTACTGGAATGCTACAGTACTACACAGCTGCTGTCACATGTATTATCTCTTGTGTGGCACAAAGGACAATTGACAGTCAGGCTTAAGAGATGAAGGCTGATAAGGTTCCCAATATCAAATTACATCAGTGTCAGGACCTGAGTTTATTGTGTCGTTATTTACCTTCAGGCATTGTAAAAATTATCCATCCATATTTGATTAGTGACATAGATGGTCTCAATTTTAATTGTATAATAGTAGTTAATAATACTAATAGAAGGATGCTTCTTTTCTCTTCCTAATTCTATCTGCATTTGATCTTGTGAAAGAATCAAATAAACTGAATCTAACAGCTTATAATTAGTTTCAGTCTGACAGTGAGGATAAAATCTTTTCAAGTATAGTTTTCCTTTTTAACCTTTTCAAACATTTAGTTATTAATTTTAGGAAGTGAGCTAGAATGTCGTCTTTCCAAGAGTAAAATAAAAAGATTTGATTGAAACCGTAGCATAAGAACTGGCAGAGGGGGAAAACAGCTTGCCTAAAGGAAGTTTCCCTATCATTATACAGTACACAGCTGAATATGAAGGCACGTACACAAGCTTTTGGAACAAAAGTTTCTGTGTCAGTAACTAATAAAAGCTGTCTCATTTCCGCAGATGTCAAAACTCAGTTGCATAATCTTTGTGTGTGTGATGGACAGTGAAGAACACAGACATGCAATGCCTTAAGCTAAGTACAGCTGTAACATGGATTAAGAATCCAGCGAAGAATGTGGTCATGACAGAATCCAACGTCATCAGAAGAGAAGCTGTTTGAAGGATAGATTTACACATTCCCAGCACATGTCCCTTCCTCTCTTCTTTGCCGATGTACAGCCTGAATTTGAAGATGTAATGCTGTCTTTGCATCACTTTTTAATTGTCATCGGCACATTGGGGATTTCTGTGTTCACATACAGTCCCAAACACTTTATGGGGGTTACAGTGTCTGCATCACATGGGAAAAATGAACTTAATTCAAGTTGGCAATGCAAATGTTGCATGTCACACGAGACACTGGAGACTGGAGAGTGGGAAATAGATTATTTGAGCTGACATGCTTTCATGTCATATATTTTTTCATCAAGTACACAATCATCTACCTCCCCAAACCTCCCACCCTCTATTCACACACACACACACACACACACACACACACACACACACACACACACACAGACAACTGCCTGATTGCCTATGGCTTAAGGCCCCAACCAACCTTAATATCCACATAAATCTACATAAGCCCACAGTAATGAAAGAACAACATGGACATGGCACAACTTTCAAGCCCTGTGATATGTCACACACACACACACAAAGAACAGAGAGCAAAATAAATAGGCAGTACTTATTCAAAAATTAATAAATATATTTATTTATTAATAATATATTACCGTGTTTGTGTGAACTGAAAGCCATTTTTATTTATTTATTTACTTACTTTCTTTGCTTTGGTATTTACTAATATAGGATTGGTAAATTGTATTAACTCTCAAAAACCAACACATAGATACGCTTGGACATAGTTTCATATTTTTAACAAATACCGAACTTATCACTTCAGTCATTATCGAGTTTTACATGTTGTTATGATTCAAGTGAGCCTACTCTGCTTTCTTTTGTTAAATAAATCCAGCATCTTATCTCGGTGTTTACGGCATCATATTTTGGTGTTTTGGAGCTCCATGTAAGGTTTGGTGCAACTGTACCTTTTCTTCAATGAGTTACAGCTCAGTGACTTATCAGTTATGGCACTGGGTACGACACGTGTCAAGATTGTAGTAACCATGATTCAGACTGGAAGTAGGCAGGGATGTGCAGAGAGAGAAAAAATATACCATATACTGAATATAAATATACAAAATATATATGTGTTGAACCAAAAAAATAAACCCTACATTTTAATTCCCTTTGCACGTTGCTTTGCATATAATCTGTATGTTGCAGCATTTCAAATTTGGAAAGTAATTGCTGCTTTTCTGTTTTACATAACTCTAAACTTACACTCTTTAGGTTTCAGACTAAGAATTGTTTACTATTTTTGAACATTTTAGTGATAGAACATTGTATTGATTAATGGGAAATTGTCAAAGAAAAAAGATTCATATTAGCTTGAGGCCTACATAAATATGATGTTTTCAATTATGTAGAAAAATATGACACCTGACTTAGAAATCTGCTGCAGTTTAATTAATAAATCAATCAGTGCATCAGTCTGGATCAGGCTTTCTCAAAAAAAAAATGCCGCGAAGGAGGAGTGCTCATCTGTGTCCTTGTAAAAAATGTGTGTGTGTGTGTGTGTGTGTGTGTGTGTGTGTGTGTGTGTCTACGTATGTATGTATGTAATTAAAATGGCTTTCAGTCTAAAACTCATTACATCCTCAGGAATTCAAGCCAATGGGTTTTCAAATTATTAGAAGTGATTTTGTCTTGCTCACAAGTGTTTGCATGACTGATTGAGTGTTTCATATTTGTTTGTCTGTGCAAGAGAAGTGAGAAACAAGTAGGCTATATCACACTGAGAAACTCAATATGCGTGTGTGTTTGAATGTTTTCATCTATGCCTGCAATCATAAAGATCCTTCACTTGAGGAGTTCATTATACTATATATATATATATATATATATATGTGTGTGTCCATGAGTGTGTATTGTCCTTTGAGGACTGTGGGTGTGTGTATGTGGGCCATTCATATACCGAGCGCACAATGAGAAAACTTACATTTCTGTGTGCAGCTTCCCTGCAGTTATTTCAGCATTTCCTATAAAGCAATTTGTCAGGACCCAAAGAGAACAGACTGGTTGAGCAGATGTGCAGGAAATGCCATCAATTCCATAATTATCCACAGCAAAAATATAAAATGCGTAAGAATCCATTTACCCCTCGAACCAATGCACTCATAAAAAAGGGACTAAGACAAACGTAGTATCTCACCCTGGTTAAAAAGCAAAGCAAATCAATTTCTCTTTGTGCAACATCATTCTTCAAGTCATGACCTACGGTATTTTTATAGGTAACTTTTTGTTACACTGAATCACTGAGACACAGTGCAGCAATATTTCAATCCATAGCCTCCTGTGACTATAATGTGACTTTGTTTGATGTCCTGTCAGTGGTATGCAAGACCGTCGACAAACATGGCCCCACTGTACAGCTTTATGTTATGCCACAAATAAACTTTTTTTAAGGAATATGTACATAACATCACAGTTCCTGAGAACCATTTTACATACGCAAATACAAGAAGCCCTAAAGAAATAGCCTAAACTACAACATTTATTAATCGCATGCTGAACACAGTTGAAATACATCCAGGGAAACTTTGTTGTTCCTGCTTCATCTATTTGAAGATTAAGAACCCCTTTAAGCTCTCCACCTCAGGTAAATTAGAACACATACCTCCTGACATAAAAAGCAATTACCTGAAACCACATGAACTAATAAGGAAGTGACAAGGGCTGCCACGTTCCCTGTGTAGTCATATCTATCCCCATGTTCTCCTGTCTTCCTTTCCTGCATATATATATATAGATAAACTTTTTAAAATTTATTCTCTATATTTTTTATTCTCCACTCTACTTTTATTTATAAGCATTATTTGAATATGCATGACAAAAAATATATTAAAAACTATATAAAAATAATTAGCGATGGTGGGGAGAGAGGGGGTTGGGGCACAGTCACAAATGGGCGTTTTTGTTCACGACTGTTTCAGTAGCCTTCTTTCAGCCATGCACTTTTTTTTAAAATAAGAGTGTTCACCTTCAGCGACAAATGTGATTTCACAATGATTGACAATTCAAACATCAACCATGGCAACTGTTTCTGAAGTCAAGGGCATTCCAGGGGCCCAATGGTCAGTCACATTTTCTTTCATGATCTGAGTCCTGTAAATACAAAGTCTGAACCTTTCTTTAATGTATATATTTGTTGGTTTTACTATGATTAACTTGGCTTGACTCCTCAGCTGCAACACGTGGTTTTAACAGGAGTAGTCATAGTTGTTTGGTTTCATTTTTTTGTTGTTTTGCATCTCTTTCTGGTTATTTGTATTTTGTTTTGCATATCTGCGTGGTTGTTTTGTGGATGTTTTGTGTCTTTTTGTGGACATCGGGTGTCTTAAATGAACTCTCTTTCACTTGATACAAAAGCTGTGGCCCTTGACCTCTGGGCCTGAGCTCAGTTGTTTCAGGGCATTTCTTTATTGTTCCCCTTGATATCGTTTCCTCTGCAGTCTTTCCTTTTCTTGCTTCTCCTCCATCCCTCTATCTTCTTTTCCTTCAGAAACAAAATTACGGTAAATGCATGATACTTTGAGGTTGCTAAAAAACCTTCGCCAACATAATGAGTATTTGGAATGAAAATTATTTAAAGGAGGCAAAACATACTCCGTTCAAATGTCTGTCTTTTTACTTTTTCCAGCCATCCGTCTTTTCTTTCACGCTTCTGTCCTTCCTTTGTCTCTCCCTTCTTTCGTTTTAAAGAAAACTAGGCTAAGCACCAGAATCTGTGGGCTGAGGCAACGAGCCACCAACATCAATTTTCATCCAAGGACACGTCACACACTCATATACTGTATATTTCTGATGAATATGTCTCCCAACAAAAGGACTTCTAATAATATTTATCTTAAAAAGGGGGCTACTATGTATGGAAGGTTTATGAATATCTAACTTCATTTCTTTACTGTCCAAGAGCTGTCTTAAGCAGTGGAAAGCAATGCCCCTGTTCACCCTTGTTTTGTTTCTATTTCTGTCACTTCTATCACTATCTGCTTCTACTTAAGTTAGCTGGGCACAGATAGCTAGTCTCATGACTTTCTCATAGTGAATCACTGAAGTCCCCAGACCGTGCTGCTCAGAGGGCATATTGTAACATTCTGTCATGTTAAGACAAGAGAGGCTGAAGTTCATGGGAGCACCACCACAAGCACCCAGACAATATTCGGTAGCAGAGAAAACACAACCTTTCTTGTAGGTCATAATATAGGTCTAATAGGTCATCTTATGTCTCCAATGATAAGTTGCTCCCACAAAGAATTGTAATTGTAAAACCTGAATTTCAAAATATATACAGCCACAGTCCTTTGCTGAGGGCTACTGTGCAGCTCCTTGAACAGCTGGGGAGTAAATACCATTCTCAAAGTAACCAGATTAGTAGTGTGAATGGAAGACAAAAGCACCAATCGTTTTCACACACTTGATCTCTGAAATCATATTACCAAAGACTTATCCCTCGTAGTTCATTGTTACAAGAGACTTGAAAGTGCACTTTTATCACTCGTTTACCAGATGAAATGAGTCTTGCACCTTCAGGCCACTGCCACTGGCTCCCTGTCGGTTCGTCTTAACTTCAACTAGCAGTTAACCATCTTATTTTGACAACCAGCCCGCCAATGCTGTTGTGTTGTGCTGTTTTTTTATGATGCAGTATGATGAGGGCTAAGACATGATGTACCATTAAACTTCCATTAAATCCAGACTCGCAAATAGCAGCATGTCTCTTAAAATCACAAGGGAAATGTCATGTTTTGGCAGCTAAGGCAAATGTCTAAGCTCCAAAAAATAGCGATACACCAAGCGAGACAGCCAGCTGTCTCCTGAAATAAATGCCCATTTCTGAGAAGCTTTGGATGACCTTGATTGTCGAAAGGAATAAAACCCTGGCCGATTAGCTGAAGTGAAATGGCGGGTTATATGGACTGTACCAGAGACAAGCTTTGGAGTCTTGGCATGGCTACATTAAAAAGACAAAGGCTGTCATCATCACATTATGTTTGTTGTCATACCCCAACATGCTGTTCATTATTCATACTGATTCCTTGAAGGCTTTGATTTTTCCACAGCATTTAAAAATCACATCTGCTGTCAGATACATAATTTGCTTTCTCCCAAATCCCGCAGAGAAACTCCCAGCTTTTCACTGCAGGCCTGCGTCACTCAGCCTTCTGTCTGAAGCAGTTCTTAGTTGATGGATGACGGAGATCAGCAGCAGATTAACAGGGAAGCAGCATAAAACAAGCAGGTGGAGGTGCTGTAGCTGATACAGTGTATACATAGCAGGCAGAATAGATTTATTCTACCATCCGCGAGGAAACTTGTTTTTGTCTATTTTTAGTGAATCTCATGTTTATGATAAAAAAAAAACCCTCCCCAATTTGAATTTATAAAATGTTAAGGCAAACAAGATACATCCTAGCAGAACTTGTGACAGCACATAGGTTCAATAAAATTCCCAAGATTTTACAATTTGTCATGGTCACCCGGCTGCCCTTCACTGATGTGATTGTAAAAGTGATTGTCACTTCTCCTGGGGAAACATTCATTGACAAGGACATTCCACTCAAAAGTAAAAGTGTCCCACTGTATGACAAGGGCTTGCTAGTTTCTGACAATTACATTTCATTTTTCTTATCCAAAAAGTTTACAGTTAAACTTGAAATAAGAAGTAATGTTATAATAATAATAATAATAATAATAATAATAATAATAATAATGCCACAGAATGTATTTTACACCGAAGCAAATAATCACAATGTAAGGGTTAGTGTTTACAATAAAACAATATGTACATTTTAATTTAAACTAGATTTTGCTTTCAGAAGGAGCAATTGTTACATGGTATGTATTTACAGATTACTCTCACTTTGGTTTGACTCAAACCTATTTGAGATTATATGTTTTTATATTTGAGTTAACTCGGTTCCTAGTTTTATTTGTTCCATGTTAGGCTGATTTAAAATCATTTTAAAATTTCCAGTAATTTACTGTCTTCACAAAAACTGTGCAGTACTGGTTTGTAGTAACAGACCTCATTTGCATTACCACTGTGCCTCAAGACATAAAGTAAAATAGGCTGCAATATCAAAGACTGCACAGCTCAATGTATGAACAATAAACTCTAATTTCATAAACCACTGTATAATAAATCTTTTATTTGAGTCCTCTAACAGTCCAAATGAGTCCCTCTGTGTGTTGCAGCAAACACTGCGGAATAATGATTTACTCATCTTCACCACAACTTAGGTGAATAAAACAGTGGCCTTATCCCTGGAGTGTAGGCAATACCAGCAGAAGCAGATGTCTGTCCAGGCTAATTCTTCCTATTGGGTGGAAACACCAAGCATTCCTCACGACAAAACACTGCCCCCTTGTATAACTATATACACAATAAAATACTTTTGCTAATACATTATGTAACAAAAACAAGGAAACTACTTACCACTAAAGACACTGACAAATGATTAATACAAAACCTGCTTTTTCCCCTTGTCTCACCCCATATTTACTTGGAAAAAAGTGTAGAGTCATCCTATGTGATTGCTGTAAGTGAGCTTTCTCCTTTTGGCTCCTCCGCAAATACAGTGACACTTTCCATATTGCTGACGGGATTTTTCAATCATAAAGCTGTTCTTTGTTGCCGATGCTCTATGCCAAGTCCCAGTCTTATGAAATTGCCGCTTAGTAGTTATGGGTTTACATTTCTTTTTTACAATTTAGCGCTTTCATTAAAGTGCTTGTGTTCTGAGCATATAATGAATGCATTAGCTCTGTGAACTTTTATACATTTACAAAAAAAAAAAAAAAAGGCATTTTCAGAAAATGGGGTGGAGTACATTGAGCTGAAACAAGGAAAGGTTTACATTAATGCATCTTATGCTGGCTGTGCACTAAAATAAGTGTTATATCATCTGCACAGTAAAGTTGAGTATGGGGACAGTCAGCTGCAGGGCTCCAGTGGTGCCACTAGTTTACTACGCTCTGCCCTGTGATTGATTGCTGTCAGTCTGGTCTTTTACTTCACATTGACAATTTAAAAGTTACATTTATTACTGTCAGTGGAATGACTTAAGCTCACTATCCTAATACTTGTGATTGTATTTACCATTAACAAACATATTAGTTTCCCTGAGCCATAGAAGAAGACATATGCTTCTGTCAGTTGATGACATAGGCTCATTATTAAATGCCTATGGATTTATGGTCAGTTTATGACCCACTCAATATGGCTGTAAAGGAGCTGAAAGCAATGCTCTCACTGGGCTGAATCACTGACTCTACTGGATGTTATTCTGCTGTTCCAGAATTTATTTGGCAATAAAATCATGTGAGTACACCATATATCTGCACTGGCCCAGGGAAGTACAAAATAAGCTTCTTTGCAGTTGTCCAAACCCACGTGACAGAATTAGGATTTTATCAAAGAGTTTGCAGACCAACAAAAGACATGTGAGGATCAGTACAGGAACCAGTCACAAGCCAGTACCGTAAAAAGCTATATTCTTCATTCTGTCCTTGGTAAAGCCAGTAATCCAAAGCAACCAATTCCAAAAAGCGAGATCCAAAAACAGAACTGTAAGACAGGCAATAAGGCCAATAATGGGGAACCAGACAGGCAACAGTACCTGAGGGAAAGCAAGTGCAGATTCGTACAGAGTCGGCACAGTTGAAAAACCAGGGCAGCACAAACCAGAATCATAATCAGACAGGCGAGGTCTAAAACCAGAGAAATCAACAACAAATCCAGAAGGGGCTGAGCCAGAAAACAGTGGTCAGGCAAAGGCTGTCTTGATAAACAGATCACACTGACATATGGGACTCTTGGTTCAAGATGAAATGATCATGTTTTGACAGCTGGTAACTGAAGAGCAGGGCTTTAAATACACAGGAGGGAGGTAACGAGCAAACAGAACACAGGTGCAGGGAGTTAACTCCATAATTGACCATGAGGGAGAACACAAGAGGGAGCCCTAATTCACAGGGAAAGCAAAGCAGGGACAGAGGTTAGAGAGGAAAGGAAGTAAAACAAGGTCTGAAAAAAGTATATGAAACACCAGGAACCACCCTAAACACTCAGACAGGGGAAAACACAGCAACAAGACACAAACCAGAAAGACACGGATCATAACAAGACAAACTACTTTCTTAATTTAATTTAATCATATGCGTCGTGGCACGGAAAGGACAATACTTGTCTGCATATGGCAGCATAGCTCTTAAATGTGAGGTACACCTTTAAACAGCACAGTGCTGTAAGGGGTTTCTCTTTCAATCAGTTTTTAATAAGACACTGAAAAAATGTATGGAGTCAGACACAAAAATAACACACATCTCTGTTAACTCCTTTTTATACATGCTGACACACATTCAAGATTGCACAATGATCTTTCATAAAATTTCATTAAAAAAATATACGTTTCTGATACGCAACAGGATTTTAAGACCCTAGAGACACATTTTCTCAATCGTTCTCAGACTGGCTGACTGGTCTGTGCCAGATTTTTGTTTGTACCAGATCAAACAGGTTTGTTGCAGTGCAACAGCAAAAGGGATTGAATTGACCCATGTTCATATGTGGTAACTTCTCCATTTTTGAAAGTCCAGCATGCAGGGATTTTCTTTATCTCAACTTGTATCAGATGTGACATCCTTGAAAAGCTAAATTTAGCAAGGACACAAAAAAAGTCGTGGTGGATTATTTCTAAAGCTGAGAGTTTTGAGTTCAGCTGGCTCTGGCTTGGCTCTCTTAATATTAAAAGCTGAGGTCCACAGACGTCCACAGCAAGCATTACCTTGAAATGCACTGAAAAGGCCTGACATGCTTTTCATTTTCCAATCAGCTGCAATGTCTGGCAACTTTTTAATGCAGGCAAAAACATGACTATCAGTGTAGCCAGAGAAGCGCCGATCTGCTCCAGGCTTTCATCTGGGGTGCTTAAGCAATTTACATGGTGGACTAGACTAGGAACACTTTAAAAGAATCAGATGGGGAAATAATGGAAAATGCAAATGGAGAGTGGATCCTACTGACTACAGGCAGTGCACACAGACATATCTAAGTATACTCATTAGAATTATGTATTAATAGAAAGCCTACATGTAGAGGAATCATTTATGCAGTGGGCTAGATTATGGCATCTTGATCTGTGGATGCTATGTTTTGAAAGTCTGTCACTTGTCTTCAGGTACAGACCTCTAAACTGACAAAGGGTTGACAAAGGTTGTAAAATGTTGTCTGACTATTCAAAAATATATCCTACCTGAATGCATCAATAAGTACAAAAATATCAAGTTTCTTACCCAGTGTGTATCATGATGGAGAAGGGAGAGGACTTGTGAGTATCCCACTGGTCACTTAAGAAATAGAGCACCAGTTTTATTTTATTTAGACACCTAGCTGTATAGCTGCTTGTCCTCATAAAACTATATCAGTTTAGGTGAGCTAATCATCCATACACTGCATACTGCTGCTGCATCACTGTATAAACCTTTTACTAGTGCCTACTGGCTAAAATAGAAAAAGAGTAGCCAAAGCATTTTAGCCAGCAAAATAAACACTACTGAAAAGCATAAAAAGGGCAAAATAAAGCTCCCTTTTATATGGTGTTATTTATTTTAAAGCTTTTAAAGCTTTTTAAAGCTTTATTTTAAGCTTTAAATGTGGGTCTTTTGTAGAGAATGAGAGCTGTAGTCACCAGACTGTAGTAACTCACTGTCATCACCACTGTCTTACATGGTTCAGATCACTTTTCTCACTAACTGCCAATCGACAATCAGAACCACACTGTGTAAGCGTTCATAATGTCTTTGTGTGCAGTCTCAATGAAGTGTCTTTGGTGATAATGGCTTTGCTGTGTTAGATGCACTGAAGGATATTTGTTAGTAATTAATATCTTGGTACAGAGTCACTCGTGTGTATTCAAGTGGGTGTATGTATGTGTTCACCCCTGTGTGTGTGTGTGTGTGTGTGTGTGTGTGTGGTGGTAAGGGGGCAGTTGGGATATGTGTGATTTACTAATTGATGACTGGCTTTGGGAAATCTAGAAGGCTTAAGTGCTCCAGTAGCACTCAAAGGGGTGACAAACACACACACACAACAACTCATGGATAATATCAGCACATCGGTCCATTATGTAATGTACATTTCTTGTGAGTGACATTTCCATGATGAACTCTCTCCTTAGCCTTTACATTGCATTTTACTGTGGAATGTACTCTAATAATATGATTATTAATGGGAGCCAGTCAGTAGAGTTTTCACTATTATGCCAATAACTGACTTCTTTTTCTTAATACTTCCTGCAATATTGAACATTTTGCTCATTAATTCCTTATTTGTCTGTGTGTCAGTGTGTTGTGTTGAATTTTGTGGAAACACAACTGACTTTTTTTGCCTTTTTCTCTGAATGTGTGCACAGCATATGTTACACAGTGGAGCAACAACCAGGGACTCAAATACAAGGCTTCAAAATCCCTTTAACAATTGTCTCCTGCTATCGCTGCCATATGGCAATGCAACCCTGAAGGCTCATGCCATCTTTGTGTGAATTTGTGTGACGGTGTTGCTGTTCTTGCACGGTATGTGTGTCGGCATGTGATTCACCTGCGAGGTGGACGGCATGAATGTCAGTTTTTACACTTGCCAAAACACAGGTTGACACATGCGCAACTTGTAGACATCTGCATCTAAATGCTCTTTGACGTGACCTTATTGTCATGCTGGGTGATAGTCATCTTCACCAGCAGCTAAACATCTGCTAGACCTGATGGTATGGGCTACACACACACACACACACACACACACACACACACGCACGCACGCATACACAAAAAGGCATGGACAGGCAAAGAAAGATCACACTCGCATGACAAATGATGGGTTTATATTCCCAGTGTTTTCATTTAAGCAAGGAGGCATGTTACAGAATCCAGTAGAGTGGAGCAGCCCCGTAGGGGGTCAGCGGATGGTTGGAAACAATAACCCACAATGCCCCAGATGCTTCACACGATGCCTTCAGACAAACAGCCATATGGATCTATTTCATGATGACTGAGCTGGGTGTCATACGCCATCACTGGAAAGCATAATAGCCATGCATGTGTGTGTCGGTTTTATACCATGTGAGTCGAAAAAGTGTCCACAAGTAAACTGAAATGTGAACACAGCTGCATACGATTGGGTGACGGATAACTCATCAAGTGCCTCAACAATGTGTTTGACAATCTCGAGCCTCCAAAACATCTTCACTTGTCATAGATTTCCCTCATCTATTGAACAAGAGGATGAACAGAACTCTTACATATCTATTCAGTTAGGCCTCACATGCCGTGGAAGTATCTGCATTCATTATTTGTCTTCACTAATTTATTCAGATTTTGTTTTAATTTGTCACCCCTGTGCTGGTTCTGAATGATTGGTCAAGAATTTTTCAGTGTCACTGAGTTACAGCTGAAAAATGGATTTGGGTGTTGTGACATGATTTCAGGACCACCCTGGAGATAATGAATGCTGAATGGACATGACATCAATCAACCGATTAGAGGTTAAGCATTAATAACCACAATGAGCTGCAACTATTGCTGTCTGTTGTTCTGTTGCTCATTGTTATGCTGAGAATTGGGCCTACGTTCGCTTTGTTCATGATGGTATAACACAGGTGACTGACATTGTTTTACATGCTCTAAAGAAGAAGGGGTCAGACAAGATAAATATTACATGACACCTTTACCTTCGTGGACAATATTTTGTTATATCCATGCATGTGTGATTGTGTGTTTATGATAACATCATCTTTGCAGTTTGATTCATTCAAGTGAAACAAGTGAGATTGAAGTCACATGATGACATCAAAGCCAGATTAATAAATGGACCTTTTTGTATTGTTTTCTGTACAATATGCCACAAAAGTCATATTTTTTGTAGTCTGTTTTTTTAAAATGAGATCCCAGTATTAAGACGAATTATGTGATAAGCTGATTGTAACAAAAGTGGACAATAAATGGGCTATATACACACAACAGAGTCCAAAATGTAAGGGCGTCAATCAAAAAACAAAAAAGAAAAAAGAAAACATGGAACACAGGAAATAACACAAATCTTCAAATGCACATTTTTTTCATCTGATCTTTCCACTAAATAATAGAGAGCACTGGAAAATGTAATTATATTTATATTATTTATATTATAATTCTATATTTTTGTCTTTGCTTCAAGCTGACAACAGATCAAACTGGTGACATTTTGAAGTAATGCATCAACAGAAACACTTTTGTCTTGCCACGAGAGCAGAGTATGTCTAATGATACTGGCTTCTTTTTCTCTGCATCAAGAAGACTAAAATAATGCCTCTAAAGTTGCCTTGTTAAACATGGATTATTTTATTGAAGTAGCACCAGGCTACAAGTGTAATGACTCAGATGGAGGGTGGTAAAAAATCGGCCAACTGATCATTAGTGCTCCACTTCCTGCCACTCAGGATATTTAGAGGAAGCAATGTCGGCATAAAGCAGGCAGCATTGTGAAGGACTCCTCTCACCCAGCCCATAAACTCCTACCCTCTGGGACACACTTCAGGTGTCTGCCAGACTCCCAGACTGCATTGCACATTGCACATTGTACTTTTGTATATATATATATATATATATATATATGTTACAATGCAAATGCATTAACAGCCCATAACCTGCCACACATTTCGTCACTTTTGTCATTGCCACGGCTTGTACCATATGGTATTTAAATTAATAGCAATATTTTTTACTCCTTTTACTGAACCTTTACTGCATTACTGTTCATTTTATATAGTTCACTGCCTGTAAAATCTTATACATATTGTACATATAATCTTGTTTAAATTCATAGCCTAAGTTTTTCATAATAATTTAATTCCGTTAGTATGTATATTCTGTACTACTCTTTTGCACTTCTGGTTCGAGGATAATTGCATTTCGCTGCCTTGTACTTGTGGCATGTGCAGTAACAATAAAGTTGAATCGAATCTGAATCTCAACAAGAGCTTTAATGAATTTAAGACAAAAGGACTTTTATCATTTGCATTCAGTTTTCATTCACATAATTTTGCATTCAATTCAGACAAGACAATGCCAATTTCAAAAGAGATACCAAATGTGACAAATGGCCATTTGTTTCTTATGATTCACCTTTTCTACATAAGCAACATGGCTAAAACAAAACTGCATCAGAATTTAATTGAGACAAGCTCCCTTCCACGTTCCTTGAATTTCCTGGAAGTTATTTCTTTCAAAAGGCTTCAGTAGACACAAATGTAACCTCTTCCACCTCTGTTTCATCTGATTCATCTGTAGCTGCTACACATTCACCCTTGTTAGATTTAATGGCCAGATTATCTATGTTGCATTATTTGGTCCAGTTTTAACTCTTCTCTTTACCATATCCCTGATGATTTGTTTATTTCGCCTGACTGCCTTCTGACCAATTATAGATTTTTTTTTTCCTCACCCGCTCTGCCTCCATCGCCTCCCTGCTTTTAAATGACCTGGGGTGACATCCTTCACTCAGTCTTGAATAATATAATATACTGTCTGTTTCTTTTGGCAAAGTTCACTCCCATAGACAGAGGAAGTGAAGCTCCCTGTCTTAATTATCAGATGAATAACACGTCTGTTCTGCCTTTCCTGTCATTATGACTACTCCAGTTGATTTGTGAGGCGAGCAGCACTGTTTAAATCACTGAACTATCTCCAATCACTGTAAGGAATTCCTTCTTGTCTTGTAATGCTTTTCATAGACCTTTTCCAAAATAATCCGTACAGTCTGAAAAGTGTACTCGTGTGTAATGACTTGGACTACATTATCAGAAATATATCTCTAAGGCAGCTTCCCATCACACAGCACATTGCCCACACATCCTAAACAGATGCCTGAAACCTCCAAGAAGAAAAGTTGAAGAGCTATGAATGGAAATGAAAATTATGTGATTATGTATTCAAGAACATATCACACACCATCACATTACAGGGATTTTGAATTTGGGCAACATCAATATTAAAGTCCTAATTAACACCTCAGTTGTACTTTATTGCCCAAACCACAAAGAAACTAATATCATAAACCACATTATTTGACAAACAGAAATTTTAGCCCAAAGATGGCATGGAAGAAATAGAAGAAAAGCCAGGGATGATTTCTTCACAAAGGTTCCTGAATAGCTCCATTGTTGCCAGTAATAAGAAAAAAGAAATAGTGTTCAACTGATTCACCTTCACTTGGTTTAGAAAGAAAAATGCTGTAAACAAAGTGAGCAAAAATAAATTCATGACGACATAGGCTTTTATAAGAAGTCCATTCAAATAAATGTCTCCGGAAATTAAGAAGTGCTTCTAACAATTGCTGACCATTGGGTTTTTCTTAACACAACTAACTGGTATTAGACATTTCTCCTTCCAAATAAATTTGGTGAGGGTTTATTGACAACCTCTGTGGTTGTCTAATCCCTCATGTAACTTCCATCACTGTCATCCACTTAAGCTTCAAATATTATTGTAATGCAAATGACATCTGAAACCACGGAAATAGAAGAGCCTGTGAAAACCTCAATAATATCAAAATGCATGCTTGTGGGTGCCAACACATGATCAAAAAGAAAGTTGAGTTTTAAAAATAAGCCATACTTAAAATAAAATTCAATAACCGAGAAGCATTGGTGGTAAATGTCGTAGAAATATTACCAGCCCTGTAGAGGAATGCAAGGGGGTTGCTACACAGATCAGTAACTGAGTAATCTGTGGTCAGAAATGTTGAATGATGTCATCTATGAATTGTTGCTGTGCTCCCTCTCTGTGTCATAACAGCCAGCAGAAGATGCCCTTGTGAAAAGGGTACAAATCAATAAAGCCACCAAGGACGCACAAACTAATGCATTTATTCTATAGTCCCACTAACTCTGCAATAATACATCGCTCTCTGACACTACCAACCTCCCTCGCTATGATTTGATCGCAGAAAGCCTACCACATCCATCTCTGTCACACACAGTGACTGTCATGTTAATAGCCTAAACACACACGTTTGCACATGCACACATAAACACAAAGGCGCAAACAAGTACACAGCAAAAACATTATGTCTTACTTTTTCCAGTTAATCTTATACAATATATTTTACTGTGCATAGTTTCATGCTAAATGTTTACTCAGAAAGCTTTCCTACTTCCTTGACTACATTTACTTAAAGTCAATCTGCACATCCTTATTATTGCCTGGGGTCCTGTCTAGTCTGCACTTCTGTTCACTGGTGTTGTCATGCACAGGCACCCCAACAAAGTGCTGTGACTCCAGCATAGGGACAAGACCTCTTTTCAGAACAAAAAGCTCCTCGGGTGCATTTCTGTTGTGCAAGTACCAATTGTTTAAATGATATGAGATGAATGTGGCCTTATGTCATTGTGACTTGATATTACCCAGATCTTGGTCTCTCTGTTCCAAAGTCAGTTTTCCTCCTATCCTTTAGTTTTAATCTCTGCTGTCTAAAAACATCCACAGCCTTCTGTCCTGCTGTTATTACAGACGTGGGAACAAACCCGTTCCCTGAACTCGTCCATGCAGTCATCCCTTCTGGTCATGACATTTATCCTGCAAAGGTCTTGGGCTAATTGGAAATGGTGTTTGTTAAAGGCCACTAAATGACAGACATATTCAATTTGCAATGATATTAGACCTTTTTTCAAGCTACCTGCCTTTTCTAAACATATTAAGCAAGCTGCACAACATAGTGAAGAGAAAGGCTCTGTTCAAAGGCTGGACTGTTAGGTATTAGCACAATGTGCTTAGGATTTTGAATGATGAATTGATGTTTATTGGAATAGATCCTGGAAGTTCTGGTTTCATTTCTGCTCTCTTTAAAACTCAAATGATTAATGGCATCAGTAAGATGCAGTGTAAGATTGACCTGAATGGAGAGAATGTAAAAGACAATTGTCTGGGGATCACTGGCCATTTCACTGCTATTGCATGAGTGGAATCCAAACAAGCAGCAGGCAGCTGAATAAAAACAGCATTGTATAGTACTTATGATTGGAATGACAATTCACGCAAGGATTTGTGGCCATTTGGAGTTCAGTTTGTGTGTGAGGCTGAGCTGAACTTTAAATCTTCAGGAAATGAAATTTGCTTGCCCTGATCTACATTAACATGCCATTTCCTTTATTTTTCTTGAACAGATAACTAACAAGTGAGACATATTTTAGGTCTCTAGTTTCATTAACATTTTTTAAATTAGCTTTATTGCATTTATTTGTCAGGGGCTGTGTACAAAACAGTAATAGCATAGAACAAGTACTTTCCATCTGTAGTCCTGGAGCAGATCGACACAAACACTCCAAAATACAATGAACAGGCACAATTGGACAACACGCTCACCTTATGTTTTTACTCTGGTGAGCTGGTGATGATGTAATGTTCCCTTTGCTCATCAACTGATACCAGCTCTTCTTCCTCTGCAGTTTTATTGACACCAGCTGCTGGCTGTTGGGCTGATACTTGATTAGAGGGTTAGTGGAGGATTTTTCTATTGAATTATTTCAAGCAATTCAATTACTTTTCAAATGCTTGTGTTGGCCTACATGCACTGCCTGTGCAGACTGGACCACAGACACTCCAAATTGTATTATTTTACTTTGAAATCCTGACTTTATGGTTTCTCCACAAACTCGTCAGTGTCTCTTGGAGGCTGTGGTACAGCTAGAGGCTGCTTTTATTTTACTGTGGCACAGAAACTGTCATGGATCAAAAACAATCAAGGTTGGTTGTTTCTGTTATTTGTGTTAGACAGTTATCTTATTGTATTTCATTGTTTTTGCTTTGTCTTTATTAAAAGTCACTGTTTATCACCCATATGTATGGCACATTACAGTCTTTTAGCAGTGGAACAAAGCGACACGTGACAGGAGTGATGTACAACCACATCCATACACACCCACACATCATATGGACTAGCCTCAGTAACGTGGTTAGCAGAATTTACTGCAAACATACATACACAAAAAGTCAACATGCATTCTTAATACACAGCTGTGTCAATGCATGCACCATGCATGCAAAAACCTATTTGTCTTGATGGCAGCGTATAAGTCACGCAGCCACACGTGAACCGGCAGCCATAATTTAGCGCAGATGCTGTAGAACCTCTCAAACAAATACATGCTCACCAGCTAGGGCATTAAGGCACATTTACTGCCAGTGTGAAATGTCCATTGGAGGATGGATCTTTTCATAGTACACACTAAGTCATAGTAATGAACTCATACAGAAATCCCTGCAGCCCCATCCATCAATGCACTGAGTGACATTTCAGCCCTCTGAGTGTTCCTGTGAAACCACTGTGTCTTGGTGAAGGAACATTTTGGTGACTTTTAAGTGCTTTCTGAAATCTACTGCATGTTGTCACTCAAGCATAACAATCAGCAGCATTGCAATCTGCTATTCAGATAAGTAATTATGTTGTACTTTGATAGGGTGCTGTATGATATGATTTGCAGCTTAGCCAAGCTAAACTATAGAGCATACTCTCTGGCACTGCTAAGACCTGACTAAGGAACTTCATTTTGGTTTTCCTTTACTTTGTTACTTGTCTGTAAATAGATTTAATTACTTCATATGTATTATTAGAAATGGTTCTCATTGTCAGTATCCCTAACTGGACATCCATTCTTCTTCTTTTTCTCTTATATGTGTAAATATTGGCTGACATGGCTCTTTTGTGTAAATCTTTTATATCAGAGTCACAGAATTTCCTAAAAAGTAGAAAGGCTAATTGTCTGTGTTCTCACTTATACTTCCAACCCAAGTCTGGTGATCATAATAATGATATAATTTTTTTTTTATTATTATAAATTAAATTGCAAGGAACACAATCTGAACAAAAAAGCCCTGTGCCACATTAATCCTAATGTCACCACTTCATTATTTCCTTTAAGTATCCACAGTCAAGTTGTAATCTCCCACTTAGCACTGGAAATCATTAAGAGTTATTGCCTGCTAATTGATTAGCTCATTCATGAGCTATTATGAGAGAAAGACTGGATCAGACTGGAGGGGAAGAAAGAAGGTTGGAGAAGGGAGGAGAAACTGCTCATCAAGTGTAGTGATGTGTAGTCTGACCTCTCCTATATGAAATTTTAATTGTCAAACCTGTGTTTTTTTTAAAGTAAGATGTACATGTAGGCAGCCAGACATTGAAGTAGAGAAATGAACGAACAAAAACAGAGTAACAGAACATGTACAAGCCTTTTTCTGGAGAAAGTATTGGTTTTGACAGAACTGAGTGAGTGACAAGGGAGAGATTTCATTGTGAAAACTGTCTCTTTTTCTAATCCCATTTCACACCAGCTCAAACCTCCTCTCTGGAATTTTCAGAAATTTACAGGAAGTGCTGGAGGATTGGGGGGGGGGCGGTGAAGATGGACAAAGAAAAACATGGAGGTAAATAAAAAGAAAGAAGCTAAAGAGCAGGGTGAGACAGTGAGAGCAGACAAACGTGGAAATAGTGTGAGAGAATAAAAGACTGAGGGGCAGAAATGGAAAATGGGCACAATTAACATTCTCCTGCTACAGTCCATATCAAAGTGTGGATTGGACATGGTCTATTCAGTCTTAACCCCCTGTGCTTCCATTGGGAGCGAGACAATGAGTTTAATCCTCTCTTACACTTCCCCGATGCCTCGGTTCCTCTACAGCTGAAGTCTTACACATAATCGTCCCTGCACTTAAGCAGAGGTCTAACAATGGCAGCTGTGCCCCATCCTGTGTTTATTTCGCATTAGGCTCACTGTGTGACTGGGTTGTAGGCAGGGTGGCCTACAGGTGACACGAGCTTAAGCCACCACATCTGCCCTGCCAAACTAAAGTTTTTCAGGGTTGCTTGAAGCTGGTTGCAGGGTTGACCTTGACTTCTGACCTCTCTTTAAAAAACTTCTCCATAGAAGACAGGGAGTGTGGTATCATTACATGGTTGCAAAGTGTGAAGAGCTATTTTTGAGTGTCAGGGTTTTTTGGAAGTAAATTCTCAAAGTCCTTTATAAAAAAATTTTAAAGAAGAAACTATGTGAATAACATTTAATTTAACTTCTTTTAGTTTGTGCATTTTAAGACACAGTACAGAAGTTTAAACTGTGTGTGGGGTATGGATCTGGGCCTATGTGTGGGGTCTTTATGCTTGTGTTTTGTGTGTGTATGTGTATATACGAAAGCTTATCACTGGATGTTGTTAGGTGCTAACCTGGGGGTCACAGCCACCCTACACTGAACACTGGGCAGTAATAAGGCAGGGAACCAGGGCAGCAGAAGGTCTGTGGCCCCACAGGCAGGAAGGAAGCCCAAGGCCCAGCACCCCCGAGTCAGCTCTGTGACCACTTCAAGGGGCAGGGATGAGGGGCCAGTGTCAGAGCCCCCCTCCAGCCCAGGGCCCGGCCCCCAGCTCGACGCAGACCACCCCCAAGAGCAAGTCAAGCCGAGAGCCCCACAACCCCAGACACTCCAGGCCGGCCCCATGCCCCCTGCTGGGGGCCTGCGCACCATAAGTAGGCCTGGCACCACCTCAGGACCACATCCCTACAGGAGCAAAACAGTGACCAAACCCTCTGCTGAACTAAGGTGTAATTAAAATCAGGAGGACAGATGGAGCAAGGACACCCCATCGCTGGTGGGCTACTCAACATGCTCCATCCTCCTCCAGGATCCTAAGTGTCCGTAATGGTATTAAAATTGGAGGGGTGGGGGCTAGTTGGGCAGAGGACAGTGCCACAGTGAAGCCATCCATCTTCTAGCCATCCAACCTTTCTCCAGCCCCCATGCCCAAACCATGTTTGTGATGTGTTGTGACTATTGTGCAGTTAAAATTTTGGGCACGGTTAGTCAGCTGCAATGAAGAGGCAGGCAGGGAACTGTTTGATGAGCGGGGTGTGGCTGTGGTCTTGGGCTTCCAGATGAACATGAAGAGGCTGGAGAGGAATTAACAGAGTGAGATGGGTGACTGCACGGATAAAAAAAAAATCAAAGGCACCAAAATAAAATGAGTCACAAGAGTTCTCACCACTTAGATGACCAAACACTGGCAAAGAATGACTGGAAGGCTGGTGGTTCTTCTACTGTGTGTAGGTGAGCTCATTGGTCCCAGGTGTGGAGGCTTTCCAGCAGACAGGTGATTGAGGCCACACCCACAAGACACACACACACACACACACACACACACACACAGCAGGAGGATGAGCCACAGGAAGGAGAGACTGGATTCTAATTTGACTGCCTATCAGCTGCTTTGATGTTTCCAGATAACCAGACACAAATGTCTGCTTGTCCACTGTTTAAGTGTCTTAATATCTTTTCTTTTTAAAAAAAAAACTAAAACAACCAACTGTAATTGATAATTCAGGCTATTTTCACCATGTTTTTTGTTGTTTTTTTTTACATTTCATCAAAGTAGCAGGGCCAGTATGCAAATTAGTGTTGCAAAGGATCTTGATCTCGTTTCTGTATACTTGTGACATAAATCTGTTTGAGAAATACAAGTTACAAGTCTTTGTATTTTTTCAGGCTAAAATCAAAGTTCTGGCTTGCTGTAATGTCTCATGTAAACTTATGAACACAACAGTCGCAGAGAATAAACAGGCTTAAAGCTTAGCCATATTCTTGTCGTGTTTCAGAGTGTACCACACACGCAAACACAAACAGGACTCTGTCCACAAACATGCTTGTGAATCCTCATGGAGGAGTTCCTGCCTTTTTGCACTATCTCAGCTGCTGTTATCTCTGGATTCACATGTCCCCGCCGTGTCTCTCGAGGATCATTGGCTGTCTTTCAAATGATACCAAACTCAGGGATTACACAAGTAGGATCAGAGATTAGTGGACTTTTTGTTAATCTGCAGGACTCCATCTGAATAGTTACGTGGGTGCATTTGTCAGTGTAGACCCCCACCCTACAGACAGGTTGCTGACTGACAAATGACAGCAAATACCATAGCCTATAGTGTAATGGACTAACTGTCTGGCTAAGTGACCGTCTTACCTGAAGACTAATGGACAAAAAAGTAAAAGGTATCCTGCATCATATCACAGTCAACCCACTGCTGATAAACAAATAAAACAGTGAATGTGTGATTGCTGTCCTTACTGTTCCTAGTTGTTTGCATGTTTCACAACTGTCGATCAACTACTTTTGCTGTACTTGTATTTAACTGTCTTTTAATGATTATGTTACTTTAAATTTTGCTTTATCTTATAAACTTTATTTTTAAATTTTAACTCAACTGGAAAGAACTGGCCCACACTCCTCTTGAGCTACATAACAATAACTTTATTGCCAGTGACGTGGTTAAAGTCAGTTCACAGTGATATCAGACACCCTGAACACCTGTGCTTTGTAACACATTCCTTCACATCCGTGACATTTCTGTGTCACCGAGCTGCAGCAGTCCTGCTGAATGACAGTGATTTGCAGTCAGAAAAGTGCCTGACTGTGCTCATGAGTACGGACACTCAAAGATGACAGTGGCAGGATCCATCATTTGAGCCGAACTGGAAGGGACAGCTAGCAGCAAAGTGATCTCAATCTCTGTTTGCTCATCCAATCAAGAAACAAGAAGCGGCCATCTCATCCATGTGAGAACACAATGCGGATGTGAAAGCCAGTGTGTGGACATCTGTCCAGTGCTGAGCGTGTTGGCTTCCTTGTGTGGGATGAACATGCCAGTAAGCCGGATGGGGAAAACTGAAATAGCTCAGATCAGGAAAGGCTTTGATACAATGATCTCATGGCACACAGGACCCATACAGCACACAGCACACAGCACACATGCACACACTCACAGCCATACACAGAGACAAACTAGAATGCAGACCCCAAAAAACAAAAGTCTTTGCACAAGCTTTGATTCAACTGTGCCAGTAAGTTATGAAAATGTACTGCTCAAACAATCCTTACATCAGCTCAAACCATCAACAAAATCTTTTGCGAAACTTTAGCCCATTAGGTAAAAATTAGGTGACAATTTTGTCTGTCCCCATACAGTGTCAACACCTGGACCCAGACAGCTTGAGTCTCCAGATAGCGTGAGGAAATCCCTCACAAGGACCAATGTATGAAAAGCCCCATGGCTGACAACATTCCTGTACGTCTCCTTAAAGAATGTGCTGCATCAACTTCAGCTCAGCATTCAGTACAATCATTCCTCAACAGCTCATTCAGAATCTGGACCAGCTGGGGCTGAGTACTATGTCCAACTGGCTACTGGACTTCCTGACGGGGAGACTGCAGTCTGTACGGGTCGGCAACAACATTTTCACCACAATCACTTTGAACACAGGGGCCCCCTGAGGATGTGTGCTGAGCCCCCTCCTCTTCACCCTGCTGACCCACGACTGCACACCGAAGGAAAGCTCCAACATCTTTATCAAGCGGGGCACCATCAACTCCATCCTGACCAGCTGTGTCACTGTGTGGTACGGTGCCTGCACCGTGTCCTGCTGCAAGTAACTGAAGCGCATAGTGAGCAGCTGACAAGATCATCGGTGCCCCTCTCCCCTCCATTCTGGACATTTATAACACCCGTCTCACCCGCAAAGCCCTGTGGATTGCTGGTGACCCCACACACCCATCCCACACCCATCCCACTACCTCTTACATCAGGAAGATGACTGCAGAGTCTCTGGGCCAGAACCAGCAGGCTAAGGGACAGCTTCATCCACCAGGCTGTTAGGAGGCTCAACTCCATGCCCGCCAGGCACCTCTTTTGCCCATTTGCACTGTTTACTGCCTTTAACTGCCATGTACTGTCATGATTCATTGCACTGTCACTATCACTATATCCTGTCTTTTTAAGAAGTCTTTTGTTTAAATTGCATTTTATATTTTTATATTATTTATAATTTTCCTTGCACCGTGGGTCCGAGAGAACTGTAATTTCAATCTTGCTCAATGTCCTGTATGTGTAGCATAACTGACAATAAAGCTGACTTTGACTGATTGTTGAATTGCATTGTGGGTAATGGAAATGACAGGTTTTGAATGTGTGGAAAGAATGTGTGGCATAAAAAATTACAATATGGCTAATCACTTCTTTTTAAAGAAAAAATACTGGCAATTTCATTCATATTTTCATTCAAATGCTCTGATTGGTGCAGTGTAATTTGTGATTCACCTTTTTACCCAAGTTCCCACTTCAAACCAGGGAGAAAAGCATACACAACAATCAATATGCAGATATTCCTCATGTGAAATAAAATAAAATAAAAAGACTTATCTAATTTTTGCAGAAAATTGTGTCGTTGATGTGGTGAGGTGACAGTGAGGAGAAAGGTGAGGAGAAAATTCCAGGACCTTTAAAGTAGTGAGATGCAACACATGTATGTTATTTGTATATTGAATTCATTTATTCTTATTCTTGGATGCTTTGTTTTCTGAGATTGTAACTGAAATTGTAAATTTATTGTAAAATTGAGAATATTTTTGCAAAGGTTTAACAAGCTGTTTAACAACAAAAGTTATTGTGACCTTCAACTATCCAGTGAAAGCGAAGGACCAAGAATCTAAATCAGAGTTAGACTAAAGGGGGGTTTTCATAGAGCAAGTGCAGCGAGTGGAGGAGATAGTATGACTCAGAGGGGATGAGAGCTATCAGGCAAGAGCAGATGGAGTGATATCAGGTCTTGAAATATTGGGTAAAAAAATGCCATGAATAAATTCAGGAGAAAAAGAAGACAGATCGTCAGGTGGAGTGATAAAGTCAGAAAGAGAGATATAGACGCAAAATCATCGCTGGCTGAAGAGACTGAAATATAAGTGGGAATAAAATGAGCTACAAATAGGGAAACAGAGGATGGAGCAAAATGCTACAGTATCTATTTCCATCTATCAAATGCTCACTTGGGCATTTTTCATTCGAACTTTCTCAATGAAGAAGCCAAACAAACAGAGTGCAAGGCCAAAATATAAAACTTCATCAACAAACTTCTGCCTTTCTTGATAAAGACGACAGGGTAGACAGACAAAGACAGAGGCAAAAGACAGTGCAAGGACATTCACTACCAACAACAACTCTGATGAAAAGAAAAGGAAAAAAACATAAATGTCCTCAGCAGATCTGATGGCTGCTTGGGCTTGTTTATCTTAACATCATCGGCAGCATGAGAAGAAGAATAGATACGGATACAAGCCCCTTCTCATTTCTTTGAGTCTGTGCACCTGTTCTCATCCTCCTCCCCTCCCTCTCCATTAATGCCCAGGCCAGTCAGTATCTGCTGGATTAATGCTGCAACATATCTCTGCAGGGAACAGTCCTAATGGCACCGGGCTTGTGAATTTTCTTTTACGTTTGTGGATACAAAAAACAACTTCTGTCTCTGTGACCCCCACACACAGACACAAACACACACACACACACACACACACACACACATTAAAGGTGCTGCCCCAGAACAGTCGTACTATGGAGCAATGCTTTTCACAAGTTAGACTGGGATTTTGGTTGTACAGTACAGGTGAGCGGCGAATTTTGGATGTTTTTTGTCAACCCTGTCTTTTTAAAGTTCCATCCTGATACAAATAAAATGCATTAGCAAAAAATATTTTTAATATTTACTGTAAAAGAGGTTATTGCATTGTCACAATCTTCCGCTCTGAGTGACTTGCGTAATTTCCATATGTGCCTGTTGCAGAGTGTATCTCGTTACCTCTGTGTTTCCTTCACTCTTTTTTAATTCGTCTGTTCTGTTCTATCTTGTTCCTGAGTTTTTTCACCTGTGGTTTTTGCTGCCTGTGTCTGGATTGCTGGAGTTTATACCTGCCCTCCTGCCTGCTTTTTCTTCTCATCTGCAAATCAGCCCACTTTCATTTATCAAAGACCACTTCAACTTGTTTCTTTGTCTACATCTGAGTCCAGACAAGAACCACACTTTGCACTGTAACATTATACAGGCATATAGTGGAATTAACATATCTTTTGTAATACACTTAATGTAATTAATAATGTAATTTTAGCTTTTAGTGGGACATGATGATCATATAGCAGACTTACCAGCATGCATGTTGGAGAGTGAAAACTCTCCAAAGACCCCTCTCTCTTTTCGCTGAAGAAAATACATTTGATGAAAAATTGCTGTGTCTTTAATGAGTTAGGATGAGTCCATTGTTTCTTTAAATAAAAGACCATTAATGATGGTGACTTCTGTCCCCACCCGCAGGCACTTAATCGTATCAGAAGAAGAACTCACGAAAATTCAAAGCAAGTAACTTAGTAACGTGTCAATGTGACTGAATGAGTGTATTGTACTTTCTGGTTTTCAGTGAACTTCAGACTATTGGTTTAATTTCATTTAATATTTTAAATTTAACAGTAGAACTTATGATTCTGACGCTGAACTAGATAACTTTATGTGTTCTATTGACTTATTTTATGGGACCGTAAATCCCCGTAATGTCCTGGGAATTTTTCGACAAAGAACTACACAATTCTGCATGAAGCGTTAATAATGGATACATTTGAGCACCATACTTTTCCAATCAATCAATTCTGTAAAAATGCCATATGAGAGAAATCCAGTCTTCACGTCCACACATACCAGATCAGCTGAGCATGTCAATTTGTATATATAGTAGGTATGCAGACAATTTAACATATATGACCATATTTAGTTACAATAATGAACTAATAAAGTTAAATGTGTTTAAATGGTGTAGCTCTTTCAGATGAATTCTGAAGGAGCTACACCATTAACACCACCAGCTACACCAGTTCTGCCAACCAACTGTTTTTAAACACAACAAAGTGAACTGTAGTATATAAATGCAATTTTCAGAAGACAGGTTTTCTTTTTTTCCTGCCTCCAGCAGGTTACCACAGATTTTATGGATTTCTTTGTGCTTTTTGTTTCATGCTTGATCTTAACCCTCACATCTTCCATTATTTCAACCTTTTCTTCTCTGTCATCTTTTCTTTCTTCTCCACCCCGTCATTGGTCAAAAGACATAAAAATGCACATCACAAAGAACAAAAGGGCCACCGGGGAAACATATTGAAGCCCAGCTTAAAAGCAAAAGGGGGAGGCAGGCTTGTTGAGAAACAGAAGAAAAGGATGAGAAGGTTCAACAGGGAATAAAATGCACTGTGTACACACATGCACACACGCACACACACACACACACACACACACACACACACATAAACTTCAAGATATACAGTACATACTCAAATATTCACATAAGTCAAAAGTAGTTTGCAACTTCTGTCAGCAAGCCTTTGTGTGCAAGTGCCTGTGTGTGTCTGTGTGCGCTGACAGCAATGCAATAGGCAGTTGAATGAGAGGAAAGTCAGTGAGTGATAGACTGGAATGGTGCAAGATAAAAGCTAAAACACACATACACACACACAGATGCCGACAAGACAATAAGAAGTCAGTGGCGTTTGTGGCTCTTGGGGGAGATGCCACAATGTGTTTCCACTAGCCTTCTGCTCATCTTTTCATCTTTCTGCTTTTTTTTCTCTCTAGTTGCATCTGACTGTGGCCCCAGAGTGAACATAGAACTGTCAACAACTTGTCATAGACCCCCCCCCACACACACACACACACACAGAAACACACTCACCTGCTCGTTCACTCACAAAAATGTGCACACCTTCACATTTATCTCCTGCTTTCTTACACATGAATGTTATTGACACAACCAGAGGAGATCTCCTTTTAAGTACACAGGCACACATATACCCAACATGCATGGAAGACAAATACTCTCTCCCCTTAGTCTCTCTCTCTGACACACACACACACACACACACACACACACACACACACACACATACAAACACACACTGAAAAAATGGAAGAAGGAGGGTTGTTCACTTTACATGTATGCATTTTGTATATGTTGCATAATTGATTTATGTTTCACCCTAAAACATGATTAAATCTTTAAGAAGTATTTCAATACCGAGGAATTTAAAACCTACAGGTCTCCTTCATTTGAAGAAGAAATAAAAAAATTATGTTTTACCAGATGGCCTGGAGGGGGCGGGCTCCAGAACAGAAAACGGTTGCTGAAGACCCGCCGGCTCCGCCATTTTCTCCCTGGCTGTGGATTTTTGCCTGTGGGTTTAGGCTGCTGTGGGCACAATAAAGGTAATATAAAACCTGTCAAATATGAGCCAGAGTTAGAAGTGGAGAGTTTATAATCAAGGGTTTCAAAGGTTTAGCTTTTTATTTGTTGGTGATGTCGAGTAAAACCAAGTGAGGCCTCATGCTAATGTTGTCAGTGATTCACTGGAATATGCTAGCGGTCATGCCGTGCCATCCTTAATTAAATATCTTTGCATGTTTTTTATGTCTGGTAACGTAATGTGAGAACAGCAACCAGTTTGTATGGGATAATCGATTGAACGTAGCTCTGTTTTCTTCTCAAATTGTCGCTCGGAGGTATTAAACATGTTAACGAGCACGGGGGGTAATGGTGACCTTGGCTTTGGTGAAACATGGCTGCAGTAACCGACGAGGCAAAAGCAGGTATGTTATTAATATTGCTGTACTGTATGTTATGTTCAGCTGCTCCCACTATGGAGGTGATTATAGTCTGTTCAGGCTAAATGCAGGTTCAATGCAGATCAAAATGTGGGAAATTAATTTTCTCCATTGAGAAACAAGAGTAACGATTGACTGCAGACGTTTTTGTATGTGCTTTATAATGAGCAAAAAAACACATTAAAACATAAGAATGATTTGATTTGGGGGGAGATTTGCCCTTTTATCAACGATAGCTCTTTTACACTTATGTCCTGCCTTGAGTTGATGTAGTCTACACACCCACAGAGATCCTACTTGACTTTTACTATTATTGATGTTGTTGTTGTTATTATTTAACATGGATTTACTCTGTAGATATCCTCCAGCCAAGGCCAATATTTAATATGCTTCTCTGGGTGCTGTGTCAAAGGCTCTGTAGTAGTGATGAGTATTACTATTAATTTGCTTTTGTTGGTTTACTAGATGTGTGTGGAAGAGATCCCATAGACAGACATCTGTTAGATGATAGAAGAAGATAACTTCTTCTGCAGCATTCCACTCATCGAGGCCTTGAAAGACCACGGCATCTATGGCAAAGGTACATGCAGAGCAAACAGGCTGAAGGGAGCAAATCAGAAACTCAAGAGTGGAAAAACAACTGAAAGAAATGGGCAGAGGAGCTTGCTGTGTTGTCAGCAATAATGCAAACATCACTGTCACTGGTGCGACAGTTCAGTCATCCACATGGTCTCGTCCTGTGCTGGCCAGTCCCCTGAAGATGTTGCCAACACATGGGTCAAGAAGGAAAAAACGATGATGATGGTCCAAAAACCCTTCTTTGTGGCCCTTTACAATCAACACATGGGTGGGGTTGATCTTGTTGACCAATGTCTGGCAATGTACCCCCACAGATGTCAAAACAAGAGGTGGTACATCCGAGTGTTTTTTTCATTTTTTGGATGTGACCATTGTAAATGTCTGGTGCCTCTACCTGATGTCTGGTTTGGAAAAGATGACACTCCTCCTCTTCAAAGCTTCTGTGGCTCGTGCACTGATAAATAGTGGCACCCTCCAGCAAAGCAAAAGAGGAAGACCCAGTGGGACCCAACAACCCCTGAAGCGGTGAGCAGTCAGCAAAGTAGCCTGTGTGGTCAGGTTTGGCACAGGATATCACTGGCCCCAACTCACCGAGGTGAAAAATGCAAACAGATGCCATGATGCTGCATGCACAGGGAAGACCAAATACATCTGCATACAATGCTGTGTGCCACTGTGCCCTGGATGCTTTGCGAACTTTCATACAGCCTAGGTGTGATGAACATAGAAGTGTTCGGAGATGTACAGACTAAAATATTAGTTGTGTTTTCTTCCAACATGCTTATATAAGGGCTTAGTAATACTGTCCTGTGGAGACTCACAATAATGTTTCTCCTGTTGGGGATGGTTTGACACATTTAGGTGTAAGATTCACGGCTATGAGTGTCATTGGTTTTCATCGGAACATCAGAGTTCAGGGTGAAGTTTTCGGCTTAGTTGGGTTTCAGTGGTTGCATGTGGATATGACAATCGCTATTATTTCCATTGTTCATGTCAAAGCTGAGTGGTATGACAAACTACACCTTCTAAAATGTCTGTGATTGTTATTTTTCTTTTACATTTCTTTTTTATGATGAAGATTTGAGTTAGTTGAACTTCCATTTGTTTGTCTCTCTTTCTCTAGTGAATGTGGCAGTGTAAAGGATGTTCAGTCGCTGTGCAAAGTAGGTAAAAATTGCTTCACCATTATAAACTCAAACACCCATATTTTGGAGACAGCATACATTATCCATGTACGTATTTCAAGTGTCCCTGTACATTTAAGGCATGGGATGATTTAATCGTACATCAAAATAGAGTGCATTCCACACAAGATAATCAGGCACTAAAAGAGTTGTCTTCAAAAGAGTTTGCAAACCAGTATTTATGGAACCTTTAAGTCTCATAATAGTCGCTGACACACACCTCACACATTAGCTGATTTGCTGCCAGGTATTGTAAAAACAACTACAATAGCATCTCCACCAGTAGATGATTTGTTTGCTGATAGCCAGGATGATGAGTGTATGTTAGAGGAAGCTGAGAAAGCTTGGGTGTCCTGAGGTGACAATAAACTCTCTCAAGCAAAAACCAGAGAGCAAATCAAGCCCTGCTTTTGGCATTTAAAAACCAAGAAGGTCTGAAGTGAACTACTGCCGCCTTTATCCTACTGGAGAATCTGAGATGAGTCTTGAGAGTGTGAGAATGGAGCTGGTTTCAGATGTTAAGAAGAAGAACAACAGGGAGGCAGTAAGGATGAAAATGGTGAAGATGTTTGCATATAGGAGAAATGAAGTGGTTTGCGACACACCAATGATAAAAGACTTCCAGGCAAGATGGCCAGCACTTTTTGAAGTAGGCAAGGTGTGTGATTTATGATTCTCTCTCTCTCTCAGTCTCTTTCTATTTTTTTAATGAATGCTTTTCTAAATATCGCATGTTGATGTCTTATCATTCTCATTTTCAGGTTAATGCTGAATTCAAGCGGATCACAACAATGCCCCTGCAGTCCAGATTTCTATCTCAATTAGATGTTCACTCTGAGAAACTGATCAAACTTTTTAAAAACAGAGGAGGACAGATAGGCAGACACCGAGTGGACATCATGGCACCCACGGATGAAGTAAGTACACTTTCTGCGGTGGGGGTGTAACAGTTGATTGAGTGTCTTCAAAGAAAGAAACTACATCTAGTTGACTTGATTGATGCCTAGTGATGCCTTTTACCTGGACAAATGAAAATTCACACAGACATGAAGTCAAATAAAACAACTTGTGCTTCTGCTTTTGTGCCTTAGGAAGATGATGTGGATCTGGGAAGAGAATGTGTCATGAAGGCACTCAGGTTTAGTATGTTGAGATTTTATCCTTCATTTGTATAAGCTTTAAATGAGACATTTTGACCCCTTTTCCACAAATTAAAATAGTTCCCAGGTGTCTTAAAGACATGTTTGTGAGATGCTTTGGTCAAAATGCCCCAAGGATCAAACATTACAGAGATTTATTGTTTGAGCTTAAACTACCCTGTTGAACTCAAGTACGCCTTTTTGAAGTACTGCAGAAGGTGGTCATGGAGCCTGAAGGCAATACACTGTCCAAAAAAGCCCAAGTCCTGAAGAACAGACTTTCAGTGAACTCACGCTATACAAGCTCAACAGCTTGATTTCTTGCAAGACATAAATCATTTCACCTCCCTCTTCCAGTAGTTTGACTTTTCTTTTGGGCGTGTGGGAGGCTTTTTTTTTTCTCTTAAATGGAACTATAACAGAACCCCCCCCCCCATTTTTAGAGTTTGGGGTGATTTTTGTTTACGAATACTGGTAGTCAGAAACAAGCCGCTATAATTGCTTCACATTATGGAACATTTACATCATGTGATCATGGTCAGGATGTGTGCTGTGTAGCACAGAGTGAAAGGACAGGTGGATATTGAAGCGAAAATTCTCTCTGTGTCAGTACAACAAGTTTTAATGTGTGGTGATCGAAGCTTTGGCTTCAGGTTCTAGTTCACTAATAATATTCTGCCTTTGTTGGGTAAGAAAAGGCCATCCAACGTGTTTGCTGGTGATACTTTATGCAATATTTCATCTACCTCTAACAATTATTTGATTTATCTGGGCAGGTGGGGGCTTTTTCCCCTACTATTATTATTTTTATTTATTGAACTGAGATAGATGTAGGGTTTGGGGTGATTTCTCTATACTGTAAACACTGATACACACACACACACACACACACACACACACTGTCACTGCAATTTTTTTTAACCACTGTACCTCCTTAAAGATATTAACTGCAGTATCACTACATCTTGAAACAATGTTCTAATACATAGACATTTTAGACAATAAAGTCTGAATCTTTCCATTGAATTGTCAATATAGTGTGATTTACTGTACATATTAGATTACAGAAAGTTGTATTTTGAGTAGTTGACCATGAATATTATGCACTGTCTGGGATTAATTATAGATATGTTGGTGTATTGCCACATGTGCTTGCTTATTTTTAGTGAATGTAGGTAAAAGATTTGGCTGCATTAAGTGGGGGTGGGAGTGTAGAAATGAATTTCTTAAATTACAAATCAGCTTATCAAAGTAATGAAATATTTAAAGTAGGACCAAGCTTAAAAGTATCTCATTTACCTGTGAAAGTTAGGTTAGCTTCACACAAAAAAATCATGTTGATCCAACTGATGATAATTGGATATACACATTAAAGAAAAGTGTACATTTACCATAAAAAAATCAGTCAGTTTAGCATAAGACAATCTAATATATTTAAAATAAAATAAATATTTTGAATTAATAAAAGAAAGTCATGTTGTCATATTTTAATGTACAGAACATAAAAATATAAATTCAAGCAAACATAACTTTAATATGTGCAACCGATGTACATGTTTTTTTATGTAAATCCAAAGGACTTTTTTTCAGTACATACACAATAAATCCATTATGCAATTAAGTATGTGTGTTTGACTCAGCAGCTCTTAAGTGTGACTGATCTTCTTTAACATTATCTGGATAATAATTAAGGAACTTGGCATTGTCATGTAGTTTAGGGGCACAGTCCTGGGTGATGCCATGGTGTTTTGTCTCTGTACGACAAAGATGCCGGATTTAATTTTGGAAAAACTATAAATGATAAACAATTAATAAACTGTTGCAATAAACAAACAAATGGGACCAAGAACAGCAGATGAGTAATAAATTGAATGTACATGCTTACGAAGGCTGAGGGGATTTAGTGTGAAGTTAAGTAACGACGAGCAAGAATCAGTACAAGTTCAACTAGATTCAAGTCTGGAATACAACAAAATGGGCTGCCCCACACGTCAATGACATTTACAAAATTGCATTAATCCCAATCTTTCTTGCATTTGCAGTAGACTGGAAAACCCAACTCTTTACATCTCTTGAGGGTCTGCAAGTAATCTGCCACCAAAATCCGCAAGAATTAAATAACTAGTAAGAGTAATAACTTTCCAGGATGTGTTTTTCCCTCCATGTATTAAAAAAATGCAATTTAATGTTGCAAAGAATTGCTCCTTCTTTTTCAGATAATCTGCCCCCAACATTTCCCTTTGCTGTCACCTCTTCTTTCTACTTCAACCTCTCTTGCACTCTTCCATAAACCCACTAACGTGAAATGTTTTTTTGATCCACCTTTCTTTTTTTTGCCCAGGTTCTTTTGCAGGATCAAAGGGACAGCATGTGAGCATCAGGTGTTTTCCTCTCAGTTCCCCTCTGCCCCGCTCCTCTATTGTCCTCCTCTGGCTTTCTCAGCTCTGTGGGGGTAGTAGTACTAACGCTGGTAGTACAGGGAACAAAACAAATTGTGTTGGTTTTACTAATGACAGTTTTTGTTCTCTGGGAGAAGTGCTGCTGCAGATTTCTCTCCCAGTGTTTCTGATTAGTGTGTAGTGTTGTGCTACAATACTTTGCTGCAAAAATATTAAGTAAAAGCCCTGAAGCTTCTCAACTGTGTGTTATTGTCAGTATTAAAACTTAATACCAAGACCACAATGCATTGGTTTAAACATCAAAACATGGTTGAATCTGCACACAAAGAACAAGGAACCTTTAAGATGATTTGAGATTTCATTAGCAATGTGCTAAATGTGCTTAACCAATAAAGTGTTTTCTGACATGCTGTAGAACATAAAATATGCCAAATTATGCATGGCTGCGTTTCGGTCAAGCTGGCAAATGTTATTTTTTAGGGTCACTGACACCATCATATATGAAAGTTCTGGCAGGTTGTTGCTCTATTTATGGTGAAAGGCCAATCTGCTGGTAACAGAGTAAGGGTTAGAGTTAGGGTTCATATGTTTATCCTTTCCTTTCATGTGCCTGACAATATTGACACTGAGGGGATCCAATAAGCACATCGTCTCCTATGAAATATTAAACTATATTCAGTTTAATCATGTACATATTTCATGAATTTAATCACAACTTAGTTCAGCTTTGACTGCAACTGCTTGTGTAATTTGAATCACATAAATTAAGCATTCATTGAACAGTTGCCTCCACTGGCAAAGCAAAGGTGGAAACAGTTTGATGTTATATCGTCGCAAAAGTCCTTCAGGAGATTCAGGAGTTTAAATAGGCAATAGGACTCCCACTACAAGATCTAGGAACTAGGAAGAAGTCTTTTGGAGCTCAAGCAAAACAAGAACACCCCCATAATCAGCAGCCCTCAAGTGCCATGTCCCTACCAAAATGCAAGAACCACCAGTCCCATGTACTAAATTTGGGACTAATATAATGTGTTGTGTCGTGTGAACAGAAGAACAGTATTTGTCAACAGATGGCTGACATGGGAACAGCATTGTTTGTAGTGTTAGCAGAAACAGTGACTTCTATGCTGTTAGTGATGATGTGTGGGAGAAGAAGGGTGCTTGTTGTTGTCACCATCCACGTGAGCTAATCACCGATTGGCATCAAACAACGCCCAGCATTTTTTTGGCTTTGCATGGAAGTACCTACGCCAGAGCAGAAACTGATTTTGACCCAAAAAAGACCCCGTAAATTGCCTTTAGGTGGCCATCCCACTGGTGGGGACATGCGCAAAAGCGTCCCGTCATTCCTATGGTGGAAACACCTATACAGCGGCCCGGCTCCTGATTCTACCTACTCTTCAAATTCAGATGGAATTTGAAGCAAACTTTATACATGATGCATAAAGTCAATGCAACATGAGTAGGCACAAATGGACACTAATTTACCCAGAAAGGCGTTGGGCCTAGTCCTCATGTCCATCACTGTTTTTTCCAACAGTTTTTATATTTGTCAAGGGTTTTGTCTATACACAAACTGCTTTTTAGGTCACTGAAAACTGACCTTATGTGAAACTCCTTCCACTGTGAAGATGTGTTCAGCATTGATTTGTCGACAGAGAAGAGTTTTTGAATTGTCGTATCATTACTGTTACCTTAGCAGAACTGATAATAACTTTTTCAGGCTTCTGGTTGGCCAACACGACCTCACGGCTAGGGTTGTTTGTTATCGCAGATTCATCAACAAAGACTATTGGCTGCTTTTGTCGCTTGCTAACTTATAGCGAACATTCATTACATTGTTTGTTTGTGATGATTAAACACAGATGACACACACAGTCCAGTGTTCAAATTTGCAGGACATGCCTTAAGAGATAGATGTCAAAAGAATATTTAGTCCTTGTTCTGTGCAAAAAAACATTACATTCAGCAATATGTGCAATGTGCAAATCTGCCAGGACAGAGATGCCCCTCTCGATTTGACTCACTGAATGTGCTGAAGACTCATTTTAGCTTTGGCTGAACTTTTGTAACAGTCATATAGGTATCTTTTGGAAGGCAATCTCACTCCCATAAATGCTCTCTCAAGTCTCAGTCTTCTCGCATCATCTCACTTCTTATACTTGCTCATTTTCAGTGCAGTTTTCTTTATCTCCTCTTACCCACCGTCTGTTCTCTGTGCATTACAGTTTCTCAGCTCAAATCCTATTCTGACCTCATCTTCTCTTGCACTTACAATACTCTTACTCTATAAAGCATCAGACTAATATGGTTTGAACCAAAGGAGCCCTTTATGATGTTGTCAAAAATCTATATGGTACCATGATCAGATCTTTGTGATGTCATAAACTCCCTTTTCGAAACTTGTCTTGGTCTTCATATTGACTCTGCATCCTTTTGTTCTAATCCTTGAACCGGCCCTCACAAACCATCAAATCAAGGACCAAGATTTATTCCCCCTGCTGTAAAACCTGCTTTATATATCAGAGAGTTCTTTCAACCACCACAAGTCCTATAACTGAGGTACACAAATACTGTTCATTTCAAGGAACTCTGAATAGGCACTCAGCAGGGGCAACTTGAGCCTGGTGTCCTGCTGCTTTTCTTTCTGGTGGGTAATAAGCTGTGACAATAATGGGTCACCAACCTGCAGAACGTCAGCCCTCAAGAGCAGGAACTGTGAATGGACCGTGACCTTAAACTGATAAAGTCAGATCCTGTGGAACCCACAGGGGAAACCCTCTGTTAATTTATTACTTAATATAAAGTTTGAATGCCTGTGTGTGTGTGTGTGTGTGTGTGTGTAACGGTGTCCTGTGTGTACAGTGGGTTATTTTGAGCACAGAGAAAGATTTTATGAGTATCTCATTGCTGAAGGAATGTCTTTTGCTGCTGTTGTAGGATTAACAGTTAACTAACTGGGAGAAGGGTAAGCAGGCACACCACAGCCATACATTGTTTATACAGTTTTAGATTTTTGGTTTCGTGAACCATTGTGTTAGACAGCTGAGCTATCTTGGTAGCTACAGAACTTCTGCCAGATAACCACACGCAAACTCTAGTAGATAGCTTGAGGTTTAATTATTAGATTGTTGTGTTGTTGCTGTTCATCTGGTAGGAGTTTGGATCTGGATGTGACTTTGGTATGATAGGTGATTGTGCAGTGTCTGGAAGCTGCCACCTGGAGGGTTGACCTTTTAATCCTCCCACACTTTTGTTATTGCCTAATACTTTCGAACTTGCTGATCCCATTATCCCTGATCGATATCCTTCATCATCGTAAACTGTCGATCCACACTCCACTCATAGATAGTGTCCCCTCTCTACCTTTTGACATTCTGTTCCCTCTTTACCCTTTGAGCTTCTGTATAAAATATTGTATTCTGCCAATATTTTGTGCGACTTGCCTTCTCAGAGCCTCTCTATGTCTACCACAGTGTATACCAGTAAACACACAGCTAACTCTGGAACAGGACTTGAGTGATTTGTTCAACACTACTTGTTCTGTTCCTTTAAAATACAATGCTGACTGTGCTTCTATAATAAATTAACAAATAAATAAATATGTGCAGACTATTAACTACCTCATTGCATGCCTCCAACACAGCTTATTATTTAATAAAACTTTATTAATGATAATTGTAAAGCTTTGATCGTTTATCCAGACTCATTAATGACTGGCTTATTTATTTTTTTATTTGTCTGACAGAAGTTATTGAGATAACAAGCTAATTTCATACAATTACTACCTCATAAATGTTTATAAAACCAGGTATGAAAAACATACTAGCATTCACTGGACAAAACAGCCAGTAACAAATTGCTACTCCACTACTTCAGCTTTCCCATTGGTTTCAATTTTGGCACCTTGGATCTGAACCATAGGTGTATGAAGAACTGGACACCATGTTCAAATTTGAGGTCCCATTCTTTCCTATGAAAGTTGGTCACTGGCTGCATACCCCAAAAAAGTCCCCGCAAGCTTCCTCACATTTGGGCCCATAGACCGTGTGCACTGGAGTCTTTCACCAGCTGATCTGGTTGTCAGAACACAGGGCTGAGACTTCGGCTGGCTGATTATATTAGGGGAAAAGGCTTGCTGGGACAGTTTACTTCACAAGATGATCCTGAAAGTTGCAAGACCCTATGTGGCCACTAAATGAAAATTGCTGCACGCTACATTGCTATTCCATTAACTTTAATGTCAACAATGTTAATTTGACCGTGTGTGCAGGCAAAACGATGTACACACAGAGCAGAGGTGTTGGGAGACAATGAGAGACAGCAAATAGTATCTAAGATAAATGAAAGTAAGACTGAGTAAAAGAATGAACATTTCTGTATAAGAGAAAATGCACATGTATTAATGATTGAATTGTTCTTTATTTCTCAACAAAGTATGATTTATCCACTGCCACTTGTAATGTTTATAATGTTTAATTATTTTATTGTTTTTTAGAATATATACAGTATTGTGAATATATATTTTATATGGCACCGGTAGTGAGACATAGTAAACTACAATTTCATTTCACTGATATTTTGTTTTTCAAGGGCATATGACAATAAAAAAACTTAGAATTGAAGTTGAAATTTATGTGGTTGCAAAAGTGCATTGTCTCTGTAGTTAAGTCTATTTTAAGACTTCAAACTTAATTTTCTTCTCAGGCTGACCTTTTCTTACCTTTGTTTAAACTAATTTTCTCTTCTGTCTCTGCCTCTCCATTCTCCCCTCTCCCTCTTTGGAACTTCTCTGTCATTTTATCTCACTTTAGCTCCTCCATCTTTTGTGGACTCTGCTTGTCTCCTCTTTTGGCCTATCAACAGTTTCTACAGTCTTTTAGCTTCCACCTCCAAACTTTGCCTGTTCTGTGTCTGACTCAGTTGTGTCATCTTTTATTCTTCTTCTTCCATCTTGTTCCGTTACCGCCTCACTCTGTTATCCTGCAAAAAAGTGCCCATTTTAAACAAGTGATTTCGTCTGGGAGTGAGTCAGCCATATTCTCACCAGTGCATTCAGGCTTGTGTGCTTCCCCGGACAGGGATATTGTGGGTGTTAAATGTGAATGAGTAATGCTGCTTCAGTAACAACTATCAACATTCCCTTGAGGAAGGAGTCTGAACTTTCATTTACACCTCTATTGGAGCTGATTTGAGGTCAGCAACAGAAGTCTGTGGTTGAATATAGCAACTCTCAAAAGGTGAACATGCGTAAATGCATCAGTTTGAACCAGGTTACTGGTTGAAAACCTTCCTGGACATATTACAGTTTTAAATCGTAATGTTAAAAGGAAAGACATGCAGAAAGAGAAAGAAAATTGAGAAACTTTCAGATACCTAATCCTCAGTCTTCAAAAAAGTGGGAGCACTGAAAGAAGGAAGAATTCCTCTGCTACATAAAGGTTTCAAGGCAAAAGAGCAAGAGAGAAAATGAAGCCCTCATTAACTAATCACATGCTCCTGAGTCCAAGATGACTGTAGAGAATGGCAGATATGAATCTAAAGCAGACCAAACTGGGGGCCCATACCTCATACTTTAAAAATGCCCCTACTGATAGATAAGACGAAGCTTTGAATTCAGCTTTAATGGAATAAGAATACTATTATCGATGGAAGTAAAATAGGTGTAATTTGATGTAATCTGTTAAATAGAAGACTGCATTCAAACTGGTGGCAGACATTGGTACCGCAGCACAGCAGCCAGGAACTGGCTGACAGGCACGCACTGGTGGACACGCATCCCGTCCACAGAACATCCACAGCTTGAGATGGGTTGGCAAAAAGAGAGAAATAAGGGAACACAGTTCCCACAATTTAATTTTTATTTGCTTTAAGTTAGAGTCAATGCTCAGTTTCATTGGTAAACAGCTACAATAAACCCTGTATGCATTATCCACATTTGTAATGACAGCTTTCACATGACTGCATCAAAAATCGACTTACACATTTCAAGAATGTGTGTGCTATTTTTGTACACATCCTCAGAGTTTGAGGGGGGGGGAAGTTGCACATGAGTACAGTCAATTGCTCCTATTACTTTTGAGAAACCAGCAACTGCACAAAAGCCATGTTTGTTGTCATTCAGTATGTCCCGTGTGTGGAAACCTTATGTGCTTGCTCATCCTATCTTGACATAGCAACTTGGGACCGCACAACTGAAAAACTGCCTTGGTACACCCTGGAATGCTGCAATACGTTGACCAGAGGCAAAAAAATGCAGAGTTGCAAAACGTTTTCTCATGGCAGATACTGCGTGACTTCTGTGACTTGCTCCAAATGGCATCGCTGGACAGGTGGTATGTTTTTATTATTTTCAACTATGTCATTCCGCAAATATTAACATGGGAGAAAAAAAACAGTTCTCTGTGTATTACGTCACTGTGCCTCCATCTCCTCCTCGCCACAAGAACAGCAGCCATCTGTGCACAATATGAGGCTGATTAACACCTTCTCTTCAATTACATTCATATTATATATAGACGTAATCACCATCACCAAAAATACCTTCCAAGTACTGTCATCCATTTCTGAGTATACAGTCTTGATACTGATCTCTGTTCTTTGATTTATTTCCTAAATAGCTGTTATCAAGATTCATGTTGAGCAGAGCATTTCAAAGGGGAATAACCAAGCTATAAATTACGCAAAGATGCTGTTTCTAAATTACCTCAAGTCATTTTTTCACTGCAACTTCCTGTTACTTGTTGGCCCACAGATTGTATACATTGATATGGATACTTCTGACATCTGTCCTTGTTTTGTTCTAGCCCTACAGTATTGTTCATGCAGTTGACACATTTGATTAAGAGGACAAACAAATAAGACGCTGAAGATGAAGATGATGATGATGAGACAGGTATGATGGTAACTGAAGGTTGAACTCCCATTGTGGAGTTTTCACACATTTGGTGATTACTTTGATGAACAACCTTATCAGAATACAGAAGACAACATCTGATGTACCCTCAAAGTTGTGATACAACACAGATGCATTTCTCGGTCGTGTTTGGAGAAGCCTTGAGTATTTGGTGAAGATGCATTTGGTGGAAGTTAAAGACTCTTCTTTAACGCCCCTGAAGTGGGAAGCAGCAGCAGTGTTTAAAACATGGTGACAACATTGTGCTTTAGAAAGCCAATTAGATTGGTCTGACCTCACAAATCCCACTGGCACCAGTACATTTCTTATGTGCCCACAATACCACTGTAACTCTAACCTGTAAAGGTTTTTTTTATTATTTTCTACTGGAGACTGTGGATGCTATTACTTCCAAAGGTAATTTCCAAATGTCATATCATTCATATCATTGTGTCACCTCTTGACCTTTTCCTGCTTTTGGTGTATTACAGTTGTATTTTCTCTGGTACTTTTGTGGTAGGTGTGTCATGTGTATGTGTGTGTTTTGCAGTTACCCTTCATTCTTATCGTTTTTAATTAAAGTGAAGTGCCGGCTTTCATTTCTATCCAAGCCATCTGCGTGCATGTATCTGAAGTTATCTTTTTGCTAAATGTGAACCACTACAACCTTATCCAACCCTCTATTGATTTAATGTCTGCCAGACTTAACTCAACATAGCTCATCTGGTTCGGGGCAAAGTGCAGGGGAAAAATTGAGTAAAGACAATTTGAGTTTCCATCAACCTGGGACTTTCTTTTTTATTGTTAGATCTTTACACAACCAGCACCATGAGGCCTCCCAAAGGAACCAAGGCCCTTAAACATGCTTCTCTTTGTGCTGCACACAACACAAGCAAATGTACATGTGTGGGCTGTTCAGAGACAATAGCAAGACTTTCTGAAATATAACTGATTTTTCACTCAAAAAACTTCATATCATGAGGTCACATTTGATGACTGTGTACACATTGTACAAACATAGCAACGTTGCATTATAAGTTAAAAAGAAAATCTCTGGTTTTGAAAAATTCTTTCAGTTTTTTATAGTGTCATAGATTCAAGCCACCTGCAAACCTGCACAGGGTAAAGAGGTAGAAATGTGTGGACAGTTATTGTAATTTTTAAATGCAAAAACAGGGATGTATGCACATATGATGACATTTGTAGTGTAAATAAGATTAGGCTAGCACAGACATCAAAGTGCAGTGGGAAGCAACTGGTCAGCTGATACATATTCAAATTACAATAATATTAAGTCACCGTCAGAAAGAGTGATTACACACTCAGTAGATTGTTAAATAGGAGAGGGTGTTCCCTTTTCCAGACCGAAGAATTTGTTTTCCATTAAGCTCCTGTTCAAAGCAAGGGAATTCTCATTGGTCAGTGTGGAACAATTGCCTGTGTTGGAGACAGAGGTATTTGAGTATGTGAACGTAGCTAAGTTTTGTGTGTGTGTGTGTGTGTGTGTGTGTTGTGTGTGTGTTTGTTGTGTGGAATGTAACAGGTGCTTGTTTACTGGTTGGAAGGGAGAGTTAATGACCTTATCACAGCGGTGCAGTGGAGTGTGACGTTTCATCATTGCAACTTATCCATTTATTCATATGTACAGTACTGTAAGCACTGTAAGCACACACGCGCACACACACACACACACACACACACACAGCCAAAGATGCAAATACTGCATGTACCCAGAAACACATCAACCTGCTCAAGTGTGTTTGTATACATACAAACGTGTACAATACGTGTACATGTACACATATTGTGAAGCACACGTAATGCAACACAACCAGATGATTAACTTCATGCATGAAAATGTAATAATGAACACACACAAACACACACACACACACAAGCAGCATTAAAATTCAACAGCTACTGATTACACTAAACAGAATTATCTGCTGAATGCATTAATTAACTGTAAAATACACTGATCTACATTAACTACATTAAATATGTATGTATGTGACTTAAACTCCACTTCTGCTGATGTCATGATGATGTTGCTGCTGCATGCTGCTGATGGTTTTTTATCCATAAAGGGTAAAAAAAAAAAATAGGAAAAACAAGCTGTTGAAGAGTTGAAGTGTTTCGGCTGGCATCTTTATTAGTTTTTTAATATTATATACTTTTTATTGTATGTATTTTTTTTTATGACAGCAGGAAGGATTGGCCAGATCTGCATTCATTAGTGTATATTAATGACAGGATGATTACATAACATGGTACTCCATATCACTTCAAAAAACATATTTATAGCCGTATGAAACTTGAAGGGTTGCCTGTCAGCTTAGGTATGTGTTTTAAAAAGACAAAACCAGTGATTACTGATTTCTTTCTGACGTAAAGCTCCTAATAATGTGGGGAAAGTAGGAGGGCCTGACAAAATGAGCAGCTAAGGAACTTGGATTTGCATTACATGGGAACAATGGGAGTAAAAGGTAGAGATACTTGAAAAACATTTCACCAAAACACAACCACTATGAAACACATCACTGCTTGTTTTACTATCTGGGGAAACCCGCACAGATGGTAGAGGTGCATTTGTGTGGCTGTAATGCTGTTATGATGGCTTGAACATGGATCAGGATAATTGGTAGCTAATCAGGCAGTCTTAAATGGTGGGCAGTTTTATATGCACATGGGATGTTTGAAGTGGGTGGTTTCTTAATGCATGTTAATACAACACAGTTGTTTTTTTTCTATTTTTTTCTTGCTAAGTGGGAGTTTATGGCATTTATTGTTTTTGATTTGTATGATCCAACCTTACCATGAGAAACCCATTTTGATTTCTTCTTTCATAAAGTCCTGTCCAAGTCACCCAAACACATTGAAGTGGCTCAACTGTTCACTTAGCTCAACACTGAACAGCTCCATCTGATGTTATAGCATCTTTCAACATATTTCTTTGGTTTTCCACCCTGGAAAGGAGACTTGAAGCATTGAACAATGCCACAGGTCATGGTCATGTGCAAATGGAGCGAGTGAAAATGTTACACAGCTTATGCAGACGGCCTCATGGATTATAGCACATCAGATGTGCATGAAGTGGACGACTGAAAAACACAACTCAAGCATATCCTGTGTAGACAAAGCCTATTTAGTTGTGTCCTCCTCACACAAATAATGCTAATGTTGCTGTCTATCTGCTGAATGTACTCACAGGCAACTGTTCGCTAACAAGTTAACAAGAGCCCCGTTTCACAGACATGTGCACTGTGATTTGCAAGGATGAGATCATTTTGTCCCACATTAATTTTGACAAATTTCACTAACCAAGACAAGCACTATTTGATGCACCACGTGATGCATACATGAGCCTATGAAAGCCCTGTAGGACTCATCTTGCCTTCTAATACATACAGTACATCCACTACAGTAGGTGATGCAGAGAGTGCCTCCCTTGTTTTCCAATGACCTTGTTCATTAATTATTGATAAGCATGTTTCTCTCAGCTTGCCTGAAGCACTCATAGCTGCAGTGCCTGTGCGCTGTTTAAGCAGGTGTTACATGTTGAGCTGACATGTTACACTGTAAGTACCTTATGTGGTTGGGTCTCAGTGCATATGTTTTTTACACAAGAATTTTATTTGGTTCTGTTTCATCCGAATGGAAAAATGACACTTAACTCTTTCCTCCAAATCAAAAAGACAATGTAACAACTTTATGGGTAAAGAGGCTAGTAATTCCAGAGTTTTAAAAGTGATATGCACTGTACAGTAATATAAAAACAAACCAGTGCTTTATTGATTTTTAAAAACAGCCTTTTACTTCAAGGAATCTTTTCTGTGTCTCAGTGTCTTTAGCTCAGAGTAAAATGGAATAGGCTCAAGTCCCACCTGACTCACTGAAGAGCAGGTAGTGAAAGTGAATAAATCAGTTCAGCCCAAATATGTTGGTACACATACCAGCATCTTTCTATAGATTCCCACAGACTGCTTTTAGACAACCTGAAGGGCTTAACATATCATCTGCAGAGTAACACAGCAAGATGTAAACAATACTTGCTAAATAACAAATATACTGCATATCACTTTAAATGCAAACATCTCGCATGGGTTGCATACCAACAAAACATGGTGGACTGGTATTTTTCTGGGACCTTGACCCAGTTATGAGTCAGATCATCCTACGTCTCATGATCTCGCCCAGGGAGTCACACTCATTAAAACCTATTATTGCAGTGATCAGGAGCAGTCCACCCACAAACGGGTTGGGCTTGGTGAAACACTGTCATGTTTCATTTACCTCTGTTCATTAAGCAGGCATTTTATGTTCAAAAATACTTGACTCCACAGCTCCTAACCTTTCACTAGGCCAAAACATGTTTGTCTCATTTTCTAGCTGGTGATTATTAAGTTGACAAAATATGATCTCTTTTTAAATATTCAATTTTTTTTCATTTTGGGTTGTTAGTGTGAAGATTGCCTCCAATATTTGAATTTGTTTGACTGGTTAATGTGTAGGTGATTTAGGAGAGAACTGTACTGTATAATGCATGTATAAATTCCAACTACTTAGTTATTAGCGCCACCATGGAGAGGACGGTTTTGTTTTTTCAGAAACAGAAAATTATTAGAGAACTAGAAGAACAAGCACAGACAACTTTAGAGACAGCTGTCTGCTGACACCTTTAGTTGGTATTTTATCATTTATCATATCAAGATGTTACTGCAAATGTCAAAAAACAAACAAAATGTGGAGAATAAAAACTATATTGTTGCAAATCAATAAATTAAATAGGATTTTTACCTTAATTAAATAATGCAATAAAATGTTCTGCAAATCTTTGATGCTTGAAGTCGGGCTCTGTTTTTTTAGGCACTAATAATTCATACATTGCTGCGTGCCCTCTCATGGGGAAAGCAAACACAGACAGAAGAGCAGCTGCTTGAATGTGTTTGTCTGGCAGTAGAATTAAACAGCATCAAGATTACAATCGGGTGGGGGGCGGGTGAACACAACCTCCCAAAGATCTGTGAGTTTCAACTTCTTTGAAGTTTTACAGCCTGAGAAATAATGATAATTACACACTCACTATAAATGTTTCAAGTTCAGCAGCGCTGCAAAGAGGAAAGACAGCAAGTGTCTGTGATTAGATTAAAGGTTGAAGGTTGATTGACTGTTTGGCTGATCAAATTTTTCACAGGCTTCTCAGTGTCATCATCACAAAGTGTGTTTGTGTGTCTGTGGAGAGAAAGCCAATTTAGAGAAACTTGATGATGGTGCAAGCAAACCTTATGAGACAGCTACAAGATAATGCAAAATATCACTTAAGACCAAAGGGCACAGCTGGCATAATTTTTTAACAAATTACCCATCATATCAGTGAAACAGTTGAATTTCTAAGCAATAAGCTGCATCTATCCTCATTTGATGACAGAGGTTTTTATCTATCTCTTACTGGGTCAGGCGTTACCACAGCTGGTGTTCAGTACAGTCAGCTGACACAGAATTAGCTGTGTAGCTGATGTTCCTGAGTGAGTTCATTGTCCTGTTTTGACTGGGTATGTTTATTACTGTATATTTAAGTGGTTACGCATTTAAACATTTAAATATAATACATAACATTTAAACAGTTTTTAACCATAATTTTAAAACACACCTCCTCTCACAGACACACTTTTGTGTCTTGGTTAGATGATTAGGGATCTGCTGAGCCATCACGAATTACAACACCTCTTGCTCACCCAGTAAGTTTGACATTTTTCCACTTCCTTGATTGGTTGGTTGTGTGGTCACACAGTATTTTCCCCAGGGTTCAGCATGGATACAGGGCAGACACTGAGACCATGAAATGTGCAGAAAAGCAACTTTTCTGGTGGCAAGACTGGGGAATATAATTTCTGATCCACATAGGAACTTTCTTGGCAACACTGCAATTTACTGCTTAGACAGTTTGGCTGCTTGGTAATGCATGATTCACATAATGACAGCAGAATGGGAAGAACAGGAACGGCAGCTCTTACTTCAACATTATTCTGAAGTGGTTAGCCCTACTGCTATCTTTACAACTACTTTTATTGTGCATACTTTTGTAGCAATTTGCAACCAAGCTTTGCTGTTGTTATGTTCAGCTGCATAGAACTCCAATTGCAGATTCACAACACAACAGTTTTTTTTCAGAGTAACAAAAAAAAACCCCAACAAAAATTCCTCGGAAATCTCCCGAATGTCCAATGAAAAAAACCAAAACAGATTGGGGAAAAAATCCAATCAAAAGGAACAGCAGAGTTCTTCTCTTGAGAACGCAACAAACAGGAACATGTCAACAAGAGTGCAAGACAGGTTCAGGGGAGTGTGAACCAGGGGCAGGAGGCCGATGGTGAGGATGCTGGAGGGAAGGTGAGACGGGCAGGATAGGCTACTGGTGACACAAAACAGAGGGGGGCAGAGAATGATAAGGTCTGGAAGAGGAAAAAACGGGAATTAGGGGTTGGCTGGGCAAAGAGTCACCATACGTGGTATGAGACAGTCTCGCCACAACTGGATTACTCAATGGGTTCAAATCCTGTGGGCTTGAGTAGTTGCAGTCAGTAGAACCATAGTCAGGTGTACAGGCGAGAAGAGGGAACCGAGGAGCTCCACCCAGCCAGCAAGTCAGCAGACAGACACACAGGGGCAGGGAGAGCACAAAATGCAGGCAAAATACAGGCAAAATACAGGCAATCCTAACGTGTGTAATTTTTTCAACCAAGTAGCAGATATCATCAGTGCAACAAATTAGTATGAATAAGTATAATAGTAGTAGTAAGTATAGTAAGTCAGTATTAGTATGTCTGACTCCGAATGAAGAATTCAGTTAAGCCACTGAATAAGAAGTACATAGGGAAATGTAGGCTTAGTCAGTGTGCCACCATCTGTTTGTGAATACGTGGCAGCTGATCAATAAAAGCTGTTGGTCAATTCTAAAGTCATTCAAAATTGGACTACTGAATATAATGTACTGCATTCTTGGAATCCTTAAAGGCGTAATTTAGTGTTACAGTGCCTGTATATAACACATAAGTGGCCAAAAAACCCTCTGTGTACTTGATCAAACAACATAAATCTGTCTTGAGGCACAGTGGAATGTGTAATAGCTCTGACTGCTGCGACTGTCGTATCTTTTATGCAGATGGCTCATCGAGGCTTTTGAATCTTTAAACGGTCTGCAACCATACATCATTATTATATATTCAGTATTCACCTGCTGGGGTGACTGAATGCCAACATTTGGTGGAATTGAAAAGCATCCAAGAAAGATTACATGCCAAACCACCTTCAAAGAGGCATAATGATTTTTCTAAGTTTTTCTAATTTTAAATTCAGATGACACATTAGATTGACATATATATAGACATATATTATGAGCACATTATAAAACTAAAAGCAAGAAAGGAAAAACGAAATCCAGAGGACTTCCATTTTCTCACCAAAACCTGATGGATTAGATTACCAGTTAAAAACCTGTGTAAAGCTCAGTGGTCATAAAATGCTCAAAAACAGCTGCACCTTTGGGTACATTAACATAGATTCAAATACTTTTACAAAACACCATCACATATTTCTTTTCGAGGTAGTGAGATAGATGCTCTTAATTGCATTTTAAGGGGCTATCTCTCTCGTCTCTTTTTAAAATTGATAATACAACAATCTATTTTAGTAGGCTTCATTGTCTCAGTAGGAATAAAGTCATCAGTTTTATTCTGCCTTGTTATTTTTGGGTAAACAGTGTGCAGCGTGTTAAGGTGACATCCTAAACTGGGATTGGGACTGAGTCTGTCATTGAAAGATTTGATGCACTGCTAATTTGAAGGAATGTGCTATGTAAAGTGGGAAGTATTATGCCCTCCTGTGTAGTCAGTAGTCACAAAGAGACAACAAAGGGGTAATTTTACAGGCTAATTGCAGACTTATTACTCAATAGAGAATGGGAAAGAAAGGGAGAACTGTGGAAAGAAAAGAGGAGGAGAGATTTTAGCAGACAATAAGACTCCTCTATGCTTCACTGAGAAAGAGTCAATGATGTAATGTGAAGACTGGGAAACTGAGGGAAAAGGAGAGGGCAGTACCGACAATCTACAATAAAGAACTCTTGGGCAGACAAGCGCCATGCTGAGAAAGAACATTTTATTTTGTTCCTAGTTTCTGCTCCTGTATCATTGGCAGGACAACAGTGTTTCTAACTACACAAACATGCACACTTTTTAGAGACAGAGTGTCAGAGTACACTACAGATGTCTTAAGCTGAGGAGCTGGGTAAAGGCATAGTTCAATTATAGTTAATTATATTATAGGAAATTACTTTATTAGTGAGACTAGAAGGTAAAGACCACTCTTAGTTTTCAGCATCACCCTTATCACCCTATCTTAACTAAGATGCTGCAAACAGAGTGGTGATGAGTGGGCCCGGCTCTGCCCAAAGTTACACAAATACGGTTACCAACAAACACATCAAAACAACATTTTTTGTGATGGGGATAATTTCATGTTGGAACGATTTCCTGACAAATGACAGTTTATCCATACACCCAGTAGCTCCAGCATCTGCAGCTGTAGACACATGCAACATTTGTTATGCTGGGCAGCCGCCCCCTCTGACAGAGGAAGCTGATTATGACAAAGGCTTTGAGGAAAAAAATGACATTAACATACCCCGTCTGTCAAAACTCCAAGGCCTGGATGTGAACGTGTACAGTCGAGTAGCAAATAACAAGAATGCCAAACTGATGATGCATTATTTTGCAAATTGAAATTTACTCTGGAAATGTATCAAGTTGAAACAGAAACTCAAGGATTTAATAATAATGAAAGTTTGGGAAAGTGTAATGTATTTCATGGTGTAAAGGCTGCACTTAATCGTAGCAAGTCTTATTGGAGTCGATATCACTGCCCAGTGAAGACTTTTAGCTGCCTGTTAAAAATAACCTACAATTCATTATTTTATAAATTTTTTATATTAGGGACAACCTGATAGCCTCTTGGTTGTGATGCATACTACATACACTGAATGTATATGGATCAACATCCGGCCAGGGAACCATCGTTGCAGATCGTACCACCTTTTCTCCCTCTTCAAATACATTTCCATTTCCATTTCCATTTTTTTCCATTTACCTTAGAGCCTTTCCTTTAATCACATGCGACCACCATACTGTATAACCATTCAACCAGTTCTGCAACAACTGGTACATGAACATATGTTAGCAAAAGCACTGAAAAGTACATACATCACAGTGATATACACAGGTTTAAACACCAACATAACCAAGCTTGCTCTGTACTTAATGCACAGACACATATGAATGGAGATTGATTTTCTTATCTGAATAAGCTGTTTTAAAGAAAGAGTTACAACAACTTAAGAGAATTCCGTTTATTTAAACTCACTCTGAGAAAAAAATAAAAATAAATCAATAAAAATACACCATCTGGTTAATGTTAGCAATCTGCTGTAAATTTTGCCTTGAGGACCATTGTTCTGCTTCATATGGCAGCGTGTCACTTAACAGTTTTAGGAAATTTGATTATGCCATGAAATAACTTGAGATAGTGAGAGAGTAGAAGGGAAAGGAAGAGTGACAACAGTGAAAAGTTAATGTGACATAGGACATGACAACTTTACGAACGATTGAAGCACTGAGACACAGACAGAACTCTGGAGATGGAGGGAGAGGCAAAGGAAATCACAGAGTCACAGCTCCAACATTTAATATCAGCTTTGTCCCAGCAGGTTGCTCAAGTCACACATCGGGAGAGACTGTGTGTGTGTGTGTGTGTGTGTGTGTGTGTGTGTGTGTTAAAAACAGCACTGTAGCTAGCAGGGAACAAAACTTAATTGCTCCCCAAAAGTCACCTCTCTCTCTTCTAGCTGTCTACCCATCCTTCCTTATTTGCCCCCCATTTATTTCTTGCACTCCCTTACTTCCTCTTCCCTCCTCCCTCCATCCATCTTTCCTTGTCTTACATTGGTGCAGTTCTTCCTTCTTCATCCTTTCTCCCTTTTCTCATTCCTGTTTGTTTCCTTTTCCTAATTTTGAATCTCTTTTGTGTTCCTTCATCCCCTTGTTTCTTTTCTCTTTCCACTGTCTCTCTGTCCCTGCCCTCTCCTTGCTCTGCTTCTAAATTCCATCTTCATGTTGTATGTTCTTAATCCCCTATATTCTATTCCACAGTTCTTATGATTCTTCCCCCTCTCTTTCCTGTTTTATCCTGTCCCTCTTCCTTTCATTCCTTCCTCCATTTTCTTTATGTCACATTCACATTTGTTAATCAAGCAAAACAAAATCTAATGCTGCTTTTATATCAACATTTTCTCTCCACACTGGTTCACTTTTAATCACTGCTAATTAATACTTAAATCAGTTGTTGTGAAAGTGGATCAGGCCACTTGTCTGTCTGTTCATTTAATTATTACACATTTGGCTGATGAAGAAACTTAAATCACCCAAAACCATTTATTATCAGTTAACTGACGACCAATGACTCATTTTCTCGCAGTGAGGCAGTCATTCTGGGATGTTTCCCTATGCACACACATACACTGCAGCAGCACAGAAGCAGTTTGATCTAATAAGGCAGTCATCCAGCAAAGCTTTGTGTAATTATGACAAATAAAGTCCAACTGAGTTCTGATCATAGAGAGTACGCACACACACGTACTGATGTATAACAAACACTTGGTTTCCTGCTGAGGTGGAGTTGCAGCGCAAACATACACTGAGTCACTATGCTTAAATGGTTTCTGCAGCAGGGGGTTCAAAGCTTCATTACCTCTGACAAGGAGGTTATGTATTTGCGTGTGTCCATTTGTTGGTTTGTCTGTTTGCAGGATTACGTAAAAACTACATGACAGCTCTTCACAAATGTTTTTATGGATAGATGAGGCATTCGTGGGGGTCTGTGTTCTCAGAGTGCAGTCTGAACACAGCAGGTGCTCCTGGAATGTAATAAATATACCCTTTTTATTAATGTGTGCAGCAGTATCCACAGCAAAAGTTAATGAGTTCTTCCTAAGCCTTCGCTCCACCCCTCCTCCAAGTAAAGAAATTTCCAGAGAATTGATTCAATAGCTTTTGTTTAATCATGCGAAGACAATCAAATAAATAAAAATTAGCAGTACTTGAGTACTGCACAAATAGGAATATTCACCTGATCATTGCTTTGATGTTGGATGAAAACATGGCAATAAACAACTAAAAATATCAATCTCAAGGTGATGTTAAAGGAAGCATGCTTCCTGGAGATCTGAGGGCAGTGACTTTAACATCAACAGTAAATGTGGGGACTGTTTCAGTACTATGGTTGGCATAAATAACAATGTTATAGGAAGTAAGAGGTGTCCTTTCATCCTCGTGAAGTCAGAAAAGTAACAGGTGAGTGAACCGGATGAAAAGTAGAGGCAGAAAGAAAGAAGAAGGTGGGACAGTTGCTAATTTGTCATTTGGTCTCTGTGCTGCATTTCTGCAGAAAAATAGTTTGTTTTTTACACATCTTAAACTTTGTATTCCTTTTTTAAAAATGTGGGATGTTTAGCATTATTTTTTTAAAAACCGCACTTCTTGAGCTGGTGTGAACTTTGAAACAATCTCAATGGCTCAATTCATTACATTATTATTTACCATAATAAAAGCAAACGTCTTTGATTCAAACTGTATTTTTGGCACACATAAAAATGTCTTTCTCAGACATTATTGCCTTCTTTATTTCTGTCACTGGGTCTGCACACAGACATAAATACATCAATGATGAAGACAAGAATGATTTCTGATGGAGAATAATCCTTTAGCCCACTAACATTGGTTATTATCTGCTGTTTCAATGCTTTTGAACTCTCTAACCTGTGTTTATGTGACTGAATTCTTGCAAAGATGTATGCAGTGTACCGTAAGTGTATGACTGAGCATGCACTTGTGTGCCAGCATGTGTGTGTGTGTTCTTTTACTATCCCTACACCCATGTCAGACTAATTTAGCCATTAAATCCATGTTGCTTTTCCACCTTTTGACCTGTCACACTGAGCAGGCCGCATACTATGCTGTGGAAGCCAAAGTCATCCATATTTCACCGCAGCCATCTATAATAGAGAGAGTATCAAGTGGTCCCATTTAACATGTTAGGGTCACCCTATAGCACATGCCATGGCTGCACACAGTATGTTTATGTGTGATAAGTAAAGATACGTCTCTTCAAAGCCAAATGACCCATGCAACGCTGAAAATTCATGTGCACATAGCCACTGGACATGAGTACTACGTTTTGTAATTGTTTGACTCCAGTGGGGGATTGTACAGATGAGCAGGGCAAAAGGATCTAATAGCATGTGTGTGAGCAGTATGCAGGGAGTCTTATCTTGTAATGGCACATGTGCAGATACTGGGCGATATCTCAGCTATAAGCAATTACATGTAGTCTGTGGTGCACCACCTGTCAATGTAGTTTCAGATAGCGATCATTTATTCATAACTGTACTTTTCAGGCATATACAGCAGCTGTGTGTGACTTTAACTAAAGCCTGGCAATATTTTATGATTGCTGCCATTACCAGAGCTCCCACTTAAAGCCTTTTACTGCTGTCTGAAATACTTTCACAGGTAGGTAGAATTCCTGTGGTAATGTCATATAATGCTTTGCCAAATCTTTGAAAACACCATATTTATTGCCAAAATTATAGGTGTTAATAAATGTAAAAAAATTCCTTATTTTTACATTTATTTTATTTTATTACATTTTACATCACTACATTTTGTAGTGGTGCTATTCCTCACTTTCAAGGGGTCACACGTACTTGTGCACCTGAGGATATTTCTTAGAAAAGAATTAAAAATTCATAGATGGCATGAACAATCATTGTTATGTTACCAATACTGTGAGAGCAACATGAGATATATGTCATATTTACAGTTTGTAGTCTCAAGGATGCAAACCCTCACACTCAGTGTTGTCGTTATCCCAGTATTTAGCAAAAGTAGGCAGCTGTTTTAGTGAAAAAGCTATTATTTACCAGTTATTTACCAATCGCTGCATAAAACTGCAACTAACTGATGAACATTTAGCATAAGTCGAGCATTTAGCAGCTAAAGAGACAATACAGCCACAGAGTGCTTCCACTTTTGAACACTGTGGGTGACATACTGATATATATGTCTGTTTGCAATCCACCTGGGAGTAAAAATACACACCTTCTGTATTCCTAATACACTGTTGCAACCACAATTGTCTCCATCCTGTGTGTGTGTGTGGGTGTGTTTGTGTCAACAGTGATATGAATCAGTTCACTCTGTTCTGTGCTTTACAATATCCAAACATTGTAGATAAACATAAATACTGATGGTGATCTGCACTACAGTGTTAATAAATTCAGCAAGTCACCTGAAGAACTGAACCTGATGAATGAAGAGATTGAGAAACTAAATCAAATCGAATATCTGCTTATTTTATTAAAACATGATCACAAATTGAAGACTGGAGTTACTTTTTTCAGTGTGGAAAAAATAACACATTCAGGAACACATTCACACACACAACTAACCAGATGCTTCCAATACTTTTTCTCTGAGGTTTAATGCAGTTTCACAATTTATTTGATGTTTTTAAGCTGTAAATATCCTCATTTCATTCCTTGATTTGCAACTGGTAGTGTATTTGAGGTTTCCTGATAAAAGGTATTCAACAAACTTTCCCAAACTATTTCTTTCCCATCAAGGGAACAAAGACAAGCAAGTAGTGCAGCCTTCCATACATTGCTGCCATGAGGACTTCAAGTAAGCTTGTATCCAAGAATGACAGCAGCCACTCACTTTGGAGAAGTTGTTTTTCTCCAAATGCAGAACCACTAAGCCACACTCTTCTCTCCCCCATCTTCTTCTATTTTTCCAGTCCCTCTACTGTCCCATCATCTTTTTATTATCATTCATTTTCCTCTCCATCGCTGCTTTCTCTGAATCTTAAACTTAAAACATAAAAACTTATGTTAATACTTGGAAGAGAACAAAACATAAAATAGGGACCTAATAGTGGAAACATTGAAGGCTAGAAGATAAACACAACACTTCAGATGACACTTTGATGATGGGCACACTGAGGGCTACAGCAGAGGACAGTATAAATAAGAGGATTTTAAAATGTAATTACTTTGGAACTGGCATGAAGAACAAAAGAAAAGGTAATAAAAACAGTAAATAACTGGCTGCTGCTGGCACTGACATATTTACAAGTTAAGAGGGATGTGCAACTGTCCATTTGTATTTAAATATTTTAGATCTACAAACCAAAAATATGTGCTGTACACACTTATCTAAACCTCATTTAGACTTGCTGATTTATTTTTATTTTCTAATGTCAACAAAGATTTCATTTATTTTGTCTCCATCTGTCCCTCAAGGCTCACAGCAGTAATCCAAGGTCAGGCCTGGTTCTGTAATGTGTAATGTTGACATCATTTAGCAGAATCAGTGTCCAGTTCTCCGTGGCATGATTACTTCATCTGCCTTCCATGCTTTCTCTTTAGCTACACTTGTTAGGAGAAATATAGTGTTATCTTACCCCAGGCAGAAAATAAAATTATATTTTGTGTATAAATAATATTCAGTTTTTCCTTTCTGTGCTTGAGTACGACTGAATAAATATGAGGGAGTCATTGCCAGCAAGCATTTCACAGAAGATGATGGGCAGCAGGTGTCCAAATACAACATAAACTCCAACAAGTCATGTCAGTTCATTTCACACACAGGTAAACTCAAATAGGAATTTCAGCCAACAGTCATACAAATGAGAAAGGAAACTCATATACATATTCCACATGAATATAATAACTTTTCATACACACACACACACACACACACACAAACTACCAAATGCTTGAGATAAAAGCAATGTTTTTAGACTGCTTTTCAAACAGGATAGTTGCAGAAGATAGGTAGATGTGTTGCACCAAATGATTTTAGTAGCATTCATTCATTCATTATTCCCAGATCTTACTGTAGCACACCACCTTGTCTGCAAGAACACAACATAACATACAATATGCCTACTTTGAAATGGCTGTGGTGCAGGTGAACTCTGTCCCGCTCAGTCAGGAGTTGCTGCTGGATCTATATGAGCAGATTGTTTGACAGACTCTATTGGTAAGTGCCGGAGTTAGAGTAGCCAGCTAGCCTAGCCCCCGGGCTTAAAACAAAACCAGCATGTCAAAGCTCAGCTAATGACCAGAAAACAAGAAAAGCAGCAAGACCAGGTAAAATGCGATTGCAAACATTCTCAAAATTTAACAAGCACATGCTGTCTAGGTTAGCGCAGCACGACACCGGTTTTCATCAACAGCATGACGTCAACCTAATCATGGCAATCAAGAGTTTGATCAAATCAAAATATGGTAGGGGATAAATCCTGTATTCAATTTGTGTCAGAAAGATTCTGTATATAATTCCTGATTTTACAAAATAACAGAGTTAGCAAGCTCCAACTGTTTTGAGCTTTGTTTCTGCAGACCCTTGTGTCAACAGCAGAGACCTCAGAGCTTTAGAGTTTACAGTTTATATATTTCAGACATTCAGTTGGCACTGCTTGTCAGAGCCAATTAAAGAGAGAGCAAAAATGGAAAAAGGATCAGTGACATTACAAATAAAGGTCACAGCCACTGTGGTTAGAGAAGAGATGTGAATGGCCAAATGTCCTTGGATGGACTGATTATGTGTTTGAAAAGATAGAAAATGTGTTTTTTTTCTCTCTTTCTCTCAGCTCAAGGTAAGATAGCTGCAGCAAGTGTTAAGGGCAACAATTTCCGCTGCCCATGCTCCACTGTTTGCAATTACAATAGAGTCACCATGGACACCATGTGCGTGGGCCTACATGTCCTCCAAATCAACCCACAGAATATGTGATTTATCCATGCCATCTACACTGACATACAGTGCAAAAGGAATGGCAGATTAATTGCATTTATATAGCACTTTTCAAGTCTATCGACCGTTCAGAGTGCTTTACAGAGTATGTCTCATTTATCCCTTCACACACATTCCCACGCTGATGATGCAGAATTAGAAGCAGTTAAGGGTTCGGTGTTTTGCTCAAGGACACTTCAACAACTGGGATGATGAGCCAGAGATCGAAACAGAAATCCTCCTATTACTAGACAACCACTCTACCTCCCTAGTCACGCCTTTTTCTGTGGCTTCCAAAACTATTACAAATCACTTTTGAAAAGTAAATCTCCTTTACTATATCTGTGTCTTGGAGCCCATTACTGCAGGCTTTTTAAGAAATAGCAGCTATTTATTGACATTATTTCATAGTACAATGTTTAAAGTTATTTTTACCTGAATGAATCATGTCGCCTCACAGCTAGAAGGGTTTCAGTTCAAACCCCGATTTGAGCGGGTAGTTTCTGTGTTGAGTTTGCATGTTAATGTGGGTATTCTGCTCCCACCCAATCAAAAACATGCAGGTTAGGTTGATTGGTGACTCTAAAATTATCTGTGTGAGTGTGAATGTGTGTTTGTCTCTATGTGTGAGCCTTGTCCAGGGTGTACCCCACCCTCATCCATGACAGCTCCAGCACACCCACAACCCTGCACAGATAATGATGAAACATGATGGTACTGAAGATGGATGGATAAATCATGTATTTATAATAATTTATGACTGATAGGAAGCAAGGCTTTTAATTAAAAATAAAAAGTTTTTTTTATGATTTTCCCAAAAAGGCCTTGCCCTTATTTACCGACCTACAAATTTGACTTATAAGACGACTTAGATGACTGTGTGGCAATGTTTTCTGTTACTAATGGCCTGAGACCTGGGGCCATATCCCTCCCAGAAATTCTCATTGCATTAACTGCGATGAGACACGTGTCTTTCAAGAGAGAACATACCTTTTTTGAATCTGGCCATTGTTTAAGCTCTGTTTTTTATGTGTTTTAACATTTTATTCCTTTTCTCTTTGAAATCATTATTTTTTTGTACTGACTTTATATTATTGTATTCTTCTTGTCATTTCAAACTTCCATTCATCACACTGGTGTTGCAGTCTTATACTGAATATAATGTCTGGCATAATGTCTGGTTTCTGCAATATCTCTGCATGGCAACTGCATATACTATGGGTTTAAATTAGAGAATGGAAGTGGTTATTAACTGAAATTAAGGGATTGTTTAAGTATGTTAAAGATAAGGAAATGTAAGTATTTACTGTATGTCACATCACTTTGCATCAGTCTGCCATGAAATTAAATGCAGTAACATTTTTTATAGTTATGGCTTATTTTTGTATCTTTTTTCCGATCGTAACTTTCTAAACAATCACTTTGAGATATGTCACACCACAAGATAGAATTTGACAGAAAATTTTGGCCATGTTCCTTGTCCCATTAGCATTTTATGTGCTGCCATCTGTCCACTGAACACTAGCATTGTTGCCCACATGCACAAAATGTTCGATGAAACTGGAATGAACCCAATATTTTGACAAAACATTGTAAAGCTTCAAAAATATAATAGAAACAAATAGGGGAAGAAAGACTGAGCTATTATTCTGCAAAGGTGGCTCTCAAACAAAAGCCCCTCTTGCTGGATGATGACAGAAACATTAAATGTTATCCCTCTGAAAATACTATGTATTGCCTCCTTTTTACTTAGCTGAAGAATGGCCTTGAAAGTGGGTTGGAGCTGCAAAACTACAATGGAATCATAGGTTGTCTGCCTACATTATTTATGATGGTGAATAGATTGCATTATTCGAGCGATGCCACGAGCCTAGAAACAGACTGCTTTCTAAAACCTCGGCCTGGTTGTTGTACCCTTAGTGGCTTGTTAAGGATTCATGGGAGAAGGGCTGAGCGGCACTTGCTATTCGATTTGACCTTCAGATTTGCCAAATCCCATTTGTTATGGGGCTAAACACTGATAGAGCTGTATTCCAACCAAGTACCACCCCCACACACATACAGTACACACACACACACACACACACACACACACACACACACCAATCCAATCCACTTACAGGCTAAGGTTCTTATGTAAAATTCTTAAATTATTCATATGTATTCATCCTGCCTTGTACCTTTTGAAATTAAACCAAATAAATGGGTGTGTTTTGTTGTGTTTTCTGTGTGGGGGGGCAAATGTGGGCGAACAGGGACATTTTTTCTCATTTGTCACACTTGAAGCATGAAATCATCTAATATCATATGAATTTGTAACCTCTGCACTAAGCAATAATTATAGAGAAGAGGAGAGGCCTTAAGTTCACTTTGAATAGGAATTATTAGACTCTTCCATGTACATGAACCATTAATTCGCTTTGTGACATGGCAGCAGACACAGTTAAAACTCCAGGGGTAGAGTAAAAGAATTAATGACTTTAGGATTTACAAAAACCTTATTCTACTGGCAAGACTAAGAGACAGTGTTTCAATACGACTGGTGAAAACATGTTTCCCTTTCTTTGAGTATAACCTTTGAGGTATTTTTACATTCTCTTTACAGCTTAAAATTAGAAAATGGAAAAGGTCAGATGATAATTGTCCACTGCTGGGGTTCAGAGAGGAAATTTAGGAGGTTGTGTAATGTTAGAAGATCTCAAGTTGAGTGAGTTCAGTTTGTCTGCATTTATCAGACTTGTCCAAGTGACACATGAGGACTTAACACACTTTACACATAGAAGTTAAATGTAGTGGTGAGCAATTCTAACCACTAGGATCATCATGTGACATTTTAAGATCTATAATTTTGCCCATCCACATTCCCACAAATACACGTTGTTCAGACCCACAAAATATGATTTAAGTTCTCAGATGCAGGCATATTACTGTCAATGGGTTCACAATTTCAGAACCTAAATTCAGAGGTATGCCAAGGCAGGTCACTGCTGAGAGGATGTTTAATGAACAAAACTAGGCTTACAGGTGCTGGACAACAGGTAGGCAGAGCAGAAGCAGGCAACACAGA